>JALPQD010000110.1:3963728-4563728 GCA_023101885.1 Typhlomys cinereus | reverse complement strand
AATCCATAGAAAAATATTACATTCTTATTATTTTGTACACCACAAAATTAGATAAAGATTCATGTCCAAGTCTTCATAAAGGAATACAAAATAACTTGCATTTCTGCTTTATGCTAAGCAGGCATAACTACTTGTCATAATGATCCTGTAAGGAAAAGGGTATTATTTTAATTTTAGAAATGAACTCAAGACTCAGATGTTAAATGGTTCAATTAAGACCCTTTGGCATCAATATAGGCAAGTCATCAAATGATCTTGTACCTATCAAAGACTCGCTCAGCTTTTCTATTAAACCACCTTCCTTTGAAGCATGGATCTATATCTTGGGAACAACAATGAAAATATTGCAGAGATATAATCCCTGTGAAATGTTTTCAAAATGTTCATAAAATCGTTTTTTAGGCCGAAGATACACCTGAGTGGTAGAACTCATGCTTTGCACACATGGAATCCTCAGTACCAAAAAAAGTTTAAATACCCAACTTTAATGTTTTTATATGGCTCTAGTGAAGTCAGTCACTTCGAGAGAATATATACATATATATATATATATATATATATATGCCAGTAGATTCCAATGATGATGTCATTTTCCTAGATATTTTTGAACTATTCACTCAGGAATCACAACACAATTGGGCTATACATGTATGCATATATATACAGTAAATATGTATGCACAAATTTCATATATTGTTATATATCCAGGTATGTTGATGGATAGCAAGTAACATAAGGCGTGGTCTTTCATCTGTATTCTTTAATGTACACAATGACACTAAATGATTTTTTGAGAAACAAACAATACTTTTTGGAGATTTTCAAGTAAAATTCAGGCATGCATATTATAGAGAGAAAAGCCCCACTACAAAGAGACTTGAGCTGTTTTGAACACTGAGATTCCCTGCAATATAATTTGTTTTATTTATATTTCAAAAAAAGTCATTTTCTTATACAGTGGTCACATTTCATAAAAAGTTTCATGTGACTAGAAGGTGAATCTTTGCTATGAATAATAATATTTTGGTTGTCCTTTAGGCAAAATGTAAGTTGCTGAATTAATGTCCATCTGCCCCCACCACAAGAACCAACCACCCTCTAATGTACAATTTTGCTCAATGTCCTTTGTGCTGAGCAGAGCCTATTTGATGTCCATAGTACCCTCTGGTCTTTAAATTCCTTAAGGTATAATAACTCTATCTCTTCATCACTCTGAGATGGACTGAAATCACAGGAAGAACTCAATAAATATTTTTCAATGAATAATAAATAATTGTTGAAGGTCAAAAGCATAGAGCATAGAACCCACCTAGAAAACTCTTCCATTTTATGATACCCTTGAAAATAATTTATATGGTCTTTCCTAGAGGCTCATCATGTGAAGATACCACAGCGGGAGGCTGTGTGGAATAGAGAATCTGGCATGTCTGAACTCTGCTTCGAGTGTAAACAGCCAACACTCTCCATGCCATGAAGAATAGAGACCGTAGGAAGCACACATAGCAGAGGGATTTTTTTCCAGCTACAGTGACCAGAAAAGAAGACATTATGAAAGACAGGAAACATTTCTGGTCTAAAGAAAAAAAATTCACAAAGAAAACCACAGACACAGAAACATGGAAAAAAATTTTAATGGAGTATTCCAATCTAACTGTAGTCTAACATCTGCATGGAGAGTTGTAGGAAATTATAGATATTGACCTTAGTCAGGTGAAAAGACTTTCCTTGCTATGTATAGTAGGCTGAATCACGGCTCCTTAAGATATCTGTCTACACCCTAATTCCGGAAGCCTGAGAAAGTTACTTAATATGGAAGACGTGATTTGTAAGTGAGACAGGGAGATTATGCAGGAATATGCAGAAAGGTCCAAAATACAATCATGGATATCCTTATAGAAAGCTGTGGGAGTGGTTTGACAGTGGAGGAAAGGCATGGGAAGACTAACGGAAAAACTTTAAGATGCTCATCTGCTGGCTTTGAAGATGTCTGAAGGGACACGAGCCAAGGAATTCAGGAGGAATTCAGGCCTACGAGTAGGAAAAGGCACAGGAAGTAAATCCCCTGGAGACTTTGAAGAGAATACGCCAATGGCAACACTTTGCTTTGGTCTAGTGGACCCCATTTAGGATTTCTGCCTCCTAGAACTGAAGTAGAATTAAGGTGTGCTAGTTTCTGGCAATTGTAACAGCTGCCACAGGAAACGAATCCCACCACATTCTTGCATTTCACTGTCGTTTGTTAAGCAATGAATAATCAATCATAACAACTGGGGTAGGAATGGACTGAAGGGAGGAAAAAGGGAGGGGTGTGATGAGAGAACATCTGGATTTTAGAACTGGGGAAAATCTCCTAGCATATTTTGCTAGTAAAGCATTTTGGAATCCTCTGGGATGAAAGGTGCTGGAGAAAATGTAATAACACTAATAAATATTCTATGATTCTCTGGAACATGTCCTCGGGTGAACTACAAGGTGGCTCTTTATGTTATGATAAGAGATGAGGGAGACTCAGCAGTTTGGGGGTCTTGGGGGTGCCATAGAAACCACGACTATGGTTTGTCCGCATTCCCCAGGGACTGGCATCCTCCCCAAACCACAATTCACACAAGCTCCAGGGAGCAGCAGTGAAGGGCAGAGTCAAGAGCTGTTCAAGGCAACAATACCAGGGAAAGAGAGTGCGATGAATTATTTAGCATTTAACCACAGCAGCTCTGAACGGGGTCCAACTCAGAGCTCGGGATGATTGGGTTAATTGTAATGATTTGTCATGAGAGTGGTTGGCCTAGACCACAAAAATGGATATTGGGGACACTTGTGCACCAGAGGGCTGGTGACCTATATTTATTCATTTCCCTCACAGGTTATAAACTGGAAATTGAGGCTTGAACGTAAGAAAGACTGATTTTTAAATCAAAGGTTCGAAATTCCCAGTACTTTTGACCCTTCATCATCTGCTGAGAGTGCTTGAGATTTGGCTTAAAAATGCCCTTTCCAGGGCTTGAGAGGTGGCTCAGGGGTTAAGACTCTGCTTCACAAGCAGAAGGTCCTGAATTCGGATCCCAGATCTCACATAAAACCGCCAGGCGAAAAATGGTGGCAGCCTGTACTTCTGGAACCTGGGAAATTCCAGAGTGAAGCAAAAAGGAGGTAGAAACAATCCAGGATGATTCCCAAAGTCACCCTTGGTCCTCCACAGGGATACACAGTGTCCTCTGATGCACACATACAACACACACACACACACACACACACACACACACACACACACACACACACAAAATAAATAAAGAAAAAAATCTTTCCAAAACAAGGATAGTTTAGCCATCTTAGAGCTGAAGAGAGATTTGGAGATCACGTTACCCAAATGTCACTCCAATTTTACAACCAAGAAAGCTCAACCCAAAACAGGGTAATCAAGTGACCTTGTGAGAACTGCTGTACCACCAACTAGTTTCACTAGACCAAGGGACTCTTGTGCTACCTGGCCACTGTGAAGGAGAAAGCTGTACCCAAATCTCCTTGCTTCCTAGAAAAGGAAGGGGCTTCTCCTCAGGGACTTGGTGTTCCCTTCTGGATGTGATCCTTTCCTCAACACTGAAATAGAATTTTTTTATCACCAAATACCTTCAAATCTTAGACTCTGGGGGACGCTAAATCCACCTTGACATTGAGACCACCTGCAAGCAGAATTTAAGGAAAAAGGAGCAGTGAGCATGGAACCAGAGGTTTGGATTCAAATTCTAGCCCCGTCACATGCAAGGAACCCATCTGAGTCTTCTGATCCCTCGCTTCCTCGGGTATAAATATGAGATGATAATGCCACCTCAGAGTTGCTGTGCAGATTAAACTGAATGGCACAATGAATGCAGAAGCACCTAATAGAATGCTTAGAATATACTAATGCTGGATAAGCACAGGCTGGGTGAGAATTTAAATGAGTTTTCAGGAACACAATTATGAAGATGAAAGTTTCCAAAAATACCTTCACTCACAGCTTCTTAATAAGAAAAAAATCCACCATTAGTAATACAGACCTTAGATTCCAGAAGGACTGTGAGACTTTGGGAATTCCTATTAAAACAAAGTGCTCCAGACCTGATACCACAGCAGGAATTAATTGCTATGGAAAACAGTAAAACAAAACAAAAAGTTAGTGATAAGCAAAGGTAAGTAAGGGTTACTGTGCTGAGGAGTACCAACCATCAATCCAGTTCTTGGCTTTCTTTGTATCAAGGGGGTATAGAGTTATAAATCTAATGGTGTTCCTGTAGTCTAAAAATAATTCTTATTTTCTTCTTTGCATGTTTTGCAGAAGCTAAGATGGTTGCTGAAGTGGAAGGGTAAGACCCACCACCTTCCTCTGTGAACTCTTTGGGACTTGTCTTCTGATAAGGCTAGCAATCTGTCCCTGCCTGCTGCATTCCTTTCTTCATAGTCTTTTGTGGTCTTTTGCCATCTGACACATGCTTACTGAAGTGGAGATAAAGGAAACATCTTTCCCTTGAGCTCATGAAGAGTTGCAAAAGATGCAGAGTGGAAGCACACAAAGCAACATGACCATTATTTTGTGGAAGCAGAAATGCTTGCAGGGAATAGATAAGGAAAGGATTTTCTTTCTGGATTGGAGTTTGGGAAGTTGGGTTTTGGAGATCAGCAAAGCTTCACCAACAGGAGATCTTTGAGTATTAATGTCAAATAATCTGTAGATAGAAAGAAAATTCCACAGAGCGAAGAGAACGTTTCCCAGAGAGCTGAGCTTCATAGAGGCCACACGGTACTTGTTGATTCCAATCCTTTAGGGGTCATCTGGTTAGTAAGCTACTATCTCAGCTCCAAGTCATCCTTCTATAATCATCCATATGGTGCTGAGGCTGTCCTTGGTCAACTGCCCCTCTGCTAGCTCCCACAGAGGCTATTAATACAGAGACTAGAAAACAGGACGCGTGGAAAAGGCTCTGTCCGTGAGCATTGTCCTATTCGTGGCTTTTCATCTTGCCCTCCATGGCTGGCTCGATCCTTAGGAGTCCTCTAGCCTTAGTGTCACCAAAAAAATTGTAATCCCCAACAGGGCAAGTCCTCTAGTCAGAAGTAAGCCCCTTTCCCTGAGGGACTTTCTCCAAATCCTTGAAATAGGGCAGAGGCCAAGGAACACCTCCTCTTCTAGTAACTGGATTCCTTCACTCGCCTAACAGACCTCTCCGCTGGACTTCTGAATTCCAGTCCCAGCTCCAGTCTCAATACCCCCTCAACTCCCACACCCGGGATTTTTTGCCCATTCTCACAGAGCTTCTCCTGAATTTCTAGATCCTAACCTCAAGCTCCCCGTGGTTTTAGGTTTGGCAGCTGCTTCCTACAGCTTTACCCTTTATAGTGCCTGCTTCTTCTAGTTTCTTCATCTCCCCTAAGCCTGTCTAATCAATTCTCCATTTACAATTGCTCCATTCAAGTACCTAGAAAGCTTTCTTTCTTCCTTCCTGGATACTCACTGATGGGTTACGTGAGAACTGAGAAGAAGGCTGGAGATGCAGGGTGGAACTGGATTGTGGAGGGCTTCGCACCCCTTCTCCCCCAGAGTAACTCCATTCTAAAGACACCAGAGGGAGGAACCTCTATAGGTTTCTAAGATAGTAGAGTGATCAGGGCTGGGTTGGTTACAAGTCCCAAGACAAGAAGTGGGCATTAAAGTAGTGAGAGGCACTAGAACATTTCTTAATGCGAACCATGAGAAGTCAAGAATCAATCAACCTACCAACAACTAATTATCAATGGACAACTAACAGATTCGAGGTGAGGGGGAAAAAAAGTACCCAGTTATGTTTCTCCATAAGAAAAAAACAAGCCTTGATACACCAGCGTGATGTGGCAGTAAAGAAATGATCACTTGATTGAGATCCTGCTTCCTCCACCACCTGAATGTAATATTGTATAAAATACTGAACACATCAAGTCAATTTCATCACAATACCTACTTTGAATGGGTTTTAACTGCTATGTTTCCCAGAATGACTGATCATCAGAATTACCTTGAGAACCTTTGAAAAATGTCAAGTCTCAGACCTTGCCCTAGACATACTGAATTAAAATTTCCTAAATATGGGTCCCAGAAGTCTGACTTTTTTATATTCCCAGATAATTCTAGCAAGAAGCTATGTTTAGGAACCATTAAGATGACTTAGAAGTTAATACAGATAATGCATGTGACTGTCTAGCTCAGAATTTGCTATAGCAGACACTGGCAGCAACAGATGCCCCACCCACATTTCCTCTTGTCACTTACTAATACATGCAGGTGGCCTGCTCTTGCAAGTACCATTGACTACAAGAACATGCTGAACCATCGGGTGAGACAACCTGGGGCCAAGCTCTGCCCAGGGGACCTGAGTCCTACTTGCTCACAGCAGTAACCTGCTCATAACTGCATACTGATGGCTTTTCTCTCTTCTTTCCCTGCCTCATCAAACACTCCTCTGCTAATACAGCCTGACATCACCTTCCAAATGAACTATTCACACTCAAGTCCCTCGCGCAAGATCCACTTCATGAGCCAAGCTTGCGAGAATACAGAATCACTGTGAGAGTCCCATCCCTTCTGAACACTGCATCTCAGATTCAAAAGGGGACAAGGACTACCCAACCCGTCCCCTCCAGCAAGATGCCTTGGAAAGGAAAGTGGTCCTCTAGAGCATGCTTCATCGCATCTGATCTTCAGCGCAACCTTGACCATGTGAAGTACTCATGGGCTATTCTCTTGGGAGGATGTTAAGACCTCAATGATTAAATATAAATACACAAGGACACAAAGAAAAGAGTGGTAATACAGCTTAATAGCCATGGTTTTGAGAGTCCGATAAATTTGTTTTCTCCTGATACTCTCCTCCTCCCAGAAAACAAAACAAAAAAATAAGAAAAGAAAAAGCAGATACTGTCTTACAAACTTGTCATAGATTATAAGCTAATTATAAGCATCAAGCATGTCTGGGAATCCCCATGGGAGTAGGATGTTGGGGTTCCCAGAGCAGGTTGAGGAATCCTACATGTCCGTTTCCTCTCACTAAGCTCACTTATCTCCTCAGATCTCATGCCAGTGCACACATCCCACCATAAACTGCATTTTGATGTTTTGTGTTAGGACATCAGTGAAGAATCAGGCTTATCAACACCTGGTGCAGTGTTGTATAGAGAAGAAAAGAGAAAGCCATTGCTCTCTGAGAGCCTTTGCAGACAGGCAGGACTGACAAGCACAAATCCAACTATAAGGACAAATAAGATTCATGTTTACATTCTAGTCTGTGGCAGTAAAGGACATTCAGAAATGTTCTTTTAAAGCAGAGGGCATCTAAAAGTCTTATCTCAGAATGAACCACCACCTCTATGCATTCCTCCCTAGGTGCGTGCCCATGAACACCTAAGTGGCTGCTTTGATATTGGCCATTCTTCTCAAGGCAGGAACACAGATTTGGAAACAATAATATTTGTACTAACTTCTGGCCCCAAGACTTACAGTATGGACCAGTCAGCTAACTTCCCTATTTCATTCTCTTTACCTATAAAATGGAGACAATAATGGTACCCATTTCATTGTGTGCATTAGTCACTTTGCTCGTTGTGGTGGCAAAATCCCTGACAAAAGGGCTGGCGAGATGGCTCAGCAGGTTAAGTCACTTGGGGCCAAGCATGACAACCTAAGTCTTATTCCTGAAACCCACATATTGAAGGAAGCAACCAAGACCCTCAAGTTGTCCTCTGCCCTCCAAAGATGTGTTCCAGTATAGGCATGGCATGTATACATGCACAGATACACACACACACACACACACACACACACACACACACACACACACACTAAATAAGTGTAAAAAATTAGAACAACTTAAGGTTCATTCTAGCTCAGAGTTTAAGAGTAGAATCTGTCACAATGGGAAAGGCAAGGCAGCAAAAATAAGAGGAAGCAAGTCCCATAGTAAGGAAACAGAGAGGTGACTAAATGAATGCTGGTGTTCAGTTCACTCTGTCCTTTTCTTTAATTCAGGACCCCAGTCCATGGAATGGTGCTGTCCACATTAAAAGTGGGTCTTTCCATCTCAATTAACCCAATCTAGACCTTTCTCATTAACAAATCCAGAGTTTTTTTCTCCGAGGTGATTCTAGACCTTGTCAAGCTAACAGTTACTATTAGCTATCAGAGTGTCACTATGGAGAGGAAATGATTTAATACCTACCTAGCACTAAGAACAGTACCTCACCCCACTCAGCAAGAGCTCAGTAACTATTGACTTAGCCTAGTTCCACAGACAACTAGACAGAGCTCATGGGTTGACCATGAGTAGAAAGAAGGAACAAGTGAAATCCCAGAAGCCAGGGAGGAGGAATGGAAACAACCAAAAAGGGACAGTCCAATGTCCTATATTAACAAAATCCCATGATTTCACCAAGGAAACAGAGTTTCCATAGTCATCCCCAGGAGAGCTAAACAGATCCATTTAATGCACAAATGATCCAAAGTAAAGACTGAACTACCTCAAGGCTTCTTTCTATCCCTGTCATGTTCTGGTCAAGTTCGCAGGGCATTACTTCTCAGTCTTCCTGAGTTGTGGGGCTTGATGCCTCCACCTCACTCTGCAGAATCTACTGCCTGTGTTTCCATCAGTCAGATTCGGGCTGAAAAGCTTCCTCAAGGAAGTGTCTTAGACCCTGCCAGAGATGGCGGCAAAAATGGCTCTTGAACATTCGCTGGGTCAGTTGCAGTTCTTACCATTACTCTCCCCATACTGTTATTTTCAAATGTGCACATCGATCCAGGTGTGCATTGATTCACCCTTTTCTTCCATCCAAGCTGCTTGGTTGTTATTCACCTGGTCTTGAACAGAAGTTTCACTCCTATTTTCTGCTCCAATCACAGGAACACTAGATTAAAGCTCCTGCGCTGAATTGAATTTCAATTCCCTGAAAAGACCACAGTGAATCTATGAGAAGAAATGGATATGGGGCAAAGAGCAGATGTGTGGTCAAGATTAATGGGAGATTTTCACTTTGAAACTAAAGATAGAACATTTCCTGCCCAGGCTTTCTATATTGTGTTTCAGAACTGAGCTGAAACTGGAGAAGTGGTCCACGAAGGAGAATTTAGGCTATCTTTTCCCCTCCACCCCCACCAGAGCCTCAATAACACCCAAATGAAGTTCAGCCTAGGAACCTAGAAGCTGCCAAGCCAGAGGCAGAAAGGCGCATACTAATGGATAGTGCTGCAGACCAGTTCTCTAGGAGCAGACTGGAGGAGAGAATTCAGGATGTTATCAGTCCATGCAGGATCAACAACTATGGAATAAAATGTGAGAATGTAGGAGAAGCCAGTAGAAGAACTGTAATACAAACCCAACAAATCCTCAGCTAATATTCTCTCAAGGTTCTGTTGCGTTGAGCACAAATGCCAACATGAGTCGCTTACATCCTGTCTTGATCAGTTCTCACAGGCTATTGTCAGAAGAGGTTTATAATGGTTGCTCTCAATTGTCACCTTGATGCAGTCTAGAATCATTTGGGAACCAGGCCTCTGATCATGCCTTCAGAAGTTATCATGATAACTTTAAGGGAGGTATGAAGACCCTCCCATTGTGGGTGGGGCCATTTCTTAGGCAGGTCATCCAAGATTGTAACAATGATGAAAGCAGCTGAGCACTAGCAAACAAGCAGGCTTGCATGCCTTCCTGCTTTCTGCCCTTGACTGTTCTAAAATATGACAGGTTCTCTCAATCAACCGCTACTGGGATTTCTCTCCCCTGATGGACTGTAACCTGGAATCGTGAGCTATAACAAACTCTTTCTCCCTTAAGGGCTCCACAAAGTACCTGGAAAGGTCATGGAAAGGAGATAAATAACTAAAATGAGGAATGACCTCAAATGAGGCCACTTCTTCAGCTAAGATGGTCCCTAGAGAGGTGAGAACGGAAAGATGGCATCTGGGAAGAAGATGCTACTCTGAAAGGGAGGTATGTTATGTATGTCCGCGGCCTGCATCATAGGCCTCATTGCCACTTGGATCTATCTCTTCATCCACATTGAAGTAGTACTTCCTGCAGAAGGCCGGCAGGCCTGAGGGAAAGGTGTTAGGACAACCCACGGCTTGCTATTATTAGGTTGCCATCCATACTCATAGTCTCTGCTCCCCACAATTCAGTTTAATGGATTCCCCCCACCCTGTACTTGCACTTTTCTCTGGTCACATACACTTAATGAATGACGTGACTCTGACTCAAGAAGGTTCTGAGCCTCTCAGGAGACCATGGCATTTTGGAAGTCTGGATTGTTGGATCTGTCCATTTGTACAGTCCAGATTAGACATGGTAGCAATAGCAAATCCAAGTACACTGCTCCCTGACCCATGTGTTCAACAACTCACCCACTAATGACTGCCTTGATGAGTTATTTATGCCATGCAGAGAACTCTTCTTATCCATTAATTCATGAACACAAGGTAACCAAAGTGCCAAGGCTACGACCACAGCTTTTAATTTTACTGTGAAAGTGATACCTTTAATAGGCCAGAAATTCGAACCCTGCAGAGTCTAGACCTTCAGTAAATTCTTCCTGGACCACAGGGGAGTATTCTGTTGGGATTAATCTTGAACTAATACTTGCTTCTTCCTGCACTCAAACGTTTCTTCATTGAAGGTTTTTGATTCAGTTACTATACTGTAGTAGTATGGACAGTAGCCCACTCTTACATAATATTGTCTCCAAATGAATACTTCATTGGTTCCTTCGGCAAGCACCAGGGCTCCACCAGTTGAGTGAATCTGGCAATGTGACGTGGATCTCATGATCACAAGATCGTTCCCATCCCTCCTTTACTGTAAATTAGCTTCTCTCCCCTGGCACAGCGAATCACGGGGCTCTGATAATAGCGTTGACTGAGAGCAGAGGGTCAGAGGGACAAACCCATGCCTGAGATATGCTTCTGTTCTTCTGAAAGTGAAGCCCAGATCCTTTCAGGCAGGAAGAAGCCTAATGTAGTCTTAATTTGCACCAGGTACTCAGCGATCCTTCTTGAGGAATCATGGTGTATCTGGGGGTATCTGGGGGTATGTGACAGGCACATTGAACATGCGGTGACAGAAATCCACTTTCACAAATGAGGGTCAGTGTCGTTGGCACTACGCACAGCCTTCATCTTGTCGCGGCAATCGCTCCGTACTTAAGTCCGTGTCTGGTTCATTATGTTGCCTTTGAGGTTGTTTAGGCGACTCTTCTTGGTGGACATTAGTTTTGGGTGAACATTAACGTCCCAAAGGTGTTCACACGGGACTCCTCTCTGCTCATTTGCATATCCCTACTCTCGAACTCCTTTGCCAGGTCTTCTAATCCTTGTTATCCTAAACATAACTAGTCAGCCAGGATCCCAGACAGTCCTAATTAGAGTCCTGTCCTCCTTGTAACAGCTGTACCCATGTTGGGTTGTTGGCCAAGTCCCTGCAGCTATCCTAGTCCTCCTGGCCGGTCCTAGGCTCAGTCCTCAGCCTCCTTAGCAGGTCTGTGTGAGTCTTTGTGCCTGCAACAACAGATGCCCTCTGGCTCTCACTCCTGGCTACAGTGGCCTAATACTCTCCGTTGCTTATTTTCATCCTGTAGAGTCAATAACCCTTAGCAACAGCCATTCAATCTGTTACCCTTACAGCTAATGTACTCTCTGCACCTCTCAAACGTCTGAATACTGTCCCCACTCGTGCTCTCCCTCCGCCAATGCCTCGCTAGTGAATGTAGTGGGTGTTAACCCCTGGAACCCACTATGTACAAAAGACTACTATAGTACACCAAACTCCCCTGGAGGGATCCCTGTGCCAGTCAGTAAGTGACTTTCCTTAGACCACATCTTAGGACTAGCACAGTTTAGTAGCATTCTTAAAGCAAATTCATGGAGTTTAGGGCACAATATACAGCCAGGGGCCAATACCTGTGAAAAGACAGGAAACCGGGAACTGTGTTGCACCCCTGGCGAAGTTCAGCCACTCTGCAGGGAGTTCTGGAGTCACCACTGTCCGTCAGCCTTGCCCTTGGTCAAGCTGGGATAGTTGGGCCCCTCTGTCTACACCTAGCTCTGACATCACATATGAAATGTCGTGGGAAGACCAACCAACCTTCTGCAGATGAGATGGGCACTAGCGGGACTGCAGGCTTTGCAGCCCATTCTAAAGAGGCAGCAGACCTTTCTCATGCCTACCACACGGAGAAAGTATTGTACCCTTGTTCTAGCCAGCGAGCAATTTCAGAGCCGAAGGGACCTTCCACATCAACAGAAGGGTAAATAGTTCCGTTACATCTAGAATCCAGGGCTGGTGATTGCTACTCTCTGATTAGTAATCTTATGCTTTCCCCAGGCCCTCTTTATCAAATTTCTCCTCACCTTCAGGGTATGTGTTTGTTGTGTATGACATCTGTATACTCTATGAATATTTCATTTTGTAGGTAGCTTCCCCCAGGCTTCAAGCAAAATGCCATGTGCCCTGCGGGTCTTCATTTAGATAATAATTAACTAAAAGGGAGAGAATGAGGACCTGCAGTGAGTCCCAAAGTTAGTCCTGTCCTCCCCTCGTGTCTCTCTCTCTCTCTCTCCCTCTCACTCACACACACACACACACACACACACACACACACACACACACACACACACAGCCAGTCTTTCTGACTGAGGACATCAGAGGCATTGGCTGGCCCAGTTATGGCCTTATAGTGCTTACAGTCCCTATGGGAAGACCCACAGAGAAGCAACTTCAAGGACATGCCAGAAGAGTTCTGACAGACTTAGGAAGCACAAAGGAGGGGATGTTATGTACTTACAGGGATCAGGCAGGATCTGAGCATGAAAAAGGGGTTCGTTTGGAAAAGGGGAGGAGGAATGTATCCACAGGCATGTGACTACATTACGGTATGAATCTGAGGGGCTGCACAGCCAGCAGGGGTGAGATCCTGTAGAGATGAGGATTCTGGGGGAGCTGCGCACACTAAGTCAGAGGTCATACAAGGTGTGTTGAGGTTTTTGAAGAACACGAGCTCATGGAGCAGATGGACTTGAAATCTCAAGGCTGCACAAAGGAAAAACACTGCTGTGCATTAGAATGTCAGGCTTTGGCCAAATAGAAGCAACAGGAACAATAACCGCATGGTGGATAGAGAGGCAACGGGAGGGGAAATTAACCAAATTCCACAGTACAAATTGGCAGAGTTGGGAGGGTGAGTTCTTCCAGATCTTTGAGTTTCTGGCATGGACAAGATGAAGGTTTGGGTCACATGAAGGTTAGGAACGGGATTCATTTTTACACACACCGAATTGGAAGTCTATGGACAGTTAAGTGCAGAAAAAAAAACTGTGCATACGAAATTAAGCAGATTATAATATCAGTACTAAGGATACAACATGGTAAGTTCCTTTCTTCCAGAAAGCCACACTTGTTCTTATATATTTTCTTACTGGAGGGAGAGGTGGCTAGAAGCAGGTAGGATGCTGAGAACTAGATAGTGAAACCACTCACATTTTAAAACTGGAAAGAGGAGCCCAGACAATACATAAGAAAGTAAATATACCGTTCAAACAGTTTTATCAAAATCCCTTTTTGGCCCTTTCATAGAAAGGAAACGGAGAACAAAGAATGGCAAACAGAGGGCTTTTAAATAAATCATAATTAGTAACACACGCATGGCTCGGTGTGGACAAGCAATTAGACAGCTAATTACACGGAGACTGTATGTGTGCCAAGGCCTCACCTCAAAAATGGGGGGATTCCCATGATTGCAGAGATACCTGGAAAAAAGGCCACCAACGGGAAACAACCAGACCATTGATAAACAATTGATGTGTGTGGGTGTGTGTATGTTTAAGAAAACCAAAAATGCAAATATTGAGGATTTCTGAGTACCCAGCAATAACAGCTGGGCTTCTGGCTAACTGGAGGGGAAATGGAATCTTTAACCAAGTACTACTCTTTATAAATACTATCTCCAGCCCCTGGCTTTGCTGACTGCCCCAGGGCTCTGGGGGCTGGATTTATGCATAACACGAGTTCCATCTAGTGGTAGATGTTGGGAGCACTCCTTACTAGGGATCACCCTGTGGATCTAGGGGGTTACACCCCAGTGTTAGAAAACCTGTGTGTCGCTTTGCATGTAGATCGAGAGGATTCTTGCTTAGTCAGTGCCTGGTAGGAAAGGACTGAATATTCATTAACAGTGGAATAGTAAAAAAGACTGAGCATAGAGAACAATTGTGGGTTGTTAGGTTGTTTTGTTTTTCTTTTTCTTTTAAATTGCAATTTAATTTGCACAATCCTTTTTGTCTTCCACAGCTTCTGGCTCTGCATAGGGTTAGCAGTTTAATTGTGGTTTCTCTCTCTCTCTCTCTCTCTTTCTCTCTCTTTTTCGTTTTATTCCTTTTCTGCCACAGACATAAGAAACAAAGACTTCTCCACAAGCAAAGAGTTCTGGATTCTATCAGGCACTTCACCAAGGACAAGTATCAACCTGCATGGGGAAAAAAATCAGTGACCAAGAAACCCTGGAAGGGACAAGAGGAAAGAAGAAACACCTGAGACATGTCTGAAAGTTCCACTTGCCTCTGAGGGCTCTCCCTGTGGGGACTTGTCTTTGTTTTCCTCCTCTGCAGCTTGTTCACACATACATACACACATACACACACACACACACACACACACACACACACACACACATACACGCACGCACGCACGCATGCGCACACACACTGCTTCCGGCGAAAGACACTCTGTGAATTAAGAGACTAGACAGAGGCCAAGGGAAAAAAATGACAGGGTTAATGTGATCAGTTCTGGGTAGAGTGAAAAAAATTGAGGGTGAACTTTTTTTTATTGTGTGTGAACAATATTCCAAATTACTGAGCTTTAAGAAAATGGGGACCTCTAGCAGGTATGGAGGCCAGACAGCACTTCTACAAAGCCCCCAAGGCTCTGCACGACCTCATGGTGGGAACCAATCACAGTTTCCAATACATTCTTGGTGTTGATATATTAATGCACAAAACAACTTGATTGTGGGCCCTGCCCAAGGTGACTCAAGGATAAAGAAGCAGACCTTCTCCTGTTACATGCACTGTGAAATCATAAAAGGTAAATGCAAAAAGGAAAAGCAGAGCCGGGACGAATCTCTCTGCCTGGCAGGCAGGTTGGATGCAAAGTATCCCCATCATGTCTGCTTCTGACACAGACCACATCCCTCAAGAATAGAGCTGCACTCAAAATTCAAATGCTTCTGCCTCTTTTGCAGGCATATGCAGAAACCAGGTTGTTGCCAACAGTTCTAATGGAAAATGGTCGTCTGAGTACAAAGGGAGAGCAGACTGTTTCACCCTATGAAATCCTCTATGTGAAATCAGAAATCAAACTGCAAGAGAAGCAAGAAAAAGCTTGCATAGAAACTTTCCCTGGGCATAAAAATGAGTCGAAACTGAGCAAAATCATAAATGCAAACCATCCACATCACCTTTGCCACAGGGGACAGTGCCCCAGAATAGAATTTAATGCCAAATTAAATGTTCCATCCATTTCTTCCAGGAACATAGCTGTAAAAGGGAAAACAGATCAGAGTTGTTGCTGCTGTGGCTGAAAGATATTGGCTGATGGAACATAAATAAGGATATAGTGGCCAGTTAATCTGAGTGTGGGACACCTCGGGTCCAGGAGAACTTGAGGGAAAAGGGAGGTCATCATCTCATGGGGTAGATCTTAGAGATAAGAGAATAGGTGGTATTTATTTTTCCTCCCTTTAATGGACATGCTTGGAAGACTATGGATTATCAATGAAACACCAACCAAGTGTGAATGGGAGACATTTCTAGAGCAGGAATCAGACCAAAAAAATAGTGTCTATTGTTTACTTCAACAACAACCTCACTGCAGTGATTAAGAAAGTATGAATAGTAGTAGCATTTCTGAGTTCGAACTCATATCCGAGTTCTAATCTGAGTCCCACCTTTCCAAACTGTACAGTCCAGGGCATGCTTTCTAGGCTGCACCCAGATCTTGCTGTTTCTCTCTGTCCAGGTTGGGCTGGACAGGATGTCCTCGGAACTCCTTTTTCTTCTAGTATTGGTGGTAGGAACGTTCAATAAGGTTCAATAAGGCCTGGGACTTAATGAAACCCTGAAGCCCAGCCCAGCACATGGCTACTGGAAGATCATTGTCTATTTTTCTTCCCATGGATCTTTGTTTTTAATTAAGAAAAACTAAGAAATCACTTGGTTCTAGTGAACACGCATGTGGTTGCCTCACTTCATTACTGCACTCCTGAAAGTGTCACACAAAAGTGGGTTGCTATGAACCAGATACCATTTTCTCTGCTGGAAAATGGTTGTAATTGGGAATTGTGTTTCACATCAACAACTCGGTATTCAACAAATCATAAACATCACTAGCAACATGATATAAGAACAGAAATAGAACTATAAACTTCCATAATCATTTAAAATAGCAAGATCGTGCTCCAACTCACATGAAGTGGGCATAAGTGTATTGTAGATGTTGATTATACAAAAGACCCCAATGCGCTATAAAGTGTACATTGACTGTGTAAAACTCTAAGATTAGTGTACTATAAATTCAAGCTAAAGCCAGCAGACTAGCTATAATGCATTTAATTAAACATGTGGAAGGTCTTGTTGAGGCTGATTGGCCCACCTAGGCTCACTCAGAGACAATAGAAACCAGCTTAAACTGATGTCTTCTTTCTTCTGATAAATCCTTGTAACAAGCAAGCAGTGGGAGGGGTTCGGCTATTCCAGAAACAGGAGCCATCTCCAAGAGAGGAGAGGCCAAGTCCCATCTCTTAGACTGTGTCTTTGAAGATAATGATGACATTTTCCCACAAATAAGCATCATTTAAGTGAAAGCTTATCTCACATATCTCTCTTTCGCCTTTTTATTTTGCCTCCTCCCATGGTTCAAAAGTTTGACTTTGTATTGGACCACATGTAGGCCAACCAATAAGAGAGCAGCAAGTGCTAATTAAGTCACTCCACATGACACCCTGTTGACAGCCATTAGAGACCTTCACACCTTATCAAAAAGCCAGAAAACAATTACAAGTCATTAGAATGGCCTTTAAAAAGAATTTTAAAACCTCATTCAGATAAGAGACAGCTACAGAAATGCATATTCATTGTCCACAGCTTTTGTAGAAAACAAAATAAACAGTTTCTTATAGTTTATATATTTCAGAGTTTAAAACAATTACATAATTGGATTATCATGGCTATTCAGTTACATGAATGTCGGGCTTTATAATTTCCTCTTTTATGATGAAACAAGCAAAGTCTTAGTTGTATTAAGGGACTTTCCTTGAGGTATAAAGTATAAAGCACTAAGAGCTAAGGCATTCATAAAGATGCTGTATGCACTGGTAGCTCAAGAATGAGTCCATGAATTATAACATAATAATAATCATTGAAGGCAAACTAGAGGTACCACTCCAAATTAAAGTCCCTTCATATATGCAATTCACTTTAAAGTTGCTCATGGACCATGGATATCTATTGTCTGCAACAGGATCACTCCTATGCAGGGCTAATTATCACATGAGCCAGAATAGTGTGTGTGTGTGCACGTGTGTGTATGTGTGTGTGTGTGTGTGTGTGTGTGTGTGTGTGTGTGTGTGTGTAGCCAAGGTTGTGTAGTCAAACTCTCAATTCCTGCCTCTAAGTGCAAGCATTATGGGCAAATGCCACCATGACTGGCTGTCATTTCTTTTCTTTTTTCTTTTTTCTTTTTTTTTTTGGTTTTCTACTTTTACAAGGATATTGAGTACTCATCCCAGCTTCCCTCCTGCCACCTCCCTCCCATTCCCTTCCTCCTCTTCACTATTCCCTCCCTCTCCCACTCATCCGTCTTCCTTCTATGGATCCCCAGGTTTACTGTAGTTTGTCTACTCCTGTGGGGGCTGACGTTCCTTTTTTTTTTTTTTTTTGACAAACTGAATTATTAAGAGACTTTTCCACTGTTTATTCCCAATTCTGCTTTCTGAAATCTCAAGGCTATATCTAATCCTTTCTCCATATAATGATTTATTATATGAATGGTGTTTGTGTTTCCTACTTCTCTAACATGTCTGTTAGATTCCTCATTCTTCCAGTGGCCAGTCTATGCTGCATTTAAGATCAGGTATCCAAAAGTCATTGTGAGACTTTGAGTATTTTGAAAAGTATATAATAATCTAATTTTCTATTTTATGCTCTCTGGACTAAAATTCCTGTTAATATAATTTAAGATAACAGTAATTTTTGGCAGACATATCACAGTGTTGGCTCTTGCTGAGTTTTCATAAAAACAATATATCTATTTTCCCATTTAATCTGCTATTGAGCCAGTTCTCTCCTATCATAATGGTATTAGGTTGTGACATTTGCAAATATGAAAGGCATATCTTTATGTATTCAGTGGTTCTCATCAGGACTCTTAATGAAAATTTGGACAGGAAAACTCTTTGTCATATGGGACTCTCCCACATACTGCAAGATGGATGCAATTAAATATTAGTGACACCATATGATTATCATTGTAACAATCAAAAATAACTCTATACTCTTCCAAAAACCCTTCAGGAAAGAGATTCCTCTACAATTGAGAATCCCAATGAAATTATCTGCTGCTGTGTGGCAGCACAAAGGACAGAACCCTGTGACATGCTGACACTGATTTTTAGCGTGGCTTGAATGTGATTTGTCCCCCACAGGCTCAAATGTTTGAATCCTTAGCTGTTTGCAGTATTTAGGAAGGTCATGGCACCTTTAGGAGGTGGAGCCTTGCTGGAAGATGGCAGTCATGGGAGGGGGAGGGCTTGAGATTGAATATCCCCACCCTGCTTGAGTGAGTCTGCTTTAGAGCATGCAGCAGCTCTCTGCCTCCGTGATAGGTGTAACTTGGGCCTCCTCCAGCTTCTGCCACCAACCATGCCTTTTCTGCCATAATGGACTGCATCTCCCCTCTGGAACTGTTAGCTAAATCTCCTCTTTTCTCTCCCTTAATTTGTTTGCACCTGAGTATGTCTCACAGCCGCAGAGAAAAGCAACTGCTGCAGACATCTACTGATGCTGGACTTTCCAGGAATGTGATTTTCTTCTAGCTATATAGCCACACATACAATGGTAGATCCACATTTTTCCTTCTTATTCATAAAGGCAAGCTCAAAATGTTCTAAAGCCACACATTAGAAGATCAGCAGCAGCAATTCACAACAATAGCTAATTGTAGTTGATTGTACCTGTGGGAGCTTATCTCCAAAATTGGTTCCCAGTGAATCATGCTACCTCTACTTACAGCCTCACAATTGCTTCCGTTTGGATATGGACTGGTTCTGAGACTTGCTTAAACCAATAAATGCCAAGTAAGTGATCCTTCCAAGACTAGACCAGAAGAAGCCTGGAAACTTCATCCTCACTTTCTTGAAACATTCTCTCTAAGGTCCTGAAATGACCAATTAAAAAGTGTGTTTTCCTGAGCTGCTTGCTATTCCGGCAAGTACCCATAGAGATACATATTCCCAGCTAAGCCTGATCTTTTTATTGTGGCTAACAAAGTGCCAGTCACAAGCAAAGTCGTCTTTAGCTTCCCAGATGAGCTTATCCACTCACTAAATTACTCTGAGTGACTCAATTTAGTGGCACGTGGAACAGAAGACCCGTCACATTCCTCCCCATGCCCCTGACCCCTAAAAGTGAAATATAATATCTATAATAACAATTCAACAGAAGAGCTTATGCTCTTTTCCCCTTAAAATTAACAATCCATAGTAAATCATACATTTATTTACTCATTCATCACACAGTTACTAAACTTCTATTGTGTTCTAATACTTTAACATTGGGAATAGATTGAGTGATGAATCTTCCACAATCTCAGAATTCAGGAAGACCCAATAGACAGTAGATGACTCATAAACTAATAGTTATGATAAAATTTAAAGTGAAAACCTAGAAGTAAATGTTGAGTCCTTGACAGCACAAAGACCTAACACTGGGGAAAAGTAATATCAAGGGAGGCTTCACATAAAGCAAGACAGAGTTATCTAGGTGAAAATAAAGAAGGGTAGAGATTTTCAGAAGGAATTAGTATGTGATGACAAGGTTTTGAAAGACGGGCGCATTGGTAGTTTCATATGATGAAATCTCAGTGCAAGGGTGTAGAGATCACAGTGATAGGAATGACACAGTGCAGCAGGAGCAGAGCTAACACACAGCTGGAGCAAAGCGTCTAAAAGCAGCTAAATGTCACATATGATATCAGTGTCCATAGTAGTCACATAGCAAGTCCTTTATTCTGATGTTCAGATGTTCATGTGATCCTCTCCTGCATGGTCTATATGATCATGTATATGCGTGCTCCATCCAAGGTTAAGTTCAAAAAGATTATTCTCTCTCTCTCTCTCTCTCTCTCTCTCTCTTTCTCTCGTTCCTTCTCTTCCTCTCTGTTTCTCCCATCAATAACTTTCAAGGAAGCATGCCTCAATAGTATGCTAATTACCTTTTTTTAATCATGTGACCAAACACATGACAGAAACAACTTAAAGGAAGAAGATTCACTTGGGCTCAGAGGCTCAGTGACTTTAGCCACTGCTCTTTGGTTCCAGTGACTTTGGGGCAGAGCATCATGACAGCGAGAGCACATGGTGGAGGGGGCTGCTCACCTCAGGGAAGACGGGGAGCACAGCAGAGAGAGAGCAGCTCGACTCATGGGAGCCAAGACAGAAAGGGCCAGAACAAGATAGAGCCCCCAAGAGCACACCCCAGAGAATTAACTGGGCCCACCCTCCACAGTCCCACCTCTTCCCAATAGTCTGTTCTGACTTTGAGTCCATCAGTGGTGGAGGCCATTCATTAGATCATTGTCCCTGTGATCCATTCAGCCCTAAAAACATCTTCACAGAAGCACCCAGAGGTGTCTGCACTAATCCCCTAAGAATTTCTTAATTAGTCAAGCTGACAATTAAGGTGAGATATCCTTATAGTAAGAAATGGAAGATTCCTGTCAGTAGTCATGGGAATGAGCTTGGAATCAGAGTCCCATGCCCTAGCTAAACCCTCACAGACCACAGACCATGCCAACAGCTTGAGTACCCAGATATGCTGAACGAAAGCCCCTGAATACTTTCCTCTTTGGTTTTCAGTTGTACATTAATTCTATTTCTGGTGAAATCCTCAGAAGCATCCAGTCAAGACACCCCCACATTCCTGATTCTCAAAAAAAAAAAGTTCATGTTTAAGCTGCTAAGTGTTGGAGTTATTCGTTATGCAGCAGTTGATAGCTAACAGATCATGCTGAGAAATTTGAACATTATCCTGAAAATGATGGAAAGCCATTAAAGGATTTGATGGGGAGAAGACAATTTGCACATTGGAAAGGTCATTGGATTAGCAGTGGGAGGGTAAAGGGAAAACAAGAAAGGGATACAGCAAATAATCCAGTACTAAGCAGATGAAGAAAAACACTAACACAAGGGAAAAAGAAGAAAGTCAAAAGGTGAACTTAAGCTACATTAATGAGCCCGGATTTCTGGCTTAGGCCAGAAAATAGAACACAAGAAGAGGGCAGGTTCTGGAATCTTCCACAAATATGTTGCGCTAATATAAGAACATGTTTGGATTTCCTGATTCAACCCGTATTCATCCAAGAGAATCAAAAAGAGACACTGGATATGTGAGTCTAAAGCTGAGAATGGGCCAGACTACAAAGTCATTAGCATGTCATTAGCAACTAAAGTCACCATGAATCAGGATGAGGGCCCATAGGGGAGTGCACACAACAGAATCAGTAAACCAAGACTTACTTATAGTCATTCCTCACTTCCTGTAAATCCTCAATGAGATGTGAGACATTGAGCACCTTCTCTATAGCCAGATACTATTTCAATTGCACTGTCAGTGCGTGATAGTCTCTCCGCCCACAGAAGATCTATGCCAGAGCCCCTCAGGAGATGTCTGAAACTACAGATAGTACCACACCCTTCATTAATATGATTTTTACTATTTTTCTCATCATAGATCTCAGAGGTCTTAACATACATTTTTTTCTCTCCTCATTGAAAACTTTCATCTCTTTTCATTTAAATTAAATGAAAAGTCTTCCCAACTACCAAGGAAGCCAAGGCAAAAAAGATCATGTTTTTGAGTCCAGCCTGGGTTATACAGCAAGTTTAAGCCCAGCCTGAGAAACTTAAGACCCTGTTGCAAAATGAAAATCAAGAAGGATCAGGGATATATTTCAGTGGTATAATGTCTGTCTGGCACACAATCCCCAGCAGTGAAAAAATAAATCAAATATGACAGGAGCTCACTTTAGAGCTTCCCTTTAACACATCTGAATTGCCAACATCACTACTGCTGTACTTTGAGCCCATGGTTAAGCAAAAGAAGAACGGCTTGAGCACAAGTGCTGAGGTGCCAGGACAGGATCTGACAGGCAGGATGGTAACTGACCAACTGGCAAGGACAAAGCAGAGGACGCCCATGAGTGGGGACTCATGCTCCAGGCAGAATAAAGTAAGATTTCCCAACGCTACTCACAACAATGAACTGTTTCAAACCTGCGAGTCACTTATTTCTAGAATTTCCCATTTACTGTTTTTGGGGTTTTCGACACCCCCAGAAAGTGAAACCATGGATAAGAAGGCTTTTCTCCACTGGACAATTATTTCCGTTCTGTTTTATCTGAAACCATTCCTGCATATTTGGATTGGCTTTGCAGAAACTCAAGGCTACTGTTAAAAATACAGATGGAATTCCCCCACCAAGTCCCTAAGGAAATAGAGAATAGTGTTGCTGTGGGATGTCTGGTCATAGACAACTTCCTGAAAGAGAGAGAGAGGGGAGAGAGAGAGAGAGAGAGAGAGACAGAGAGACAGAGAGACAGAGAGACAGAGAGACAGAGAGACAGAGACAGAGCACGCTAAGTAATAACAAACAGATAGAAGAGAAAGATGTTACATGTCTGCATTAGGAGGGGCTCCCTAGAGAAACACAGCCACTAGAGTATGCATTTACACAAAGAAAAACATTTAAGGAACTGACTCACATAATGGTGGCAGAAAGAAGCTTCAAACTTTACAGGGTGGATCAGGATCCTAGAAACCCTAGGAGAAACCATATTTACAGTTCAAATCCAAAAGCATTGTGATAGTTAAGCCTGGGTGTCAACTTGACATCCTGGTATTAACTAATATCAGCTGAGACTACACCTGGAAGGATCAACTGAGACCACCTGAAAGGCTTATACCTGCCCTAAATTCCACGGGAACTTCCAAAGATCCCATAGGAACCTCCCAGTAATGGACCATATAAAAGGGACCACAGAATATAGATGGAGAGATATTCTAGGAATGCTCAAGCTATGTGGAGATCGGCTGTGACTTAGCCTGCCTGCCAGCCAGCCATGCCATCTCCACCATGAAAAATCTATTCCCCCTCTGGAACTGTAAGTTGAATAAATCTCCCTCTCTCCCATAAGTTGTTTGACTTTGAATGCTCTCTCACAGCAATAGCAAAAAGTAACCGTTACAGGCATTCTGCTGCAGAATGCCCTCTTGCTCAAGGAGAGTTGCCCCCAACCTGTGTGTACGGCATGTTCATGTGTACGATGTGGGTTGGTGTGCCACGGGTTCATGCACCATGATGTGGGTTGGTGTGAAGGCTGAAAGACAACCTTGGATGTTGGTTCTCATCTTCCAATTTTTTTAAAAAATATTTTTTTATTTATTCAATTGTGCGTGTATGCATGTGTGCACGTGTGTGTGTGTATAACCAGGGGCGAATTCTGGAACCACCATGGACCACCTCCATTTCCTCCTTCTTTTACTTTGCCCTAGGATTCACAGGCTCCGCCCTACCAGGACCAGAAACGCAGGCCGCCCCCACTTCCGCCTGGGGTCTATACGTGGTGTCTAGGATCCGAACTCAGGACCTTCTGCCTGCAAGACAGAAGCTTAACCCCTGAGCCACCTCTCCAGCCCCTCATCTTCCAATTTGTTCAAGCCCATGTCCCTTGCTGTTCATTACTGCCTGCACCAGCCTAGCTAAGCTGTGAGCTTCTGGGGATTTTTCTGTCTCTATCTCCCATCTCACTACAAGAGCACTGGAATTACAGACTACTATTGCTGCATGTAACTTTACATAAGTTCATGTCCTCTACAAATGCTTTATCCACTGAGCCATTTCCCCAGCCTGAAAGTTAGTTTTTTGAACTATGCAGGCCCTCACATGACTAGATAAGGGCCACTTACATTGTTCAACAGTCTACCAACTTAAATGTTAGTCTCATTCAAAAAACACCTTCACAGAAACATTCAGAAGGATGCTGAGCCCTATCCGGCTCTGCTAGTCAACCAACTTGACCACTAAAACCAACCATCATATTTAGACCCCTCCACCCTCCAACAGAGTACTTAGCATTGTGCTCTGCATATAGTAGGTACTCAGTGAAATGGTACCTGATAACTTGCACAGTCTCCAATCTGTACAATTGTAGCTAATTTGACAAAGATGACACCGAAGACATAAAAGGGGGGGAGGCTTTTTTCCCACAGTGTTTGTCAAGAAGGACAGTAAACAATGTCCGCTAACCATTATGTGCTTTTCTGGCTGTGTTCCTAGCTCCACGGTTTTCACAGCAGCAGACCATCAGCTCCAACAGTGCCTGTCATAGATGTCCCTCTCCCCATCCATAACGAACCATCCTTGGGGGAGTGCTGACCAAGTCTTATGACTGCTGTCAAAAGTGAGAATACAATGTCCTAGGAAGAGATGAATTTGTCTGTGTCTGCGGAGATGTTCATCTTTTTTTTTTTTTTGGGTGTGTGTGTATGTGTATGTGTGTGTGTTTATTTTGCCTTCCCTTCAGGGGAGAGATGGAGGAAACTCAATAGCTTTTCTCACTTGCTAGAGATGTGAAATTCAGAACGGGAGAGGCTGTGGGGTCACCAAGGCCACAGTAAGTTAGTAAGGAAGGCTAAAGCTCTCGAGGCCCTGGAGTAAAACAGGCAGCGCAGCTGGGCACCTGAGTCAGAGTTGCTATCCTTCTCTTGGGTTAGTCTTCCTATGCAGATATGTGCCAGGATTAGTCAGCAAGGGATCTGGGACTCTGCACCCCTCGGTTCCTAAAATCATGCCCCCCTCCCTTCTCTCTTTCTGTCTTCTCTCTCTTTTTTTAAATTTATTTCTTCCACTCATACAAAGTTGATAAGTACCCCATTCCACTCCCTCCCTCCACCCCTCCCTGGATCCCCTTGCTCCCTCCCCCTTTTCCCTTTCCTTTCCCCGCCCCCTCCCTTTCTCCCAGTGCTCCCTCCCCCCTCCCCATTTCTGGAGCATCCTTTAGTGTGCATGTCATTAAGTCTTTCCCAGGATATGTCATAGGTTCAGTTGGTAAAACACTTGTTATATAGGCATGAGAACCTGAGTTTGGATCTCCAGAACCCACAATAAAGCTGGAGGCTACAGAATATGTCTATTTGTAGTACTGGCAAGACAAAAGGTGGAGACAGAAGAATTCCTGGAAATACATAGTCCAATTAGCCTGGGGTTCTTAATAGTGAACAAGAGTATCTGTTTCCAACAAAGTGAAAGTGGGAATTGATGCCCAAGGTTGTCCTCTGAACTTCATATATACACCGCATATACTGCTTGCGCGCGCGCGCGCACACACACACACACACACACACACAGAGTACTTCTTTAGCTGAAACAGCATTTCTTAGTAATTTGAATGGATAATAAATCCCTTAATATTATATCCATGTGGATATCTGAAAACTGCACTGATGTTCGCTTCTCCTTCACCTTGCTACAACCTGGTGGTTCCTGACAGGACTGAGGAGTTCCCAGAGTTTAAAATATCAGAGTTATCTGTATTCTCTAATCTACACTTACCAGTAATAAAGCAAATGCTACATTTTGACCTTCCTGCTGAACCTTGGATCCAATCTTAACTGCTTAGAGCCAGAAAACAAAAGGAATAATGAAATTCTCCCCCCACATCTCCGAGGAGGGATAGGCTTTATGCTTCATTTGGATATCTGATTACAGAACTCTAGTCAGCTCTAGTGCACACACCTGTAATCCAAATACACAGGAGGCTGAGGCAGAAGAATCACAAGTTCAAGACGGGTCTGGGTTACATAGTCATACCAACTAGGAAAGCCAAAAGGAAGGGAGGAATGAGGGAGGGAGGGATGGAAGGAGGGAGAGAGGAAGGAAGGAAAGAAGGAAGGAAGGAAGGAAGGAAGGAAGGAAGGAAGGAAGGAAGGAAGGAAGGAAGGAAGGAAGGAAGGAAGGAAGGAAGGAAGGAAGGATTCTGAATTACAGAATCCAGTTACTGCATGGAGTCCCCACTAAATCCAGGGCATCTAGACCCTTCTCCAAGTAAGAGAACTGAAACAATGTGAGTCCATGTCTATTACTGTTCACTAGCTAATTCTCCAAGCCACTACTTCAGACTTCTCCACACTGAGTTCCTCAGCTACTTCTCAATGCTCCTGAGAAGTGCTACCATGTCCTTTCCTCAAGATATAGACATACATCCCTCTACTTGCATACTTTAAGCAAAATAGCACAAATGTATATGATTTTTAATACATGACTGAAATTTAGGAAAAAGAAACTATAAAAACTAAAAGGGCAGTTTAAGTTAGATGCTCCCAGAAACCACTTGCCATAAAAGACCTGAATGGCCATGACTTTTCTCCCCTTTTTCCATGCAACCCAGGCTCATGACCACTTAGGACAGGAACCCTTTCAACTTGTCTACCTTCCCCCCAAGTTGAGGTCACCCATTTTTATTCTCAGGCCTCAACCAAAGGAATCAAAACCCACTCATTCCATGACATTCTCTCCAAATACATACATGAACACGTACGTCTCCAAATACATACATGAATTTTCTTAGCAATTCCATGGAATATCTACCAGCTAAATCTAAGGTATCAAAATTGAGGTAAATGCTCTCAGTTCAAGTGATCTTAAGAAAGATGGGTCATGAGACTGTCCAAAGAGCAGAAAATTAATGCCCACAGGGTGATCAGCCCTAAACAGGATATCTAAATCACACTCCTGTCCCATGGATCAGGCAACATCACAGAAGAGAGGGCATCAAGATTGTAAAAGTTAGAGGGTGGGGAGGAGTGCTGCCAATTATTGTCTTCAGGACTTAGAAGGACTGTTACACCCGTGGACTCACTGCAGCTCTGCTTATTTCCACAAGGCCTGCATGAGATTTGACCTGTCAGTACTTCATCATTGAAGGAGGAAGACCTCAAGGGAAACCACCTTCACTGAGAGACTAGCTGTGGGATGCTAGCTGTGGGAAGGGAAGTTAATTTATTTAGTGATGCCTACTGATACACTGTCCATATTCTAGAAGGTACTCAGGAGCACTCTAGAAGACAATACACGCAACTCTGAGAATACCTACTGGGACACACACACACACACACACACGCACACGCACACGCACACGCACATGCACACACACACAAAATGACATTAAAACAGTAGGGAGACTGGTTAGGGAGAAGATTTGAATGGGAAAAGGATGAGGGAATGAATGTATGTAGAGTGAAAATGACTTAGATTCATTATATTCATCTATGAAACTGTCACAGAATAAAAATAAATTTTAAAAAGTCAACCCCCCCAAAAAAGAAGATGGGTGATGATAGATAGTGACTGTTTCAAGGCTGTATGAACACAATTTAAAAAGATCACCCCTTCTGGTGTAAAGGACTCTTCTTCACAGGACAAATGCGAACCTCTTCTCACAATGTTGAAACTGCCTGTGATTCTCCAAATGGCAAGTTTCAACAATTTTAAGATCCATTTTCTACCTCACAAAATATGGAGCATTTAAATAGCATTTGGGGGGAAGAGAATTTCCGCAATAGAGAACCTGGAAGAAGAAATCCTAATTAGTTGTAGCCTTCTCAGGGGAGATTAGGGAAGGCTCCGTGAAAGAGGCGTCACGCGAGGTAAAATGAGGGATGGGTTTATGTCCTCTGTGGAGATGGCGGAACTGCTAGCCTGCCCATCCTGTGTGTGATGGAGAGTGGTGAGAACAGGAATCAGAATGCTCTGCTAGCCCCATCTCACCTCCATTAGTTTTATTGAACCTTGAAATGGCTTTTGAAGTTAACAATCACCCCAGAGGATACAAAGTTAGACACTTTAAAAAAAAAGACATTAAAGTTTTGTAAGTTCCCAGTTAATCCATCAAATACATTTCAGTCTTAGGTAGCAGTGTGTAAACTCTATCAAGGGCATCTGAGGTTCTCTAGGAAACATCTATAGCCAGACAAACAGATAACACTTAATAGAGATAAAGAGATTCCAAGGAAAGCTGTGGACTCACCTTTAAAGCAAGGTATGTTCATTAAAGGACATGCTTTTTTTCTGAAATTCTCTGGGTATTGGGGAAGGGACAGGGCAAAAAGGAGGGGAGAAGTAGAGGAATGAGGAAGGCTAATTTCCCATGCATTGCAATTTGAGAAAATATGTTTACTCACCTTAGGCAAGTAGCTGTTCCAAAGTCTCAATGAAGAAGCGTAGACATACACCACAGCCTTACACAGCAAAATTAAAGACACAGAAAAAAAAAATGAAGCAGCTTCCAGTTTACTTCCTGGAGAATATAGGAAGATATCCAGGCTGCTTACCAAAATGGAGGACAAGAACAATGTTTTAAGAGGTTCTTGTCTGAGCTCTGTATATTTTAGGAGAAATTCTTTTTTAATTAGAGATGGCTAATGAACTATTAAAACAACCTCTCTTAATAATTAAAAGAATAAATTGGACTTGCTGGACCTTTCAACTGCTCTGAAACCCTCTGTTTGCAAGGCTCTTTGGCTGAAAAGGTTTCCATCTCCAACTGTGTCAAAAGGTTAAGTAAAAACGCCAGCAAACATTGGTGAGATGTGCCTGCACTACACTTCACGGTAAGGTTTCCAGGTGTACTTGCAAAAGTGACCCACAGTATGCTTTGGATGGATAGCATGTTTAGGTTTATGTCTGTGTGTATTACCACACATCTAGGATTGATATGATGGATCCGGCATCAGTAATTTAACAGCGATTTATCATCTATATCTATAAACATCTGTGTATGTGTACATAAATTTGTGTGTGTATATATACATATATATATTTCTGTGAATATATGTCAATATAGATATTAAATATAGATAGGTAGGTAGGTAGGTAGATAGATAGATACATAGATACATAGATAAATCCTTCTGTTTATTCTACTTTATGGCTTTGTTTTTCCCAAGTGTAACCCAACAGAACCAATAACAGGTAGTACAGGAAGTGGTCAATATTAATCTGGTAGAGGAGGTCAAGAGACTTCTCTTGTGCTACAGGGACATGCAGCCAAATCAGCATACCCCTCTCCGAAGTCCCCATTGGAAGGGTATCAATGGTTGTTAATCTCACTTATCAACTTCATGAGCTCTAGAATCACCTGAGACAAGGGCCTCTGAGAAATTCTGTGAGGGATTATTTTAACCATGTTCATCAATGAGAGAAGACCCACCCACTGTGGGTGGCAACATTTCCCTGGCCAAGGAATCCAGGACTGTATAATAGTAAAGAAACTGACTACTCTCTACTTCTAACTGCACAGGTAATGTGACCAACTGCTTCAGGATCCTGAGGTTTTGATGTCCGTGACATGATGGACTGTACCTTGAATTGTGAACCCAAATAATTCCTCTTTCTTAAGCTGCTTTTCCCAGAGAGATTTATCTCAGGAAGAGAAAAAAACTGAGATAATATCTGAAAACTGAATCTTCAATTGCACCCATTTTTTTTTAGTTTTGATTAAGGAGAAACACTTGGTGAGAAACTTTGCAAGGGTTTAAAGATTCTCCTGGAAATCAACACGAACGAAGCTGTTTTCCCTGCAATTCTGGACTCCATGTATTTGTCTCAAGCTCGAGGTGATCTGGGACAGAGCAATGTCTGATGTCATTCAGGGTCTCGCCACTTGGGAAGTTTTGCTTATGTCAACACTATGCACTGAACACATCTTTTTGTTTTTTAGCTGGGGGCAGCTGAAAGTAAGTGACACTAATTTCTATTCTGCAGTTATCCCAATATTGCAGTCACAACACAATCCATAAACATAATGACTACTCATCAATAAAACAGAGGAATGTCTGAGAAACCATAATTGTCACCCCCAAAATTTAAAAAATAAAAAGAAACAACAAAAAATGCTGGCAAATGGTAGGTCCCTTATCTTAATTACAGGCTTATTTGCATTTAAATGAAGGTTATTCTATAATTACTACTGAATGTTTTGTGTTGGAGTTGAAAAACCACTCTGCAGGCTGTCAGTCCATTTCCTTTTCATTCGCTCTTGTCATTCTTCTTCTCTGTAATCGTCTGACACAAGCAGGCACGGAGAGATGCTGGCTCTTAATTCCCTTTCCAAAATCATCACCACCTCAGGGCACCTTGTGGACACTGGGGCATCATGCCGCGGGCCTGCAGGATGATGCCAAGAGGAATAAAGAGACTTCAGTCCTCAGTAAACAGCCCAATAACTGCCAATTTGGGAGGGCGTTAACTCAGGCTGCCTGGGCATTGGCTGGGATGTGGGAGATTCCCCTCTCCCTCTTCTGAAGCCCTATGGTACTGTGCTATAGTGAGTCATTCATCCACGAATACAGCCCATTCTCCTTGTTTCCGACAGCAGCGCTCTATAAAATGAGCACAAACCCTGAATTAGAGCATACTGATGCCCATTCCTAAGGGAAGAAAAAGCGGGGTTCCTGGTTACTCTGTTAGATGTATGCTTCTGTCTAGACACTTCATGTAATAAATGTTGTTGATTCCTTAACATTTCTCTCATGTACATCGACAGTATAACATGTATCTGAATGGAGCATCTGTAACACAGATTCGTAAGGCACATCCAGCCTTCTTGTGCACAGGAGAGCATTCATACTATGCTTACTTAAACAGTAAAATCACCGAGAAAAGCATACACACACACACATACACACACACACACACACACACATACACGAACAGTCTAGGCCTAAATAGACTGCAAAATCGACGGCTTGTTAAAGTACAAGAACTGAAACAAGAAAGCAAAACACCACTTCGTTCCACTTCAGCTGAAAATGTACTTGCTGAATGACTAAAATTTTTCACAGCTCTGTCATGTCTGCAAATTGCTACAAAAACACCGTGGGTAGAAATTGGGGTGAGGGGTACAAATATGTGTTAATGAGGAGGTGGGCTTGCAGGTACAATTCTACAAATAATGAGGGCAGACTATTCTCACCAGCACCCTTTGTGGTAACCCATGGAGGGAGCAGAACACAGAGAGGGCTTTGACTGCAACATAGAAACCAAGAAGTGAAAACCAGTTTTGCTTTGTGATAGCACCATCCATGACATATAAAAGGTGATGAGGAATAGGAAACAAAGGGTTTGTTTCCCATGAAACTGATTATGGTAAAACAAGAGAAACAAAAGTTTGGGAAAGGGATGAAAGGGACAGTCATCCATGCAGAAAGCATATTTTTAAAAAATAAAAAAAAGCCCTGTGCCTAGCAAAGTTGGGCTCCACAAAGCTGGCCAGAGTAATGGAAGTTATTGCAAAGGGAGGTGTGGCATGGAAAGAGGATAGAATGAGAAGGCAGGAGCTTGGTCTAAAAGGACTTACGGAGTTAAGAAAGGCAAATGCACTTTACTAGGATTCATGTCTTGAGGGTATAGATGTCTCCTCATTCCCAAAAAGGGCTCATGCACCTCACACTTGACAAGCACTGATTTGCTCCCTTAGTTACCCACAATATGTGACAGATGTTCTTCATATTTGTTCGGGACTGAATTGTAGTGCCCGAAACCGAGAAACCCATATTCTGGGAGCTTAAACACAATGCGTGTTCATTTTTTTCATTTAATGAGAAACCCAGATGGAAGCAATTGCCATCCGAGGTTGGCTAGCTCAGAGATATCAGAGAAAAGCTCTCTGAAATTTACTTGGTTTTTGTTTCATGACTGTAATACTGCTTCTCTAACTTCAGTCACCACATCCTAATTCCAGGATCAGGGAACTTTAGAAAAAATGTGTATGTCCTAGCTGAGTCCGATCCTCTCAAGTGGTTTTCTTTAAATAGCTTTAGAAGTTTCCCCTAATGACTTCCATCAAGGAGTTTATTGTTCATGATGATGTTACATGCTTGTCTTCTACGGGGATAGAAGAGACCAGGAGATGTTATAGGTAAATACAATGCTTCCCCAGGGAGAAGGGGAGACTGGAGCTAGCAACAGAGTCTCATACATTTGGTTTGAGCACACCATCCAGCCAATGTGTTGGAAGTTATAGACGTGTGAGAGGTAACAGGCTCTTGGAGACTTACATAATCACCACACTAAGTTTAAGGCACAATGAGGAAGATATACTAAGCATACCTATAGTGGGGGTAAACGTGGATATAGACGTCACATGTGTCATTGACATAGAAATAAGGCTGTGGGGAGGGGTGTAAGGTGGGTGGGGAGTGAGGAAAAGAGGGAGAATTAAACAAAGCTAATTTTGTTTGAAAAAAGCTATAATTAAACCTAATACTGTGTGTTAATTCAAAATTTAAAAAGAAAATAGAATATATGTGTGTGTGTGTGTGTGTGTATATATATATATATATATATATATATATATATATATGCTTTTGTTTTTTCCTTTATACTAGGTTGCCCTTTCTATTGGGAGACAAAGATGTCTTCTAAGCCAATGGCAAATGTCTGCAATTCAAAGCATCAAGCACTTCCTTTAGTTTGCATCATACATGTCCACTGCTAGTGTTATATTTTTAATGCATTTGTGGTCTCAATCAGCTATTTAACAAGTACTGAATCTCTGTCAGTCTGTGTCATGCAGCACTGTGTTTTGGAGTAGTTGCTGAAGAGATGGAAGGGACACAAAGCCAAAGAGCAAAGACCAGTCTGCAGAGCTGAGAACAGGTCTTTTGGGATAGTGACACTAAGCCATGAACCTGGAGGATCAATGGGATTCAATTAAATAACAGGGTGAGGAGCAAGGAGATGCCTCTCCCAACATGCTTTGCAAATGTCAACACATGAAAATTAAACTGGGGCAAATGCCACACTTAAGTGATAAGGGGAGTGAAGAGACCATCTTGGTTGTCTTTGTTAATTTATCAGAAACTCAAATCTGTTAGAAAGCATCGTATGCCCTTGTTGCTTAAATCTCTTTCTGGATAGATGCCAATCAATACTAGTGCTCTGAGTTGCCTGGCACCCTCTCTGCTCTATATTTTTGTATACTTCGCATTGGACGTTGACCACCACATCCTAACAGTGGATAGCAAGCAGCCTACTGTGTGATTTGGCTTGAACTTGCATAGAGCAGGTGGCTCTCACCCTGTGTGGGACAAAAAAGCTGCTACATTTTTCTAGCTTCTGCCAAATTTGCTCCTCCCATGTTCCTACCTGCTGAGGCTTGGGACTGTCCAGGCGCATGTAGTCACTTGGCACAGCAGATATACCCAATGGCCAAAGGACAGATGTCCCCAGGCATCCCTGTCCATGGGCATCCTTCAAGCAGCTGCCAGGAAGAACTTTCTAAGCATAGACCTGTCATGCTTTCTCTTTTCTAAGGAACCCAGGTGGCTGCCCTATAGGGTAAGTCCAACCTCTACAGCATGACATAGAGAACTTCTCCAATTTCTGTTCAGTGTTCCGGACTCACTTTCCACATGCTGCCCCACTCTCAAGTCACATTGCTTGCCGTTTTCTAAACGCAGCACGACATCTTCCAATCTCCGTGGCTTTCTACACCCGATACCTTCTGTGTGGCATCCTAAAGTCAGAGTACTCAGTTGATGTTTTCTCTTTTCTCCTGGAAAAAGGTCTGCATTTGCAATTCTTTTGTGATAGCTAATCCTGATTGTAAGTTTGACAGGATGTAAAAATGCCTAGGAGACAAATATCTGCACATATGTGTTAGTTTCTAGATTGGGTTAATTGAGGTGGGAAACCCCACCTAAAATGTCAATAGTGCCATCCCATGGGCTGGAGTTATGGGGGTAACAAGACAGAGAAACTAAGCTGAGCACCAGCATTAATCACTGTCCACTTCCTGACTGCATAAGTTATATGACCAGCTGCCTCCAACTCCTGCCAGCAAGACTTCCAAACTATGATGACCTGTACCCTAAACAGTGAAATAGAAGTAACTTTTATGCCCTTAATTTGCTTTTTTTGCAGATATCTCAGCAATGAGAAGGTTTTGTCAAGGTTTGCTTGTGAGTTGCCCCTCCATAAATTCATGTGTTTGAATCCTTATCTGGTGATAGTGTGTGCAAAGGTTATAGAACCCTTGAGAGGTAGCACTTTCCCAGAGGAGGGTGAATCACAGGAGAATGGCCTTAAGATCTGATAGGTAGATCCACTTCCTTTCAGTTTGCTCTTGTTCTCTCTGCCCTCTTGATGGCTGTGGTGACCTGAACCAGCCTCTTGCTTCTACTTCCAGTCATACCTTCTGCTATGCAATTCTACCATAATGAACCATATCCCCTTTGGAACTGTAAGCCAAACAAATTTCCCATTCTTCCCTAAATTGATAGTATACAAGTCTTGTCTCACCAAGAAGAATAACTGCAGCACATCTATTATGTAAAATGCAATTATGCTTACAAATAGTTATTTACATATCCAGTACCCCTATTGACTGGAAGCGTCTTAAGCATGAGGGCCAGTTCTAAGCCTGGGTGGAGCCTCAATATTTAGCACAATAATCCAGCAGTGCAAGCTGTGATTATCCATGAACCAATGACTATGCATGGCATTATGGTTCCCAGTAGCCTTTGCCTTCCTTGGAGCAAATAGTTCAGAACCCTTATCCTTCCCCAATCAGAGGAGACACTGTTATGTGGGAACATAGGTAGTCCCTGAGTTACAAGAGCCACGCAGTTCTGCCTACACATTCTCCTCCCACTGAAACACTCACAGGCGGACTTCTCTGCCTTTTATTCTTCTTCTTCTTGTTGGGGTTGTTTTTCTTTGTGTTCCCAGGAATGAGCAGCAGCTGAAGAGTTAAACAGCCAAGGAAGCTTCGCATGGATCCCAAGTGAATCTGGGGCCAACCTCATCCCCTCACACACAGGCTTTCGTTGTTTTTGTTTTGAGACAAGGTCTCACTCCGTGGCCCAGGCTGGTCTTGAACTCTTGATCCTCCTGGCTCAGCCTCCAGAGTGTTGGGGTTGTAGGCCTGTGCTATGCCAGGCCACTTTAAACAGCATTAGTGACTTCTCTGGGGAAGGGCAGCTGAAGAGTCCAGGAGCTTGAATCGCTGCAAAGAATAGACTGTCCCCTTTCAGTCTTTCCTACCCGCCCCCAGCCTCAGCTAAGAATAGCTCCACACTGGCTCCCTGACAGTCTGTTGATGTCCCATCCCACTGTCTAGGGAGGAGGGGGAGGCTCTCGCCAGCCGCCTGGGCTGGGCTGCTCTGCCACTGTCCCTCCTCCTCTCCACCAGGTCTTTCTTCCCATCACACACAGGTGCTTCATCTCCTCCCTTGAAAGAAGGGTCTACAGCACATTCTTCCCACCCGACAGGTGTGGAGAATGACCCGGGCCCTCCACTGGGGGCTGTTTGCTTTGATGCACTGGCTTTATAGAGCATCATTTGTATTCAGCCCTTCCCTCCTGCTCTTGCCCAGTGTGTTTTGATGAGCTTCTCTCTGCACTCATATTGTCTCAGTCGTTAACCACCCATTTGCAAGTCTGTAATTTACTTTTGATCATTCATTTTATGAGGCACACAGGGTAAAAAGCCGATTCTGTTCTTCCCTCCTCCACCCTACTTCCTCAGTCTGGTTGGCAGCTAAAGATTCTCTCCGACTCACATATCTCATGGCTTTATCCTGTTGCAGAGCCCTGAGCCACCTTGACCTTTCTAGGAGAGTGGTTCTTTGTACTTTCCTTCTGGTGGGCTTCATTGGCTCCTTTCTCCCCTCCTCGGAGATTAGCTTCTCTGGGAAATGGAGTAGTTGGTGGGCACAATTATTCGTGAGTTTATTTATGATAGCCCCACTGACAAGGAGGAATCCCTGGCAGATAGGGCAGATAGGACTGTTGTGTCAAGAGCTAAGCCCCAGGAGTAGAAGGGGGTCTCTGCAAGAGGCCAGGCAATACCTGCCCCAGGTCAGATTGCACAGTCAGTCGTCTTCCGCGTGGCTGAAAACGGCCTCAGCATAAGACGCGCCCACCCTCTCTGAGGACCGACTGCTTGTGAATTCCTTTCTGTGGACACCACAGTCAGTAAAGCCTGCAGCCTCTTCTCACAGGCCAGGAGACGCGGAGTCAGGAAAGCTCATTCGAGCTAAGCTTCCTGGGGTATGTTCCCCAGGTGTTTGTTTTCTGCCTTTCTCTTGCTGGACATATTTGCTGAAGCAGAAATGTGCCCTCAAGCTATTTGCCATTGCAAAGGGCCTTCGTAGAAACATTTCATGGAACATTTGTGGTGTTTGTAGGTATCCTGTGATGCGTACCTCATCGCCACCCTGAAGCAGATCCCCTTGAGTGTCCAGGTACCCTCTGTTAACAGGCTTCCTGCTCTGCGGTAGCTCTCACAGGCTCTCCAGTAGGGTCATTTGAGTGATCACGTGTGGTGTTTATTTCTTTATGTCATTCAGCCTGAGAGATTCTGAGGATGCAAGGTGTGCCTACATAGGGAGGAAGCCATGCTGAAATTCGACTGCCCCTCACCCCCCAAACCCCCGGATCCCAGTCCTAGAGACTTTACTCAATGTGGAGAAAAAAGGTAAAGAAACTGTCTCTCCCCAAGGTTTTACTTAAGAAATTTCAGATGATCTGAAATTCAGTCTGGGTTTCACACAAAACAGTGACACAAAACAGCATAGACCATGGTACATCCAGAAATGTTCCCCTTTAAAATGGGATCTGAGGACTGGAGAGAGGACTCAGAGGTTAAGACTTCTTCCTCACAAGCAGATCCTGAGTTCAGACCCCAGGTCCCATGTTAAAAAAACACCAGGCAGAAATAGTCGCAGCCCTGGTGGGTGGAGCCTGGAAAATGCCAGAACAAAGCAAAAAGGAGGTGGAAGCAATCCAGGATGATTCCCAAAGTCACCCTTGGTCCTCCACAGGAACACACAGTGCCCTGATACACACACACACACACACACACACACACACACACACACACACACACGTAAATAAATAAAGTTAAAAAATTAAAATGGGATCTGAGTTCATTAAAGAGTTTTCAGCAAGGTGTTTCTACTGTTGGGATCCAGCATTGTTATTTGCGGTTGGTTAATTGTTTGAGTGGCTGGCTGGCTGGTTGCTGGACCGGTTGGCTAGTTTAATAGATGGAAACATTTGCCCCAACTGTCTCAGATGTCTGCAACCCATTTCTGGACAAATGCCCCTTGCAGTCAGTGAGCCAAGTGTAAAATCCTTGGGGAAGAAAACTTTAGATGAAAGGCTTTTGTTGCTTTTGGTTGTACTTGATGGGCTTCTGAGACACAGTTCTGAGCGGCTACCAGCCTCCAGATCAGAGTCCTTAGCAGCCAGCAGTTCAGAGCAGAGACCTTTCTACCTGGGAAGTCCCGCAGCAAGCATCTCAATGATGAGGAGCTAAGAATGCAGCGCCACAGCCCTGGGCAGACTTGGAATGTCCCTTGGAAAATGCCATTAAGAATTTAAACAGAGACAGGAGCTTCATCCCAACACCTCTCCATGTGAGGCTAGACAGCTTTGAAAAAATAAGACACTTTAGGAAAAGATAGTAAATCTGATATAACTATTAGGATGCCTGGCTCTGGTTTGATGGCCATTGCCCCCCCCCCAAAGAGTGTGGGTTTGCCTCACTCTAGCAGGGGGTCCAAGATCAAAGGCTGATGCTGGCCACACCTGCTGGACTGGACAAAGGTCCTGGGAAATCGCCTCCAAACCTTGCCCCCCTCAGCCTATACACCAACCCTGTATAAAACCTGTCATTCTCTTCTCTCTGCTCTTTTTCCTTCCTCCTCTTCTCTCTCTTCTTTTTTCTTTCTTCTCTCTGTCTTTCCACAATTGGCCCAGTGGTTTTGTAACTCCAATTAAAACTTCCATCTAGAGCCGGAGCCGCGCGCGCAGGGCCTGGGAGGAGGAGAGGGCACCCCCTCTGCACCCGGCCCCGCCCTCGGGTGCCCCGGGTTTAAATAGCGCCCCGCCGATGCCCCATCCTCCCTTCCCCTCCACTCCGCCGCCCAGGACCCGTCCGCGGTCCAGCCGGGCGCGGTGGGCCTCACCGCGCCGCGACCCAGGTAAGCTCGGTCCCCGCCCACCCCCAGAGCCCCAGGCCAAATAATTCAGTTTAGTGAAAGACGCACAGAAATTAAAAGAAGATCTTAAGAGTTAAAATGACAATGCCAAAGTCTAAGTGCAAATCCATGAGAAACAACACTCAAGTAAACAAATCTCCCACTGAAGGAATTAATCCCATAATGTTAGACTCCAACCAGAACAAACCCATGGAAAATGGCCAAGAAAGCCTGACCCAGGATAACGACCTTCAAAATATGATCATTACCATGTTCAATACTATGAAAGAGGAAATCCGGGAGGAATTAAATAATCGAATCAATCGCTTTGAGGAGGAACACAACAGACACATGGAGGAGTTGAGAAAAACAGTGCAAGAATCAAAAACTGGCATAGAGCAGTTAAAGCAGGCTCAAGCAGTTTAAAATTGAGCTAAAAGACAAGTTATCTTCAACCCAGAACTCCACAGAGAGTCTTATCAGCAGAACTAACGAAGCAGAAAACAGAATTTCAGACCTTGAAGATTAAGTGGGAGTATTAACCAGCTCAATGGAAGAGATTGTTAAAGCCAAAAAGATACTTGAGAGAAATATCCAGGAGATATGGAACACACTGAAGAAGCCCAACATGCATATTCATGGAATACCAGAGCAAGAATCTCAAAATACCACCCCTGAGGAAATTTTTCAAACGATCATCAAGGAAAACTTTCGTCATCTAAAAAAAGACAGGCCCATCCATATACAAGAGGCATTCCACACTCCAAACAGATATGACCAAAACAGAAGCTCGCCACGGCAAATAATAGTCAAAACACTCCACATTCAAGATAAAGAACTGGTGCTGAGAGCTTCAAGGGAGAAAAAAACAAGTCACTTTTAAAGGTAAACCTATTAAAATAACAAATGACTTCTCAATGGAAACACTAAGCAAGAAGAACTTGGAGAGACATACTTCAAGTATTGAATGAGCAAAAATGTCAACCTAGGCTGATTTACCCTGCAAAACTATCAGTCATGATCGAGGGAGAAAGAAAAATCTTCCAGCACAAAGACAACTTGAAGGGATACATGTCTACCAAACCAGGCCTTCAAAAAATGCTAGAAATGATACTCAAGCGTGAAGAAAAAAATAGGCATATCCAGGAGAGCAGAAGGCAAGTATAACACCATTAAAAGCGAAGCAATATACTTATAAAAACTACTAAACATAATAAATGTGTGGAATCAAAAATAGTTTCACCATTATAACACTAAATGTTAATGGAATTAACTCACCGATCAAGAGACACAGATTACAACCTTGGATTAAAAATCACAATCCATCAATCTGCTGCCTGCAGGAAACCCATCTCACCACAAAAGATAGGCACGCTCTAAAAATAAAAGGCTGGTCAACAATTCTACAAGCTAATGGAAGCAGAAAACAGGCAGGGGTAGCCATTATGATATCAGACAAAATGGACTTCAAACCAAAGAAAATTATAAGAAACACGGATGGATACTACATTTTAGTCACAGGTACAATTCACCAGGAAGACTTCACAATACTGAACATATATGCACCCAATACGGGCCCCTCCACATTCATTAAGAAAACCCTACAGCGCCTAAAGCAAGAAATCAACCCCCAAACGATAATTCTTGGGGACTTCAACACCGCCTTCTCAACATGGGATAGATCAACAGGTCAAAAGCTTAACAGAGACACTTTGGACCTTAATCAAACCCTTAAAGAAATGGACCTTACAGATCTCTATCAAACTTTTCACCCACGCACCAAAGAATACACATTTTTCTCAGCAGCACACGGAACTTTCTCGAAAATAGATCACATACTGGGCCACAAAACAAATTTACACATGTACAAAAAAGTTGAAATTCTAACCTGTGCCCTGTCAGACCACCATGGCCTGAAGCTGGACATCCACAACACATCAAACAAGAGAAAATACACTAACTCCTGGAAACTTAACACTATGATGCTGAATGAGAACTGGATTCAGGAAGAAATTAAAAAGGAAATTCAAGATTTCCTGAAAGTGAATGATAACGAAAATACAACTTACCAAAATCTCTGGGACACAATGAAAGCTGTTCTAAGAGGTAAGTTCATAGCTCCTAATGCCTACATCAAAAAAATGGAAACATCAGAAATAAACAACTTAACAATGCAGCTTAAAGTTTCAGAGAAACTAGAGCAATCTGATCCCAAAAGTAGTAGAAGAGAGGAGATTAGCAAAATAAGGGGAGAAATATCTGAAATCGAGATTAAGAAAACGATAGAAAAAATCAACCAGTCAAAAAGCTGGTTCTTTGAAAAAATCAATAAGATTGATACACCCCTAGCTAAATTAACCAAAAGCAGAGAGAGAAAACCCAAATTAACAAAATCAGAAATGAACGTGGAGTTATCACTACTGATACCTAAGAAATCCAGAGAATTATAACATCATAGTTCAAAAACTTATACTCTGTGAAGTTTGACAACACAAAAGAGATGGATGAATTTCTGAGTAAACACAACTTACCTAAATTGAATCAGGAAGTTGTGAATTACTTAAATAGTCCTATAACATATAAGGAAATTCAGGAAGTAATCTCGAATCTTCCCACCAAAAAATGTCCTGGACCAGATGGATTCAGCACAGAGTTCTACCAGACATTTAAGGAGTTAATAACACCAATACTTCTTTTTTTTTTTTTTTTTTTTTTTTTTTTTTTTTTTTTTAAATTTTTTTTTTTATTTATTCAATTGTGCGTGTGTGCGTATGTATGTGTGCGCGCGTGTGTGTGTCTGTGTGTGTAGAACCACGGACGAATTCGCGAACCACCATGGACGCCTCCCACTTCCTCCGCCCCGGGATTCACAGGCTCCGCCCTACCAGGACCGGAAACACAGGCCGACCCCTGCTTCCGCCCGGCGTCTATACGTGGGATCTGGGATCCGAACTCAGGACCTTCTGCCTGCAAGGCAGAGGCTTAACCCCTGAGCCACCTCTCCAGCCCCAACACCAATACTTCTTAAACTGTTCCATCAAATAACAAAGGAAGGAACACTACCAAATTCCTTCTATGAAGCTAATATTGTTTTAATCCCAAAACCTAATAAAGATTCACTTAAAAAAGAAAACTATAGGCCGATCTCTCTGATGAACACAGATGCAAAGATTCTCAACAAAGTCTTAGCAAATCAGATTCAAAAACATATTAAAAAGATCATTCACGGGGACCAAGTAGGCTTCATCCCCGGCACACAAGGTTGGTTCAACATACGCAAATCAATAAATGTAATTCATCATGTAAACCATTCCAAAGTCCAGGACCACATGATACTCTCGATAGATGTAGAAAAAGCTTTTGACAAGATCCAACAGCCTTTTATGATCAAAACGCTAGAGACAGTAGGAATGGAAGGAACCTTTATCAATATAAAAAAAGCTGTATACAACAAGCCCACAGCAAGGATTATACTCAATGGGGAAAAACTTGAAGCATTCCCACTTTGATCAGGAACTAGACAAGGCTAGTCACCACTTCTTTTCAATATTGTACTTGAAGTCTTAGCTGAAGCCATAAGACAAGAAAGGCACATAAAAGGGATTTGAATCGGCAAGGAAGAAGTCAAGTTATCTCTATTTGCAGATGATATGATCCTATACCTGAGTGATCCCAAAAACTCTACCAGGAAGCTCCTAGAACTAATATAAAAGTTCAGCAGGGTGGCAGGATACAAAATAAATGTACAAAAATCAGTGGCCTTCCTATATGCCCAGAATGAAAGAAGTGAAAAAGCCCTGAGAGAAACAATCCCATTTACAATAGCCCCTAAAAAAATGAAATACCTTGGTATAAACCCTACCAAGGAGGTAAAAGACCTTTACAATGAAAACTTTAAAACCCTAAAGAAAGAAATTGCAAAAGACACCAGAAGATGGAAAGACCTCCCTTGTTCCTGGATTGGCAGAATCAACATCATAAAAATGACCATCCTACCAAAGGCAATATACAGATCAATACTATACCAATCAAAATTCCAAAGCAATTCTTCAAAGAGGTTGACCAAACAATCTCAAAGTTCATATGGAGGCACAAAAGACCCAGGATATCAAAGACAATCCTGAGTAACAAAAATACTGCTGGAGGTATTACCATACCAAACCTAAGTCTATACTACAAATCCATAGTTATAAAGACAGCCTGGTACTGGCTCCAAAATATACACACAGATCAATGGATAAGGATTGAAGACCCAGATATAAACCCACAAAATTACAGCCATTTGGTCTTTGACAAAGGGGCCCAAAAAATCCAATGGAAAAAGAACTGCATCTTCAACAAATAGTGCTGGCAAAACTGGATCTCCACATGCAGAAGATTAAAGCTGGACCCGTACTTGTCACCATGTACAAGACTTAATTCCAAATGGATCAAGGACCTTGATATCAGGCCAGAGACTATAAAAACCATAGTTGAAAGGATAGGGAACTCCCTCGAGCTGATTGGGCTAGGCCAACAACAGTTCCTAAACAGACATCCGATGGCACAGTCACTGCTACCAACTCTCAACAGTTGGGATCTTGTGAAATTAAAGAGCTTCTGTTCAGATAAAGAGATTGTCACACGAGCTCAAAGGCAACCCACAGAATGGGAGAAAATCTTCACTAACCACACATCTGATAGAACTCTGCTGTCCAGAGTGCACAAAGAACTTAGAAAACTAAACAGCAAGGAAACCAATGGCCCAATTAAAAAATGGGCCCTGGAACTTAAAAGAAACTTTACCAGGGATGAAATTAAAATGTCTAACAAATATCTGAAAAAATGTTCCACTTCCTTAGCCATCAGGGAAATGCAAATCAAAACTTCCCTGAGATATCATCTCACCCTGGTCAGGATGGCAAAAATCCACAATACAAACAACAACAAATGCTGGAGAGGATGTGGAGAGAGGGGAACTCTGCTACATTGCTGGTGGGAATGCAGGCTCATACAGCCACTCTGGCGAGCCATCTGGAGATTCTTAAAGAAATTAAAGATTGAAATACCATATGACCCTGCTATTCCGCTTTTGGGAATAACCCCCCATACAGCAGAGGTTCACCTCGATAGCACAAGCACGACCATGTTCATAGCAGCACTGTTTACAATAGCAAAGTCATGGAATCAACCCAAATGTCTAACAGTTGACGAGTGGATATGGAAAATGTGGTACATCTATACAATGGAGTACTACTCAGCCATCAAAAATGATGAATTACTGGAATTTGCCAGGAAATGGATGTTATTGGAAACAATTATATTAAGTGAAGTATCCCAGACCCAGAAAATTAAGCACCGTATGTACTCCCTAATAGGTAGCTCCTAGTATCAAACCCATCCAGCCCACGTAGAGACAGTAATTGCAAGGATTATGAACAGGAGGGATGGGGTAGGAGGGTCACACCAGAAACAAGGAGAGAAGGGACCATGTTACAGCAGAGAAAATAGGCTTCCATCAAGGACTCAAATAAGTAATGAGACATCTGATTAAGTTCACAGACTTTTGTTCCTGATCATTTACTACTGAGGTGGTATGATCTCACCAGAAGAGGAGGGCATGTAGTCTGGCAGATAAAAAGTAACCGTTGTGCAAATTGGTGATAGACCCCTCACTCACTATGTTTCCCACTTTTATTACATCTACCTTTGAATGTGCTTTTATCACAAGACTAGTTTAACAGCTTTTTGTCTCTGGCCAGGGGGTAACATACAATGCCCACCAGGATGGAGTGAAGGGCATTGCAGGAGCAGCAAAACCGCAAAAGAAAATCAACAAACCACAATCCAGAACTTCAGAGACTCTATATCAACCACCTAGAACTAGGCCAGACTAATCTCTCCCCATCCTGAAGCTCAGGGAAATTTGCGGAAGAGGGGGTGGTAAGAGTGTAAGAGCAAAAGGATGGGAGGAGCAATGATATGTAAGATACTCCATACAAGTTAGGGCTGAAGCAATCATAATTGGACTTTACATGCCCTGAGCATTGTCCAACACACTATTGACCCCACAAAGTCTAGCATCTGCTAAAGGCACCAAGATCCTTGGAGGCAAGGGATTGGCAGCCACAGCAGTGTTCCTGTACCTAAGGGGATCACGGGAAAGGGTTCGGGAAAGGCCACTGGGTCCTTGTACGTCATCGGAGAAGAGGGCCCAGAGGAAAATCAGGCATGCACAAGAAAGGATTCTCTGGGAATTGGGGCGGGAGGCACTGGGGGATGGGAAGGGAGGGGGTGGGGAGGAGAAGCAGGGGGTACAGGGGGAGGAGGAGGGAGGGAGGGAACTGGTGTACCTATTAAGTTTGTATGAGCTAAAATAATAATAAAAAAAGAAAAAAATTAAAAAAAAACAACTTCCATCTAGTCCATGTTGCAGTGCGTTTTTACAATAATGTCATTGCTAAGTAGTATCCTGTGATCAAAAAAAACAAAAACAAAAAAAACACCTTGAAAGTTGCAGGAAAGCTTAGTTTCCAGTAAGGAAAAAGAAGAAAAAGGGGATCACAGGGATTCCAGAAGCCAGAGAGAATGAGGCCAGGAGCAAGAGTTTGCAAGTGGCTGAGGAATGCCAATGAGAGTTCCATGAGAATGTGCAAAGTAGGCCTCCCAGTGTTATGGAACCTTACCATCGGGCTGGACTCTGTTACACTCAATGTGGGCCTATGTGAAGCCAGCAGTAGGAAGTAATTCTAGGTCCCAACTGCCCGGAGAAGAGTTGGGTCTATGAAATCTAGAAGAAATCATGGGTATTAAGACTAGAACCAGCTTACAGTCCAGTCCAAAGAAAGAGAAATAAATCCACTTTCTTGATTATTATGTAGTCCAAGGGAATTTGACAGTGATCTAGAGGTAACAGTATAGGAAAGAGCCTTTGGAATTCACAAAAGTTTAGATAATGCACTCCTTGGTCATAGGACATGGGGAAATCAAGCTGAAACTGAGATGGAAGCTGTGTTCTTGCTGGCTAACCCTCATAATGCCAAAATTGCTATGCAGGCTACTAAGGGGGAATTGTCTCAAAAATCTTACTCAGCTGTGAACCCTACATGTTATACTGACAATCACACAATCCAGAGGTGTCCACTGATGCAATAGTGGCAAGTCAGTAATGGGGTAACCAACCAGTCTCTAATTGGATTTGAGATCCTCTTTATAAGAAAAGAAGCATATCTGGTACTATAAACTTGGTGAAAAGCCTGTGACTAGGGAAGGCCTATGTCCTAGTAGGAAAACTAGTACTATTGTTTTTCTAAATAGACATGATCTGTCCATCAAATTACAGTGCTACCATCAGCTTTGGTCAGAGAAGATCCTTTCAGTAGGGGCAAGTGGTAACTACAGACTGTCAAAATGTTGAGAATAAAGGAATGCTGAATGATAAATGAAACTTCTACATCATCCCCTCCAAAGTTCAGAAAACATTGCAGAAGATGGGTGGAAATAGGAAAGGTTGGAGGTGAAATGCTACTTTCAGAACATGACATAACCATTGTGCTTTTTTTTTTTCATTGTACTCTTGATCTCATTGCTAGTTGTGCCTATTAGATAAGAGTTACCTCAGATTGAGTCTATTAACATCCAGTCATGGGGGCAGAAGATCACATGGCATCTTACCTCCACATAGTTACCAGGACCTATAGGTAATCATAACTAGGTTAGAGAGACTCACAAGTCCTCCACTCTCTGTGAGAATCTGTAGGTAGTTAATGCTCACTGAGGAAAGAAGAGACATTTACTCAGTGGTACAGTCACTGGCAAGAACCCTGCATTCCTCTAGATACTCCCTCAACCAAGATTCCACAAGCAACTCTAATGAATCTGTGGATTCAACCAACTGTATTTGGAGATACTCATTAAGAATCACATCATACATGTACAGTTTTTCTAGTCATTATTCCCAAACAATATGGCATAACAACTGGTTACAAATCATCGTCTGCAGAGTTTTGGGCACTATGAGCCTTCTGGAAAGTGTTTAAAATATACAGGAGATACATACATAAAATGTAGGAGCCATGCAATTGCTGTCCCAATTTATATCGAGGACTTGATTTTTGCTTACTGCGAGGATCATGGATGCAGATCCTAGTGGACGTTTCGTCCCTTGAGCTCTGCTTCTCTCTCCTTGAAGTCAACTTGACATTCCCATTCTTACTCCTCACCTGGCAATCTCTGTGGCAAATTCAGTGGCCACCTAACGTGCAGCTCTTCTTTCCTAATAGCTCCTGGGATACAGGAGATATACAGGAGATAGACTGGGTCCTTCCCAGGCCAGGGGTGCGCATCTTGTTTCTTTTTCCATAAGCTCCTAGAATCCCTTTACACTCTTCAGAGTAATTGAGGACCTTAGGCTTATAGTGATGGCTCAGTGGCAGCGCACTTGCCTAGTACACTAGAGATCTTGAGTTAAGAATAATTGACCTAAAGAAGACTTTTTAAAAGACAGGAATGTGGTAAAGGACTTATAAAGATGGGGGTTAAGTCCTAGGGGTAGAAGGGAAACTACAGAAGATGGGTATCAGTATGCACAGCATACATGTATGAAATTGCCAAAGAACAAGTTCAATAGAAGTAAAAAAAAAAAGGATTGAGTTAATGTGAATTGTATTTTGCTGATATTTACATTGGGAAACTTTAACAATATTTATTGATTCATTTCATAAGAACAAGAATAAATCTGGTACATGTTAGCATAAATAACATATTTCTGATAGAAAATAACTACATGTTCCAAAACAATTTGGTGAGACAAGTGGCCCTGGTCTGCTCTTCTGTAAATCTCTTTAATGCATGACTTAATGGAAAACAGCTGGGGCCCCATTGCTGTTTCTCCATTCAATCTGTTATGAGATTTGTTTTGATTGAACTATATGAAGAAAATCTAGCCTTTAATTGCATGGATACATAATTAAAAAGATAGAGAAAGGTATTTTCTATCGTGGTGATTGTGGATATTCCTCTTTGATATTTGAAAGCTTGATGAGTGACAGTTTGGCATAGTTACATCGTAAAATCTTAAACTAAGTCAATGAGCTTCCATATCTGGTTCCACTAACTTCCATTGATTCATCGTGTATGATTTTGTAACAAGTATGTCTCAGTCATTTGGAAAATACGGGTTGTATGCTTTATACAAATCTTCCTCGTGCTGACTTATTTCACTGTGCACACACACATGCTCACAAACATACATACAATCACACTTGTTGACATCATAAGTTGTATCAGAAAAATCTTTTGAGTATCGAATGAAGTCAGACCCATGTAAGTACATTACTGTTAGGTTTTTTTTTTTTTTTCCAATTCTGCTTCTCATTTGAAAGTTCAAATTTTATCATCGGCAATAATGATCCACATACTTCATTTATTCCTGAGAAAACATCTGCCAAATCACCAAGTCGGTATAACCCTCCTTTGTCTGTTATTCTTTCAAGAAAAGAAGATGTCTGTGAAGACAGTGACTCCAGATTACAACTCAGATTATCACAGGTATGTTTTGACTGGAGACAATAGATGATCGATGTACTTTAGAACATAGCAGAAACTGTACTCATGAAATACTAAAAAGAAAATGTATTCACGTGCTAAAAGTTAATGAAGCTAGTGATTTCTGTTGTTTTATCAAGAATATATATTTGTAAGTGAATAGCATTTCTGTCTACTGTGCACTATATTGTGCAGTTTGGGGTCCCCGCTTCCATCTGTGTTAAGGTGCTGGCTGATCTCCCTGACATTGCTTTTACAAGTTACTGGTCCCTCACAGGTGAGGTAGCTTTGGCATGTAACTGAGTCTGAGAGAGTTTTTAGACAGTTTTGCTTAAAAAGAAAAAGATACAGGTATTAACATTTTATTTAGAAAATTGTCACTCTCTACGATTCCTGGAACTTGTGAGAGAAAGCCAGGACAATCAGAGAAACAGATCACGAAGCTTGAGAGTAGCGTAGGACCACCACATTAATCAACAGAGTCATGCATTGTCTCCATATTCCATGCTCTGCCTGACAATAAATGTTTTCTTAAAGCATTTTCAGCAGATTTCCTCTTATTGAAATAATGTACTTCTTGGCCTAGCAGCATCTGGATCTACCTGGGTTGACTATGAGAATAGGAGCATCCCTATAGATCCAGTCTTCCCACTGAAGCTAGAAACTGCTTGAGGGAATAGATACTTAAGAAGAATTACTTTACACATGATACCGAAGGCAAGAAATATTCAGGATGAGTGATCAACTGTAATCCAGTGTCCTGCCCTCCTTTGGTGGGTTTCCCATGAGAGTTTAAATGAAGTTCCTCCATTCAGTACAGCACAAATTCTTTCCCTTACGAAGTCAAATCATTCAGATCATTTCCAGCAAAATTCCTCCACTTTGTTAGTTTCATAAACTATTACACACTGCCTGAATTATGCCCTCTATTGAAAGTCCCCATGCAAATATATCAAGGAAGTACACTTACTTTAACAATGAGAAAAAAACAAGGGCAGTTATGAAGCATATATAATGGATATTAGTTAAGGATATTAAATTAACCGCCAACATAGCTTGGGAGACTTACATCTGCCAACACCTTTTGACATTCCATTTTCTTTATTGACCGGTTTTGCTCCCTGGAAGGTCTTTTACTCTATCCATTCACTCTTGGAGGGAGCCAAGAATTTCTTCTCTATTGGGTATCCAAAATCTACCATGTTTAGGATATATGACTTGACCAATTAACTCTACCATTTGTGTCCCCTTTGGAAAAGAAGAATAATAGTATCTACATCATATTGTAGTTATAAAAATTAAATAGATAAATATAATACACTTCGGGGAATACTGGCACATCCTAAAGGCTCAATAGGGATTAACAATAATAACTATTTATATCATTATTAGCTTGTCCATTACTTTGCATGAATATATATTGATGTGTCACTGTTTCCTGACAGACTGTACTTTACCATTCTCACATTCTACCTAAAAGTTTCTTTCTCTTCCTGTTCTTCCCTGATATACATGAAAAAGCACAGAAGATGTAAAAGTTTACAATTTTAGGGAAAAACAAAACTTCATGGCCTTTCTGGCCATTTACATTTTACTCTATTTCTTTTCTCTCCTTGATCACACCTTAATGTCAAGATTCTCCCATTTCTGGTGTGTGTGTGTTTGATGTGTAGGTATATATACATGCGTATGTGTGTGTAGAGACCAGAGGCATGCTCCTCAATCACTTTCCACATTAATTATTACTATTATTATTATTAGGATAAAGTCTGTTACTGAACATGGAGCAGATCAATTCAGTTAGGCGAGCTGTCCAGCAAGAAAGGGATCCTCCTATCTGAATCTTCCCAGTGCTTATATATCAAAGGCAAGTACCACTGAACACAGCCTTCTGTGTGGATATCGAGGATCCAAACTCAAATTCTCATGTTTGCTTGGCAAACACTTTTCCCCCATTTCTTTTCTATCCCTATATCGTCAGCCTTTCACCCCATATCTCCATACTGGAATTTTATACCATTTATGTTCTCAGAGCATTTAGGGGAAGAACAAATTTATCCTTGTCATTCTTATTGACTTTGTGGTCAGAGTTGGAATCTCAAGCAATTGATTTTTGTTTGCATATAGTTTTGATATACCACAGTTCAGTAATTTTCCAAAAGGACAAAGGGCCTCTGGCAGATGGTGGGCTTTCCCTGTATGATTGACACGAACCCAACTCTTATGTTTGAGAAATTAACAATTCCCACAAGAGCACTTTAGAAGACAAGAATAATATATTTTCACCTCCTTTGGCAGGAGGCCTGGTGGATCCTCCCCATGTCTCTAAATACCCTAAGGCAGTCTGCGGGAAAGGGTGTAGGAAGAAGAATCAAGGCTCCCTGATTCCTAAGCAGCAAGATGTCTGAACTCTCCACTGTGATAGATAACTCCCTTTCCATTCAAGGGCTAACAGCCTTTGAAAGTCCCTTCCTCCAATTAATAACAACTCTGGCTATCTTTCCAAATTTAACTTTCCTGGACATGCCCAACTTCTCTTTCCTTTTCTTTGTTTTTTTCTTTCTTATTTCTTTAGAAAGATATTTGATATTTTATATGGAATCACACTTTAATATTTATTTATTTTTCCCCAATCATACAAGCTTAAAAGGTACCCCGTCCCTCCACCCCTCCACAGACCCTCTCCCTCTTTTCCCCTTCCTTTCACCCCTTCCCTCCCCTTCTCCCAGTGCCTCCCCCTTTCCCCTTCCCATTCCTTGGAGCATCCTTTTGTGTGAATGCCAAACTTCCCTGAGTCCTCCACTCTAATGAGATGTAAGGACTCAATGGCATAGCCCAGAGCTCTTTCTTCGGCTCCCCTTTAGTATAGCAACACTATTATGACTGTTAATTCCTTGCCTGTAAGGATCCTAGTGCCTGTGATCCATGATAGACTTTAGGGGGTCAGTTATTGCACAGGTCATGCAAAGTCTAATTGGGAATCGCACTTATTTTTAAATCTAATCTATTCATTTTGTTGCAGGGTTCTTGTGTTTGGGAGTCGAAGATTGAAACCAGAACACATGTAGAGGATTAAGATCGAATTTATTAGAGAAGAGAAAGGCTGGAACTCAGGGACTCCAGACGTGGAGTGCCATGAGGGGCTAGGGACTCATGTAATGGCTGGCAGGGTCAGGTATATTTGTATACCTAGGCAAGCCCGGGAAACTGGCTTTTTCTCATTGGTTAGCTCACATTGGGGCCCAACCCAGTTGCTCTTGGGCCCCAGTGGGGCTGGAGATCAAACTGTTTGTTTGATGTGGAGAACTCATCTGCAAAATCCTTTCATGGGGAAGTTGGCCATCTTATCTCTGGGAGGACTGGAGTCGGTTCCTCAGCAGGGTGTTCCTTCAGAGTGATCTTGGCAGTGGGGAATGGCTTTTGGGATTTCAAATACCTTCAAAGACCTTAGAGACCCATCCCAGCATAGCCTCTCTAATCCTGCTTTAACTGAGAGATTGGGGAGAGACATGGGCATGGGCGTCAGAGGACAACTTTCAGAAGTTGTATCTGTTCTTCCACCCTGTGAACTCCAGAGGTCGAACTTGAGTCATCAGGCATGTGCACAGAAACCTTAACCCACTGAGTCGTCTCACTAGCCTCTCTCTCTTTTCTTCTCTGTCTCCTGTCTTTTGCTTTGATTACCTATTCCTCTTAATTTACCTGTTTTCTTACCAAACTCATTTTCCAAACCCATGTTCATTTAAGCATAGAATCCATGGTCCTTAACTTTCTTAGTGCTATTCACCCTACCCACTACCACTCCAGGAATTAATTAATTATGGGCATAGTGAACGGTGTTGCCTACTACCCAAATCACAATGCATTGGAAAGCAAAGCTTGTATGATTGGGGAAAAATAAATAAATATTTAAAAGTGTGATTCCATATAAAATATCAATAATATTAATAACCTCCCTGAACTTTGAATGTAAATTGGCATTGCTCTGGGTACTGTCAATCTCTTATACAGAGATAGATCCTACAACCTGCAGCAGAAATAGAAGATATAGTGCAAGTCTCTACATTTGTCTCAATTCCAGCCTGATTTTACACTAGTATTCAGTAAACCATATGTTCCAATCCCTCACCGATAGCTCGTATCATGCTTAAATCTGCATGCTCTAGAGACTCTGCATGTTAAGCTTGTTGCTGTCCCCCAAGTGGTATGTGACAATTTCAAGAACCCTTGAGGCAACAACACTGTTCTGACCAATCTATTCCCCACTGTAGGAAAGGATGAACCAAGTGAAATTGGTGGCTTCTGTGAGGGACAGGAAGAGGGAAGGTAGAGAGGTGAGACCAAAGGTTTTTGAAAGCTCAGATCACTCTCTATTATTGACAGACCTAAAATAAATTTTCCTCCTGTATCCCATCCCTATCTTCTTACAAATCACTGTTTCCCTACTATTGGTTTCATTCCCAAAGTAAAAATGGGATTGAGAATAGAAACACATGTGCTTAGAACCATGATGGACCACATTGGTCAGCAAAAAAATTAGTTTGGGCTAATACTTTGGAGTCCCTACATGTTTGTGAGCTTCTCAGGAAAGGTTACTGGCAGACAGGTGGCTAGAAATGGGGGAGGAGGGTATGGGGATTAAATTGAACCATTTATGAAGGAGTTGAGAAAGAAAGTGGCCCAGTAAGGCTGACCAGGAGCTGGAACAGCCAGATAATTCTGTGCTCAGCAAGGGAAGGGATACAAACAGGAGGGACAAGACAGAAGGCGATGCCAAGAAGGAACAACCACCAATAATTGTGACTGTGAAGAGAAATGAACAATGCTTGCATATTCCACCATCATACGCACTTCTGAGCATTAAATGGCCAGTATGCTCCAGTGACAACAGGCTACATGATGAAAACAATGCTGAAATATCCAAACAAGTTCTGGCCATTTAGAATATAGGCTTCTGGAAGACAGATGGGCAACTCCTGTCCTAATTGGATCATTATCTGGCACTGGGTGCATAATGCAGTCAGGGCTCAAAGGAGGAGAGAAAAGAAATCCAATATACCTCTTCAGGTTTCTGCCTCCATCAAAAGTCTGTTTCCTTTCAACTTAAGGGCTGGAACGCAGAGGTCAATGTGCGTCCTCAGAATCATGGTGCTAATATCTCAGGGAAAATGGCTCTCCTGTGAACAGCTGATAACCCACCTGCCAAATTCTGCATATGGCCAAGATCCTTCTGCTGTTCCTCCCCTTCAAACAGCTTTCTTCAAGTACCAGCCGAACTGTCTCTACGGATTAGTGTTTATATGCAGCAAGTGCTGCAGTTAGTTAATAATGTCAAGATCGTCGAGCCTCCCTAATGAAAGAGATACACAACATCAACTGTCATTTTAAACAAACATGCAATCAGGATAGCAGTGCTGGAAATACAGGCTGCCTAATTTCATGGAGGTGACATGAGAGGCGGGCTTCCGTCACAGTGCTTCCACCAGTGAGCTCCATTTCACAGGATTTCAGGAGAAACAGTGGATTTTCACAAGAACCAAAAAATTGACGGTTCTGTGAAAAAGAAATTGCTTTAGCAGCTGGAATCCAGGAGGACAAATAGATGCACTGATTATATATCTTCATTGTTCACCAGAACCACCACTCAGCAACTTGTAATTATGTCAGGAAGAGCTCAGTTCTGATAGTTAAGTCTTTCCCCATGTGAATATAAACAGCATTATTCCATTTGTTATCAAAGGCTTGCAGCCAATCCTTCTGCATAGGAGATTATATATACATACATACATATATATATATATATATATATGCTAATGCATACAAGCCTATGCAATCAGTTATGGCTTGTTTTGTCCAGAGTAAAGTCATGAACACATGAGTATTCTGCCCAATCCAGACTTAGCACAGAGAGGGCTAGCTGCACATAGTTGAATTATTGGCCAAGGGTCACACAAAAGGAACAGAAAGAGCACAAAGATTAAAATATGGATGAGGCAGTTATATACTTGGGTTATGCAAGATGATAGGGAAGCTGAAGATAACACAGTGTGAGGATATCACCCACTGAGGTTTGCATAATATCAATTAACCACCTCTGAGCAGCTTTCCAATATACCATTCAACAGTGGAGCCTTCCAGCTGGTCTCATTTGTCACTGATATGCCCCACGCACAAATCTCTGGCAGTTCCTAAGGTGTTTCATTGCCATTGTCCATTGATTTCAACTTTCTCTTGATTCCTACAGTTTTTGTCCTTCAGGCATTAGTTAGGTAGCTGTTCTGGGTATTTTTGTTCCCCTTTCTCTTTGCTGACATACAGAGTTCATTGAAGATAAATGGTACCAGTCTTGACTGGGAGATTCTATTCAACTAACCTAGGAAATCTATCTTGAGATATTGCTAATCCAAATGAAATGATAGCATTACAGAACTGAATTTCAAGAGGATTTTGAGGCTTAGTGAAGAAGCCCAAAGTAGAGTCAGAAATGAGCTTCTTCCAAAGACTCCGTGGACTCCATTTACAGGTGGCTCTGCATGGAACACCACTCAATCAAATGCAGTTTGATTATTTCATATTTCTCCCTTATTTCTTCTTATGAAAGGCCTGACTCCTAATTGGAGGAAATGGGAAGACAAAAGAGAAAAAGTTACAGACTATCAGCTCATAGACCTAATATTATTTTACATAGCTACCTCTAACACATGTAAATTTGAGTGTTATCCTTTTGAAATCCCACCATAAATGAGGTAAAGTTTATGGACAGCAAGGCAAACTGTGTAATGGACTTCATCACTTGTGCTTAACAAGCAAGAACAAGAAGTCACCATAAATAGATGGCCAAAAGAGATTAGAAGGGAATGTGGGGTGAGCAAAGCTTTAAGACCTTACGTATTTAGAAAGTGTTCAGGTAAGAGTTTTGACAATATTAACATTTGCTTATGAATTGAAATGAAATATTGAGAATTAATGAGTCTGACCTGTTTATCATACATTGTGGCTACCTATAAAGAGCTGCAAGAAGAAGAGAAGAAAATCAACTCCCAGATGGAAAATGTGGGTGCAGTAATGATGCTTGAAATCCATTAGTACATGGGAAAGAATGATATTTATATCTTAGGACCAAGGGCAATTTGCAAGAAAAAGAATTCTGAGGTCACAGGCAGTAATATAACAAATGACTCAGAGACAAAGAAGTTGCTTAGTCTGCAGGAAAGAGCAGGGGCTGACCAATTAGAATACAAGAGTCCTAGCTCTCAATGTTAACCTGAAAACTCAACCACCTTGCTTTCTTTGTGAGAAACAGAGATGCTTGAGTTACACTATTCTAATGAACTTCATAACTGGACTCCATCACACACATGGTATTGCCACGCAATATGAGCAGAAATCAGATAAAAGCCCAAGTGAGGTTAAAAACTGGCGAAGAACTGTAGACATTGGCAATGCTGGAGCAGAATAAGGAGGTAGAATGAGTCTTACAAAAAGGAGAGCTTGGCTTCCAGGCTGTGCCCACACTTGCCTGGACAGCTTGGATGACTGAGTGGATCACTGATCTAATGATATGATGTAGATACAACATCCTTAGTCATGTCATTTAAATCTCCAAATTCCTTTTCACACCCTCACATTTTCATAGAAGAACCTGGCATAGGACTTCTGCACACAACTTTGGGGGGAGAATGCACAATATTTCTTGACACATAAGGAAGGACATAGTTGAAGACCAGAATAAAGGGCAAGGTGAGGCCAAGAAACATCATCTTTTCCCAAAACAAATAGTCTTCCAGAAAGGGCCATTTCATTGACGATTCTACCTCTTCCTCTATTCCATAAATGTCTTTTCCAGCAAACTGGTATCCCTTGAGTTGATACTCACCTAACTAACTTTCAACTAGTCTATAAAATTACCTTGGGCTAGCAGTGAAAACTTTGATCTTATACATTTTCAATCTTTTCCTGCCATATCTGGTGGAGAAAATGGACTTGATTCCAGACTTTTGCAACTTGCATCAGTGATGCTTCTCAATACCTTTTGAACATCATCAATTCATTCAAAGTCAGAGAATGTTGAGCTGAACTGTATAGAAGGCAGAAAGAACAATCGTGAGTTTCAGTGTCCTTGTTTTTCTGGAGTGGGAGACAGGCCTAGCCACATGTCAGATGTGAGATAGTAAAGAAGTTAGATAGAACCTCCAGACAGGAAGACAATAGAGAATAGGAGCTCAGGGCAGAAATTCTCTCATGGCAGACTCCCTGGATGTCTGTGTTGGCAATTTGCTTTATGGTTCTCCCCTGAAGACAAAGAACAATAGAATGCTTTCTTGCAAAGGCATTTGAACCTGACCTGCCTGGACACACATGAGCTAGCTTGGGTGGCTAAAATGCAGTCCAATAACAGACCAATCCACACATCCAGCCTTATGTGAAATCAACCAATCCCAAAGGGAAAATGGAAATAGAACTCCCCTTCCTCAACCTAGTAAGTTTCTTACAAGGGAGAGGAAAAGTGTTTTACAGCCCTGGATCCCCTCCCCCACTCAGTGGGGAGCTCTAATCTCTAATTAATCTAAATTCATTTAAACCAGCTTTGACTTCAGTTACTTTCACCCAAAAATTTACCTTTATAAAATGAAACTTTTGGTCCTGGGCATCTTCTCTTTTCCTGTCTATAATTTTTTATCTGGTGAAGACATGTACCTCTGGACGGTAACATCAGCATTAGACAGGGCTGTACATGGGTGTAAAGTACGCACAAAAATAAGACATTTACCATCACTAGCTTTCTGATCCTGTTAAAAGAATATGTAAATATAAGAGAATTCATTTCATTTGTGATTTTTTGATCAATGCATTGACCATAGTTGTTATTAAGTAATCTGATCTATAAAACTAAAAGAGACCTGCCTAACCCCTACCTTTGACATTTCAGTACAGATAAGCACAGAAAGGATGAGATGGAAACATAATGTAAATCTCAGACCTTGAAAACTCCCTTGAGTAAGGGGAAAAGGATATCACAATAATAGTAAATGTGTAATGATGACCACATAAGGCCAATAAGGGTATGGATTGTGCTCATGGCTAGTTCTATGTGTATGCAGTCTGTATGGTCACTCAGAACTCCACACTCAGGAGGGTCCTGAGCCTGCTTTAAAAAAAAAAGTTTGTCATTGCTGTTATGAAATTCTCTATTCTTAAATTAGGGGCCCTGCAAATGGTGTAGACCATTCTGAGGGACTTAAGGACACAGATGATAAGAGTCACACTCCCTGAGGTATCTGATATTCTAGCCCAAGGTTGAGATTGTCTTCTGCATACTGGTTGACCTTCCTTTACATCTGCTCATTTTTTTTATTTTGCTTTGCCATTTAATGTGCTTTGAAGGTCCCTGTTGCATTAAGAGCTTTCTGACCTTCCTGATGGAGATCAAATTTCCCTTCCCATTATTCAAAATTATGCAATTTAGAGTTTTGAGATAGGAATGGTAGATATGGTGCAGACCCACAGGGATGTTTAAAAGACCACTGTGACCAAGCATATTAGTGGTCTAAAATGGCCAGGGACTGTGACACTTGCCATTGGCAGTGCTGTCAACAACAAAAAGTCACAGTTGCTGGGCCCCCCTTAGGAGCAGTGGAAAGCCTGCTCCAAGGCCACTTCGAGTAAGGATATCATGTGAGTTATTCTAGGAAGAGAAAATTGAACTAATAATTAAAATAGTGAACATAAAATCTCCTTTGAAGATCCTTCTGAAGGAAATAGAATAAAGGACTGTTAGAAGGTAGCTTCAAGTATGAAGTTCAACTGAGCTCAATTCCCAGCTCTTTACTTTCACTAAGACTTGACCTTGAACAAATTCTTTAACCTGTAGTGGTTATTGCTGCATACCAAACTGCCAAGATCCTAGCAACTGAAATAAAGTGCACATATTATTCTTTGAGTATCTGTAGGTGAGGAGGAAGTATGTCTTAAATGTATCTTCTGCTCAGGATCTCACCAAAATTGGCTGACATATGGCCTTCTTCATGGGGAGTTCATAGCCATTTGCTTCTTCAAGGTCAGCAGAAGGACTCTCTCTTTAGCTTTCTCTCTAGTGGCTAAGATAAATTTCATATGAAGTTATCAAAGCATGGAAGCTACATCCCACCGTTACCAGATTCCATCAGCTAGAGAAAATCACCACTGCCACTGATGGTGAAGGACAGGGAATGGCACGGGAATAGCATTAGGGGAGAAGCATCAGAGAGCCGTCTTGGAATCTCACCTGCCATCTTCCTGTCATTTCGATGTGGACAGAAAATATATAGCAATAACTTTCTAAGTAAAAAGTGTGCTTAAGAAAAAAGATTCAGGTAAGATATTCAACGTTCAAGTCTCAGTTCTTCAACTTCATGAAGAATGTGCCTAGGCATGCATCTTATTCTCTCTAAGCTCAACTTTTCCCCTATAAATGGGAATTACACTAGCCATAGGGAATGGCAAATAAAATGATGTTTTAGGAGAATGCCTGATACTTTGTGAATTCTCACAAATTTCTCTTTGCCAGACCAAAAGGTATCTATCACCTTTGCCTGGGAACTTCAAGCCATCACCAGTTGGAAAATTAGATGCCGACACAAGTTTAGACTGTATGTTCAGGCTCTCACCGGCACAGTCTGTTTGCTGAGCCTGCTTCTGCCTCCATGAGCTGTTCTCTCCCTGATGACCTGTCCTGTGGAAGAGTACATTTCTTTTAAAGAGTCGCTGACAGGTGAGGCAATGAGCCGCGTGATAAGGCTCTTCTTGGGTGGTAGCCAGTTAGACTTGGAAGCTGGTTCAACGGTTGAGGCTTGTGTATCAGGATGCTCTGAAGAATAAGGCAGGACTGTGGGCACAGAGAAGGGAAGTAAGAGAAACAAAGACCATAAGAGTCAGGAGTGTGTTAGACTGGGTGACCTTGCTCTGTAGGGATTGGAGCAGCCAAGGTGATATGACTTGCTAGTCTGCCATCAGTGTCGCGTGAGTCACTTGCCATATGGTTCATCTCCACCAACTCCACAGTTCCCTTTCACTTTAAATGAATGCACAGCACCCACGTGGATGTCTGGATGTCTACCTAGAGAGCTGCAGACATCAGTCCATGCTCTGAGGCTCTGAGACCTCTCTCCCAGAAATTCAGCGTAGATACAGACATCCATATGACAACTCAGCATTTTTACAAAATATGGCTTGTCAGTTCAAGGATCTTAAGTTTTAAGAAAATGACTTAAAAGTTCACCTTCTTTGGAGTAGAAATTAATCTCTTAGATGGATGGTGACCGAGAGGAGAAGGAGACAGTAACAGAGAAAGAGATGAAGCAGCTCAACCAAAAGAAAACAGAATAGGTTTCGCATTTGCAAAACAATTCACTACTAATAAAATGCTTTTCCACAGGTTGCTTCTTCAATTCTCACCAAAACATGTAAAGAAAACAGAGTGGATCTTATCTAAATTTGCATAAGAAGACAGAAGTCCCAGGCAGCTGGGGGAAGCAACAGAAAACTAACTTTTGCATGGCTCCCTGAAGCTAACTAGGGTGTTTTTTTTTCCTCTAAATGGGATCAGAATGGCCTTCTCTGCACCTCAAGTCTATGTGAAGATGGCTGTCTAAGTCCGTGCCATCTTTATCCATAAATGTCAAAAGAGAAGCATTTCCTGAACCTAAGTTTCTATATTTATGACATGGAGACCATTTAAAGATGAAATAAGCAAAAAATTATCAAGGGCATAAGAAGCCGTCAGCACAAAATATTTCATTGAATGCTAGCTTACTGTTGAGGACACTGCTCTCCAGCCCCCCTCCCCTCCTAAGATACTTCTTCAAAGAGGCATTGACAATACCTTGGTGTGTGAAGGGGTAAATAAAGGAATAAATATGAGCAATAGACTGAATCAGTGAATGAATGAATGAATGATATGAAGGGGAACTTCCAAGGAAGGTGAAGCCTCATTTCTTGGTTTCAGTGACTGATTGTTCCCAGCATCATCTAATAGCCGCCCGACCTCAGATTTAAGGAACACTTAAAGCCTAGACCTCATTTTACCAGATTCTCCAAAAGTTTCTCTGTCCCTCCACTTCAACCTCACCGTCTGGTCTATGACTGCAATACAGGACTCTTCACATCGGGCACAGAGCCATTTTAGAGGCTCGTGTAAAGCCTTGGAGCCCTCCGCTTCCTTCATCACTCTCAGTGCTGTGCTGGTGAGGCTGCTCCACTGTGGGGCAGCCCTGCTCCGTGATGTTTGCTGTAAATGGTCCTTCCATGACCAACTTTCAGTTCCCCAGCCAGGTCGCCACGGCATGGCTCTCTCTGTACCTGGGGACCTCATCATGCTGGGCAAAGAATAAGAAATCTTGGCATTCTGCGAAAGGAAACCAAGCAATTAGGAGAACTTGATAGCTGCTTTCCAAACCATGGCAAGAGTAAACGTTTTGAACTAAAGACAAGCCAAGTTCCCCTGGTCTTATTTCTCCATTCATCAGAAGGTAACAACAGCAACCCCAGCCACGGGGAGGCAGGCAGCTTCATTAGCTCATGGTTTTTAAAGGCTCCAACACAAAAGCCGGTGTAATAGGAGTGCAAAGCCTCATTATTAGGTAATAACTCTCATCTGCCTGATTCAAATTGCACATCTCTTCATGTCTAACCTTTTTCCAATTACATTGCTTCATTTTTTTTTTCCTTTTGGATATTTTTTTAAAGTCACTTTGAAGTGCCATAATTACTATTTCAATAAAAGTCTCACAAAGATGATGAGTTTGAGTTAAATGAATAAAGCAGGGTGGGGGATATTTCCTATCTCTCCCATCCCCTCCCCCAAATTAAAATTTCATTTCTCTGCTTTATAAGCAGTGAAATTGGTGTTTTATTTAGAGGGTGTTCATTCAAGGAAAGAATCTTTCTTTATGTGGAAGTGATCACTGTACACTTGCCAGATAGTTAATTACATTAGGTGGTTCTGCCCACCACTGCAAATCAGCTTCGTGCAGCAGGGACTTGCGGCCAAGATAATAGCAGAAGATAATGTGGTAAAACAACTGTGAAAAGAGAATGGTGCAGAGCATCAATGTTGAAAATTGCTGCTTGTTTATATACATGTGTATATCTACCTACCTACCTACCTACCTTCACACACGCACACACACACACACACACACACACACACACACACACTTCTAGAAGGGTGACCACATGCTCTTTGGTGTTATCACAAGCATTAAAGTTTAATAGACCCACCATGAGTTATTTACTGCTCAGAAACACCTGCTCGGTGAGATAAAGTAGCAGCTATCTTTCTAGTTTTAAAATTGACATTCAGCCAGTTATATTTCTGGTCTCTCTCATCACTTAGATGGCTGTTGACTTTTCTTAAATGTCAAAGGAGGTTTTCAACTTAATTTCATTCCTCCTGCTAGTTTCTTCTCCGGGCTTTCCAGGGCCCTTCTTGTCTGTGGCCTCTCTAAATCAGCCCCCAAGAAAGGGTTGCTAAAAAGGGAATTCTTCATTTGAGAGAAGCCAGTGCACTTACAAAGAGCCTTCTGCATGCATTGTAAAGGAAAAAGAGTATACTATAGCACATGCATGATTACAGCGCATGGATTCTATCCTGCTGTTGAATGACATATCGGGACAGCCCTGCGCATATCTATGGAATGGGGCTACGACTATGTCCTGTGGACCTGTACAAACGATGCCCTCAGAAAGGGTCTATCTGAAGACCTTATGGCTTCTCATGATAGCCTCTCTCCATTTTCCATTCACTGGCTGGCTTTTATGTTGTATGAGCTGGACTATAAAGGTCAGGTCTGATTAGTTCAGTCCCTTCTATTCCCAGGCCAAGCACTTTATCATATACGATTTCAGAAATCAACAATCAGACTCTGGTGGGAATGCTCGTGGATAGGGTACTCACATCTGGCCAATCTGGAGTGCTTCTGTACCAAGATGGCTCTTTGCAGGTAATAGGTCAGTAGTGTCAGCCTAAAGGATATAGATAGAGGGTACTGCATATATGCTGATTGGACCCTGGCTTCATGCATGCCACATTCTAAGGTCATGGGTGCTATGACATAAGTGGGAAACTTCAATGAACACCAAAGTTCAGGATGAAACCAAGTCAAGAATTTTTAACAATACATCTTGACTGCTAGATTAGCTCAAATCCTATCTTGGCTGTACCATGTCTAAAGGACCTTAGGCAACTGATTGTATCTCTCTGTATATAACTGCCTCACATGTAAAAGTAGTATTCTTAACATTCCTACCCTATAATGTGCTCATCAGGTAAATGAGATGGTACACACAAAGGACTTGCCTACCACATGTAAAGTGCTTAATATCTGATTTATGTTGCTCATTGCTTGCTTTATATTTGTCTATGGCCATGTATGTATCTTTGGGAAGGTAGCAAGAATTTAAATGAATTTTGGTGAACCCGAACAAACTTCCATCATTTGTCTTATTTTATGCACTTATGAATGCTCTTACTTTATGTACTTAGATGTAATACAAAAAAAATACACCTTCTGGTGTCTTCTGCAATTTCTTTCTTTAGGGTTTTAAAGTTTTCATTGTAAAGGTCTTTTACTTTAAAACCCTAAAGAAAGAAATTGCAGAAGACACCAGAAAGTGGAAAGACCTCCCATGTTCCTGGATTGGCAGAATCAACATCATAAAAATGACCATCCTACCAAAGGCAATATACAAATTCAATGCTATACCAATTAAAATCCCAAAGTAATTCTTTAAAAAAGTTGACAAAACAATCTCAAAATTCATATGGAGGCACAAAAGACCCAGGATAGCAAAGACAATCCTGAGTAACAAAAACACGGCTGGAGGTATCACCATACCAAACCTTAGTCTATACTACAAATCCATAGTTATGAGAACAGCCTGGTACTGGCTCTAAAATAGACACACAGATCAATGGATAAGGGTTGAAGACCCAGATATAAGCCCACAAAATTACAGCCATTTGGTCTTTGACAAAGGGGCCCAAAAAATTCAATGGAAAAAGAACAGTATCTTCAACAAATGGTGCTGGCAAAACTGGATCTCCACATGCAGAAGATTAAAACTGGACCCGTATTTGTCACCATGTACAAGACTTAATTCCAAATGGATCAAGGACCTTGATACCAGGCCAGAGACTATAAAAACCATAGTTGAAAGGATAGGGAACTCCCTCGAGCTGATTGGGCTAGGCCAACATTTCCTAAACAGACATCCAATGGCACAGTCACTGCTACCAACTCTCAACAGTTGGGATCTTGTGAAATTAAAGAGCTTCTATTCAGATAAAGAGATTGTCACACGAGCTCAAAGGTAACCCACAGAATGGTAGAAAATCTTCACTGACCACATATCTGATAGAGCTCTATTATCCAGAGTGCACAAAGAACTTAGAAAACTAAACACCAAGGAAACCAATAGCCCAATTAAAAAATGGGCCCTGGAACTTAAAAGAAACTTTACCAGGGATGAAATTAAAATGTCTAACAAATATCTTAAAAAATGCTCCACTTCCTTAGCCATCAAGGAAATGCAAATCAAAACTTCCCTGAGATATCATCTCACCCTGGTCAGGATGGCAAAAATCCACAATACAAACAACAACAAATGCTGGAGAGGATGTGGAGAGAGGGGAACTCTCCTACATTGCTGGTGGGAGTGCAGGCTCATATAACCACTCTGGCGAGCCATCTGGAGATTCTTAAAGAACCTAAAGATTGAAATGCCATATGACCCTGCGATTCCACTTTTGGGAATAACCCCCCCATACAGCAGAGGTTCACCTCGATAGCACAAGCACGACCATGTTCATAGCAACACTGTTTACAATAGCAAAGTCATGGAATCAACCCAAATGTCCAACAGTTGACGAGTGGATACGGAAAATGTGGTACATCTATACATGAGTACTATTCAGCCATCAAAAATGATGAATTACTGGAATTTGCTGGGAAATGGATGTCATTAGAAACAATTATATTAAGTAAAGTATCCCAGACCCAGAAAATTAAGCACCGTATGTACTCCCTAATAGGTGGCTCCTAGTACCAAACCCACCCAGCCCACCTAGAGACACTCAAAGATAAATCTCTGTAATACCCACAGTAATTGCAAGGATTATGAACAGGAGGGATGGGGTAGAAGGGCCACACCAGAAACAAGGAAAGAGGGGATCATGTTACAGCAGAGAAAATAGGCCTCCATCAAGGACTGCAAGTAAGTAATGAGACAACTGGTTAAGTTCACAGACTTTCATTCCTGATCATTTACAACTGAGGGGGTATGATCTCACCAGAAGGGGAGGGCATATAGTCTGGCAGATAAAAACTAACCATTTTGTAAATGGGTGATTGACCCCTCCCTCAATGCAGTTTTCTACTTTTATTACATCTACCTTTGAATATACTCTTATAACAAGACTCTAGTTTAACAGCTTTTTATCTCTGGCCAGGGGGTGACATACAATACCCATCAGGATTGAGTGAAGGGCATTGCCGGAGCAGCAAAACCGCAAAAGAAAACCAACAAACCATAATCCAGAACTTCAGAGACTCTATATCAACCACCTAGAACTAGGCCAGCCTAATCTCTCCCCATCCTGAAGCTCAGGGAAATTTGCGGAAGAGGGGGCAGTAAGATTGTAAGAGCACAAGGATGGGAGAAGCAACGATATGCAAGATACTCCACATAAGTTAGGGCCGAAGCAATCATAATTGGACTTTGCATGCCCTGTGCAACGTCCAACACACTATTGACCCCACAAAGTCTAGCATTTGCTAAAGTCACCAAGATCCTTGGAGGCAAGGAATCGACAGCCACAGTAGTGTTCCTATGCTTAAGGGGAACACAGGAAAGGGTTCAGGGAAATGCCACTGGGTCCTTGTATGTCATCTGAGAGGAGGGCCCAGAGGAGAGTCAGGCATGCGCATTAAAAGATTCTCTGGGGATTGGGGGAGAGGCACTGGGGGATGGGGAGGGAGGGGTGGGGAAGGGGGAGCAGGGGGTTCGGGGGGAGGAGGAGGGAGGGAGGGAACCGGTGTACCTATTAAGTTTATATGAGTGGAAATAATAATAAAAAATGTTAAAAAGAAAAAGAAAAAATACAAAAAATACATGTTCTTACATGTAATACAACAAAAATATCTATCTACCTGTAAATTTCTGCTTATTTCAATTTACTTCCTTCTCCAAAAGATACAACTGCTATCCCATATGATATGAACCCTTTCATATAAACAAATACACACACACACACACACACACACACACACACACACACACATATGCCTAACAATGAACGGCTTGGTCTTAGTTGTTCTTAGTTGTTCTTTTTTAATTGTATTAAAAGGAAACCATGTGGCATATAGTCCCTTTGTTTTTGCTTTCCCTTCCAAGTCACCTGGACAGATTCATGAATGTTGTTATTCAGATGCAGATTCTTTCATTTTTATTTCTCTGTGACATTCCATTGTGAGGCCAAGGACACAAATTATTTAAAGGCTCAGTTAAATATTCAGCATTATATTTCAGCCCTTAGTAATTCTTTCAACTCCTTCTTGCTCTCTCCAAGGTAATGCCTAGCCTCAACTTACTCCTGATTTTAACCTTTCACTACATCACCTCTAGTTTAAAATTGTTCATTTGTCTAGCCAAGAAGCAAGGTTGGGTGCACATTATATTTCCTTCTCCTCTTTCTTGGGATTCTAAATCCCTAAAACACATCTTTGAAATTCCATCAGTTAAATTCCATATAGGGAAAAGAGGTCCAGAAATGTAACTGATAGGAGCAATGAATCAGTGATCACCTGTTAATATTTTAGCGAGAATAAAAAGAGCTTTATTGACAAGGCTTTTATGCAACTGTGAATCTATCACTGTGGACTATTAGCACTCTTATTACTGGAATATAATCCTGCTCTCTTTCAGCTTCTTCCCCTACCCACCTTTTAGCTTTTCTCTGATTGCTTTACTAGAAACACTGCAGGTTATAGCACTAGACAGGTAGCTGATAGCTGGAAGATGTCTCCCACATGTTATCTGCATGCAGAAATGGCAACTAAAACAAGACTTCTGGTTCAACCACGTGTCTTTTTTAGTGATCACTGTAGTTCCAAGTAGAAAAGTCATAAGGGTTCCTTAGGGGTTTGGCCAAGCTCCCTTTCTAGGCCATTACTGCAGCAAAATTCAGGCACTGTGTTCTGATGAATTCTGGCAGATTAAAGAAAGAAAATTAAGCCACCATAATACTCTAGTAACCCGGATTTAAATTTGTGTACTGATCCACAAGCAAAATAAATGCTGCCAACATTCATTCCAAACTACCTAAGGTACATTACTTCTTTTTTTAATGCTGATTTTGACCTTTTGCTACTTCAGAAATATATAACCACACTGCTGATTAGAGGATAGATGCAAGGTGCTATAATTTCATTTTTTTCCCATCCTCCAAATTAATTATATTTTTCTCCCATCTTCTTTGAGCATAAGAGGTAGGGTAGGAGGATGGATTCATAGGGAGAATTATAACTGAGTGCATTAAAGGACTTTCCTGCTATAAAATATGTTTCTGGTGTAGGGAGTATTCTGAAAAGATATATTTCACTAATTCCAGAATATTTCAAATACACATATGCTTGGTGCCTCCCAGCCCCCAAGGAGCTTAAGTGCAGGGGTAGCACAAAGTTAGAGCAACAACTTGCTGGGAGATGCTGGGGCAGAATCAGTGAGCTTCTGTATGAGCCGCAGAGAGAGAAGTCATTTGTCTATGCCTGGTAAGAATCAAACCTTCCACAAACACACAGTTGTCACCCATAAGATCTAAGTCTTCCGTTGTCTGCAAAAACACAGATCTGCTATCCCAGGAAACCCTCATGCACAAAGATAAAACTAGCATTTAATTGGATATTTAGAATTGCTCAACTTTTCCATCAATAGCAGCAAACGATCATTAATGGATCACATCATTTTCAAGTGTCTGAGAAGCCTTCAGCCTCCTCAGCCCACCAGTCATAATTTTCATGCAAATCTATCAAAAGCCTACATCTAAAGACCCTCTTCACAACTGTGTAAGTTTCCTGGATCTGCTACAGGCTTTCGAAGATGTTGACCATGTTCTGCCACCACGTTAGGTGGTGGCATAAAAAAAAAAACCACAACAAATCATTGTAGCCGGTGATTATAACAGGTGACAAATACATCCAAGGTGGACTTGTTAAAGGTAATTTCGGTGTCAGGGTTTGACAATGAGGAGGAAGACTGAGGGGGGAAGGGGGTTGTGTGAAAGTTCAGCATTGAACAACGATTAGAACTTAATTAATTTCCTCAGCACAGGGAAGAATATTCCAAGAGGGAGAACAGCTAAGGAAAAGTAGACAGAACAACTTGTCAGTCCCAGTTCATAATGGGATATGCACTATACCCGAGGGGAAACATTCTTTCTCTTTCTATGGATCTCTGCAAACCTTCCGTGACTAGGAAGCTCCGACCCATAGGGCTATCCTGGGAATCACAGTGGAGACCTTGAGCAATTCCAGGTCACATGGGTCAAATTGCTTCGCTCCCTTGTGATCGTTCTATCTCCTGGACTCTCTCTCTCCAATACAGCATCAGTAAAGTTTTTTTCAAGCCCTGCTTCTTGGAAGCCTTAGAGATAATCTGATTTCATGTGGATCACATCCAAATTTATTATATGCATATTGTGCATCATTTAGCTGAGTACTGTCACCCTTATCGCCATCATCATGTCCAGAGAATCTGTACAGGAAAAAGCTGGTCAGCTGAATTACATTTGGCTCTATAGCCTCAGTGAGTTCTTATTTCCCCTACATTTCTTCCTTCCCTAGGGGCTGCAATAAAGTTACATAAGATTCTTCAAGGATATGTTTTCTTCCCAGAGGCACCAGGACCCTCTCTCTGCATGGAGTGAGGTTTTACAGATTGAACTCAAACAATATGGGTGTGATATACACTTTCCCTCAGGGCAGCAGCTAGGGAAACCAGTTCAGATTGAATCCTTGACCCCTGGAAAGAAGTCATGACCCAGCCGACTTCCTTCCCCTGTGCCATTTTCCTTTAAATAATTTTCTTATCTATCATTCCCCAAGCCAATCTACCTTCCTTTGGAAGGCAACTGGGCTGCATATGTGGGAAGATTTGGGTCCAGTGCAGAATGATGGAACAAGTCAGCCATGTTTTCTCAGACAGGCCAGAATACAAACCTGCTCTGATCCCGACAGCAGTCAGAGAGGAGCTCTATAAACTCCCTTGCATTTCCCACACGGTAAAAACCCACAGTCCTGGCATAGCAAGGCTGCTGGAGGAGGAAGCATCCTGGCATACTGCAGAGCCTCGGCAAGTGCCCATTTTCTCCCCTTACCCACAAGCTCTCAACCACAGGGCCTGATTCCATTCACTCTATTATTTATTAGAGATTTGACCTTTAGCAGCAAGAAATGCAAGATTCAAGCTCTCTTTGGCAGCTGTCTATGGCAGGTAACTGCAGCATTGCATCTCACGGACACTCACAGGGGTAACTGAATACTGTCACTAAATATTTAAAAGTCTTTAAAGCTCTCTGGGTCTGGGTGGGGTGTTGCCTAAGTGGGGAGGTGGTAGCTAAGTAGTGCCTCCAAGCATACAAAGTGTAAATCCTCCAGCATAAGCCAACCTGTCACTCTCAGCACTGCCTATGAAGTTGTTATGGCCCGGAGCATGTAAGTCACCTCCCCTTGGCAGGAATCCCAAAGGCTTCAGCATTCATGACTGCCCGGCATTTCCCAGAGTTCTCCTGTGAGCTACAATAATCTCCCTTAGCTGGCTGTCGAATGAAAAATATATTACTCCCCTGTCTTTCTCAGCTGTCATCTCCTCACATGCGCAGCTCATTTAGCCTGGGAAGCACAGTTCTCCCACACAGCCAGACTTCAGCAGGGCTTGTATGCTCACACATTACTTTGCAACCTGCAGAAAATGGATCTGATTTCAAAGCTAAGCGCTCAAAAAGAACAAGAAGCCTGGGTCTGGGGATGGAGAGGGAGTTGTTTGTCTTGAAAGCTTTCTTGTTAATTTTAGCTTCAGCCGGTCCCTAGGTCTTTGGTTAAAACTGGAATAGGGCTACCTCCATAGTGAGAAGATGAATCCGGTATATCCCATGAAACTTTGAACCGCTGCACAAACCTCAGATCTGGATGCTTTCCCAAGGTTATGGTCACCAAAGCTGCTGGGTTTTAGAAGTTATGGCAAGAATACAAAAACTGTGAGGATCAAAGGATGCTGGGAAGATCTGGGGAGCTTCGCACAGACCGACTGCGCCCTCTGCTGGGCATAACTCCAACAAAGCACATGAATTGATTTTTATGGCATTTCCATTAATAATAGCTGGCTTACTGGTCTGTATTCAGGGAGCAAATGGCTTCACTTCTGAAGCCTTCCTCCCTCTCATTTGGGACCCAGAACAGACTTCCTTGTGATTCTCTGCTACATTTTCCTTTAGCATCCCTGGAAAGGCAAAAATACAGAAGTATTTGCAAACAATGCATTTGGGAACTGCTATAAGGAAACATATACTTGTTTTCAGTATTAAGCTGACCTAGGTTTTGAGTACATAGCTCCTTGGTAATGTTTTGGATTGAAAGAGCGTGGAAAATATGAAAAAATAGGGAAAAACAAGGGTGATTAGGATATCTTATTTAGTTAGTCATACAGATTACTCAATTCCCATTTTGCCTAGATAACTGCCTTAATATAGGTAATCTTACTATATTAGTGGTAAGGGGAAAGGTGGTGGGGGAAAGACAATATAAGCTATAGAAGGAGAAAACGCCAAAAGTTGTAGTTAAATTCCCTTACCAATAGTCAGATAGTTCAAATCAAAGAAATCCCAGAGTTTGAGAGATCATTAAAAAATACTGAGTTGTCCTAATAAAAGATTCTATTTAGAGCCAGAAGACTTGGGATTTCTATCATTTTAAACTTATGCACAACTTGTTACTCATTCAAGAAAGTTGAATAGTAGTTTGACAGAAACTAGATAGGTCCTAGTACCCAACATGGAATGAAATAAAGAAAATCTGTCTTTTTGAAATTCACAGTGTGGTGAAGGGGGCAATGAAATCAAGCTTGAGAACCGTTAGCAATCTGTGGTATCAGAGATAAATCCAGGGGTTACTGAAGAGCATGACAAGAGGGTATATGCCAGAGAATCAAAGAACATAAAGACTATGAATGAATTTATTCTGCCTTTTCCTTTATTATGGAAATATATAACATGAAATTTATCCTTTGAACCATCCTCAAATGCAAAATTAAGTGACATTAAGTGCATTCACAATGTTGTACAACCATCATCGTATCTGTTCCCAGAACTTAATCATCATCCCAAACACAAATCCTCTTACTCATTCAAAAGTGCTCCCATGTTTTATTCAGCTATAAAGAAGAACGAAATTATGCCACTTGCAGGAAAATGGATGGAATGGGAGATCATCATGTTAAGCAAAATAAGTCAGGCTCATAAAGATAAATATCACATGGCTTTTCCTCCCATGAAGAATTTCGACTAAGAAAAATTGAGATGCTGATAAGTTTAGCTCTGGTTAAGGCCTATCACCTAGATCTAAATGGAGCTTTCTAGGTTATCTTCACATGAAAGAAGGGGAGGCAGTTTCGGGATCTATTTTATAAGGATATGAAAATGAATCTCTCTAGAAAACCCCCGTCCCCTAGTAATACGATAATGTTACATTTGTAATTAGATTTCAGCGTTTATATTCTAGTGGGGCCATGAGGCATGTAACTCTTCTTAAATATGGCTTAATTTAATTGGTGAATATTTTACCAAAAATTTCACACCTAAATTCATAAGAGATGTTGACTGGTAGTTTTAGGTACTGTTTTTGTCTTACTTTGTATCAAGGCAATATTAGATTTGGGAAGTGAATTTGTGAGTGTTCCTTTCTCTTTTCTTTTCTATAAAAGCTGTGCAACCCTTTCAAAAGGTGTTAATTAACAAAGGTGCTAATTTTTCTTTAATTGTGTGGCAGAATTTTCCAGGAAAACCATCCAAGTCTGGAGATCTCCTGTGCTGGGAGCTTTTAAATTATGAACTCAAGTTCTCCCACAGTTACAGACTATTCAAATTATCCATGTCATATGCTGAGTTGTGGCAGTTTGTGTTGTCACATTTATAGGTGCCAGGTTATTTATGTCACTACTTATAGCCCTTCTGATATCTGTAGAGTCTGCAGTGATAACCCATTTCATTCCAAAAATTGATCGTTTGTCTCTTCTCTCTTTTGCCTGTGTCAGTCTTCAAACTCTTTTAGAAAAGACTTGATTTATTTTAAACCCAGCTCTTCATTATCCTCATTTTCCTTGTTGTTTCCTGATTTTGATTTTTCTCTTACTCTTACTATTTCCTTCTTAATCCTTCATTTGAGCCTATTATCTTCCTTTAACACATTCTTCATGTAGAAGTGCACACTGTTAATTTGATTTGTTTCTTCTCCAAAATACGACTTTAGCACTATAAATTTTCTCAACACAAATTATATTCACAAACTTTGATGATGTACATGTTCATTCAGTTCTAAGTCAAAAGCTTCTTTTCTTCTTGAGGGTTTCCTTTATGGATAGAATTTTTTAAAGTGTGCTATTTTGCTTCCAAGTATTTAAAAACACTTTTATCTTTTTGCTTTTAATTTTTTACTTTTACTCCATTACGATCAAGGAAATCATGGGTTTAACTACATTTGTATCCAATTTATTTAGGTGTGTTTCATAACTTAAGATATGATATTTACCACGAAAATTTAAAAATGTGTATCTACTATTATTGGTTGGAATGTTCTGCAAATGTCAATCGCTCAGTGGATAAAAGTGTTTGCTGAGTAAGCCTGACAGTCTTGAGTTTGTTTCCCAGACCATGAGAAAAAGTGAATGCAGAGAACTCACTTCACAAAGTTGTCCTCTGACTTCCATGCATATATCATGCAGCATGTACCCTCATTCACATTCATCACACACACACACACACACACACACACACACACACACACACACACACACACCTAATAAGTATTTTTAAATGTTGATTAGATACTGTTGGTTGACAGCAGTCTTGACTTCTTCTATCTGCTAATTTTCAGTCTTTTATCATATGATGAAAGGGAGTTTTTCAATTTCTAGTACACTGTAGATTCCTTTTTTTCTCCTTTCAGTTGTTTCACTTTTGTTTCTGTGCCTATTTGTAGCACATTTTGCAATTGTGTTTCCTAGGGTAATTATGTCTCTGATAATTTTTTGTCCTAAGAGCTCCTTTATCTGATATTAATTAGTACCTCCATTTCTGCCTCCTTTTTGGTTTATGCTTGCATGATTTATGCATGCTGCCCATTTCTTTTCAACTTTTGCATAGTATATGAGTTTATTATAGACAAGAGACAACTGGGTGATGACTTTGAATTAAGTCTACCAACTTCTGTGTCTTTTTAATTTGTATGCTTGACCATTTAAATTTAATATTATTATTCACAAGTTGATGCTCAAATCTGCTTTTATTTTTTGCCTTGTATTTATTCTCTTTTAGTTTCACGGTTTTCATTCTTCTTTATAACTTTAACATTCTTCAAATTTTACTTTTTAATCTTTCATATTTTGGGATATACCTCACTGTACAAATTTTCTAGAGGTCTCTGTAAATACTACACAATTTGTATTATTCATAATTTGTCACTTTCTAATTTGAGTAAACTATAAAAGCTTTACCTTTCTCATGTTCTCTGTAAATACTACACAATTTGTATTATTCATAATTTGTCACTTTCTAATTTGAGTAAACTATAAAAGCTTTACCTTTCTCATGTTCTTTTGCTCATTTCTATAGATAACATGATTATTTTAAATATTTCTGTAACATATACTTTGAATCATGTCAACAATCACAACTTCTATTTCAATTATGAGACATAATCTAGAAAACTTTAGAAGAAACACCTACTATGTTGATTACAGTTCTTTCTTTCTCCTTGATATACCTGGGTTGCTTTTTCTCCAGAGGAGCATGTCTGCTTCTAACAAATTCTCTCAGTTCTTCATCTAAAAGCGATTTAATCTTCCCTTCATTCCTGAAAGATATTGGAATTCGTGTGCTCGTGGAGCTCTTGTGTTTCATCACTCACAAAAACACAGTGCTACCTTCTTATAATAGCTTCAGCTCCCTCCAATCTCCCATCCAAGTAGGGTACTGGGGCGTTTCTTCATAACCTCACAAAGCTGGACTTCTGGTCTCCCCACTCAGCCTTTGCTGGTAGGCATAAGGGTGTTACCAAAGTTGGCTCAAAATAAACAGTTGTTATCTAAAAGTTTTCTTTCTCACGAGGTTCTTGGTCTTGGTCTTTGAGCTAGAAAGAGTAAATTTTATTGGGTCATTACGCTGCTGCTGTTTTCCACAGTAGCAAGCCTGGAACAGCTGACAAGCGCAAAGAAAAGTCTAGGAACCCACAACCATGCTGCTTCCAGACTGTGAGGTCCTGGCTATTAGGCATACTTTTTCTCCATGCTTGGAGAGTCTTCTGTCTAATTTATAGTGTCCCAAGTTTTTATTGTGCTTAAGAAAAATCATCAGAAAAGATATCAAGTCTGAATATATTTGACTCCCTGAAACTAGTTTCTGTTTCTTCAGTGATTGTAAAAGGTTATAAGGTGCTAAGGAGTAACTTAAGATTGAGAATCCTCTTCACTATAAGACTCCTTTTTCTTCCCATTTTTCATAATATATGTGTGGGGTATGTGCATGTGTGCATACATGTTTGCACATGTCTGGGCCCACATGTGTGTATAGGTGCCTGTGCACACAAGTGTTTATGTACATGGAGGTCCAAGGCTGATACTGGAAATCATCCTCAATCACTCTTCCATCTTATTCCTTAGAGATAGAATCTCTACATGAAACATAGAGTTCTTCTTTAGTAGTAGTGTGGCTGGTGAGCCTGTTATCTTCCTGGGAAGGAATTACAGGCCATCTACCACACTCAACAAGCAATTTACCTAGGAGCTGGGGATCCGAACTTGGGTCCTATTGTTTGTCAAGCAAGATCATTAACTGCTGAGCTATCTCCCCACTCTACAATCTATATTATCTGTCACCTTTGTTATTATCCATTGAATAGGTCCATCCTTGCTGGTGATGAGCTAATAGAGGAAAAGACAGTTCTTTAGATCATACTTATATTCCTAGATACTTAACCTTCTTCACTGAGAGCCCCATCTTGTGGTGCGTAGAGGGTGGGCAAAGAAGAGTAATAAGGGACAGACAAAACTGATCATCATGCAATAAATAAACAAGTGAATTAGCAAAGGCTTTGGGAGGACAGTATGGTCAAACTAGTGAGAAAGAAACAAGAAAACAGTGTCACATCAATACAGTCAGCTTGAATCACACCATGTCCCCTACTGACTCCCTGATTAATAGAGTAAAGTTTCTTGTTACAGCCAATTCTTCCACTGCCTGTTGTCACCTCAACAATCGTTTTGTCTTAGAGGTCACCCTTGGTGTTCTCTTTTAACCTTATTTGGACTTTTAAAAAAATGTTTCAGGCCAAAGCAAAGCAGAACAAAAACACAAAAATATGAGTTAAGGTAAAAATTGTATTCAGAAGAAAATGTATAATATAAATAAAATACTATTACTCAGGAAAACTAAACATGAAAGGAAAATACAATTACTGTAGTTTAATTAGGAAAACACAATGAAAGTTATTTCAGAAGAGATAATAGAATAAAAAAGAGAAACCTAAACAGACAATGTAAGATACATTTTATACAATTTTTGACTGAACTGGCATTAGTCAAAAATCTGAAAGACTTGATCCTGCCTCAGAAACAAAGTGGAAAGAGAAAACCGAGTTTCCAAAAACTTGTTCTCTGACCTCTACATGTATGTCATGACTTGTGAGTAAACACACACAAACAAACAAACAAACAAACAAACAAATAAATAAATAAATAAATAAATAAAACTAAAAAGCAACAACCAATGAAATGATAAACAAAACAAAAATGAAGAATATCAGTCCAGAAAGGCAGATCTAGAAAAGCAATACAATTAACAAACTCACAGAAAGAGGGAGGGAGGAAGAAAGGAAAGTGTGAATGGGGATGGGAGAAAAACATAAGAGACAGAGAAATTTCATCACTGTTATCACTGCCATCCCTGTCATAAATAATAAAATAAATTTAAGAAATATTAAGTATGCAACTCTCTGATCTCTAGACCTCGTGGTAGAATCACCTTAACTCAAAAGACTTAAGTAGCTTCACTTTTCCATCTCTGCTGCCTTCAGTAGACACAGATTCCCCCCCCCATAGTCAGTTCTGTTCTGTCTGCAGTGGATTTCTTAAAGTCTCAGCATCACCAACTATGACAACTAAAGCTTAAAAACTTCACACAGTGGTTTCTCAGAACTCTTTGCAGGTATTCTGACTCTGCTACACATTGGCCTCAACAGCATTCTGGAACCTTGGAATAAACCCCCATAACGCCTTTTCTCTTGTGCCTTTCATGCCTTCAAAATCAAATCGTATGGGCAATGCCATCAAATTCTGTTGCAAGATGAAGATGTAACCTGACCCTTTTTATCACAGTACACTGGTGTGGCTGACTCTGGAGAAAACTTCCCTGGGTAACTGTTTTTCAACAGAGAATCGCTTCAGTTTCATCCCAATTTAGACTCACTCCTTTGAAATAAATTTTCATTTTCATAGAATGAAGTTTTTGATGGGTGGAGTCTAGCCCTCAGGAAAATTTTTTGTCCTCCTGTAGAACAAGAGATTTTTCTTTAGTGATACTAATTTATTTAACAATTGGAGCTAGTTTCTCAATCTTTAGTCCACAACTTTAAACTTATTTCTCTCCCCATAAAATAGCAAATATTTCATATTTTTCTGTTCCATTAGCTGCTCTCTTTCACTAAAGACCTGAGTAAAAGAAATAAGTAGTAATCATTTAGCAGCCTGAATGCTATTGTGTCTTGGAATTTTCTCTACCTAAATGAATGATCCAATATTTTTTTAAATTCAGCCTTACTCAATTACTCAGCACATGGCAGAATACAATCAGATTCATTGCCATAATATAACATGAACTGACTTCTTGCCCTGTTGCTGATAGAGTCCTTATCCCCTCTGAAACCTCCACTATCTGTCAGGTCTCCACTATCTGTTTTTTCTGTAACTCTGGTTTCTCAAACTCCTACCAGAATGGCCCAGACAAATTGGCTGCTGCCTCCCTTCAGGGGTATCAAAACATTATTTGGTAAAACTTAATGTTTAAATCACACTAATTTGGAAGTATTTAGAAACATTCTAGGCTTCTGTTGAAATCTCAGGATTACTATATTTAAGAGTAAAGGGTACATCTCAGAACTCAGTGTATTCCTAGGACCAAAGACAAACACTACAGTTATCCTAAAAAAATATTAAAAATCTAGCTCCAAAAGTTCAAGGTGAATAGCCAATAATTTATCTGCACACTAGAACAAAAATAATCACTCTGCAAAGAATGTAATCTCGAGTGTTTATAATATAGCTTAAACAATATTCAAACTATAATGAAAGAAACAGCAAATGAGACCTAATGTTATAAGAACAGAATTCTAGGTGACTACATGTCAAAAAACAGATAATGATGTTTATAAGAATTTAAGGAAACGGAAGCATTCTAAGTGAATAGATAAGTGAATGTGTCATAGAAATTGTAGAAATTATAAAAAGAATGAGACAGTTCAATAGTTAAAGCACTTGTCACACAAGCAAAAAAAGCAGAGTTCAGATCCCCAAATCTCACATAAGAATGCTAGACAGCTATGGTAGCATGCATGTAATTCCAGAAAGCAAAGCATTGAATTCCCAGAGCAAACTGGCTAATTACACTAACTCTAAGGATGCATTTTGGTTTTGATTAGAGACCCGGGTTCAAAAAAAAAAAAAAAGTATAAGAATGATCCAAGGTGATTCCCAATATCATCATCAGGCTTCCATATGTACTTGCATGTACATGAAGTCACCCCTCCCTAAACATATACTCATGCATCCACACACTCATACACACATGCACGTAAAAATGAAAAAGAATAAACAAAACAGAAACTCTAGAATTAAAACAGACGATATTCAAAGAGAGAAAGAGAGCGAGTTACAAAACACTTGATGGTCTTAATGTTACAAAGATTGAGGAAGAAAGGGTCAATGAAGAATTAAGTTACATGGGTGGGAATGAAGCTAAATGTTTGCCTCTCATGTTGAAGGCCTCCAGTTTGATCCTTAACACCACACACACACGTGAATTAACTTATAAAACCAAGTTGGTCAAAAAAAACAAGAAAAGTAAGTACACAGAAAATCAGATGTGGGCCCATCATTGCGGATGTGTGTTTGTGTGTGTGTGTGTGTGTGTAAAGCCACATGTACATGAGAAGATTATGCATGGAGTGGACACCTTCCATTGATATTCTCAGGGACTCTGAACAAGGTCAGGATAGAGAATGCAGAGAAAAAGGAACTTAAAATGTAGTCACAATAAAAAAATGAACACGACCACTTATTTAAAATAATATGTAGTACATGGTAGGAAAAGAAATGCGTGTAGAAGCAGTAACCTAAATGTTAATGGTAGATGTCTCAATGTGACCTGTACATTCTTCTTAATATTTTATCAACTAATGGAATTTATCACAGTGATCATGCATTATTAATCTAGTAAGAATTTTAAAAAATCTTTTGACACATAGAAAAAAGCTTATTTGGGACCTGCTTCTGCTTATCCCAGTGATGAATCTTACGTGTCTCCATCTTCCTCTTTGCTGTAAAGCTCTCCAGAGCTCACTGTACAATACAGAGAAACCCAGTGTTAGAAAAGAGAAGAAGAAGAAGAGAGGCAGGGAAGGGAGATAGAACATGAACCCAAGTTTCAGCCACGGAAACTGAAGTTTATTTGGGAAGCTCCACCAGCGAGGAAGCAGCAATTTCTCTGTGAGATGGAGTCAGGGGTGGGGTACGAGCTTTTAACTTTGGAGTGTAGGGGCAAGGAATTTCAGTTTGGGTTCCCTCCCAGAATATCTGAGTCTGTCCAGTTGTCTATCTTATCAGATTCCATTAACATTCTTGGCAGGGTCTCCTGCGAAAGGTCTGTTTCCCATCTCAGATCTATCAAGTGAAGTCTCTGGTTTGAGGTCCGGTTCCAAATCTATCACCCAGGACACCGCATGTAGTTTAGGATTATGATTGGTTTCCTTGTACAGGCTTCAAAGACATCTTCCAGGAGGTTGAAAGGATTCGGTTATCTTGTTTCTGAGCCAGATGAAAAATCAGGTTTAATTGTAGCAACAGGGACCCACAAAGCTCAGCCTGTGATATTTTTCTAAATTAATCATGCGAACAAGGTAACTATGCAGCATGGTGCCAGTCAATCACTCAAAAATGTATCTTGAGTGCGACTTTTCTAGGCACTTGTCATTGTATAGCCAACAAACCGGCAAATATTTCTCCTGCCTTCAAGGTTATTATCCCCAAGGAGGGAAGAGAGAAAACAGGCCAACAAAATAAGAAAATTACAAAGCCATTAGAAGGTGATTAACACTAAGGAGAAAATTGAAGAAGGGCTCAAGATAGGGAAAATCAGAGAGAGTGTGAGCAAAATTTTAAGCAGGCTTCCATGAGGAGACACAAAGCCCGGCCAGGGAAGAGATCTGGAAATGAGCTATGCAGAGACTCAGGAAAGAAAGTATTTGAAGCCAATGTAAAAGTCTCAATGAGGGTTCCTGGGGTTGTGCTTCAGCACTCAGGAGGATGACAAAGAAACAATGAGGGCTTCTAAACACTTGCCATTAGTATTCACAGTTAGCATAACTCTCAGCTCCTGACCAAGAAGCTTTCTTTTGTCATAGAAGGTGTCTTCCATATATGGTAGGGCTGCTGTACCCATAAACTCACTGTTGCTATGATTATTTCCACAAAACCTGCACAAGATTTGGCCTGCCAACATTTCATTATGGAAGGGTAAGACCTCATGAAGCACTAAACCTCCCAACAGACTATTGAGGGTTAATACTGGCTATAGGAAAGGGAGCTACTTTCTTCAGTGGTATGTCTACAGGCGTATCGTCTATGCTTCGACATATGCCAATGCAAGCAGTCCTAACGAAACACAAAAATACAAGAAGGTAGGAGAGACACTGGGTGGGAAGAACATTTTTCAATGAGAGAAGAGAGGGAAATGGGATTGTGCAAAATGTACGAAACTGTCAAAGAGTAAAAAATACAAATAAATGAAAAGTAAGAGTGTAATGAGAGGAGGGGATGTTGCCTTCAGGGGCATTATAAGGCTTAGGTTGGAAGTGAGAATTCAATTCATAATAACTACAGAAAAATAACAACAAAAAGGTAATAGAATAAGATGATTTGGTTATGGAGTTAGCAAGAAAACAATTTTGTATCTCTGACCAACATCACATATAAAGTAGAAACCAAATGAATTAATGAAAGGTAAAATAGAAAACTCAAAGGGAAACAATGTCAGGTTGCATGCTTGTAACACAGAGGCATTTTTTTCATATACTTGAAAAAGAATAAATCCTAAATTACAATGTGTTAAATATGATCACATCAAAAGTAGCTATTTTGATTAATTGAGAAGACATAAAAAGTTAACATTCATGGCAGACTGTAAGAAAATATTTGCAATATCTAAAACTGACAATTTACAAATGAAAAAGGAACTCTTTTAAGTCAACAAGAGACAGATAGCCCAAGAGAAAACACGGGGCAAAAATATAAATAAGCAATTAAAACAGAACAAGCCCCAGGAGCAAATAAGCAAATTAAGAGATGTTTCCTGAGTACTAATCACAGAAGCAAGTAAAAACAATATTATCTTATCCCTGCAAATTTGGTTAAAAAGCAGAACTCAGTAATTTCAATTGTGGGAGGAATGCAGGAATATACAGAGCCACTCATACTCATACCACTGTTCAGGATAGAAAAGTGCAGACATTCTTGAAAGCTCTTCATTGAAGCTTAGCCAAAACAGGGGTACCTGGGCTTTATGATCCACCAGTTAAATATAAAGAATTCTCCCATGGTCCAGAAGTGACCTCTACAGGAATAGCCAATGGAGCATCATTTCTGGTGAAGGGTTCAGAGAAGTCTGAGTGTGTTTGGTGGGTACTGCTGCACAGTGTTATCCTCTGAGCAGTACAGTCAGTATCTTTATCAACTGTGACCACTTGGCAAGAAACCCGCAAGATCAAGTGTGATGACTTTCAATGTTTCCACCCAGAAAGAAGTGGGAAGTGGAACCTCACCTGAGATTTTAGCTGCTCCTTCTTGCACTTCCAAGACAGTTGTATATAATTTCGCTCTAATTATATGAGGCTTTTATGGCCTCCAGAGGTCCTAAAGTATGTAGACTGTGAAAAGTTAACTGAAGAGGAATTCCATCTGTCCATGTATAAGGAAGTCCTCCTCATCCATGCTGTGGTGAAGCTTTTCAGTGGTACAGCTGCTTTGGAGTTACTCAAGCTCCTGTAAGGACCACACACCCACCATCTTCTGCAGGTAAGTCCAATAAATGCATTAGTTTTCCCAAGCTGGACTTCACTGGAATCATACTTTATTTTGTCAGGAATCCCTGCCTGGGGTGAGTAGGTACTTGTTTGCCTCTCTCCAAGAAAAAGTTCACATGACAGGTACACACAAAGTTTGATGAAGCATTTAGAAAAAATGAACTTGATGTTCCCAGAATATGATGGCTGGCACTTCAATGCTACTTACTGAAATAAAACAAGATTTACAACCTACCATTATTTCCATAAATTTAAAATACAAGCGTACAAAACAAAGCCTATTTTAAAGGACTACCTATCAACAACAACAACAAAAAACATGTCAAAATCCATTAGAATGGCTGCCAATGGTAAGTGTTGAGAATAGCGATGAGAAAGAGAACAACAAGGAATAAGTAATGAAATAAATAAAGGTGAATGGCTCTTTTCCTTCGAAACAGCTTGAGGGAAATGGCTGCAAATGGAAGTAGGAGAAACCACACAGTCAGGAAAGCATATGTATGGAAAAACAAGGGAACCAAAGAATATTCATGAGGAGACAAGGAAACAGAGCTTGGGACTTAAGTGATTGGCTAAATTTAATGTATTTTTATTTCTTTCTGTCTCATGTATAATCCATAAGCTCTTAGTATTTAAAATATGACTTGACCCTGGGACTCTAGGCTCATAAAATAAAGAAAATGAAGAAGAAGAACCAAATTCTTGAACTGTTTCTGTCCTAAGTGTCTTTATAGGGAACATTTCAGGGTATTTCCTGTGGTTCTGTGATGTCATTTCCTTTTGTAGCTATTGGTTCCCTGTAGAGTTTGCACTTGACTCAACCCAGGCTGCCTGATAGCAGATGTGATTTCCAGCTGTGTCTATATATCAACCACAGCGGGTTCATTAATAACAATTATTAAGTACTTTATGTTACAAATTGAGCCTGTGGCAATAGAGAAAACATCCAGTCATTTGTTTTATGGCCTCTTGTCAGAGCAAACTATAAATTCACATTATCTCAACATTATCAACACTGCAAAATGAATCTAAGCATGAGCCATAAATAAAACTACCAAACAGCTCAATCATCCCGGAAAGAACAGAGTGTAAATTAACACTTGATGGTGTAATGTTACATATGAACTTAAATAATAGCTCAGGCCTTCCTGTCAGCTAATTATGCAAATTATTATTTTTAAGATGTACATTTGTGGCGGCTTGGTTGGTGCATCCATTTAGACAAACAATTAGAGCTCGATAATGTGCAGTCCACAGATTGCCCTTCCGTAACCCAGGAATTCCTACTAATGATATATGAAGAATAGTTTTAAAAAGTAAAAAGGTGGCAACTGAGAGAAAATTTCTGAGGACTGCTGTGAAAAGAAAAAAAAATCACCTCTCTCTACTGCACTTCACAGAAGAAACTGCTAAACTTGGAAGCTTAACGGAAGTGGACTGGCTGGCTTACAGGGCATGGGCTTCTGGGTGGAATTCCACATGAGTTTTCAGTCAATTGCAAAACCATTTATTCAGTTACCTCTCTGCATAGCTCCAAACTATCTTAACAATGAAGACAGAACAGAAAGTTCAACGCATGAATCTAGTGTTTAAAAGAAAAATGGCCAACATGAAAATTATTGAAACCCTACTAGAAATCAGACATGTAAATTAGCCATAAAATACCATTTTTCATGTTTAAAAAATACATTCCCAGTGCTGAGAAGAAGGCAGTGAAGGAGGAAGCCCAACTGTTTGCTGAAAGTAGTATAAAGGAGTCCAAGCCTTCGAAGCTATTTGGCAGCATCTACCAATAACCCTAAAACTGCTTACTGCTTTTGATCAGTAATTTCTAATCCTGGAAATTTTGCTGGGTTACAGATTTAGTACATGAACACTAATGGCTATGAATTTATAATAGCAGAAAAGAAGTCTGAATAATGAAATCCATTAGAGGAGTTGGAGAATAATAATGTCTAAAGGAAATAGTTAAATATATCATGGTAGACAGGATGATGAGCCACGGTACTGATGTCAAAAAAGATTTTATGAAGCTTACAAAACTACTTTGGATGATGAAACGGTTTGTGTGTTATGCTTGCAACCACTAATTATAAAGCAATACACACCCCCACACAAGACAAGAAAAAATATATTGGATGGAACTTTGGATATTTTTTGAATATTTATTTATTGATTTATTTATTTTACGTGTGTGTGTCTATGTGCCTGCGTGCTTATGTTCCTGTGTGTATCAGATGGCACTGTTTGTCTGTGGACACCCAGGGGTATCTTCAAAAATCATCCTGGATTGCTCTCCCTTCCTCTTTGCTTTGTTCTATTTCCCCGGTTCTACCTTCCAGGGCAGAAATGCAGGTTCCCACCATTTCCACCAGGTGTTTTTACATGGTTTCTGGGATTTGAACTCAGGTCCTTCTGCTTTCAAAGCAGAGGCTTAACCCTTGAGCCATCTCTCCAGCCCGAACCTAGAATATTTTTGTCATTGCAATGACGGTAATTTTGAAAGACTTATTTCAGTGGAAAAGAGAAATAATTTATTTTTTAAAAAATCCACCTAATGCGAACTAGCCACACTAATCAAGGTTTTCTATAACCTCTATACAATGGACCTGCCCAACCTTATTTCCCATGAAATCCAACAGAAGCCTTATCAATCCAGTTTCTCAGAATCCCTGGATCATGCTGTTTTTTTCCAAACCACCCTTTGTTCAAGTTTGTTTTTCTATATGTGTTCAAGATACCAAAACTTGTTGAGCAATGGTAATGCTGAAATCTTAAGAATTCAACCTTTCCCCGGCAAAACATAAAAGCAGGAATATTATAACTATCAAAATTAATAGACTCAGTTTCATAGTTCATCTAGGGTAAAATCCCCAGTCTTTTCCATTGACCTGCAGGGCTGCATGACACAGTCCCTTTTTGTCTCATCATCACACAAATAGGAGAAGGCGAGAAAAAAACACTATGGGTTGGTTGTTTCGTTGCTTGGCCATTTCAGCTCTTCCCTGCATTTGGGTGATGCTGTTTCCTCTGGCCCATTCGTCACCTGAAAACTCCACAGAGATACAGCTGTGTGAAGCATGCATGCCAAACTGATGGTACAGCTTGACAGAAATGAATTTGCACAGGTAGCTGGGGAGCTTCCTGAGAGACTACTCCTATTAGAAAGGAAGAATACAGGTGCTGGAATGAGGGCAACCCATTAATACTATTCATTGAACACAAAGCTGTTTCTGAGGATAGCTGGGAGTGTTACTAGCATTTATCCCATTCCATTTCCACAGATGGGAAGAACTGTGATTTGAAAACTCTTGGTAAAATTAGTAATTGTTTGTGTCCCTCTGAGAAAACTAGTTCACTATATAGAAGAAGCTAAGGTGGATCCCAAACGTATTCACGCTGTTAGTTACTTATCCCATATCCATATTCCTCTACCTCTTTGATCTATGTGCTTGATTTTTTTTTCTTTTTGGTCTGTGTGTCACTTGTCAGACTAAATACCTAATTCCCCTCCTCCTGGGAAGCTCAAACTATCCGTACGACAGACAGACACAGTCATGGCTAATCACACACACACTTCAAGAAAAGATTATCCATTCTTGAGAAAAGCAATAGCTGCATTGGACAACATCTTTCTACCCTTTCTCATATCTTCCTCCCGTGCATATAGGCATGATATCTGGAATTTCAGCAGCCCTCTTCTAACCATGCAGTGACAAATCTGAAGGACAGGGCAAAAAATTTCTGGAGATGCTAGCCTGACAACATCAAAGCACTGAACAATTTCAACATAAATTTATTTCCAGTGCTTTCTGAGCATGCTTCATACACACATGAGAAAATTAAATGTGTTCATGAAATGTGCACAGCTGCTATGATGTTACATTTGACAGGCTTTATTCTCCATTAGTGGTAGAAAACCCTTGACATTCCAAAGCCATGTGAAGGCTAATAAGGAGACAAAGAAAAACATCTCTCGGCTTAGTGCTTCACATATTAAGCATGAAATAATAAATGAGATATTTATCTGTAGCCCTCGCTTCTAAATAAGGAGCATCTACAGGAAAGAAGTGCCTTTGTGAGAACAAAGTTCTAGAATGCAGAGATGAGACACTGAGAGAAATCTTATTTCAGTCCCTCTGTCTCAGTCCAGGATAGGTCAAGTGGTTAAATATGATCAGTGACAATATTAATGTCCTAAACAGCATAAATAGAACATTCACTGTTTGTCACTCTATTTTTGTCACTGTCCTTTATTTTTCAAGTATCCATGCAACCTACATATGGGTTGCTTTCTGAGTCCTAAGGAGTAAAAAGACTTTAAATCTAAGTTGACCTTGAGGTTTCGCTAAATCTCAAGAGCTTCTCTGTGCAATATGGTAGCCACTAGACACAGGTGGCTTTTTTTTAATATTTTTTATTATTATTTCCACTCATACAAACTTAGTAAGTACACTCGTTCCCTCCCTCCCTCCTCCTCCCCCCGACTCCCCTGCTCCCCCTACCCTCACCCCTCCCTCCCCATCCCCCAGTGCCTCCCGCCCCAATTCCCAGAGAATCCTTTAATGTGCATGCCTGACTCTCCTCTGGGTCCACCTCTCCGAAGACGTACAAGGACCCAGTGGCATTTCCCTGAACCCTTTCCTGTGTTCACTTTAAGCATAGGAACACTGCTGTGGCTGTCAATCCCTTGCCTCCAAGGATCTTGGTGCCTTTAGCAAATGCTAGACTTTGTGGGGTCAATAGTGCGTTGGACATTGCGCAGGGCATGCAAAGTCCAATTATGATTGGCTTTTTAATATTTAAATGAGTCAAATACAATTTAAAATGAATATGTTGGTAGCACAGATGTGAAACACGACTCTCCGACAGACTACTCTACAGACTGAAACAAGCCGTGTGACTTGAACGATTCTCAGCACACAACCACTGGGTTGGCACCCACGAGAAAGTAGCTCCAAGAGATTTCTGTCAAGGTTAAGCAGTGCCCACTGCCTAGTCAGGAGGTAATTGTTTGGTGAATTCAGAGTTCTGGATTCTGTTAGGTATAACACAAAGAATGTTTTGTTTGTAAATCGCTTGTACTTTCCTTGGCCTTGAACACTTAGTCTGCCTAGGGCACATGTTTTAATTATCTTCCCATTGAATTCCTATTTAAATTTTAGCCCCATCCAATGATTTTGTAATTTCTTCCACTTATTAAAATCTCGGGCTTATTCAGGAAAATATTCTGTCAAGTGCAAATATTCTTACTGTCACTTTGTATGGCTCAAGGTCATACATATTTTTGCCCCCACCCCTCCTTTTTGTTACTGGCTATCACTTTCCTATCTTCCTATTCTAGTTGGAGCCCAGCCTGCATAAAGTGTCCCTGTGAGCTTCCGTATTTATGGAGAACAGAAAGAAGCATACAGACATGTGATCACCACAGTGGACAAGGACTTCTGCTCCCCAAAGCTTGCTGCTTCCATGCTGTTTGTATTAGTTGTGTTTTTGTTTTGTTTTGTTTTGTTTTTCATTGCTGTGAACACCTGGTAAGAAGGAACTTAGGGAAGAAAGATTTAATCTGACTCACAGTTCAAGGGCACAGTACATCATGATAAGGAATTCATGGCAGTAGGAACATGAAGTAGCTGGTCTTAGACCTGTAGTTAGTAAAGGTCATTAAGGAGCCAGAGAGACAGTTTAGCAGGTAAGGTACCTGCTTGAAAAACCTGGTAACCTGAATTTTATAAAAACCAATCAAGTCAGCTTTGAGCTCTTCAAAGTAGACTTTGAAATTCTTTACTCTCTTAGCCTTCAATAAAACTCTAATGTTATTTCCAACCTTTCTTCCCTCTAAGTCTGTTCATTGTTCAGGTTTCAAGGAAGTAGCTCAACTGTCACTTTTCACCTTCAGGCAGCTATGCAAGGAATATATGCTTTCCCCCACCTGTGTTAATCAACTATCCATCACAATAATCAATGCCTGAGATAAATCACTGTAGAAAGGGTTGGTTTGGGAATCACAGTTTTTTGGAGGGCCTCAGTCTATGATTGACTGGACCCACTGCTTTAGGCCTTTGCCAAAGCAATACATCATTGTAGAAACATACAGTAGAATAAAATATAGGCACTGCAGGCAGAAAGCAAAGATGTGGTAGTGAGTAGCAGTGATCTCACTCTCCCCTCGGTGGCCCCCTTTTTGCCACAGGCCTCCTACTGTGCCTCAGCTCGCCATTGTTTTCCAACCTCTCCCAGTAGAACCAAGCTCTGGACAAGGATTTAACACATGATACTTTGGGGGAGACAATTAGAATCCAAAGTGCAGCTCTGGAGCTACGGATGGTCACCTGAGGACCGTGATAGCAACATCTTCTCCCGGAATACAGGGTGGCAGTTACCATAACCACATGGATGTGTAGGTCTCCTCTAAATACAAGAAGAGAGAACTGGAGAGAGGAGTCTAATGGATGGACAGTGTCGGTATCTTGGTATCTGGACAAAATCTTTATGAATCTCTGGCCTTTCCTTCATGTTTCTCATTTCATAGAGAGGAGATCGTTGCCGTGACAACAGATGAGGAAAGTAGAAGAAGGAAAGACTAACGACATCATTAACTGAATCCATGCTCTTTCCCAGAAAACCTCTGTTCCTGTGTCAGGCTGGAACGTGACTGTCCCGTGGCACTCAAAGCTTTCAGGAAAGATGCAGAAGCATCTCCCTAACATGGTGACATCCCTAATCACTTTAGTTTAATTAGCAACGATGAAAGAGGAATAGATATTGGATAATTGATTAAGTTGTTCCTTGGAATACCTAGGTATCTGTAATGGTTAATGCTGATCAGTTTCACATAATCACCAAGAAGAATCTCTGGGCATGTCTGTGAGGGATTTTCTAGGTTAGGTTAATGTAGTGGGAAGACTCACCCAAAATACGAGCAGCATCATTTCATGGGCTGCAGTCTTGAACTGAGTGAGAGGAAGAAAGTGAGCTAAATATTAGCAATCGTCTTTCTCTACTTCCTGACTATGGATTCACTGTATCCATTTACCAGTCACATCCGCCACCAGGTTGCCCCTGCCTTGATGGACTGTATCCCCTTCAGACTGTAAGCCAAATCTTTCCACCTGTAGGCTGCTTCTTGGCAGGTACTTAGTCACAGATATGAGAAAAGTAGCTACCTAGCATATTTCCTCTCAGGGTGAACTAGTCTACAGTACTGCATCCTGCGGGGATGCATCCTCCCCGCATCTTTCCATCTTTCCATAGAAACACCTTGGTTCTGAGCTAATTTCTCACATATCCATTGACTTGTTTCTGTAATTCTCAATTCTTCCTCATCGCTTATTGTTTCATTCTCAGATTAGTATCACACTGTCTTCATTATGCTATTTTATGGTATTTAATAATACTCATTAGATATTCTATTCTTGTCCAAAGCTGCTTTAGAGATCTGTGATTAAATTTTAGAATTGGTTTGATGGGTTTATTTGAAAATGGAATTTTTATTTATATCACATAGAATTTGTGCATTATCTAGGGGAGAAATAGCATCTCTACCATGCTAATTTTTTTCTACAATATGGTATCTTTTGCATTTCTATGTTCCATTATTATGACTATTTGTAATCATTATGTCTTCTTGTCTCTATTCTTTATGTTTTCATGAGCTTTAAGCATAGATTTTTTTTTACATTTTAATACTAGCCTGGCTTCCTTTTCATACATTATATTTGACCCCGATTCTAAATTATTTATTAGAATTATATTTAATGATAAAATATTGCTAAATGTTATTTTATGTACAACAATCTGAATCTATCAGTAAGTGTAATGATTCCATATTTATTAGTATTAATGTTATATTAGGATTTATTTCTGCTTTCATATCCTCTTGTTTTATTTTCTTTTTCTTTGTTTTTCTATTTTCTTTCCTATCCATAATAGTTTAAATGTAAAATTGTTCATGTGTTTGAACAATTGGCCCCTAGCTAGTAGATGTTTGGAAAATTTATGGCACTGTTAAGAGGTGGAGACTTGCTGGATGAAATATATTACTGGAGGTGGGCTTTGAGGTTTGCTCACCCAGTTCATTTCTTCCCTCAATATCTTTCTTCTCTCTCTCTCTGTCTCTCTCTCTCTCTGTCTCTCTCGCTCCAACCTGTCTTCTGCTTCTGCCTCCTTGCTTTCTCTGCCTGCCACCATGTGTTCCCCAACCATGGTGGAGTACATATTTTCTGGAACATTAAACAAAAATAATGATCTCTTTCTCCATTACATTGCTTGGGTCAAAGTATTTTATCACAGCAACGGAAGAATAACTAGAATACTAACTTAAATCAGACATGTTATCTTTGCTTCTAAATGTATAAATTAGGTATTACCTTCTTTAAAAAGTGTCTCTTTAAAGACTTGTATTTGTGAGTCTGGCCTCAAAGCATATGTATGGAAGTTGGAGAACTCTCTCAGTTGTTGTCCTTATCTTTCTCCTTGTTTCAAACAGGTCTCTCCTTTTTGTTGTTTACCCCCACACAAGGCTTTCTGGCCAATGAGCTGCTAAGGATTCTCACCTTAGAATAGCACTGGGATTAGAGATGCACATATTCTTTTTATGTGGGTCCTAAGGATTCAAACTCATGTATTCATATTTGCGCAGGAAGTTTTTTGCCCACTGAGCCATCTTCCTAGACCCTAACTAGTGTTTTTTTTTTTCCTAACTAGTGTTTTTGAGCTGGACCTTTAACATATGTCATGCAAAATCACTGTAGCCTAACCTAAACTTGACTTGCTTAATGTTGAGCTAATACTTGAGGAGACATTTTGTTAAATTCAGTGAATCCAGCTTTTTCAAACTGTAGTATATAGCCTAACAGAACCAATATCATATTTGGACATGTAAGAGAAACTGAGGGGAGGATTCTCAAATGCCCTAACTGGATGTTTCCTTCCTGTCATGCTCCCATAAATAAATTCCTTGCCAAACAACCAAACTCATCTTGAGGCCAGTCACAAAGTCTGCTTACAAGTGAGAGGTAGGATCTCATTCCCCATTGATAATAACTCAGTGGTTGCTCAACAGCCAGGCAAATAACATAGGCCAATTTTCTTGTAGTATCTACGGAGCCTGCTTCCACGGTTCCTGCTTACTGCTCTGCTTCATTGCAACCCCCGTGAGGCAAGGTGGAATGTTCGGTGTTCTCTCCAGCTGTGTTTGACTGATAGGGGCCATCAACAGCAGCAGTCCGGTATCTGCTATTGTATGTTCAGCCATCGACAGAACCCTAGGGCTAGTCCCTCTACCAGCAATTACATGAAAAGGAGACTATGGATGCACCAACGTGCTTTGTGTGCAAGTCGGGGCACATCTTCAATTCTAGCGTCATCTACAACTCTGCCTTAGCCTTCACTTCTTGCTGACTCTGAGTTTCAAGGTCAGTGAGAACTAAGAAGTTTCTCAGATCTTTCCTAGGTCTGAACATGACCTTACATAAGCATTCAATCTCTAAGAGTACTAAAATATAAGAGTATCCCAAAGCTCCTTATAGCATTTTATACCTCTGCTTTTCCTTTTATACTTTCTTATTTTTTTATTATTTGCCACACTTGCTGTATTTCTCCCACATAACTATTAAACTATCCAACAAACAGCCTGTGGGAGAAGCACAGGTCAGCTCTAACAAGGTCAGATGAGTAGAAGTCTTTTAACAGAAGTCTTTCAAGGAACTGCTACACAGACCAGGTAGCAACCTCTCTTTGAAAATGAGTGTTTTAATGAGAACCAGTTCTATTTGGCCTGGTTCTATTTGGCCCCATCTGGTACTGGAAATGGCAGAAATTTATTTCTCAAGGCTGTCATTGAATAAAGGAGCAAAGGATGGGTAAGATGCTGGCAAGCTAAAATACAGCAAAGCTCTTCATTAATTTTTTCTGATATTCAACCATTATGAATTATCTCCAGTTGCTGCTAGCTTTTGTTTAATTTCCATCATTCACGGAAAGTTATTATGGTTTTTTTCCAGTGTTCTCATTGCTTTTATAGAGACTGAACTTTGTTATTTCTTGCTTCACCATTTTCAGTGATATAATTCTTACTTTCTTAATAGCTGATTATTTCAACTTTATGCTTCTAATATCTTTCTTTTATCTCCTTGAAAACACTTCTTATGCTTACTTAAGGTCTTTTTCTTGCTCCATTAATTATTCCTCTGGAGTAAGTACCATAGTATGCATCTCTTTTATTAGTTATTATGTAGCTCATATATTCATTCATATATATTTTATGAGGTCATGTTCCTTTGACAGTATTGGTTCCTTTGGATACTAGAAAAAGGGTTCTGGACTTATAACTATAATTTTGGAGTGTATATGTGTGTACACACACACACAATGAGAATATATACACCATCAGAGAAAAAGCATACAGAACAAGACAAGAAGAGATTAGAGGAATTCTAATATTTCAATGCTGAGAAACAGTAAAGAAATCAAAAGATTTAGAGAGATTTATAAAAAGGACAGAAACTATAGTATTATAGAAGCCAAGAATTTCTCAAGAAGGGTCTTGATTTTTTCTGTGATATTTTAACACCAGATTCATTAAATCCTCTGAATGTTGGGAAATCTGTGGAGACAACTCTACCCCCCTCCATTTGCACAGGCAGGCACAAAGGTGGCCAAAAATTAGCAAGAAACTATACTTTTTTCATTCTTCCATAGGAAATAAAATGCACCTATTCCATGACTACCACTCTACCACAAGAGAGAGAGCATCCTCCATCAGTTAGCATAAAAAAATTAAAGAAATTAGCAACTGCATTATATATCCTTCTACACACAAAATAACATGAGAAATCTTCTCCAAAAGTTAGTAAAGGACTGATTTCCTGCTTTTCAAGCTAACCCTCCGAGGTATAGTTTTTGGGAAGACAGTTTAACTAGAGATGAGTTCAGACTCCAGCTGCCATCTCAAAGTAGGGCAGTAGGTAAGAACTGGATGGAACAAGCAGTCCAGTGTGTCTGTGGGTGCCCTACATATTTGATTTAAATACATGTGGGTGTGAGTCAAAAACATACATGAATGTTGTGTTCAAGTATCAAATGTGTGTATGACATGAATATGAGATTTTTTAAAAGAAGACTGCATATTGACACAAATATACTTTAATGTCAGTTTGCAGTGGAGACAAGCAAATATTCTAACTGGTGAAATGATACGAAGTAAATTGAAACTGCACAGGGGACGTATTAATAGCTCAGCAATACACATGTATTTAGAATGCATGAGCCCTGGGTTGAGTTCCTAGAACCAAAAAGAAATGAAAAGAAGAAAATGTAAGAGTTTTTAAAACATATTTATGTAAAATGCAAACATATTCATACTTTGTAGCTATATTATCATTTGAACTATTTATCTTTATGGTTCAGAGCTTTCTTGATAGAGGGAGAATATGTCACTGAGGCAAAAATGCAAATGTCATTTAAAATTTTTCAATTTTTTAGTAACTAATATAGCCTACTTTTCTCATCAAACATTGGAAGTATTGTTAAATTTTAACATAGGGCATTATTTCAAGTAACCAAATATCATTTTTTCTTTCCTTTGCAGTCATTTCCTTGTATTTTCCTTGTTGGTAGTGGTATTTTACATTTTTACTACAAGTCTTACTTATGTACAGAAACAAAACTATAAATCTCCAGGTTGGTATACTGCCATGAAGTATTATATAAAGATGTTATATGAGTGTGATGGAGCAAAACCACATGGCCAGGAGGCAAAACAGAGAGGAAGAGACTAGGGTTCCAATGGTATATCCAGAATGATCTCAGACCTCCCACTAAGCCACCTTGTCAAGTTTCTACCACATCCCAATGTCCAAACTTTGGAAACAAGGTGTTTTGAGGATGCACTTCCAAACTGTAGCACTTTTCTTTCCCACCTCCCTAAAGTCATAATACTATGAATGACTGCTATTTATTTAGCATTATATAAGTAGAATAATGTGGGGTGGATTCTTCTGGTTGACATTTTTATATATTAAATTTTGTAGTGTTTTATATATTAAAGCCTCATAGTAATTTTCTTGTATTTGGGGATGAGGTCTCATGTAACCTAGATTTAGGCTGGTCTTGAACTCACTATGTTGCAAAAGATGACCTTGAAATTCTGATCTTGCCTCCATCTCAGAAGGGCTGGGTTTAAAAGCATGTCTCATGTGTTTCATCTTGACATTTTTAAACTTATGTATCATTATATTCTGTTCTTATTCACCCACTACTGTCCACCCTATACCTGCCCCATCTCATGCTGGGCCCCTTTCTCCTCCCTCTGCTTTCATAATCTGCATAGTCCATCACCTCTTAATCTCTCTGTTTAGATGTCTCACTAACATCTCTTGTTTATGTAATGTCATATATAAATTTAAACCTATATTCCACATATGAGAAAAGAAATTTGACTTTCTGAATCTGTCTTATTTAACATAACCCTTTTTTAAATTCTTTTTTTTTTATTCAATTGTGCGTGTGTGCGTATGTATGTGTGCGCGCATGTGTGTGTGTGTGTGTGTGTGTGTGTGTGTGTGTAGAACCACGGACGAATTCGGGAACCACCATGGATGCCTCCACCTCCTTCTGCCCCGGGATTCACAGGCTCCGCCCTACCAGGACAAAAAGCGCAGACCGCCCCCGCTTCCGCCCGGCATCTATACGTGGGGTCTAGGATCTGAACTCAGGACCTTGTGCCTGCAAGGCAGAGGCTTAATCCCTGAGCCACCTCTCCAGCCCCCAACCCTTTTTTAATATAAGTTCACCATCCCATTATTGGTTAAGCCGAGAAAAGTTCATCTTGTTATGTACCACATTTTCTTTATTCACTCATTTGCTGATGGACTAATTCCACATCTTGACTAATAAGACTAGAAAAGCAAGAAACATGAATGCTCAAGTATCTCCATGGCATACTTTGTGAAGAATCTCAGGGTATTTCCCTAGTAACTGCATCAGTTCACACTACCACCAACCCATGTACACGGTGCTTTTCCCTCAAATCCTCGCCACCTCATGTCATTCGTTGTCTTGATGATAGTCTTTCTGATTTGAGTTACAAAGGAGTTTTAATTGCATTTTGGGATGATAAAGGATGTTGACTTTTAACAAATATTAGTGGGCTGGTTGTATTTCTTTATTTTGTCTCCATACTGATTTATTTACCTTTGTATAACTTTAAAATAATGATAAATAACATTTTCAAATATATTTTTTCATGTGTTCTTATCACTTATAAATGCAAACCTGACATCTTAAACTGATTCCTCCTGTTAGCAATGGAACGGTTCATTAGCTAATTTATAGATTACATGATTTGCCTTTGGATGGTAAATTTTTGAGTGCTATAAAGGTTCTAGGTACGGATCCACTGCTGGATATATAATTGGCAAGATATTTCTTCCATCCTGTATGCTTTTTCTTTATTCTTTTCATGGTTTCCTTTGCTGTTTAGAAGTTTTTTAATTTCATATGATTTCACTTACCAATGTTCTGAGTCTTTGGAACATTTTCAAAAGGTCTTTGCTTATTCCTTTATCTTGAGGTGTTTTGACTATGTTTTCCTCTAGCAGCTTCAGAATTTCTTTGATCTATTTTGAATTGTGTTTGCAGGATAAGTGATATGGATGTAGTTCCATATCATTGTTTTATGTATGGGTGTCCAATTTACACAGCACCATTTGTTAGAGATTTTCTTCAGTGTGTATTTTGAGACATCTTTCTTGCTTTTCTAAAACTATGAGATTCATCATTAGTTTATTTATTTGAGATATCTCTGACTTTCTAAAGTAAGCACTCATAACTATAAACTTTTTTCATAGAACTGCTTTTGCTGAGTCAAAAGGGTCTGATAAGTGTTCATGCTCATTTGATTCTAGGAATTTTTAATTTTTTATGACTTATTCAGCAAGTCACTGGTAATTCAAGAATGTATTGCTCAATCTTCAAGTATTTGTGTAGGTTATTTGGTTACTCTTGCTATTGATTTCTACTTTTATTCTGCTATGATCTGGTAAAATTCAAGAAATTACTTCAATTATTTTACATTTGTAATGACTTGCTTTGACACAGAATTTCATTGCTTTTAGGGATGGTTCATAAAGCTGCTAAGAAAAGCATATATTCCATATTGGTTGGATATAATTTTCTGTAGATATATCATAAGTGCATCTGATCTATCATATAGTTTACTGCTGCAATTTGTCTGTTTTTAACCCTTGATTCTCTGTGTGTGCTTTGCCAATAAGAAAATTACTTGTTTATTCAAACCTATTGAAATTTTCATATAAGGTGTTTATTAGATTCATTGATCTTTTTTTAGCTCTTTGATGTTTTTATTATTTTATTTTATTTATTTATTTATTTTAAATAATGAATTTTTACCGCTCATACAAACTTAATAGGTACCCCAGTCCCATCCCTCCCTCCCTCCACCCTTCCCTGGACCTCCCTTCTCCCTCCCTCCTTTCCCCTTCCTTTCCCCCCTCCCTCCCTTTCTCCCAGTGCCTCCTCCCCCCATCCCTGGAGCATCCTTTAATATGTATGTCAAACTTTCCTCTGGGTCCTCCTCTCTGATGAGGACTCAGTGGCATTTTCTAGAACTCTTTCTTGCGTTCCCCTTAAGTATAGGAACACTATTGTGGCTGTCTATCCCTTGCTTCTAAGGATCCTAGTGCCTTTAGTCCATGCTAGACTTTGAGGGATCAATGATATGTTGGTCATTGCACAGATCATGCAGAGTCCTATTATGATTGCTTCAGCCCTACCTTGTGTGAAGTATCTTGCATATCATAGCTCCTCCCCATCTTTGGGCTCTTACAATCTTAACACCCCCTCTTCCGCAAATTTCCCTGAGCTTCAGGATGGGGAGAGATAAGGCAGGCCTGAGATTCATTGCTCTTTCATTTCTAATATTCTAGCTTTTTATTTTTCAAAACTCTCAATTTCCTTGTAAAATTTTTCTTTAATAAGGGTTGCTTTCATGTTGCCGATTTCCCTAACTATTTTTCTGACCTTTTTGATTTCTTTACTTCATTCATCAGCTTGATCATTATTCATTTCTGCTTGTAAACTTTGAGAACCTCACCCAGCAGTTCACCAGTTTTCAGATCTTTGAATTCATCAGTTAGCCATGTGGCCATGTTTTTTACATCTCTTGTTTCCATGTTTCAGTTTTCTTTTAGGATTTTCAATCCTGACAGCTTAATTCCCAGTACTCAAACTATACAAGATCTAGCAATACATTTAAAACCAATTAAATTCTACTTATATATACTAATTACTGTAAAATAGAAAATAGTGAACTGTGGACTATTCAATATTAAAAACTATTTAGCATAAATGTGGAACTATCAGTAAATTTATAAAGAAGCAGAAAGAGTAGGAAATATAGGAGAAGAAAGATCAAATAAAAGAGGAACTAAAAAGATGTTGGAAGCATATAATAAAGAATAAAGAACTAATATAAGATATATTTTATATTAGAATATTTTATTAAATATTTTATATTTAAAATATGAAAAATAAATTTAAGAATAAAATGAAAAAATTTTTCCAATAAGGAAAACATTAAATAGTAATATAAAAAGAGAAGTTAGAAGTAAAAACAAAAACCCTTTTTTATTAATATTTAGTCTTCTTAATTACAAATATAATGGGTGGTTATCCCTGACCATCTCCCTCCCTCCCCCTCTCTCCGCCTCCTTTTCTGCTCTCTCCTCCCTTTACCAATCCATCCCTCTCCCATCGACCCTCCTGCCTGTCTGCTTGTGTGGACCATAGGGTTCCCTTTGGGTTGTCTGTATTGGTATGGACCCAGGTCTCTTAGGCAAATCAAGTGACCCTTCCTTGGGTAGACCTACTAGGAGGGGTATTTTCCTTCACCTGTCTGTCCCTAACCCCTAAGGCTCCACCTGCAGGTAATTATTTTTCCTGAGTTCATAGTTAGTCTATGGGGGAATGTTGATATGTCAGTCATAGTGCAGGTCTGATGAAGATAAGTCTTATTGCAACAAGTTTCTGGATGCAGCAGCCCTATCTTGAGTGGAATGACTTGGCCAGCCATGGACCCCCCACCTTTAGGCTCTTATAATCTTGCTGCCCCTCTTTAGCAAGATTCCCTGAGCCTTAGGATGGAGAAAGGTTTGGTTGGTGTGATTCTGACTGAGTGTTTTAGGGTCACCAGTACTCTGCACTCTGGTTGGTTGTTGTCTATTTTACTGCTCTTACATCCCAATAGGCCTCATCTTGTTTGGGTGTTGGGATCTTTTCTTTTGTTTGTGGGTGTCATAGTCTGTTTGGTTACATCAAACTGAATGTTTGATGTTAGGTCTGTTTGTAAGGGAGAACCTACAGCATCTGTCTTTCTGGGATATTTCACTCAGTATTTCTTCCAGTTCCATTCATTTACTAGCAAATTTCATTTGTTCATCTTTCCTGACAGCTGAATAGTATTCCATTACATATACATAACACATTTTCATTAACCATTTTGTCAACTGTTAGATACCAGATTGGTTCTGGTGATGACAAAATTAGATATCTACATGCAGAAGAATGAAATGACCCTTATTTGTCTCCCTGCACAAAAATCAACTTCAAATGAATTAAAGACCTCAATGTTAGACCAGAAACTATAAAACTCCTAGAAGATAAAATAGATAATGCCCTTGAATTGATTGGCTTTGCCTACTATTTCTTCAGTACGCCCCCAAAGGCACAGAGAATAACTCCAACACTAGACAAATGGGACTATATGAAATTAAAAGGCTTTTTCTCAGGGAAAGAGATTGCTAATCAAGCAAAAAGGCAACCTACAGAATGGGAGAGCATCTTCACTATTCATACATCAGACAGAAGTCTAATATCCAGAGTACATAAAGAACTCAAAAAATTAAATAACAAGAAGGTAAACAACCCCATTAAAAAATGGGCTATAAGACTGATAAGAAACTTCTCACAAGCCGAAATTCAAATTTCTAACAAACATCTTTAAAAAATGTTCTACCTCCCTAGTCATTAGGGAAATGAAAATTAAAACCACCCTGAGATATCATCTCACTCCAGTCAGAATGGCCAAGATCCAAAACGCAAACAAAAGCAAATGCTAGCGCGGATGTAGGGAGAAAGGAATTCATGTACACTGCTGGTGGGATTATAAACTCATACAATCCCTTTGGAGATTAATTTGGAGGTTCCTAAATTGACATTCCATATGACCACCTATCATTCCTATATTCCCAAAGAACACTGCATCCTGCAACAGAATCACTTGTACAGCCATGTTCATAGCAGCTCTTTTCACAATAGCAAAAAAAAATTTTTTTAAATAAATTAGGTTAGAAAGACGGTTCAGGGATTGAGACTCTGTCTCACAGGCTGGACAGATGACTCTGCCTTGCAAACAGAGGACCTGAGTTTGGATCCCAGGTACCACATTAAAAACATCAGGCAGAAAAGGCAGTGTCCTGCACTTCCGACTCTGGTAGACAGAGCCTGGAAACCCCAGAGCAAAGCAGAAAGAAGGTAAAAGCCATCCAGGATGACTCCTGAAGTCACCTTTGATCCTCCACAAGGACACACAGTACCCTCTGATATACATATACACATACCCATACATGCAAAAATAAAAAATAAAATAAATTCAAATGTTTGTAAAAATACAGTAGAAAAAAAGCAGGTAAACACAGTGGTCCTAAAGCACAAAAAAAAAAAAAAAAAAAAAGAAAAAGAAAAAGAAAGAAAGAAAGAAAAAAAGAACTAACCGTAAAGAGATTATTCAATAATGAAGAATCCATAAATAAAATTAAATGTATCAAAGAAATAAAATAACACAGAAGCTTCTTTAATATAATAAAGTAAAACTGCTAAAAGTGTAGAAGAAAAAAGTAGGCAGGCGGCAAAAAAAAAAAAAAGAGGAAAGAAAAGATGAAGTGTTTGGGCCAGCTTCTTTCTGGGCCCTTCAGAATTGGAAACGTCCACGTATATGCTGGAGCATAGAGAGCTGGTTGGACTTTGTGGACCTTTGTCTTTCCTATGAGATATGTAGGTGCTGACCTCCTCTTTGCATGCCACAGCCTCTGGCAACCTAACTTTGTAGCCGTGAGTGAGCTGGACAGGTTTTCCTACCCTTCTGAGACTCCCCGTTTTGTAACCCTAAAGGTGGCTAATGTTCTAGCTGGAGGTGATTTGGAGACTGTTTCCCAAGCATAACTGAAGTGGGTAAAGTAACTACAGCACTGACATCTGTATAGGAAAACCTGTCTTCACACGTTCAATCCCACTCCTTGAGCATTAACCTTTGTGCTGGAGAGATACAACTGTGGCTATCAAGTTGTATACCAAGTTGTATCAGGATTACAGCGGTGAGCCTCAAGGCAGAGGAGCGGCTCCAGCCAGCTTGAGTCACAGGACTATCAAACTCCACCATTATTCTCAGTTGATGAGGGACATTCCCAGGCACTAAAGACAGGGTCGTCTTTCCCTCCACACTCCAATGCCTGAGTTAAGCCTCTTACCATCTGCACTTTTTGGCCCGCCTGCTTCCACAGCTGTCTTTCTCAAGGCTGTCTCTCAGTTCCAGGTTGATTTCAGACTCCCTGAGTATTCCTTGTTTCCAAGTCTCTAATGTAACCCAGTTTAATTCTTCGTAAGATGGCTGACCACAGGCTGTGAGCTGAAACAACTCCTCCCTGCTGCTGACCCATCCTACCAGGAGGCCACTGTCTTAGAAAGACCTAAAACTGACTTTGAGACTTGTGAGAGCTGTGGGCTTGTCCTGTGGGTGGGACTGCCATGTTCTTCGCAGAAGGGCTCCCTGAATTACCTTTCCCCAACCTGGAAGTCATACATCTGGAACGGAGTCAGATTGACTTTCTTCTTTGGCTTGTCCTTTCTGACATCCCTGAACATTTCGGTTGTCATAACTCTCCTTTTGTGAATTTCTGAAGCTACTCTTTTCTTCAGAATGCAATCTATGTTCCTTCTTCTGATACTTCTCCTTTACTGGGTCATAAGGAGGCAGCTTCTACTTCACCTTCATACCCAGAAGCAACCACCAATATTTCCAGACCAAAGTTATGATATTCATATGCTTTTATGTGTTAAATAGCAGTTACTCTTTCCTTAGTTCCATAGATTTTTGTTATATACCATGATTTGTTTAAGCATTTTACTTTTGATGATCCTTTGTTTCTGCTTTTTTAATATCTCCAAGAAAATATTTGACACTCTTTACATGTACTTTGCTATGCAAAAATTTTATATGGTATACACATATTTAATTTGAGCAGACAATGCTAAATAATTTTTCAAAGTGGTTGTGCTGCTATATACAACACTACAGCAGTGTATGACTCTTCTCACTGCTTTATATTCAAGCATAATAGTGTTTGTGTTTTTAATCTTAGCTGTATGTTGTTATCTTCTTATGAATTTAATTTACATTTCTCTGACAGTTAATGATGCTGAATTTATTTCCATATGTTTATTGGCCATTTTAACAGTTTTTGTTAAGCATCAGTTTGGGATTGTTGCTGTTTTTCTACTTCATGTCTTGAATATTAATTTATAAGAGCTTTATACAGATCTTCGTGTGAGGACTTTTTGCTTTTTGTATATTTTATGCAACTCGTACTCTATGACTTGCCTTCTTCCTGTCTTGATGGTATTTTTTTTCAATTCAAACAAATTATTTCAAATTTGGTGTCTTTCAATTTTCATTTATAATGTATTCATTTATTTTATGCAGTGCTTCCAATATTACCCAAGACCTCCTGCATGCTGCCCAAGGACTGTACCAGTAAACGTATCCATACCCCTCACTTTTTTAGAAAAACATCAGAGCAATACCAGGTACATTCATCCCAGGCACAGTAGGACCCATGGCATGGCCACCAGTGAATTTCAGAAGCTGTGCTCAGTTTCAATCTTGTTTCTCCTATACTCAGAAACCACCTGTGAATAACAGTGTGGGAGTTGGTGAGGGGTACAAGGGAGAAACAAGAAGTCCTCAGGTGTCCCCAATCTAAGAATCCACAATTGACAAAGGGCTGTGAGGAGGACAACCTCTAATTCTCTGCTTCTTTTCCTTCCGGAAATATTTTCAATTGGTCATAGCGTATCAGCCCCTTGATACCTGCATTTCAAATAGTGGTTGAGTAAAACATGATGCTATCTGGATTTTAAGAGGCTGTGTGAGAATTAGGTGAGTGTGAAAAACTACAGAAGGAAAGTGTCTAAGTTTAGGAAAACATAACAGAGTTCTATACATTCTAAGAAGATACTTTTTAGCATTTGTTTAAAAAAAAAAGTGGCCAAACAGGCTCTGTGACCAGCATGTTCTTATAATATTATAAAATGTATGTTTTATCTTAACCCTGTTTCCTATTACTGAAGTGACAACTGTCTTGTATATGGTAAGACGATGACAGAAGCCTGGGTCCCTTAGGATGCCTCGTGATGGAGGTGTGCCACTAAAAACGCTCGGCATGAACAGATAGGTAGGACTTTTGGCCAGCTTCTCAACATACAGGGGAGAGCGAGGGGCTGCATCATTTGATCAATAACCAGTGTAACAAAGCTCCCAAAGAAACCCAAAAGGAGAAGATTTGAGAAGTCTCCACATAGGTGAACATGTAAAATATCCACCTGTGAATGAGCCCAGTGAGGGTATAGAATTCTCACGCCATTCCCAACTTTGCCCTAAGCATTTCTTTTATCTGGCGGCTCATCTGTAACATTTGCAGCATTCTTCATCATAGCTGAGTAAATATAAGTGAAGCACTTCTTGGAATTCTATAAGATATTCTAGCAAATTAATCAAACATGGGGCAGAAATCCTAGAGGCCTGACTTTCCACTGGAATCTGAGTTGGAGAGCAGTCTCATCCTCATCCTGACACCATCTCCAAGGGACAGTATCAGCATTAAGTTAAATTATAGGATACAACATTGGTATCCACTGCAGAAAGGGTTGTCGATGAAAAATCTCCATATGTTTTGGTAAGCAGTATTAAGATGTGCTCTATCAAATGACTGAGAGACGATAATAAGGAAAAAAAATACTAATATTTTTCCTAGCCTAACAAACCTCAAAAGCCTGAATAAGATAAAGCTAGAATCTGAAGTAGCAGATTCACTGAAAAAAATTTGACTAAAATAGGAAAATCTAGTTTTATTTCCCCCCTCAAACTTACAGTTGTCAAAATAAATGATCATTGAGTACCCCACTGTATAATATATTAATTAAATGACATTATGTCTTAAAAAGTTTTCCCACTGAATCACGCAATTCCTATGGTGGGCATTTGTGCTTGCCTGACCTGATGACTAAGCAACTCTATGAATTTCGCGCCCTAGGTACCTCACATGTCACCCTATTCCAAGCCCTTCTAGCATGAATAATTACTAAAAGCTGAAGTGAAGCCACAATTTACCTGTAATTTAGGTTTTGTCAAGTGGATACACGTGAATGACAGAAGATGGAATGAGCGGAGGCCACCTTCCTATTGTTGAGGTTGCCCAAGACCTGAAAGTATGAGTGAGATTCGAGGGAGGTAGGGGGGGCAGCAGTGGGATACTGCATCCCAGCGGTCAGTCCTCAGCTTTTTAGGCCATTCAGTTTTCTTCTTTACTTTTTACATTTTATTTGAGAGAAAAAGAGACAGAATGGAGAAGACGGAGAAAGGAAGAGATGGAAAGAGAGAGAGAAGAGATGGAGAGAGAGAGAAGACATGGAGAGGGAAGAAAGAGAAAAGAAGAAGGAGGAGGAAGAGAAGGAGAAGAGAAGGGGTGGGGGGGGGGAGGAGAGAGAGAAGATACAAACATACAGAGACCAAAGGACAACTTTTGAAAGTTAGTTATCAGGTTCCACCATGTAGGCTCCAGGGATGGAACTCAGGTCACCAGGTTTGTGCCCAGGCACTTTTGCCCACTGAGCCATCTCACTGTCTCTAAAGCACCCCATTTTCTACAGTAGGTTCCTTTCTACTTAAAATATGCAGAGTAATTTCAGTTCCATGCCCTGACACAGTAGCAATGGCTAAAGTGAGGCTCTGGTATTTGATTTTTTACTTTTTTCTAATAGACACATCAAATTCTAAACCAAAATAGAGTCTAGCCTTTCCCATCTGGAATCACTCTGTCATCACGAGCCAAGGCAGCCCTGGAGTGTGGGGGCCACAGCCGAGCAGCAAGAGCTGGCACACATTTCTCTTCTTATTGTAAGCAGATCTGAGGCAAGATGCAGCCTATTGATCTAGGTCAGATCACGGTAGAAACGATTCTCCTTGCTCATGTCACCATCTGGACTGGTCCTCAGTTTTCCTGCTTGGATATTTATTTCATGCTCTCCAAGGTCAGTTCTCAGCTGGACCTCCTGGACAATCTGTGCTGCAATTGACCCTGACTGTCCCCTTGACATGAGTTCTTGGGAGCCCATGAGCCTCGTCCATGCCCTGCTCCAGTCACACCCAGCTCTGCACATTGTAGTCATTATCCTTCCAGCCTCACAGGCTTTCTCGGGTTTGGAAAGGAAAGCGAGCAACTCTGAACAGTAGAACAGTGATGTTTCTGGCAGGATTTCAGCCTCCCTCCACAGGGCATCGCTTGCCCTGCAGCACAGGTTAATCATAACCACGGGCATGGTTCCCACTGAGGAGGAGGATGGGTCTCTGTCTCCAGAGCTAGGAGCTGTGTGGATGCATAGGCACCCAAGGGCTTTATGTTTGAGTTGTCAGGCTCAGCTCCTGGAAAGCTGTTAATTGCCTCTGAGGTAATTTGACCACGATTAAGTTAAGCTGCCACCAGGTGGACACTGGAGGCTCCCTTAAACTATTTTAATCTCTGTAGCTAGATGCCCTACAGGCATGATGAAATAAGGAAAATTCAACTTGATTCCCACCTAATTGTATTTTTAAAGAGTAAAAAGGAGGAAGGTAATAGTTTAGTATACCACTCAGCCACAATTAAAACAGAATAATATTAAGTTCTACCTACATTTATGGAATGTCCATGATGTGGAAAAACATTGTTTTAGAATTAGGAATGGGACAGAGAACAGGACAAACCAAGCACTTGGCTTCATAGCTTATGTACTGAAGTATAAGACAATTAATAAGTTATACACATATTTATCCTATGTAACTTAATATGTTTCAATAAATAAAATATTTGGAGACAGATTTTACTAACTCCCCTTATTCCACCAGTCAGTTAATGAAGGACCCCAATCCTCTACAGAGTTTCTTCTCCCCAAACCTAAATCATGGTGGAAACTGCAGAAGATAGGTTTGTGTATGTTATAGTCAGTAATTTCAGTCAGCAACCTTGTAATCCACACTGCAACAACTAATGTTTACCCTGAGTAGCCACCACTTACCAAGCACCACTGCACCAGCCCCGGCTGCTTTCATTGTCTCCTCTTTATTCAGACAGCAGGTATTTTTTGCCCATCTACTCCAATCCTTTAGGAATTAAGTCATCGATGGCCTTGTCTTTCTAAGGTTTATAGCTATGCCTTGAAGAAATGGAATAAATGTGACTGAATGAATAGTAAAGAGTACATGGAATAATCTACATAGGGAAGTTAAAAAGAGAAACATTCATAGGACAGACTTCCTAGCAAAGACTTGGAGGACTGACAGAGGTGAATTGTGTGAATGACACATGGAATCATGTTCTCTGCAGAGGGAGCAGAGGCCTCTGATCTGACAAGTGGTGGCTTCCAGGCAGTGTAGTCTCTTACCCTGACCTATCATGGGTCTCTCAGAAAGACTAAAAACCTGAACATTGAGATTAGAAGAAGCAGTGCCCCAAGCAACAATGCAAGGATATGAAATAATGGTTGTTGCTCTAGCTTATGACCTAAAGAGAATTTTAAGTCATTGTAGAAGAAGAGGAAACACTAGCAGGGTGTGTCTTTCACCCTGAATTATAGAGATGGACTTAGAAGCTCAGAGAGGTTAAGGTAAGTAGAATGCAGTAGAGTGAAATACCCAAAAGAACAAGGGATCTACAAAGAGTTTCTTTAAAGTATCCAATCGGATATGAGCAATGTATGTACATGAGGAAAGTGTGTAAGTCCAAAATAAACCAAGCAACTGGATTAGAAAGAACAGTATATATTGCTCCCATGAATAACAGGGAAAAAACTCAAAATGTTAAAGGTATTTGGGGCAGAGACTTTATCAAATCTCCCTTACCTCCTATTTACTCAGGAGAAAAAAATGGAAAATGATCATTCACAGAGCATACCAGTTAAATGTCTTTTCTTAACTTAACCTAGAAACTTCCTTTTTAAAAAAATTTTACAGAAAATCACAACTGGCCAAATTTTAGAAAATAAGGGATGTGGATCACTCAACCTGTGGAAAAAAAGAAATTTTTACAGAAATTGTGACAAATAATGAGGTTATGACTAACAGCTTGGTGGTCAGCAGTTTTCAGAGTTCTAAAAACAAAAGTCTAATATGGGTGGCTAGATACTGAAAACATCTCCACTCTCAAGGCCCCTGTGAGAAGGCCAGATGCCAAACCACCCAGACCCAGATACCACCCAGACCCCCCCAAAAGTTGGTTCCAGGAATCTTCCCCCTTCAAGGTCTCGGAGAAATGTTTTCAGTACGTGCAGATGCCACCTAAGCCCGCTTGCCCTCTCCCCACACAGAACTCCGGGAAATGCTCCCCCTCTCAAGGTCTAATACGCGCAGCTATGCCAAACACCACCAAAGCCTTTGTATTATTATTGTAGCTAATATGATAGCTAATAATTCTGTAAACATTATGTAACCTCCCTGCGAGGAGGGTATAAAAGGTGTATGCTTCTTGGGCTCGGGGTCGTCTCTCCCCCTTGTGTATGGGGCGACCCCTGCTCGCTGGAATAAAATCCTCTTGCTTTTGCATCGAACCCCGTGTCTGTGAGTATTCTGTGGGGGTCCACTTCCTGGTGGCCTTTGGGCTTCGGCCCTTTGGGTCTAACAAACCCTAACAGGATATCTGAACTCCACACACACACACCTCCCACAAAGGCTCAGGGAACATTGCAGAAGAAAAAAGAAAAAAGAATAGAACTGGATCCGCAAGTAAAAAACAATAGAATTAACAAACAAAGAAATTAAGACATTAGCTTTAATATATGTTACATGTTTATGAAACAAGGTAAAAAAGTCTAAAATTGTTAAGTAGAGATGAAGAAAATATTCTTAAAAGCCCCAGATTGACTTTCTAGAGATAAAAGTCACAATGTTTGTAACAAAGACCAATAGACTCAATTACAATGTGATAAAACTATCTCAACCTAAAACAGAGAGAATATTGGGGGAAATTAATGTAAAGAAGCTGAAGAAATTTTCATGTAAACTGGTAATATATGCATGAAATTACCAAAGAGAATAAAGGTGGAAGAAAGAAAAAATTTAAGAAATAATAGTTAAAAATTTTATAAACTCTGTGATTCCACAGATTCAAAAGTCTCAACAAATCCCAGGCACAAGAAATGTGAACAATATTGTAAGCTAACTTATAAGCACCACTGCTAGAAAAATTTTTAAAACTGCCAGTGACAAATGCATATTACACAGAGGAACAATGTAAAGTAATAAGAAATAATTTTAGTAGAATAAAACAATGCAAACAAAGTTCTCTAAAGTACTAAAAGTCAAATTGCAATTCTTCAACTATGAAAATACCCTTTAAGAATAAGTTATAAATAAGAGACTGGAGAGATGGCTCAGGGGTTAAGATTCTGCTTTGCAAGCAGAAGGTCCTGAGTTCAGATCCCAGGTCTCATGTAAAAATACCAGGCAGAAATGGCAGCAGCCTGTGCTTTTGGCCTTGGTGAGGGGAGCCTGGGGAATTCCAAAGAGAATCAAGAAGGAGGTAGAAGCAAACCAGGATGATTCCAGAAGTCATTCTTGATCCTCCACAGGAGCACATGTGCCCTCTCTCTCTCTCTCTCTCTCTCTCTCACACACACACACACACACACACATACACACACATACACACACACACGCACATACACACACACACACACACACACAAACACAAACACACTAAATTAATAAATGAATGAATGAATAAATAAAGTTTAGAAAATATAAGTTAAAAACAGAGAGGCTCAAAGTCGTTGCCTCCCAAGCTAAAGAACCTTAGTTTAGATCCCCAGATCCCCAGATCACACATAAAAATGCCAGGTAGATAATGGCAGTAGTCTGCAATTCTGGGAAAACCCAGAGCAAAGTAATAAGGAGGTAGAGCAATTGAGGATGATCCCTGATGTCACCTGGGACCTCCACAGGCACACAGAAGGAAGGAAGGAAGGAAGGAAGGAAGGAAGGAAGGAAGGAAGGAAGGAAGGAAGGAAGGAAGGAAGGAAGGAAGGAAGGAAGAAGAGAGGGAGGGAGGGAGGAGGAGGGAGGAAGGAAAGAAGAGAGGGGGAGGGAGGGGGAGGGAGGAGGGAGGGGGGAGGGAGGAGGGACGGAGGGACCGAGGGACGGAGGGACCGAGGGAGGGTGGAAGGATAGAAAGAACCTTATACTAATTATAAGAAAGTCATCTAAAATAGAAAAACAAATATACTTTGAAATTAAAAGGATGGAAAAGGACATAACATTTAAAAATATTTGGAATAGAAACATGACCATAATAAAAAGTCAGATTCAAATTAAACAGTATTGTCAGAAGTAAAGAAACTGCTTCATAAAGATAGAAAGATTAATTCATTAAAAGGATGTAGTGGTCCTAAAAATGTATGCACTCAAAATGTTTTCAAAATTATAAAGAGGAGATGAAAATTGTAAGAAATAGGTCAACCCTACATAATACTTGGTGATTCACGGCTGTTCCCAGTAAGTGACAGAACAACTTAGACACAAAATAGTAATAAATAGAAGATTTAAACAATATATCAGTCATTGAACCTAACTGGCATTTATAGAACATCCTACACAACAGCAGAATAAATATTTCTTCCAAGCACTCATGGAGGGTAATCAAACAGATCACATTATGGGTTATAATTTAACAGACCAAAAAGTATTCTTTCCATACAAATTGTCTGACCACAATGAAAGTAGGTCAGACATAACTCACACAAAGTTATGTGGAAACAAACACAAAGAGCACACCAATCAAAGAAAAAAACCAATAGTAAAATGGTTCCTGTATAATATCACAAAAGATAACATATCTATGTAATATTCTATATCTTAGCAGATTTAAAATATAGATGTACAATGTTTCAAAATGTATGAGATGTACATAACACAGGAGTAAAAAGGGAGTTTATAGAATAAATATCCTCTTAGAAAAGAAGAGAGGTCTCAAATCAGTGATTTCAGCTTTTACCTTAATAAGAAGAGCAAATAAAATCCCAACTAAACAGAAGAAAGAAAATGGTAAATATCAGATCAGAAATCAGTGAAGTAGAAAATAGAAAAGTGATATATAGAACTAATGAAATTAAGAATCTATTTGTTGAAAAGACCAGATTCCACTGACGTCAAAATGATAATAAGGCAGAATTTTGAAAGTTAATTCAGTAATCTAAAACAAATAAAAATTTCTCTAAAGATACAAGCTATCAAAGCTCACTCAAGTAAAGCCAGATAACTACAACATCATAATATCAATCCAAGAACAGAATGCATGACTTTAAATCTACCCTAAGCTTTCCCACTTCTGGCCCAGATAACTCTACTAGAATACTCGGTCAAGCATTTCAGAAACAAATGATATGTACTGTAAAAATTCTCCCCAGAAAACTAAAGAGTAGCGAATGCCTCCTTACTCATTCTGAGCCCAGCATGACTCTAAAACCAAACCAGGCAGGCAGTACAAGAACACAAACCTACAGATCAATATTCCTCATGAATTTAACACAGTTTTGCTAAACTCTTGTTTCAGACAACTGAATCCAACATTCTGTAAGGAATTAGTTGTGGCTTGAATGTGAGTTGCCCCAACAGGCTCACGTGTTTGAATTCTAGCTTGCTAGTGTTAATATTAAGGAAGGCTGTGGCTTATTAAGAAGTAGAGCTGGATCTCCCCAGGGAGGATATAGGGACTGGTAGTTAGATGATAACCAACTGGCAAACAAGAGACTGATCTCTCTCATTGTTGTGTCCTATTCATATTCTTCCATCTACTTTTGAATCTCTTTTTATATTAAGATCTCTCCTTTAGACAGACTTTTATCTTTGGTTAGGAATTGACCTCTGCAACCAATCAGGATGCAGCCAAGGGCCACACGAGAACAGCAAAACTGAAAACAACAACAAACCATAATTCAGAGCACCAAAGACCCTACAATAATCACCCGGAACCAGACCAGCCAAATCTCTTCCCTTCCTAAAGCTTGAGGAAGAAGGGGCAGCAAGATTGTAAGAGTCTAAAGATGGGGAGGACCAACAATAGGCAAGATACTTCACACAAGTCAGAGCTGCAGCAGCCAGGACATAGCCACAATGTGATCAGATCTTGCCTGACATGCACAATGTCTGACATGTCAACAACCCCCCAAAGTCTAGAAGGGATCACAGGTGAGAAGGCTTCAGGCAGGAGGATCCTTAGAGGCAAGGGGTTCAACAGTCATAATAGAGTTCCCATACTAGGGGGCAGCCCAAGAAGGAGCCCCAAGCTATGTCACTGAGTCCTGAACCCTCACTAGTATAGAAGACTCAGAGGGAAATTCAGCGCCCACATAACCAGATACTCTGGAGGATGGGAGGGAGAAGGCAGGAAGCACCAAGAGAGGAGGGAAGGAAAAGGGGTGAGAGGGAGGAGAGTGAGTAAGGGGGGAGATGCAATGGGGGACAACAGGGAAAGGGAGGGGGGAGGGAAGAGAAAGGGGTTACCTATTGAGCTTGTATTGAGGCAAAAAAATTGTAATTAAAAAAAAGAAGTGAAGCCTTGCTGAAGAAAGGCAAGTCACAGGCAACAGGCCTCAAGGGTTAGTAGTCCACCCTCGCTTCCCGCTCTCTCTGCCCCTTGTTGGCTGTGGTGACCCGAATGCCCCTCCTGTTCTGCCTCCAGTCACATCTTTTGCTTTGTGTGCTTCCTGCATAATGGACTATATCCCTTCCGGAACCATCAACCAAATACTCATTTCTTGAGTAGCTTGAATCTGAATACTTTCTCACAGCAATGAAAGAGAAGTAACTGCAACCAAAGCATAATAAATCATGGCCATGCTGGACTTATTCGAGTCAGTTTTACCATATTCACCCCGTTACCTCTCCTCTCCCCCCATTTGAAGAAAAATGTTTTCAAAGCCATTACTATGTAGAAGGAAGATATACAAACAATAATAATCAAAAATTATTAAAAGCAAAGTTTAGAAAAATAAAATATAATCAATTTAATGTATTTCATCAACAAAATAAAAAGATTATATTAATAGTTATTTTAATAATCTGAGCAAGTGTATCCTCCTTTCTTTGTAAATATATTCAATATGCAAGGATAGAAAGGAATTTCCTCAACTTGATAAGAGACAGCCACGATAAAGCTAAAGTCAGCATTGTGACTAATAGTGAAAGACTAATGCTTCCTCTAAAGATCAGTAATAAGACAAGGATTTTCAACATTGCCATTTGCATTTAACATCAAATTGAATGAGACAAAAGTCACACCTGTTCAAAAGGAAAGAGAATTATCTTTATTCTCAAGCATAATTGTCAACGTACACAATGAGACAGAATCTACATAAAAGCTACTAGAACTAGTAAAATCATTAATCTCGTAATTTGCAAATGTTGAAATACACAAGGTTAATATACAAAAACCTTCTGTAAGCATATGGGAACTGGCTCAATCAGTAAAATGTTTGCCTTGTAAACATAAGAACCTGAAGCTAATTCCCTAAAACACACAAAAGAAGAGAAAGAAGAAGGAGGAGGAAGAGAAGGAGGAGGAGGAGGAGTGAGAGGAAGAGGAGGGGGGGAGAAGGAAGAGGGGGAGGAGGAGGAGAAGGAGGAGGACGGGGAGGGGGAAGGGGAGAGGGAAGGGGAAGGGAGAGGGGGAGGAGGAGGAGGAACCAGATACAGTGGTGCACTTGTAATCCCAGCCCTAGGGAGGTGGAGACAGATGGATGCCTTAGGCTTGGCTGCTGACCTTTATCATAACCTCTAAGTCAAAGAGATAATCTGTATCACAAAAACGTAGATGGTACATGATGACCAACTCCGAGGTTGACCTCTGACCTACACACACACACTATGTACATATACACTATGTACACATATGTACATAGTGTACATATACACTATGTATACACAGAGATCCATATATATATATATTCTAAAAATAAATCTTAGAAATAGTGTTCTTGCTCTGCTTAGCATGTGAGTCCTTAGTTTAATCTCCATAACTGAAAGGAAATAAAGAAGAAAAAAATTTACCATATGAATGTCATACATAAGAAACAACAAAAGGGAATAAAAATAATGCTTAGCATAACATCAAAAGTAAAACAAGAAATCCAAGACTAAATACAACAAGAGATGTGCACATCTCAAATACCAAAAACTACAAAATATTGTCAGAGGACTTAAGGAAACCCTGAAAATTTGACAGTTGCACACTGTGTTCATTAATCAGAACACTAAATATTATTTAGGTGCCAATTTTATTCAAATTGATGTAATCTCAATTAAACTCCCGCCGAGCATTGCTTTTTGTTGTTATTGTTAGTTTTTTTAAAAGAAATTGGCAACTGCACTCCAAAATTCATGTGGAAAGTCAAGTTCTTGAAACAACTTCCATGATGTAGTGTGTCTCTGCCACATGCTCCCACCACAACAAGTGAAACTGTTTCACAAAGGTGGACTTAAAAAAATTCTGAACTATGACCCAAAATAAATCTTTCCTCCCTTAATCGTATCCAGTATTGTGGCCATAGTGGTATGAAAGTAACTAATGTGATTCTAGGAAATGTTAACTTGCCTGTAATTGTTAGATGAAGACTAGCAGCTGCCTAGGAATGTGGAGGTCAAAGGGACATATGAGGGAGGGATTGCAATGGAGTATAAGGGAAGTTTTTGGGGTAAAGGATATCTTCATCTTTATTGTGGTAATAGATGCATGGGTACCAGATATATTCTCAAATTTAAATGTGCAGCAGATGATATGTCAATTACATCCCAAAGAAATTAGTTTGAAAATCAATGGTCATGACAACCTTTGTTGCCCTCTGAAGTGCACTTTGCCTGAGTGGCATCCACACCCTGCTGATGTCACCCAAAGCCACAAAGAGCTACAAGAAGATAGCTCAGTCTGTTATTTCTGTGCACTCTTTTTTTAAAGGATCCAGTTAGGAACTAGGGATTAAGAGCAGTATCTGTAAAACACAGACCTGAATGATAGTCATCACAGTGAACCCAAAGTCATTCTTTCTCCTAACATAATTGAGCTGGTGGACCAGACTCCTTCGCCTATAAGTGAGGGGCCCATCTCACTCCGTGCTATACCATTTAAGGTTTTCTTATTAGTTTGCTAAATATCAAATGACTTGGATGAACTCAGCATAAGACTTCTATCCAGTCTATTTAAAGGGAAACGCAATTAAAGTGAAGATTTAAGAAATAGAAATAATTACCCACTTAATTTATCAATCATTGCTTAATCTACCTCTGGTTTTCCCTGAAGACTTGAGCTGAATGATTTCTTCAGTTCGGCTAAACCTGTGTACCTTGGTTAAAAGCCCCTCTGTGGATAAATGCACAAGGCTGAATTTCCAGCATTTTCTCTCTGTGTAGTCTTCCCTCTGAAAAGCCTTTAATTCTCCTGAAAAGAGTGTGTAACACTGGACAGCTTTTGCTGAGGATCTTTTCCCTAAGCACTCTGAGGCCGAGGCTACAGAAGGCTGGGGTGAGATGCTGATAGAGAATTAGGACTGTCCTATGGAGGCAAATGGGGGGAGCAGAAGGACAGACCTCAAGGGAACATGTCTTCTAATGCTTTTCTCCCAGTCTGGGTAAAATGGAGAAAGGCACACATAGTCCCATGAAAAACCTGCCTCACATCAAAAACTATAGGTTATGTATGGCAGACAAATATCAGGGAAGCTGTACTCACTTCTGGTTAGGGAACATACAGTCTGTATGTTTCTTCACTATCGTCCTAAAATCTCCCATTATTCTGCTTGCTATAAAATCCTAATTAGATTCACATATCACTAATATCAAAACTATAACATTTTATTGAATTAAATATGTGACTCACAGAAAACCCTTTTGATCCACTGAAAAGTTCTAGCTTAATCTGCTTTGATCATTCATTTTGCCTAAAGAGCCCTTTATTCTTCATCTCTAATATAAATCTACCATTGGCTTGAGAGGGGCTGACAACTATGGACAAAATTCTCCATAATTCAATGCTGTCTCCTCTAACAACTTCCTGTCCCTGCTCTTCTTAGTTGTTCCATCTTCCTGATCATGACTTCTGTCTGAGCTGCTTTTTCTTCTTCTGTTCACCCTCAAAGCACCTCCAGCAGTTTTGCCAGCCAGTCAGCAGGGAGTCGTCTTCAACACACCCTCACAGAAAAACATTCACATGGATAAAAGATGAACCACAGCGACATCTTCGCATGTGTGCTTCTTTGGAAAGATGGAAAGGCTTCCTTCCACCTGCCTTGCCCAACAATTCCCTCACATATGCCTACGACACCTACCAATAATGGGGAATTGTAGAGCACTGCTCAAGTTTATCTATTAAACATTTCTAGCTCCATGGAAATGCTGATAGTCTTTTGAAAAGAAGCCTCTTCTCTAGTAATAATTACAAGTTTATATGATTTTAAAAACAGATTTATATTGAACATAAATATATTTTGAAATACATACAAATCATAGGAAAATGAAGCCTCACAACTATTGCTGGTTTTTTTCTTCCTTTTTGTGAGATAAGAGTCTCGATTTCTCAGTCTGACTTTGACTTTCCATGTAGCCACAGACTGGCCTGTAACTCTCAATTCTTCTGTCTCAGCAGCCTTCTGAGTGCTAAGACTTCACGCCTGCATGATTCTGCTTGGTCCTGGAATCATTATCTACTACAAAGCCCTGTGTTCTATCACTAGCATCCCAAAAAAGCCATTATTTATGGAACCCCCAAGTTCACCCACAGTTAACAGTTAGGCAGAACACAAAAGATGACTGACACCTGGGTGTCCAGGTCATTATGGAGTAAGCAGTCTCAATTATCTAGTTCTATGATGGCTCTAGAGCCAACTTTCTAGCCTTAACACAGTGCTCAAGAGAATCCTGTAACAATTTGCACATTTATAATTGAAAAGAGTTTTCCTATTGCAATTCTATAGCTAAGTTCAGATACCTAATTACCATCAAATACACAGGAATTTCAAAGAGACTGTCTTCACATGTAGCACAAACTTTGAACTTGAAATGTTTTTGCCATAATTGACAGGTTTGACTTTTTGGGTCTTTGTGTAGGCAGCTACAGACAAATAGCATATAAACTTGACCTTTTTTGCAGATTTAGATTAAAGTCTCATATCCCTAATATTTAACTGCAGAGATTCTAACATGAAGTTAGTCTATTGCTGTGGGTTATATGGTATTTAGTAGGTATGTACAATATCATAGCAGAGATTGTTAATACTGAACAACATGCCTGCATTTAGTTAGGTGAGGGTAAGTTGAGGGATAATTCCCACCTGAACAGGGAAAACTGCTTCATTACCTCTGAAAATCAGAAACACTTTAATGAGATTTTATACAGAACCTTACTTCAATTAGTGCCTTAGCACCTGACACAACACATTTATCACTGAGGTTCGACAGGCTGCACACACTCCCTTAGTCTCAGAGATAGGCGAGTCTCTGTGATGTATATCAGCTGATCTCAGGTGTCCTGAAGGGCTGTAACAGCAATTAGGCAAACCAATCAAAACTGTCTCTCCTGAAAGCTTGCACTTGGATAATAGCCAGAGCTTTAGTTAATACCCCTCACTCAAAAAGAGAAGCAGGGGCTAGAGAGATGACTCAGGGGTTAAGACTGCCTAGCAAGCAGAAGATTTGAGTCTGGTATCCCAAGTTCCACATAAAAAAATACTAGGTGGAAATGGCTGAGTCCTGCACTTCTGCCTTTGGTGGGCGGAGCCTGGGAAATCCCAGAGCAAAACAAAAAGGCGGTAGAAGCAATTCAGGATGATTCCTGAAGTCTCTCTCTCTCTCTCACACACACACACACACACACACACACACACACACACACACATACACACACACACATGCGCGCGCGCGCACGATAGACAAATAGACAGAAAGACAGACAGATAAATAGATAAAGTTTGAAAAGAGAAGTAGATACCTTGACTGAGAGATTGTGAATCCATATGTTTGAGGAGAGGACAGTAATTCACCCTTGAGGATGTTCTTCCTGTTAGTGTCTTCTCAGCATTACATTCTTCCAGTAAGTCATTTCTTCCACCATAACATAAATGAGCTTCTTTTCAGTATAGACACAGAAAAGATACTGAAAGCACTGCTGCAACAGTCTATGTTTATTACGAGCTTATTATATGCCAAGCAAATTCTAAGTCCTTTATAACTCAATATAGCCTTCAAACCTGCCATTTAAGCAGTTCGGTATCACCCTGTTTACAGATGAGGAAGTTGAGCCACAAAGAAGCTAATGAGCTCTCTCATGGTCACAGAACGAGTAAACAGAAGAAGTTTCTGTGCTGAGATGGAAGTTCACAAGCTTTCAGGCTTACTGTCTACACTGAACTGCCTCTGACAAAGCTGACAAAATTTTTAATAATGGAGACCAAAAACAGAGAGAAGGACAAGAATAAGAGAGAGCAGAACACACGATGTCTGATCCAAGAGAGGAAAGAAAGAAAAGAAGGAAATAAGGGAAATCTGAAACAGGGTTGAAAGTCTTTCCAGATCAGGAATAGTTTCTAAGGCTAAGAGGAGAAACCAGAGATTATATGTAAAGTGCCAAAATCATACAGCTCTGTAGAAAAATACACAAAGAATTGAAGAAAAGGACATGTAAGACATGCCTCAGAGGCAGAAGCAGGACCATCGCACTGGAGTAAAGCATCCACTTGGGTTATTCTTGACCTTGTTCATCATTCTAAAGAATTTCTTCTTACCTTGTCCTCTCTGTCTACTCCACCATAGCCTAGAAACACCTAATTTCCCATGGGAGCTGCCTCACCATGTTCAGTTCACTGGTAATAAGGATGGAACAACAGCTAATAAAAACTGATACGTAAGTAAGTCTTGACCAGCAGGTTTTAACGGAGATTGGAAGTAGCTCAAATTCTCTCCTTCTATTTTATCAGAAAAACTGGATTATGTCTCCAATATTATTGACAAACTGAAAGAGCTTAAATCTCTTTCCTCTCTCTGAATGTCATGGGACCTAGACCCTTCTTGACCTTTAACCTGGAACTAACAGTCAACAACTTTGGCTGTCACATCAAGAAAAATCAAACTCATTGCACAATAGGATTCAAATGTTCCATTTGCTGGCCATGAAGGAGAAAATTTAAACCAGGTGAGAATTAGAGTGCAACATAAAGTGCTTAGTATGATGACTGATGCATAAGGCTTGAAAACACTGCTATAGTTAGCAATAGCACAGTATCTAAATAACTTGGTGCTTTAGTCTGAATATTAATGTCTTTTCCCAAAATTCATATATTGAAATCTTATCCCCTAAGGCAAATGAGATGAGACCTTTGGGAGGTGAGTGGTTCATGGGATAAAAGTTTCATGAATGAGATTAGTGCCTATAAGAGGCTTTTGAGAACTCCTTCACTTTTCTGTCATGAGACGACCATGAAAATATGGCATTCTGTAAAACAGAAAGAGTTTCCTCACCACCCACCAAATCTGCTGATGCTTTGATCTTGGACTTCCCAGTCACCAGAACTGTGAGAGATGCATCTCTTTGGTTGATGCATCATTCAGCTTTTGGCATTCAGCCATGGATACCCAATTCCTATCCTTCTGACCTTTTCTGTCCAAATGCCTAGGAAAGTACTTATAAAAGCAGCTTTTGTAGACCCATAAAGTTATGTCTAGTTCTCTGAAACATAGCCCAGGATTGTATAACCCAAATGACTTGTCGAAGCAAATCTATCTGATCCCTGGACTTGGAGATCTTCTCTTTCTTAGTTATTCCCTCTTTGGTTCTCAGATTCCCAACTCTATAGTAGTAAGTGCTATGATGCATACATGGCTTAAGTTTGTCTCCCAAGGGTCCATGTGTTAGAAGCTTGGCAACCAGTAAAACACTATTAAGAGATGGTAGCACATTTAAGAAGCCATCTCTCTCTTCTCTCTTCTAACCATTTGAGCTCTTCTCTTGCAATTGTTCCCTCCATGATATTATCCATGATGAAGTGAAGCAGTCAGGGATGCCTCACCAGAGCTAATGCTATGCTATTTGGCCCTTCAGCTTCCAAAGCCATAAGTTAAATAATCTAGTTGCTTTTACATATTATCCAGCCTCAGATATTCCATTATTTTCATGACTGAAAACACAAGAGAGTTCATGTTGAGAAGAATAAACTTTTGAGTCAGACAGACATGGAAGAAGGGATCGCATGGAAGAGCAGCATTGCAAGCTGCTCAGTTTGTGTCATGCAGTTCCCAGGAGGATTTAATTCTGTTTCTTTGGGTTCTAGAGCTTCTGTAAAATCTTGCTAAAGCCATTGAGGGATTGGGGAAAATTAATTTAAGAAATTACTCTCCCTAGCTAAACTAGGTGGACATGTACACATCTTCTGATCAGTGCTTTTTCTGCCCAAGTCCGTAGAGAAGTTCTCTCAAGCCTTGTGGATGTGCGAGTCCCAAAAGCCCAAGCCATGTTGTGCTGATCTAGTCAGAGCCAAGTTATGTTACAACTTATGTTTCGTCTCTTAGACACTGGCTCTTCTTGCTAACCTCAACATCGGCCTCAGAGCATCCTCCAATAACTCTAATCACCCTAACTAGGACTCTGCCAATCAGCACATGGTTTATAGAGCAGAGGAGGGAATGAAAGGCAATGATTCTGACCTATCACTTCCTATAGACAATGTCAAGGCCCTGGGAACCCTTTTGTCAGGACTTTCTAAGTTTATTAACGTTGTCAACCTAAAAAGTTCACAAAGTTGGGGCTGGAGAGGTGGCTCAGGGGTTAAACCTCCGCCTTGCAGGCGGAAGGTCCTGAGTTTGGATCCCAGATCCCACGTATAGACGCCAGGCGGAAGCGGGGGCGGCCTGCGTTTCTGGTCCTGGTAGGGCGGAGCCTGTGAATCCCGGGGCAGAAGGAGGTGGAGGTGTCCATGGTGGTTTGCAAATTCGTCCGTGGTTCTACACATACATAGACACACACACACACAGACGCGCGCACATACACACGCACGTGCACACAGTTGAATAAATAATAATAATAATAATAATAATAATAATAATAATAATAATAAAAATTTTTAAAAAAAGTTCACAAAGTTAATGGAACAGCTCTTCTCCAGGGTGAAATGGGACAAAGTTTAACTCATGAAGACTATTTTAGCTGGGCAGGCCTCTGACAATTGGGAAAAGACAAGGTGAGCAGATAAGAAAGTCAAGGACTTTAGGAGCAGGAAGGAAAAATGTATAAAAGATGAGAAGCTGTGACACATTTCTTCTAAGGACGTCACCAGAAGAATCAATGCAGTAGGAGCTAGAGTGCTTAAGTGAGTCTAGCCCAGCAGCCTGTGAGTCTGCAGTTTGTTATACCCATAACTTCCTGGGATCCATACTCAATGCATGGCTTCTTCCAGTGGTTCATGCTGGCAGAAAAAAATGAGAGGCATTGAAAGGCATTGAATGCTGAGGAACTGTCAGGGTGGAATCTGAAACTTTCATACAAATACTCCCTAAGCTCCAAAGAAACCACTTTGTAGATCCAAGAAGATCTGGTGGGGAGTGCTTTTCTTTGGAGATACCTGATCCCTGGTGGGAAGGTGTAGGTGTTTGGCCTCAGTCCATGTAGACATCCTATTCTCATGTCACATCTACCTGCTCCGCCTACCTGAGAACTCTTTGCTCAGGCCTTTATAATCGGTTGTCGGAGTGAGTTTAATACTGGCAATAAATTAATCTGCCTTAATTGGCTTTATTTATAGTCAAATGTGGAGCAAGGATGAGGGAATGGATCCCAGCAGGATCTCAGGAAAGCATTTTATTTTACTCTATTGCAGCATCTAGAAGAGTTACATTAAAATAAAGTGTGACCGCCCCCTCTCCCTCATACCTGCCTGTGTCTCAGAATAATAAGCTTTCCATTTCAGTAGGGAATGAAGCTATTTGTCAGTTCCAATGTCAAGAATGAATGCAATTCGAATTCTCCAGCCATTTATTTCAACAATTCTCTTTTCTTCAGCTGAAATAACTTAACATAAGAAATAGCTGTTCACTCAATGTAAAACTTGCAAACCTGGTTCCAAGAGGCATATTTCTTTAGGAAAAAAAATGAATCTTGGCTAGGGACTGCTGGATAAAGAAGCTCCATCCATCTTGGTACAACAGCAATGCTCAAGCCCATCGGACCACTTTCCTCTGCCATCCTAGGCTCAGGGGAAGCATCCCAATAGACCCATCTCCTCACTTCCCTCTTCATTACCATCATTATAATTGCTACGCTTTCCTCATAAACATTCACGATTCATCATCTTTCCTCTTTAAACCTGATGCTTTGATGACACCCAGATGGCCTGAATATAAAACCTTCAGTGACTGAGACATCGAGAAAAATTAGAAATCATGATAAAGTTTTCCATTTCACCACTGACAAGTCCCCACTGACGAAGACAAAAGTGAGCAGCAGTTTGCTGCCGGAAAATGGCTCTGTGTGGATGACGGAGAGGAATGGGGACTCCTGGGGAACAGCTAGCATCGGCTGGAGACCGAAAACGTATTCAGGGCCTGTCTTTGAACTGAACACCAAACTTCAAAGTCTAAAAATGTTTTCATTTAATAAAAATGTTTCTCCTGTCTCTTCTTTTCCCAAATACCAGCCTACTCAAACAAGGGTTGAAATATAAAAACAAGGGCTTGAAATGTTGTCCAGTGGAAAAAGCAAATATTTAGTTTTTCATTTAGGAGAGCGAGTTTTTATATGTGACACAGCATTCATTGTGCCAGAGATTTCTGCCATACTAATAAATGTAAAGTACTTCATGAACAGTAATTGGCTTAGCCATCAAGTCAATCTTAGAAGTAAGCACATCAGCACCCCATATGCTAAGTTGTAAAAAGGTCAGGTGACCTATCCAAAGACACTGGATTTTGCAAATCACAGCACTAATTCCCACACAACTGATCCAAAGATTGCAATCCTAACAAACATAATGTGTCCTATCTCAGAACTGTACATTGCCAAAATTTCTAGGGAACATTTTCTAAGAACTGAGTATTCTGAGCTATGGTTCCCTTGAATTTTTGCCTCAAGGTAGGAGAAAATGAATGAGCAATACCTCTTCCATCTTTGGCATACCCATACATGTTTAAAGCTGTTTTGCAAATGCTACAAAGAAAGAAAAGACACAACCTTCTTTTGCAAGTACATGTGTGTTTGTGTGTTCTAATACCCTGTGGGTGAAATTAGACAGAACAAAGAAGGGCCAAAATGTTTAAAGGCCAATACAGAAAAGAGGAGCCAGAAAGGGAGGCATACTGCATGCTAAAAGACAGCAAAGATGGAGGTCATCACAGGACAGAGTTCATGCAGACAGATGTAAGGGATGTGGGTAGGTGGAAAGCTAAGGTATTTCAGACCTCAGGCTTCAGAATAAAGAGTTGAGAGGCAAGATGGACCAGTCAGGGGCATGATGGCATACATGAGGTTTACATTCTGTGCTCTTTCTCTGACATTCTGAAACTGCCATCCCGAGGACTCTTCACTTCACTCTCAGACTTTGTCATTTCTTTTCCCTAAGGTAACCTAGAAGACATGCCCGGGGTTGCCATCTCTTCATCGCAGACAGCTACTTCAGGAAAATCCATCCACCCTGTCTTTGTGAGCTTAGTCAGGGAACAAACCTCAAAATACTCCTACCTGAAGCGCTTACCACCGCAGGTCTCCCCTAACCCCACCCCCAAGGCTCATGTGATCTCTCAATCAGTCAGTTTCTCCTTAAATTTCTCTAAACACCCCCACACAAGTCTTCTATGAAGTGGATGATTAGTTCAGACTGCCTAGGATGAAGGTGGAGTTCTCTCTGTGGCCTTGGTGAGTTAGGTCTCTGTCTCTATAGTTGAGTATGTGTTAGTCACTTTTCAGAAGTTGTAAAATACCATGGGAGTTTAGGAGTCTGAGAGAGAGAAGAGGTGACCTCATTGTCACTCTTATTCACCCTGGATATTGTCTAGGCAGGATAGGGAAGATTCAGGCACAAACCTGGGTAACTTTGAGAACATGACCATCACTTTAGCATCCAGGCTGAAGAAAAAGGGAAAAACAGGCAAGGCCACCTGTCAAAGGCAAAGAAAAGAGGGCCTCAAGCATAAAGGGCAATATTAATCAAAGTCCTCAGTTAACTTGATATTATTCTGGTATGAAGAAATAACAATCAAATTTCAGATTCATTGCTGAAACTAAAACAAAAGACTACTTCGAAAGAATGGAAAGGCAAACTGAATCTTGGAGAAAATATAAACAAAAAAAAAAAAACCTGAGAAATTTTTTTAAAAAGACGTATCTGAAATATACAAAGAACACTTAAACTCTAATAAGAAAATTAACTAATTTCAAAATGGAAAAACAAGGTTGGGGAGACAGCTCAGTGGAAAAGATGCTTCACACAAGTGTGAAGAATTTGAATCCCCAGGACCCATATCAAAGCTGGGCAGGCCAGTGGTCACCTAAAATCCCAACATTTGGGAGGCAGGCAGGGAATTTCCAGAAAATGCTGGAAAGCTAGCCTAGCTGATTGGTGAGTTCTGAACTTAATTGAAAGACTTTGACTTAATAATAAAAGTGAAAAGAGATCAAAGAAGATATCTGATATAAACTTTAGGCCTCTACATGTATGCTCTTTCACATGTATACCCACACACATGCAGGTACTACCATACATGTGCAAAAAGAAAAAATAACAGGCATGAATTCTTCAGCAGGAAGATATGCACGGAGCAGATGGATATATGGAAAGTGTTCCATGTCACATGACATAAAGAAAATGCTAATTTGATCAGTAGTAGGAAGCACTGTACTCCTATTAGAGTGGGCAGAATCTGAAACACTAGCAGCAAGTTCAGGTGAGAGTATGTAGCCGTGGAAACTCTAGCCCATTGAACTCTAGCAGAAAGGTAAAATGGACTAGGTTGGTGGTTTCCTGCCAAAGTAAATATGTTCTTCTCATATGATCTAGTAATTGTCCTTTTGGCAGTTAACCCGAAAGTATTGAAAAGCTGTGTCAACCAAAAAGATTACACATGGATGTTCGTCAAGGCTTTATTCATATTGCCAAATTTGAGAGAGGCGAAGATGCCCTTCAGTGAAGTAGCATTAATATACTGTACAAATGGAATCTTATTTAACACCAAAAAGAAAACAACTATCAAAGTTAATAATCCCAAGCCCTCAGCTAGCGGAGACAGGAAGATCGTGACGTTGAAGCTAACCTAGTTGATATAGAAAGACTCTAACTCAAAAAAGAAAAGAAATTGAAGCTCTCAAGCCATGAAAAGACATGAAGTAATCTTACATGTATGTTACTCAATGATAGGAAATCAATCAGAAAATATTACATATATGATTCTGTAGAAGGCAAATCCATGGGAAGAATAAAAGAATCAGTGTTCAACAGGACTGAGGAAAGGAATGAAAGGAAGATCATCTAACTGCTTATCATAATGCCATACTAGTGGCAATCGCTGCACACTTGTAAACATATAAAATGAGCACCGTCAAGAGTGAATCCCAATGTAAGCTATGGAATAGGGGTCACAGTGACAAGTCATTGTAGTTCACTATGATAGCAATCTTACCATTCTAGTAAAAGACCTCAATCGCCAAGGAGGCCGCGATACACAATAGAACTCCGTACTTTCTGTTGAATTTTGCTATGAAACTAAAACTGCTCCAAAATAGACCAAATAAAAGGTGAAAAGCTTCTATGACACATTTTGAACTTAAAACACATTTAAACCCATCTCTCACTTTATACTTATCTGCAAAGCATAACTGACAAAGACCTCTCTGTACACATGCTTTGAAGCCTGACTCCTGAGAAATTAAATTCTAACCAGGTAGCAAAAGGTCAAGACACATGGTACAAAAGTCTTCAAAACTCATTTTCCTATGACCTCACTAAACAGCTACGAGGGCAGTGAGCTGAGCTCTGGGATCTAAGATAGTATAAGTAGTGAAAGTCTCATGGCACACCCGGAGAGACTGGCAAACAAATGACTGATTATACAGACTAATAGTGACTTACTGGAGTAAGTGTAAACCAGAACCCAGAGGAGAGATGAATATTGGAGACTTCTGGTTAATACTCAGTGACTCAAAACTCGGTTAGCTACCATACCTGTGTAGATGAGTAGACAACTGTGCAGGACAAGGAAGCAGATACTAGGGAAACCGTGAATACCAAAGATTATAGCTAAACCTGTGAAGATGATAGTTTTAAAAACCTAATCTTAATTACCAGATAACTCGATATCTAAGCTGAAACAGGACTCCGTTTTCAAGAAGTCTAGGGGATAAGTAAAATAAAAGTAGTTTTGTACATTCAATCTACAGAGTACTTGGCATCTGAGGGACGTTACAGATACTCAGTCACAGAGGTTCTCAAACACTGCTGAGCTAGCACAGGGTGGGGACTGAGCAGCAGCACAGTGTTCAATACACGCATGACGAAACAAACCATTACAGAGAGCCTTATATGTCTTCTTGTACACAAGTGAAGAGTTTTTGACACCCATTACTAGGGTTGGGGATATAACCTGCATGGCAGAGTGCTGCCTGACACATATAAGCCCTGGTGTTCTATCCACAGTACTTCTGAGTAAGCGGTAGTACTCAGGCTCATTTTGAACCAATTAAATATAAATCTCTAAAGATGAGAATTTGGATTTTTTAATAAAATAAGCCTCCTCTGGATGATTCTAATGCATAATGAGGATTGAAACCCCTATACACACAATCTTTTCTTTGCATCTATTATGAATCTGTCAAAAGGAGAGGCATAGTTAGAGTGAAATGTTAATAAAATAAAGACCATGATTCATCCTACAGCTTATAAATTATAACATTACCAGTAACTTACATCTACCTCATAGAGACTCTTCTTTCCTAGTCCTGTTCCCTCTAGCAGCAACCACTTCACTAAATTTTTCGAAAACCACATTTTGTTAGTTTATTTCATGTGTATGTACAATACATATAAACAACACTCCCTGGATTAACTTGATTCTGAGTTCCAGTAAGAAGGCTTGGAGATGTGGTTCAGTGGTGGACCACATGCCTAATGTACACAAAGGCCTGGTTTTGATCTCTAGCCATGAACACACACACACACACACACACACACACACACGCGCGCGCGCACACACACACACACACACACGCACACGCACAATATACACTATTGTTACTTTTAAAACTTTGCTATTTACAATGTGATTAAGATTAAGCACAGTAGTACCCTTCCAAAACTTGTTCAAAATGCAGAATCTGGAGCACAGCTCAGATCCACCAATGGGAAGCATCATTTTAAAAGATGTGTACAGGACTGGAGAGATGGTTCAGGGGTTAAGACTCTGTCTTGCAAGCAGCAGGTCCTGAGTTCAGATCCCAGGTCTCATGTAAAAAAACAGGCAGAAATAGTGGCAATCTGCATTTCTGGCCCTAGTGGATGGAGCCTGGGAAATCCCAGAGCCAAGAAAAAAGGAGATAGACGCAATGTCCAACACACTATTGACCCCACAAAGTCTAGCCTTTGCTAAAGGCACTAGGATCCTTGGAGGCAAGGATTGACAGCCACACGTAGTATTCCTATGCTTAAAGGGAGCACAGGAAATGGTTCTGGGAAATGCCCCTGGGTCCTTGCACCTCATCTGAGAGGGGGACCCAGAGGAAAGTTTGGCATGCTCATTAAAGGATGCTCTGGGGATGGGAGGAGGAGGCACTGGGGGATGGGGAGGGAAGGGGGGGTGAGGGACACAGAGGGATGGGGGGTTGGAGGGAGAGGGGGCACCGGTATACCTGTTAAGTTTGTATGAGTGGAAATGAAAAAAAGAAAAAGGAGATAGAAGCAGTCCAGGAAGGTTTCCAAAGTCACCCTTGGTCCTCCACAGGAACACACAGTGCTCTCTGATACACAAACACACACACACACACACACACACCAATAAATAATAATAAAAGATGATGCACACTAAAATATTATGAGCATTAACACAAAGAAGTATCACTGGCATTTATCCAAGTTGAGGCATGTAAGCGTAACACTTTAAATGATTATTTAGGGGTTTACAATGTTTTAATACATGGATGATGACAAATACCATTACAAAGAGTCTTATATGTCTTCTCACACAAGTAATGTGGTTTTAAGACATAGAACTAGTGCTGGGATATAACCCAGATGGTAGAGGGCTGCCTAACAGGTACAAGTCCTTGTGTACTATCTCCAAAATTGTATATACTAGGCATGGTAGCACAAGCCATATTCCCAGTACTTGGAAGGATCAGGAATTGAAGGTCATCCTTAATTAATAGCAAGTTTAGGCCAGCTTGTGCCACACAAGAAGCTGTTTATCTAAAAGAGTGATTATGTGAAAGAAATTATCTACTTTTGTATCACCAAATTGTTTTCTGACATAATGTAAGAATGTTGGAAAGTATGTAAGAATTTCTACTAAAGGTTTGTAAGATGGGTCAGGGGTTAAAGGCTTTGCCTCAAAAGCAAAAGGAACTGAGTTTGAATCTCCAGATCCCAAGTAAAAATGCTTGGCAGAAATAGCCATGGTCTTTAATTCCAGCCCTGTAAGGTGGGGTCTGAGAAACCCTAGAGCAAAGCAATAATGTGGTAAGCAATCCAGGATGATTCCTAATGCCATCTTTTCTGATTCCTGATGTGCGTGCCTGTGGAGGCACATACACTCAAATATCCTCTTATACACTTCAACAAACACACACATGCACAAACACACACAAACACACACACACGCATACAAACACAGACACACATATGCATGCATAAACACACACACACACACGCACACACACACACGCACACACACACACACACACACACACACACACACACACACATATACAAAGAATTTCTCCTAAAGCACATCTTCTGAAACACTAAGTTTTGTCATACTCCTTGATTTCTACCTGTTTGATGGTGGATCACTGAGGTTGTGATTTATATTTTCCTGAGTTACAAATGAGTTCAATGATCATTTTAATTGTTTATATATTTATATTTTCTCTTTTATATAATACCTATTCATTTATTTGGGTCATTAGAATTTATTTCTAAACTTATATGTTTTTTATATTTATAGAAACAGATTTTTCAGTTACATATGTTTTAAATAACTTCTGCTAGCATACTGCTTGTCTTCCCACTTCTGTCATGGTGACTAATGATGAAAACAAATTTTAACTTCTAGTGTCATAAGATTAATCAATGCTATTTTGGTTAGTGATTTTTATCTTTTTTCAAGAGATATTTCTTGCCCTGAAGTCTGAAATATATTCTCCCACATTTTCTTCTAGCAATGTTAAAGCTCTGTTCTCCTGTTTAAGTCTGTAATCCATCTGGAATTGATTTTTGTGCTCTTTGTACAGGAGGGATCTAATGTCATTTCTTTTCTATAGAGAATCAATTGTCCCAGAACTGTTATTGAATAGTCCCTCCTTTCTTCCAGTTGATCTCAGAGCCTCTTGGGTCATGTATATTCATCAACTTGTTTCTGACTCTGTCTTGTTTCATTGGACAAATTGTCTGTCCTAGCACCAATACCACAGAGTTTTAATCACTACAACTTTGCAACAAATCTTGATGTCTGGTAGGGCAAGGCTTTCCAATTTATTTGTTTCCTTCAGCATTTTAGCTAGTGTGGTCCTTTTAATTTCTATATAAATTATAAAATCAATGTGTCATGTCACACTTGGAATACCATTAGGATTTTTATTGGAAATGCATTAAAAATCAATTTGGAGAGAATCGATAGCCTTATAATATTGAACTATTCTTTTTATGAATATTGAACATTCATGTCTTTCAACAAAGTCTTATATACCCCTCTACAAAATTCTTATATGTAACTTAGGTTGATACCTACATGTACTCTCTTTTGTAATTAAAACTTTATTTCTTCTTTTGTCAATAATATATGAAAATATAAACACTTATATGTGCTGTTTCTTAGTCAATCACTTGCATAATCTTCTCATTGTATCAATATAATATTTATCAGTAAATTATAGACAAGTGTCATTATCTGAAAAATTAGAATTTTGAGTTTTTTGTTTCATTTTCTTTTCTTTCTTCTGTGATTTTTGAGATAAAGTTTCACTTCCTGAGTGCTGGGATTATAGGCATGCACTAAACCTAGTTCATGTGGAGCTGGAGATTTGAACCCAGGGATTTGTGCATGCTGACCAAGTACTACATGTCGTATGTACTACATCTGCAGCCCCAAATTTTTGTTTCACATTTCCAATCTATTTGTATGTCAGAGGTTATTAACCATACTCAATACATATTATCTCTTTCTTTTTTTAGTAATAGAACACTGTGAATTTTGGTTGATGTGATAGCTACTTTTCTTACTGCTGTAATGAAATACCCAATAGTATTTTGGCTTTTAGTTTCAGGTGTTATCAGTCAATCAATCATGATAAAAGGCCTAGCAGTAGGAGTGGTCTTAGTTACAGTATGTGGAAAAATGAGGTGGCCGGTCATATCACAGTGGCCAGAAAGCAGAAAGCAGGATGAAACTATAACACTCAAAGACCCAGCCCCACTCAGGAACTCATTTCTACCAGCTAGGACCTAAACTTCCCAAAATATCACCACTAACGCAGAACTTTGGGGAGTGTTCAAAACATGGCATGATTGCTATCTTGTAATTAGGTGTGAGTAAATGTCCTAAGTTGTTAGCAGAAAAGGTAAATGAAATGTGTATATCACAACATTAAAAATAGGATGAAATCTAATTGAGTCTAGTATTGAGGATACTGCAGCACTGAAAAAGTCAATCAACTCTGTATTATCAAATAATAGGCAACCAGAGTTTGGGAAATAATCAGTTGACAAATGTTAGATTAGAGATGATCTGTGCAAATAGCCTCAAATAATTTTCTATGAATCTTTAAATGATAGAATGAGGGTGGCAGAAAAAACAGTGAAACAATTATACTAAAATGTCACTGAACCAAAAAACATAATAAGTCCACAGACTTATTAAGTATAAGAAATATAAAGGAAATTACTATAAGAAGAGAAAACATAATCAAATTACATCTCGAATCACAGTTCAAAAAAAGTGTGTGTGTATGTTTGTGTGTGTGTGTGTGTTTAAGTGAACATATGTGGGGATGTGAGTGTGGGCATGCTATGGTATACATACTGCAGGTATAGGTTAACCTTAAGTTATTGTTCCTTACCTTTCCACCTATGTGAAACAGGCTTGGTCTTACCATTGGTGCTGCCTAAATCAAACTGGCTGGCTTCAGATCTCTAGCTTCCACTCCTGGTGGGTAGTCAGGCCACTGTGTCCCAAGTTTACATGGAAACTGGGGATCTGAACATCTGTCCTCATACCTGAGGACATGAGCCATGTCCCTAGCTTAACGAAATTTTAAAGCAGCAAAAGATATGTCATGTATTTTTACAGAGAATAGAAGCTAAGTCCATTAGGCAGAAATAAAATTATAGTAAATGTTGATGGGGAAGAAAAGAAAGATGCTTTCCTCAATAGTATACCCACTAATATGTGATTCTTGTTCCAGCAAGTAGTCAGACACATTCCATCAAAGAAAAATCAAATGAAGCCCACTGGCCCACACAAGTGAAAAAAACCTGAAAATAGGATGTGTCTGGCAGGGGAAAAGAAGTGCTGTAGGGTGAAGAGCGGAGATGAGATTGGGGAAGAAGGGATGAAGTATGTCCTCACTATATTCATGTGCGTACCACTAAAAGATTAAAAATAAACAGATACAAAAAAGACAATGATACTAAAAGAAATAGGTAGGTCTGTATACAAAGTTAGCACTACCAGATGTGGAGTATTATCATTTGATCTATTGAACAGAGTAGAGATTTATATAGATCAGGTGATCAAAGAAGTTTAGCTCCAGAACATCGTATTGTGGATCTCTACTGTGATTTTTTTGGTCCAGTTCTGGAATTCATAATTGAAATTTACTTACTCAGTCACTGGCAGAATCCCCATACTGGTTTCTTCACCGGTTGAGTATGGAGCATTATGGCAAGAAGAGCCAAGCGAACTCTCTAGCACTGCCTGCTCCAGAAAAATCAGAAACCAAAGCAACCTTACATCCCTGGAGAGATTTCAGGGATTGGTGCCACTTCAAATACTTGAAAGATGGAAGGGTAGTGTTGCCCACCACATTTCCATTCAACTTCCTGTTAGAAACTCGAAAACAGATGGGTTTAGAAAATGCAATGGGACATCATAAACTTAAACAGGTGTTGATTCCACTTGCACCTGCTGTTCCAGATGTGATTGCATTTCTGGAACAAACTGACATATACCCTGCCACTTGGCATGCAGCTATTGAGCTGAAAGATGATTTTATTTGCCTGCCTTTTACTAAGACTAACAGAGGTCATTTGCTTTCAGCAGACAATACAACTTCATTATCTTATTTCAGAAGTGTCAATTCTCATATCCTAGGTCATAATTTAGTCCATGGGGATTTTGATCACTGTTCAATTCCACAGGTCATACACAGACCCATCATGTTGATGTCACTGATGACAATATTGAATAAACATAGTGGGATAAAATGGTAACTACTCTAAAGTGCAAGTACATGTTAGGAAAAAAAATCAACAGAATATCAAGTGTCTTCCATAGGTTCAACGTTGTGATTCATACCAAGGTATCCCTAAATATCCTAGACACAAGGCCTAGTGACCTTCTACATATTTAGAAGGAAATGTGTTCCTTATTTGAGTGTTACCTCGATGCATTTATGCAGTTATTTGAACAGTTTGTTAACTTCAAATGAAGCCTAAAATAAGAAAAGGCTTTGCAATTGATCCAGGCCGATGTACAAGTTACTGTGACACTTGGAACAAGTGATCATTAAATCCAATGACTATTGAAGAGTTGGTGTCAAGCAGAAGCGTTTTCTGGAAGAGCTCACTGGCCCTTAGAACCAGATCATAGTGGAGATGCTTTGAATTGCAGAGCAAAGACTTAACATCATGGGCACACAACTACTCTGCCTTTGAGAAACATCTTTGGGTAGATGCTGTCATATTTAATGATGGTCTCTACCTGAAGCCTATACTGGGTATTATTCAGCCTAAGAAGTTTGCATATACAACTGTACTCCATCATCACATGAATGAACATGTAAGATTTTTGCCCAAACAAAAGTAAGTTACTTGAAGAAGTTACCTAAATGCCTGTAGTCCTCCTGCTACATCGTTGTCTCCTCCCAGCTTGCAACTACAGCCTCATATGGCATTCCCTTCAGTCAGATAATAGAGGACATAAAGCTTGGTTTACAGCTGTCTATGCATAGTACACATGTTATGCAGAAATGGACAGGGGCAGCAGTATAATCCTTTCCTTGGGACACTGCCGAAGGACAATAGTGAATTATAACCTTCCTATTGAGAGACCTTTGAGCAGTGCACCTGATTGCTCACGTCACTTGAAAGCAGAACATACATTGACTGCACACCAACTTGTGAGCTGACCCACCGGTGGTTTGACCCAGTGTTCAGAGACTTGAATAAAACATGATCAGAAAGTTGACTTCAAAAAGGTCAGAGAAGAGATACCATAAATTGAACTTCTTCAAAATTAAGAACTTTGTTCATCAAAACATACTATAAAGTAAACTACATTCTGGGAGAAAAATATTTTTAAAGTACTTGTGTTCAAAAATTTAAAGACTTTTCAAACCCAAAATTAATAAAACAAATAAACAAATAAAACTGGGCAAATACATATATACCTACACATACAAATATATATCATATATGTTAGCAAATTGTAAGATGTTCGGCATCATTATTCTTTAAAGGAATGCAAATAAAATCATGATTAGATGAATGCTATACAACAATTAGAACTTTTAAAATAAAAAATATAAGAAAAAAAGAGGAAACACTATAACACTCTCACACTTCTTGTGGCAACATAAATTGTATAATTTCTTTATAAAATAGTTTAGGAATCTCTTATAATTTAACTGTCACATGTAACTGGCACATCACATAGTATTTTTACTCGTAGATATTTTTCCAAGAGAAACAAAAGTTCTACATGAAGATTAGTATAATCATCCTCATGTCAACTTTCTTTGGAATAGCCCAAACTGGAAGAGAATCCAATGTCCATCCAAAGGTAAAAGAGATGCATTACCATGTAGCTATAAAATGCAATACTTCTCAGCTATGACACAAATAAACTATTGACCAAACAACATGGATAAATTTTAGAGTAATTACAGTAAATGAGAGGCGTCAAACACAAAGAAAGTGTACTATGAATCTATCAATTTGCATAAATTTCTGGGAAGCACTGCCACTCTAAACTGACAGAAAGTAAATCAAAATGATGGATCTGTCAGGTATCATTATTGTGGTTTTGATTTAACGAGTGTGTGGGGGATATATCTGCCTGCATCATAACTTATCAAACTGAACACTCTAAGTATATGAAATTTATTTCATGTCAATCGTACACTAATAGAACTTTTAAAATATTAAAATACAAGAAAACAAGATGTGGAAATGTTCTTTTAAAAAATTTATGTGGATTCTTTGTTTATAGTTAAAGTCACAAATGGATATTGAAGTATTGTTGCTGCATCAATTGAGATAACATAAGTATTCTTTCTTTAATGTGGGGACTGATTATTACCTTAATATTAGACCACCCCTGTGGTACTTTCTCCACTCACTCACTACTAGATGTGGTCGGCTAACATGCTAAAATGTTGCTGTGCCTAAACCAATGACAGAGGGCAGCCCATGTGTTTTCTTTCTTCTTCAATCTAATTTAGTTTTTATTTTCAGTTTATAACATGTTCATGAGTTATAATACACATACTTTTTCACCTTCTTAAAAAACTTCTATAAAATTATGCAAATTTATAATGCTCTGTTCTATTTGAAATTAGTTTGGGAACAGGGATCTGGTATTTTCTTTGCAATAAACTTTCAGTTCAAAATAATATGTATGCATTCTGGTTGTTCTAAGTTCTTCTTGAAATTATTTGTTAATTATAATTTTCTAACATGTCCCACTTTGTCCTAAGTTTAAACTTTCTGCCATGAAGTTGTATCTTTCATTTCTCCTATTTCTGTAATTATGTGTTCTTTTAAGACTTACTATTTTTATTACATTTCTTCTCCACATAAATCTATTTCACTTGGTTTTTACAACAACAACCTGTAGGTTTGTTTTGATTACTTTAAATTATTAATGCTTCTTGAAGGTATGATTTCATTCTTTCATCCCAATTTCAGAAAATTATCTTCTAAAATTTTCAAATGTTTATTTTTATTATAATTTCTATTCATCTCCCATTTTCTCTTTAATTTATCTGTAACCTGAGTATGTATGCTACAGCGTCAGTAATGTATTTCATAAAATATGAGCAGTAAGTTCCTCTATAATTACATACAATAGACTACTAAACACATCTACTAGTGCCTTTTAATTTTCATAGTCATGCCATTATAGACATGCCATTTGGCTATATTTTGAATCTGGAGAACCATTTTTGTCAATCTGTTATTGTTAGGTCCTGTTTGTGCTTTTATCTTAGGAGTTTCTCCATAGATCTTATGTATTCAATATGTGAATTCAATAGTTTCTACATTTACAGTGTTAGTGATCTCAGTTTATTATCCATTATTTCTTCTGATTCTCACTCTTGATAGTTTTCTTTGATACCTTGATGAACTCCAGTTAAGAGTTTCATGGTTGTCTCCATTGTAAGGTTGTGCTTATTTTATAGGTTCAAAATTTGATTTTCTTCCAGAAAAGATTTGTATATATCTTCCAGAAGTTCCAATACACTAGCATTTGTACAAATTTCTCTGAAGGCTTGTGATTCAAAGTGGAAGTAGGGTAATGAGTTCTTCTTTAGTGAAGCACATCCAAACTCTGAACCCAAATTACAGATCTGCTAAGTACATCTGTCTTTGGGGCCACACTGCCCCTTTCGTCTGTCTACTCCTCACAATTTGAAGTTCTCTCCTCACCTCAAAGGCTGTTTCTTCATTCTTCTTTGTTTGTGTTTTGGAATGTGACTAGACAGTGCACCTTAGATTCCTTGTCTATTCTATATCTTTTAATGAACCATTAATTCATCACATTGTTTCTCCTTTCATGTTTAGCTTACTCTACAGTAGGAGGGTCTACCAGAGCACTTAGCATTCTGTATAGCCAGATGTGGAAGTTAATTCTAGATTCATGTCTTAGGATAGTGAAAGACATATTGGAAACTATCAGAGTTGTCGACCTCTTTTTCAGTATTCTGAAAATTGAAACATGATTAGTCACATAACACAGAAGTAGGGAGGAACTGTTAGGGACTAAATTGTGTCCTTTCAAAACTCAGATGGTAACGTTCTTGTCATGGTTAGGCACAGGTGTCCACTTAACAGTTGAGGGTTTTGAGCTCTGGGTACATTTGTGGAGAATTAGTGCTTGGGTTAAGCCCAGAGGAACCTGCAGGAGATTGTCTGACTGATGGGGAAGGCCCAAGTGGGTGGGATTAGGCCCTGGAATAAAATACAGGAGAGCTGGTAGAGAGAGTCGGCATCCTTGTGTATATTTGGCCAGACATGCTGGTCTGGCAAGTAAGGATCGTCCCTCTCTCATCCATTACATAAAGATGGTGTGGCCAGTTCCCTCAGCCCTGCTGCTGTGCATGTTCTCTCATCAAGCTGGACTATGAACTGTAACCAGTAATCCTAAGAGATCCTTGTTCTCTTAAGCCATTTATGGTCATTTATCAGCAATCATGAAGGCTGACTGCAACAGTTCTAATACTGTCATGGTTTGAGATGTGTCCCCCATGGTCTCATGTGTTTGGCAAGATCATGGCACCTTGAGAGGTGGAGCCTTGCTGGAGGAAGGCAGTCATAAGGGGTGGGCCTTGAGGTGGATTAGTCCCACCCTACCTCCAGAAGAAGTCTGCCTTTGCAGCAAGCAGTCTTGCAGCTCACAGCCTCTAAGATGTCTGCAGTGACATAGTCTCCTCCAGCTTTGGCCAGCCAGCCATGCTGCCTCTGCCATGAGAAACTATACCTTCCCTCTGGAACTATAAACTGAACAAATCTCCCTTTCTCCCTTTAAGTTGATTGGCTTTGAATGCTCTCTCACAGCAATAGATAAGAGTAACCATTACAAATACCCAAGTAGACCTCAAAATGAGAGTGTGTTTAGAGATGACACATTCAAAGTGATAACTAAAGTTAAACGTGGTCATAGTTAGACTCCATATATCTGGTGCTCTTATAAGAGATATTGACACCAGCAATGCCCAAACACAGAAGATACAATGAAAAAATGACGACTCTTAAGATAAAGAGAGAGAATGGCAGGAAAAAAAACATAAAAAACTTAAATGTGAACTTCTTACCACAGTGAGCAACAAATTTCTCTCATTTAAAATTTTGTCTGTATATTTTCTTAAAGATTCTAAAAAACTAATACAGGAGCCTACATGGAATTCATATGTTTTCATGATTCTCAGAGTAACCAATTCTTCTTATCTTCCCAGGAAATTTTATCCATCTTTGAAGGCCAGCTCCAATTCCATATCTTCTGTGCAAATTTCCCTAATTTACTGCATTTTTATATTGTATACAGTTTCTTTTATATATTTTTTGCATTGTGTTTGTATATTGTACTAAAAGAACTACTAAAGACAAGATACATAGAGTCCATGTTTGAATTTCCAATCCTGCCTTAGTCCTTGTAAGATGAATGAATGATAGACTTGAGTGGATATGCTGGATCAATGAGTGAGATGCGATTTCTCAAGATGCTCCTTGCTGCCCTCTGCTGGCAATGCTGTATCTAAGGCAAGCTGTCAAGAAGCTCTTGTAATATCAAGGATTTTCATGGCCTCTTTCAGATAATTCATTTTTAATTTATGAAAAGCTGCTTCCTTCTCCATTGGTATTAGCTTAGTCTTCTCCATCTGCCAGAATATTGGAAATTCTCATTTATTAGAATTTTTGAACAAACATTCACAGCTCTTTTCTCAACCCTTATAGTGATGGCTTCTAAGGCTAGCTAGATCATGCATCTAATAAACCTAGACTCGCCTAAGTATTATGGTGTATATCAGTAATCTCAGAACTTTGGAGTCAAAGGAACAAAGATAACAATCTTGAGACCAATGTGGACTGTTTTAAGACTACCCTGGGCTACCCTACCTCAAAAAATACTAAAAATTTCTTACTCAGTCCTAATTATTTATCCATATCCCATTTCAAAAACTCATTTCATCACATTCAGACTTGATCATCAAATAAATTTCTTGGAGCTAGAGAGATGACTCAGGGGTTAGGCGTCTGCCTCACAAGCAGAAGGTCCTGAGTTCGGATTCTGGATCCCACATAAAAGTGTCAGGCAGAAATTCGAGAGACTTGCACTTCTGACCCTGAAAGGCAGAGCCTGGAAATCTCCAGAGCAAAGCAAAAAGGAAGCAGAACAATCCAGGGTGGTTCCCAAAGTCACCCTTGAGTCTAAATAAAAATTTAAAATTTCTTCTCTAGACATGTTTTGGATCTGTGGTAGATCAAATAAGCCTCAAGAAATGTCTCCCTTCTAATTACACAACTTCTATGTATATGTTGCTTCACTTGACAACAAAGACTTTCTAGATGTTGTTAAGAATCTTGATATGTGAAGATTATTCTAGATTATAGGAGAAAGCATGATGCATTAATAATCTTGCTGGTTCTCTAAGAAGGAGGCAGGAAGATCAGAGTTGGGGAAAGACAGAAATAGTGGCAGCAATAACATGGGCTATGAGCCAAAGAATGTAGTTGACCTCTGAAGGCTAGAAAGGGCTAGAAAACAGGTTCTCTTGTCTGGCCTCTAGGAGATGCACAGCTTTGCTAATCCATTTGAGTTTGAAAACTTCCAAAACTGCTAGAGACTAAATCTGTGCTGCTACAAGCCACTAGGTTGGTGGAATTTGATAGTTCAGGAACAGGAAGTTTAGTAGACCAGTCTTTGACCATAATCCTTTGCCTGGCTCATCCAAGCCCTTTCTGCCATTACACCTAACCCTGTTCTCTTGGTTATCTCTCCCCAGGTTTCATTCCCTTTTCTCACTGCACCTCACTTTTCAGGATGTCAAGGTCTTAACCATTTACCATTTCTCTTCATCTACCCTAAAAATCCCCGAAGACCATATCCTGTTTGCTACTCTCATACACTGAGGATGGTGATCACATCAAGAGAACAAAATTCAACAATGTGTATTGGTGCAACTACAGACTCATGACTGGTAATCTCAATAGTTCCCCTATCATTTTTGGTTCCTGTGGATTTCATTAACTATTTTTCACAGCAATAATTCTACACCGTCATCTCTTCCCTACTCACCTATGTCATTATCAATACTCTCTTCAGTAAGTTATATTGCCTTCTGGTTTTTGTCTTGGTTCTTGTTTCTATTTGAGATACTACAGATTGAACCCAAGGCCCTGCACAAAGAAAATATCACTGATGTACAGCCCTATCCTCTCTCTCTCTCTCTCTCTCTCTCTCTCTCTCTCATTCTCTCTCTCTACACACACACACACACACACACACACACACAGCTTGGGTATATATATATATATATATATATATATATATATATATATATATATATATATATATATATATATATATATACCCAAGCAGCTGAGATTACAGCCCTGAAACATCAGGCTGGTTTATCTTCTTTTTTAAAAAAATTGAAGTATTTGATGCATTGATTCCAGTCTGGCCTCTTGTCTTTGTCCTTTGCTTTCATAGTCTTGCTGCTGACTGCAAGACCTTCCCTTCCTAGAACAGTTTTCGTATTTTACGTTTCCTTAAATACATTTGCTGCTTTTGTATTTCCCAACTTAAAGGCAAACCTTCATGAGCTTTCCAATTCCCCAGCTGACTGTTTCTCCTTTGTGTTTGCATTTGTTGCAAGTATTCTATTGCAACAATCACAATGTATATTCATATGAAATCATGTGGAATTGCATTTCTTATTTTATGCGTCTCTCCTTTAACTAGGCCAATAGTCTTTTGAGGTGAATTACTTTTTTATTTTTCTTATATCTCCCAACACTCTCCTACTATGCCTTTAATGACTTGGAAAATAGTAAGACAAGAACGGCCTCTCAAGCAGTAAGTGGTGTGGCTGGCCAGCCAGCCTCCCCCTCCACATACACATATACCATTATTTATCAGCCACGACTCTCACCTCCTCCCAGTGATTAATCTGTTTGGAGACTGAGGCCTGTCCCAGACCCCCAGGCAGAGGATCATACCCATCCAAATGACAAGTGCATTGGCATGTCCATCAAATCTGCTTCAGAATCAGAAAGACACTCTTGGCTACTTCTGTGCTCCAGACCATCTGGTCAGATGGCATAGAGCCCACTTCCAAGGTCAGTTCTTTACTGCCCCGAACCTTCTATATTGTGCCACAGAAGTAAACTTTCTCTCCAAGCTGCCAGGCAAACTCTTTAGCAGCTCCTTCAGTTTCTCCAGCATCTACTTTCAATTTTAATTCCCAACTATGTAGCAGGATATTTCTCTGGACGACTGTTGTCATCTACCTGTTTCTGAGAACAAAGGAATGGTCTGGAAGGCAAAAGATGAAGCATCCACTTCTCATGCTCCTTTTCCATGGGAAGGAGGGTGGAAGTACAGTAGATTTCACCATGGAAACATAGACTAGTATTTTTGGATTTCAGAGATGCACATAGTCTATTTAATGGACACTTTCATCCTAAATTAAATCTCCATTCACTTTAGAAGTGATTAATCATGAACCATATTCCATAATTTAATGATGGTTTCTTTCACATTAAAAAGTAATTTATTACAAACACAGTAGGGATGGAGATGATAAAGGAAGTTATAGCACATTTCTTTCTGGTACAGTTTTTTGGGTGGAATTCACGTCTAGAAAGTAAATGTAATGATGAAAGGCTGTTGACAGAACAGAGAATGTTACTGATGGGTAGCCGTGAGAAGATCTATGCAAATGATATTCACCTGTGCCAACACAGAAAGGAACAGAATTCCTAAGAACCAAGTTGAGAAGAAAGCTGGCTTCACACAAAACAGATGCAAACTCTTCTACATGTGATCAGTGCTGTCGTCACATGTTGAATATTCTTGTAGGTTATCTTGTTTGTGTAGATGGATGCGGATAGATGTGCTAAAGCTGAGAACAAAGTATATATATTCAAAACCAAGTATTAAAGGGTTATCTAAAATTATACCCCCACCTTCCTTTCCCATGCATTTGGGAGAAGGGAAGAAGAAATGGAGACACGTGAAAGAAATCCCTAACCTTCAAAATTGAGCACAAAGGTGACTGACTATTGCAATTTCCCCAAATAATTTCTGAGTAAAAGACTTTGCATGTTGATATATTCCATGATGATTTACTTACTGAAAGCCCATTAATGTTCAATGAACTCATTTCCCTCAATTAGCCGCACTGGCCCTGAGGATAAGAATGGCTTTGCTTCTCCACCCAACGCACTGACAGCACAGCAATGTTCAAAATATTTGCCTGGATAGTACAATTAGCAAAACAACTCCAAATCACACATATGTTCTATGACTTATATTTTACAATCTCGAGAACAAATTAGGTGGACTGTGCATTGGGGCTGGGGTGCGAGAGGATGTTTCTGGAGGGAACAGAGAGAATGTTAAAAATCCACGAAGCTACTGGAAATATGCCTTCCCCCAGGTTAAAATTAAATGAGACTACTGAAATTTTGCCTCAGGCGTTGCTGGGAGGGGTGTATACAGACTGCTTTCAGTAACAACTTACAGACGCTTTTTAAATACGGTAGGCTATCTGCGCCACTTTGACTATTTGGGGTCCTGAGGAAGAACGTGCGGGGCGCTCGCTCAGGTTGCAGGGAGTTGAGCGCGCTCCTGGCCGCAGTGCGGCTCCTCGCCACCAGGGGGCGGCGGTCAGCGCCCAGCCGCCAGGCCCGCGGCCGCTCTCCCAGCATGCCTCGCTCCGGCCCCCGCGACCCGGAAGCTGTCGCCGGGCGGCCGCCGGCCGGCAGCCCTAGCTGAGTCGGGGTTGCGGAGCGCAGTCGCCCGGGCTCCCCGAGCCTGCGGTGGCTGCAGGCCGAGGTGGTCGGCGGTGGGGGCATGCCAATGAGTCCACTCCAGACGGGGGCTCGGTGCGGTCACGCGGCTCCCGGCGACCTGCGACCCGATCCCGGGCTGGCTGCCCCTTGGGCGTCTGTAAGTGTCCCGGGCCTGCGGGGCTGCGAAGCGACGCCCTCCGGGGCCGGGACGCGGACCGCCGAGGTTCCCTCCCGCCCGCCGCGAGCTGCTTGGCTCGGTTGACAGCGAGCGGGAGAAGCGGGGCTGTCTTGCTGCTTGGCGCTTTGCAGTGCCGGTAGGACCGAGACCCCCCCCAGAGCGCAGCCGCTTTGCCCGTTAGCATCCCCGACTTGCTCTTGCCTGAGATCTCCGAAAGTAAACTGTCATCTGGGAAACCCACCTGTCTGCCCCGTGCGCCATGAAGGCAGGGACGGTGCCCCCGAGCCCCGAGCCCAGCGGCACGAATGTGTGGAGCAGTCAGAAGCTGATGGTGGTGGGCCTCGTGCTTGGCTGGCTCCTGGTCATCCACCTTTTAGTCAACGTGTGGCTCCTGTGCCTTCTGTCTGCGTTGCTAGTGGTGCTGGGCGGGTGGCTGGGCTCTAATATCATCGTGGGGGCTTCAGGTCGTCTGCACCTGGAACGCTTCATCCCCGTGACTAGTTGCCCTCCCTGCCCCGAGGCAGAAAGGTGGCTGGAACAGGAAATTAACCACACCATCCAGATGATTATTCGGGATTTTGTGTTATCTTGGTACCGCTCGGTGAGCCAGGAGCCAGCCTTCCAGGAGGAGATGGAAGCAGCCATGAAAGGGTTGGTCCAGGAGCTTCGGAGGAGGCTGCACTTGGTAGACAGTCATACTCTTGCCCAGAGGCTTCTGACTCTCTGTGGTTGTCACCTTCAGAGCTACATTCAGGCGAAGGAGGCCACCGCAGGGGAGCAGAGCTGTTCCCTTCAGTCCTCCCGGCTGTGGGAGGCTTATTGCCAGGCCGTTGTGCCCCATCCGGCCGTGCAGAGCCCTACCACTGAGGTCTCCTATGCACGTGGCATTGTGAATTCGTTGCTTCAAGGATTAGTGCCCAAGCCCCATTTGGAGACTAGGACCGGACGCTATGTAGTAGTGGAACTCATAACTTGCAATGTCATCTTACCGCTGGTCAGCAAACTGTCTGACCCTGACTGGATCCACCTCATACTCGTGGGTATCTTTTCCAAGGCCAGAAATGATGCAGTACGAGTGGCCAAACCGCTCTGCTCAACCAGTGTCCAGGATCAGCCCTCAGTGCCCACATCTCTGCAGCTGATTGTCGAAGTAGAGAATCTGCCAGCAGAAAAAGCCCCTTCTCCAGCAGCAGTCCCAGTGCTCCCAAACTGCAGTGAACCAGCCCCATCCCCAGAGACTGAAGAAGGCCATGAAGTTGTGGATGGAGATTTGGGTGGTATGCTTGAAGAAAGAAAAGTAGGAAATAACTCGACCCGTTTTCTACAGCCAGATATTCGAGGACCCCTGTTCTTATGTGAAGACTCAGAGCTGGAGTCTCCACTGTCTGAACTGGGCAAAGAAACAATCATGCTCATGACCCCAGGCAACTTCCTCTCTGACAGGATCCAAGATGCCCTAAGTGCTCTAGAGGATTCCCAAGCCCTGGAGCCTAAGGATGGCAATGGATCCCAGTGCCCTGAAGGAGCCGAAACGAATGGGCCAGAAACAGAAACAGGCCTTCTGGTCTCCATGTTGAACTCCTGCCCAGAGATCCAGATTGACTCAGCCGATAAAGAGGCAGAGCAAGGAGTTGTCACCACTCCCACAACTTTGCTGGAGGAGCCTGACAAGACCTGCCCTTCCCGACCTTCGTGCTTAGAGAAGGATCTCACCAATGGCGTGAGCTCCCTGGATCCTACTCTGCCGCCAGTGCCTCTTTCCTCCTCTCCACCTGGTCCCTCTCAGCACAGCCACCTTTAGCTTTGAGCCCCTGAGCAGTCCAGATGGCCCTGTTGTCATCCAGAATCTGCGGATCACTGGCACCATTACTGCGCGGGAGCACAGTGGCACTGGGTTTCATCCATACACGCTGTACACTGTGAAGGTAATGGGGTTAGGGCTGTGGTTACTTCTCTGAACCAAGAATGGGTTCGAAAGCAGGGTCAATGAAACTAGTATAGCCGTTTTCTGTGTTTAATTCCATAAGCATCTTTATGTGAGTGGTCTGCAGCCAAGTCACAAGGCAAAACAGGGTCTTCACATACACAAACAATCCTGGAAACCCAGGGTTGTCAGTAAACTGATGGTCAAAATTTTCAGTAGTTCCCAAACCTGACTGTTCCTCAAATCCCCTAGGCTGCTTTTTTATTCATTCATTCATTCATTCATTCATTTTTTATTTTTAAATATTTATTTATTTACTTTGTGTGTGTGTGTGTATCAGAGAGCACTGTGTCCTTGTGTGGAGGACCAAGGGTGACTTTGGGAATCATCCTGAATTGCTTCTACCTCCTTGCTTTGCTTGGAATTTCCCAGGCTCCACCCAACAGGGCTAGAAGTCCTGGTGTTTTTATGTGGAAACGAGTCTGAACTCAGGACCTTTTGCTTGCCAGGCAGAATCTTAACTCCTGAGGCATCTCTCTAACCCCTGGGCTGCTTTTTAAATAAATTGATTCTGATAGACAGTGACAGATTCTAACTGAGAACTTCCTAGAATTATTCTGAGATTTTCCTTTTTATTTTCATTTTTTACCTTTTTTAAATGGACCTTTCCAGTTAACAGAGAAGCAGACTGGTCTAAGGTTATTTAGGGGGATCTACTACTATAATCTTAATCAGCCCACTTCATACCGTCTCTGCAATAGTAGTTCCCCAGGCTGTGCTTAAATATTTCCAAGAATAAGGGGCTCACTACCTTCTGATATAAATACAGGTAAATGTTTTACCTTCCCTAAACAGAATACAAATGATATAGAAGAAAGAAAGAAATTGGGTTAGATTTTTTCCAAATGATTTATTATTGTACTTTCTGATTCAAAAACAGAAAACAGTTTGATGGAAATGAGCACATCAGTATTAAATACTGTCCCTCATGGAGCAGAATATTCCCCACAAAGAGGTGTAACTCCCAGGAGCTCTAAACTTGAGAGGCGTCCCCTGAGTTCCACCTGTACTTTCCTTTTCAATACTGTCTGTGTAGGAGGCTATCTGTGTTCACTTTCTTCCTTCTTTTACTCTAGAAAACTTTGAAATACCAGCTTCAGATTCCTGCAACAGGAAATAGTTTTTTCATCACTTGCTATATTTCAGCAAATAATAGCATACTTCTAATAAGCACAAATACATATGTAGCATTTCATCGTGTTTCACTCCCTGTCAGAAAGCCATCCCTTATGTGGAGTCCCAGCTTCTGTGCTGTTGAGGGGTTGCTCTTCTGGGAGAGTACAATCTGATTCATCTTTCCCACATACCAACCTTCTATGTACATATTCTGGTCAATATTCTGGTCATCATTTGGCTTCTAATGATACAACTGATACATAACTAGAAGAAAGATAGATATATAATTATATAAGAAAGATTAATCTCCCAAAACAAAACAAAAATACATGTTCCTTTAATGTCCTCTGAGAAAAGACATACTTTAAGATTTTCTGCTTGTTTGAGGTTATTTGTCATAGTGACTAAGGTCTGAGCTGTGATCATTATGCCTCCTATTTTGTATTTTACTAAGGATTTGAAAAACGATGTGTTTATTTTTATAAATACAAAAGTATATGAAGGAGGAGAGCTTGACTTGTCATTGATTTCGGGAACATCAGAAAGTATACAACTCAATTAAGCCACCTTTGGAATTTGCGTCATTTGCTACAAATGTAAATTCTGCAGCATGAAGGAACAGCCCCCCTTTATCCATAGTCTACCACTATTGTCTACCCATTGAGCAAATAGTAAGGCCAGAATAGATTCCCTTAACTTCATTGAATCGGTCAATAAATTTGTTCTTTCAACAGTATGAGACCGCCCTTAATGGTGAGAACATCAGTGGCCTACAGCAGCTGGCCTACCACACCGTGAACCGCCGCTACCGGGAGTTCTTGAATCTACAGACCCGTCTGGAGGAGAAACCAGATCTACGAAAGTTCATCAAAAGTCAGGAGTCTCCCATCCCTGAATTCCAGCTTGCTTGTCACTTCCTGCTATTCTGATCTGAATGTTTGGTGGTTTATGTGTTTGTGGGGAAGAGGAGGCCTCATCGAGGGCCTGTCTTCCCCAAGTTTGCTTCAGAAGCCAGGGCATCTAATACTGGACTATCTGATCACACTCTGTCGGAAGTTGTCCTTTGCTACTAAATGCTTTGCTCTAGTGTCCCAACTGGTTTAAACTTAAAAAAGAAACATTTGCATTTCTACCTGTGCCCTTCAGTGTAAGAAGTTGCATTGGCTTTTTTAAGTACATGGTTGGATCAGTCTTAAGTAATGCTTTCTTTCCTTTCACAACCCAGCCTTTTGTGTGCTGTGTGGCACCTTCAAGACACAAGGAAAATAAGAAAATATAATAGAATTGAACTAAAAATGGGCTACTTTCTTTTAAAAAATGCCAATGATAATCTAAATAAGTACTAGATTTAAGCATAAATTATGCATATTCTTTAATAACAATAGCCAGGATCAAGGCACGCTTCAAAAGTGCCTGGTTCTCTTGTAACTATTTTCTGTGTATTAGCTTATTTCATTACCATAACAGCCCATTAGATAAAGACTGTCATTTTCCCTTTTCACAGAAAAGAAACAAAGCCACAGGGAGGTTGTACAACTTGTCTAAGGCCAGTAGTATTATAGGAATTATAGCCAACACTTAAACTTGAGCCAGTAGAGCCCTTACTTACAACCTGTATATGATATAATGTCTCCACTTTAAAAATGAGAGTACATTGTATGCATCATAGTCCTGGAGTATGAAAAAAAAATTAGTTAAATATATTCAATTTTGTTTTCTTTCACGTTTTATGTGGAATTGCATGTACGTATGTATTTGTTTTGTTTTGAAGATGTGAAGGGTCCTAAAAAGCTCTTTCCAGATCTTCCATTTGGAAACATGGATAGTGACAGAGTGGAAGCCCGTAAGAGCCTCCTGGAATCATTCCTAAAGGTCAGCGTCTTCATTTGCCTTGGCTCCCGTCCTCATCCCACATAGCAGCCCAAGGTAGCAGCTTCAAGGACTGCAGTTTCTCTTTAAAGACTTTGTGTTTCATTTGTGCAGCAACTCTGTGCCATTCCTGAGATTGCTAACAGCGAGGAGGTGCAGGAGTTCCTTGCTCTGAATACAGATGCTCGTATTGCCTTTGTCAAGAAACCATTCATGGTCTCTAGAATAGACAAGGTAACCTCAGATTCACTGTGTTTAACTTTATTGAGATCTATAAATATGGACTGTACATAAGAATGGAGGCCATGCTCAGACAGTAATAGAAGGGGGAACATAAGTAGGGGAATGGGGAGGGTCCAGTAGAATATAAACTAGAATTTTGAAGTGCTTTGGCCAAATATGGGGCAGTTTGTCAACTTTTTGAATTATAGTGAATGACTGATAGAAGACAGGAGCCCTGATTCTTTAGGTATAAATGTATTTCCAGTAGTTACTGTGATATTGTTATTCTAATGAAGGCTATAAGGATGTGGCGTACTTCCACAGATAAGGGAGAGATCTTTTATGAAGGGATGAGTCAGAAAACAGCTCTAAGACAGGACACTAAACTGAATTTAGATTTGGTATAGTAGTAATCTGCTAGAGAACAGAATATGCAGAGAATTGTGCTTTCTTCAGTAGGGTGTCTTAGCAACCATGAGGATACTAGGAATAAGGAATGCATTAGCCGTGTTTACCAGCTGATATCAGAAGATGACATATATGTTGTTCCTCTTATAAGACTTAAAAGAACTGAGTTTCATGTGATAGATGTCAAGGAACATCCACTGTTACATGGAAAATAACAAACTAGAAAAAGAATTAAACAGGCCATTGTATTCATTTATTCTTTCGACATCTCTTTCGTTGGTACTTTTTGTTGTTATTTTGAGCTTTTCAGGCAGACTGTTACTACACAGCTCAGACTGGCCTAGAACTACCTCTGTAGTCCAGGTTGGCCTCAAACTCACCAGCCTTCTTTCAGCTTCTCTGATGCCGCCATGTGTAGCTAAGGTGAATGAACAAGGCAACTTCAGTGAGGCAAAAGTCGAGGACTAAGGTGAAGACCCTCCCACTGACTACACTTCTCAAGACTGGAAAGCACATTGTATTTCCTAAGCTGAATTATTTATGTTCATGCTGTCCTCTATGTTCCTCCCTTGGTTTATTCTTCCTGATGTTCCACATTTTTGGCTGTACTAGCTGTGCTTCTGGTGAAGGATTCCTGCAAGAATGACTTAGGGTCTGGAGCCAGCACCATGAATTAGCAAATGTTTCCTTCCATATTTTTGATATCTTTTGACTTTGCACATTTCCTTTTATAGCAAATATATGTTTCTTGGGTTTTTTTTCCAATTCTAAAAAATAGAGATGATTCTAATCCTTACTGAGATTATTTGTTTTGTCTTTATGAGTAATTTATATCAGTTTCAAATAGCTTAATTGAACCTGGAAGATTTTTATTTTTTCTATACCAGAGATTAGCTTGACTAGAAAAAACAATTTTTTGCTCCATGTGAATTATGCTAAACACAATGATATCATGTGTTTTGTTGTTGTTGATCATTTCTTTCCCCCTTCACAATACTATCTTTGTTACTCTAATTCACATCTTGGTGAAAGTGCTGTCAGTTTGGAAATTAGAAATCACTATTTTGTATAAAAAGCATAAAAATACTGAAAATGAAAAGAATTCACTAGTATGAAGGACTCTCCTAGGCCTTTATTTACCCCTCTGTTTGTTTGGACCTGGCATTGTGTATCTTACTAGGACTGTTGAGAAAAAAGGAGATTATTGTCCTGGCTGGTATCTGACTTTCCTAAGGGACACAAATAATTGGGTCTCTTCTTTCTGTGGCAGAAAAGCACAGTAAGGTGACTACTGTGCTCTCTGTCACTTCCCATCAGGGATGCGGATGTCCTTACTGACACCTACACCTCCAACCCCTACAGATGGTGGTAAGTGCTATCGTGGATACATTGAAGACAGCATTTCCTCGCTCTGAACCTCAGAGCCCCACAGAAGAACTGAGTGAAGCTGAGAATGAAAGTAAGGCCCAGGCAGAAGGCAAGAAGGCTAACAAGTAAGAAGCCCTTTGGTAACCCCAGCATCCTCAGTTTGATCCCCAGTCCTCAGCCAAAGTCTTTGTCCATTCGTAAGCACTGAAAGAGGGCTCCACAATGCTCCACCAGCAGAATCTGAGAGAATACAAAGGCAGCACTGCCCAGTGTTTGCTCTACCCTGGGAACCCTGATCCCATTGGCCAAGGATTTTTTAATTATTATTATTACTCTTTTAGACTTTCATACATGGATATAGTGAGTTTATGATATTTTCACAGTCTTAGTCCTCAATTCTGTCCCCACTCCCTTTCCTATCCCTTCTTCTTCCCTGCCAGTCCATCTCCTATTATCATGTCTTTCACATTGTGGCCCTCTGTTTCATCTGGGTTCCATTGATGGTATAAGTCTCAATACTTGCTGAAGCGTGAATCACATATCAGTGAGAAAACCACTGAGGAAAGCATCTTCCTGACCAGGGATTTATATATTATATATATATAGTTTGTTTATTTATTTACTCTGTGTGTGTATGTCTGTCACAGGGCACTGTGTGTATCTGTGGAGGACTAAGGGAGACTTCAGGAATCATCCTGGATCACTTCTACCTCCTTCTTGCTTCACTCTGGGATTTCTCAGGCTCTGTCCACCAGAGCCATAAGTGCAGTGTGCTGGCATTTCTGTGTGGGACCTGAGATCCAAACTCAGGACCTTTTGCTTGTGAAGCAGAGTCTTAACCCCTGAGCTATTTCTCCAGTCCCTTGACCAGGGATTTATAACTAGAAAGAAAACTGCTTGTGGAGGGAGGAGGTGGGATTGAGATGTTTCTTTCTTACTGAGAATCAAGGCTCATAACTGATTTCTATGTGTGCCATCATCTCTGGAAATTTTGGCATATTATTGATAAAAAAGGGAAAAGGATAGAATGGAAACCTGCAAGGCCCACTTTATTAACTGCTTGACTACTTCTGCTTTCTGCTGTACTAGAGTCCTAGCTCTTCCCTGGCAGCAGCACCCCATGCCTACATGTGACAGGCAAGAGCACCACATTTAACCAAGTTAAAAATGTCACATGAATCTTGAGAGAGAGACAGACAGAAAGAGAGAGAGAATGAATATTGGAATATGCACCTGATTGTTTATCTCATTGTTTATGTTTAGGACTAGCAGTACCACTTTCACAGTCCTTACCTTTTTTTAAAACTATATCCATATTTTAAACAATTACCAAAGTATTTGTATTTAAGAGTCCTCTGTTTTTTGAGGTTTTCAATTACAATTGCTTCTCTCATATTATTTTGAAAACAAGGGGGACAAGGAATATCCAAAAAGATATCAGCAATAACAACAAAATCTTTAGTCTATGGTATCTGTCTGATCCTCCACAAAATTTTTTTGAGTGTATAGCTATGCTGTAAGAACCTTTGTGAATTTAACTATCACAAGACTGGATATTGTTTTACTTGATCATGGCCATTTTATACTATAAATGGTCTATACAAGACTGTCAGTAAAGAGTGGCCACAGAATATGTTAAGCCACATATTCCTGGCAGCTCTAAGCACAGCAAGCTCCCTTAGAATAAGTAATTTCTATTACAGTGAGATGTCATTACTTGCCAGCCCTTGTATGGGGTCAGGACCATGAGTTACACTGTTTCTGTCCTTTCTGTCTATACCAGGTCCAGGCTGAGATTCTCATCCAGTAAAATATCTCCTGCACTGAGTGTGACTGAGGCACATGACAAGATTCTCTATTGTCTCCAGGAAGGCAATGCGGTAAGAACCGAAGCCCAGAGAACTTCAGGAATCACAAACTGGGATTTGATTCTGCAATTACAATATGTTAGAACCTTTTTAAAAGACATAAAAAATTTAATTGCCCTGCTAAAGGACTTAACTAACATCTGAATCTTGAAATTTTATGCTGTAAGTGTTTTCTTGAGTATTTCATAATTCTACCAGTTCTGAATTGGCAAATTGGCCTTTTAATGGGTTTGGGATAATGATGACAAGCTAAAAAGGAAAGTCAGTTTCTAGATGAGAACAGTTGACTGAGGAGTGTGCACAAGTGACGTTTTTAGAGCTGACTGGTTTTATCTGCAATATGAGTAAAGAATGGAAATGTTTCTGTCACGGCCATAAATGCAGTGGGCTCCCTGCTCATTGTACCTCCGCAGGGGAGAGGTGAGGAACCTAGAGTGCTGCATTTGGTCCCCTACCTTCTGCAGCCTTGGTGACCTGTGCACTGGCTGTTTCTTCAGGAGTCAGAGATCCTGTCCATGTCTGGGATGGAATCCTTTATTGAAAAGCAGAGAAAGTTACTAGAAACACAGCCAGAAGAAGCCCCAGAAAAAGATTCCAAACAGATCTCCCAAGAGCATGTGGATGATGGCTTGCCTGACACAGCTGTGCAAACACGAGACCTCGGCAGCGATGACCCAGGTAGCGATGACCCAGGTGAGTGCTCCCATGACAGAAGAACCAAGGCGGACTTTTCTGGGACTTGGGGTAGATTAATTTGTAATTCTGACTTCTCTTGTTCAACTGAGAGAAGCTTGTTTTAAACTATTTCAGGGACTAAGGTGTTGAGGCATAGAGGTGAAGTCAAGCACTGGAGAATATGTGTGCATAATATCAACGTGTTATTTTTGGCATGAGGGCGACCTTCTAACCTCAGTGTCTGGTAAAGAATGGAAACTGATTTCCATTCCTGGCCTTCTACATCTCTTATGATCCTTTTTTGGTTTGCTGTTTTTATTTCTCTACCTTCATTATGGAACTTTAGTTTTGACTTTCTGTTCTTATTCTGCACTTACTAAGTAATCCCATCTTGTGCTAGTAATACTTAAATATTCAATTCTGTGCACATGGTTAAGCCATAGAGCAACTGAAATACAACATCTTCAAAGTAGAATTTGTCTTTTTACCAGATTAGGTCTTTCTGATATGTTTATTGTTATAGCAGATGATACCACCTAATTCCCCAGAGCAAAGCAAGGAGGAGGAAGGAAAAAAGGTGCTGCTCTGCGCTTACAAGCCTTTGAGGCTGAGTAGATTTGCTTCTCAGGAGAAGGACAGATGCACCCTACAAAGGAAAGCTTCAGAGCCTAGATATTAGTATATTTTCTGAACTAGAACTTAAAAAAAAGAAAGTTTATTGGTTCAGCCAAAACAAAAAAGTTTGTAAAGAATGAACACTCATAAAATTTTGAGATCAGAAGGGGGATTTTAAAAGGCAATTTTACTATTTTCCCTCAGGTTCCCAGGAACAAAGCACCTGATATCAATTTATTATATCAAAAAATGAGATTCACCACTCATAAATACACAGCAAAAAAGTATCCAAGGGCTCCAAGAAATTATAAATAAGAAGGGATGGGTAAAACTGTGAAATACCACGCTAGCCAAAATCACACTTGTAAATTTTGAATGTCACTTCTGTAAGGAACTAGTTTGTGCCTGAGCTTTCTCAGAATGCTCGTACATTAGAAAATTGATCATTTTTTTTTCCCAAAAAGACTTGTAAAACCTTATTTGCTTTATATTTTACTGCTATGACTAAGTGTTACCACAGGGTGGCAGCTGTAGGCAAACTCTAAATATGAAGCCATGATACCCTTGAGTAGAGGCTATTTTGTAAAGAAAGAAATAGTTCACCTTTGAGCAAACAACTGGAAAGAAGCTCATCATGTTCCCAGGCTCTTGAAATACAGTACAGAGAAATAAATGTATTGGACAGAGCTTAGAGGGAAGTGGGATTCAGTTCTAGCAGATTTGTCCGAATCTGAAGTGAATTATCCTAAAGTATTCTTGAAAGAGGAGAACTAGGGCAAACTGCTCCAGAGAATCCCCACTGATCCTAGACGAAGGTAAGAGGTGCTAGTGGTTATTTATAATTTTCATCAGAGCAGAAGTACAGATATCCCAGAGTCACCGTGGGACATCAGCATACTCCTAGGGATGTTTCTCCTGAAACAAAACAGAACTGACATTAAACTGTCCCTCACCCCACAGCACAAATTTATATAATGAATGCTTCTGTCCATAAGATGTGTGTTTGGGAATCCCCAGCTTAGCATAAATATGAGCTCATCTGTGGCCTTTTCAGTCTTCCAAATAGGAAAGAAGTGAGTAAGTGTCATGGCATTTTGCCAGAGGTGTGGTACTTTCCTAGAACCACATGTTATCTCTGAATCAGAAGCCTCCTGAATCCCAACCCCATAGCCCTTGTAATGGAGATGATTTTGCAGGAGAACAAAGCCCAAGTCTTTCCCCTAATCTGCCCACAACTTAACCATGATGTACTGTGGGGGTGAGTGGAAGGGACAGGCCATGTTTGTTCCAGTTAGTTATCAATTCTGAGCTTGTATTTGGAGTAGAATGAATTTAGCATCCTAGAAAAATGTAGGAAAAACAGAAGTTGGTAGGTAAAATAATTATGTTAAAGAGATGAAAACACTGGATGATATCAGGGACACAAAAAACTTGACATTAAACCAATCACTAAATGCCCCCTTTATTTCAGTGCAGAAAGAGGTACAAAAGAACAAGATAATAGATATGCACGTAGCGAAGACTTCAGTGTCCTCCAAAGCACTGAACGATGCTCCCTAAGAAAGGGTCTCTCTTTCTGAGTTGCTGTTGATGCTTTTCATCCCCTAGGGACAGAGACAGAGTTAGCTGACACAGCCTTGGATTTGGTCTTCTTGCTGCTAACGGAACAGTGGAAATGGTTGTGTACTGAAAGCATGCAGAAATTTTTTCGCCTTATTTTTGGAACCCTAGTTCAGAGGTAAGATTGTTGAGTTCTTCTTCACGTAAGATTCTCAAGAAGTTGGACATGGTACTCACATCTGTGCTAGATTCTGGGTGACCTATGACCTGAGCAGAAAGTAAATGCTTGATTAAAGGGGTATAGGGCTGAAGACAGGAATATATCCAAAACCTTTTTAACTGCTGTCTGAAGTTTGAATTCATAAGACTTCTGATATAATACTAAATTACAGACATTATCTGTGATCTTAGAGAATTATAATTGAACTCTACCACTGTGACATCAGTTCTCCACCATTGTAGCACCAAGCTCTAAGTCTTTCACCTTGTTACAATGGATATTTCCGTACATAGTGCTTACTTTTAAGAAATGATAAAGGAGAGAGAGAAGCTTAGATTTACAGCTTGGCTTAAATCAGGCTTTGTAGTCCCAACAACTTGATTTTTTGAAAGATTTATAAATAGATTTTCAACAGCTGATTTCCTATCCATGCTTATGACCATCTCTGTGATTTTATCCTTGGCCTAGTAATAAATATTTTTTAGTTATTAAGTACTAACTGCCATTTGTCCTGTGGATGGCATCCTCTCTCATTTTCCTCTAGATTTAAGAAGATATCTTCTCTATTCTCATACATTGTTACAATAGCACTTACTATAATACAGTCTATGAATTGTCCACTTTCCCCAAACAACTGGTTCTCAGGTAGAAGCTCTTTTGTCCACAAGAGACATTAAGCAATAGTGGAGAAGTTTCCAATTGGCCCAACTGAGAAGAACAGTCAGGATGCCCCTGCAAGGCATTCAGTAGGTAATGGTCAGGGCAACATCCCCCTCCCAACACACATGCACTGATGCCAAACTATCTCCAGTGCTGAGACTGAGAAGCCCTGTTCTTTCACCACCAGGTCCTTGAGGATTGTAAGTACTGACACAGACACCCGGTCTACTTCAGTACTCTTTAAATATTTGATGAAAGAAAAACAGTTCTCATCCTGAACCTTTGTAATTAAAAGGGTAGCTTCTTATGTTTTAGTCAATCACCTACCAGTGTTGTAGGCTTTGATTTCTCTTCTCCCTGCTTCCCTTTTCCAATCTTCTAAATGCTTTAAAAAATGGAAAGAGCCCCCAAACTTGTATGTGTTCATTAATAATCTCTTTTCCTCTGAAGCCATTTTTGTAACAAACTGGGTTCGGACAAAGGAAGCTATTCAGTAGCTACTGAAAAATACAGAAGCATCAGGAAGAATTGAAAAAAAAAATACTGAGATCCACATAAAAGTGGACACAGTAATGCAAACTTCATAATCTCCCATTCACCTACGGGAAATGTGAGGCAGAGACAAGAAAATCAGGGGTAGCTCAAGAGCCATTTAGACTGGTTTACACAATGCTGAAGGGACAGTGCTTCAAATAAGTAGAGAGTTGAGAACCAGCACAACCAAAGTTGTCCTCTATCTTTCCCACACTCTCTGTGGCACACATTTGCCTGCACTTACACAAGCAAGTGTACACATACGCACACACACACAAATTAACGAGGCTGAGCCCTGAGATTCAGGACCTTGCCCTTCACTAAAAAATTAATGGTGGTGCAACCAGCCCTTGGGTGAGGTGCTCAAAGCTCAGATTCTTCTCTGCCATTGCAGACTACTACTCTGTGTTCTAAGCTTTGTTTTCTCATCTGGACAAGGGGATTAATAGTGCTTTATTTTTTCTCTTTATGTGGATGGTAGATCTTAATATCTGTTCCTCAGAAAGGAAAAGGGCAAAAAATATTTTATGGTTCTGATACTTCATCTGATACCTCCAAATCAGGTCCATGTATTCAAATCTCCATCTCTTATCAGTCTCCTGCTACTGACTACTGCCATACATTCTGTGCATGGTTCTCTGAGCTACACAGATTTGAGCTTCTGCTTGGGCTTTTTGAAGCCTCTTGAGCTAATTTTGTGCTCATGGGTTCATCTGCTGAGACAACAACCAGAACAGTCCCAGATTTCCATTGGGAACCACTGTACCTGGGCCCCTGCCCAGTACAGATAGTCAAATTAATGTGCTTAGTTCAGTATTATTTTCCAGATTTGCTGGCTCTTGGTGACATGGGTGGGGAAGGTTTCTGGAACTTATTACTAATGAGAAGAGTTTTGGAATCAAGGTGAGTTCCTCCCCTTTATATCTCCATCCCTCAACACTTCCAAAAGATCGTTAGTCAGATAGACAGCAATAAAGAATGAAAAAGAATGAGGAAAGAATCCTTTTGCAGCAAAAACCACATATGAGATCAGGAAGAAAGTATTCTGCTGTATTTCCTTTGACTTCGTCTGTTCACTTTTCATTTTGTTACTGTTCTGTGGGTTTTGTTTTCAGGAGTAGAAGCACTATTTAGAAAACTTCTGAATGTGTTTGATAAATATTGTGAGCAAACACACTTTTTCGACTACAACTTTGAAAAACGTGTTCTTCATAGGTATCGCCAGGTGATGCTTTGTGCTTGTTCAGTCATCTCATATCCCTTCCTGTCATAAAGTTCTTTCTTACATCTGACCAACTTTATCCTCAGCCTCATTTTGTTTCCTGTCAGCCACAAGTCTCAGAAGTGCAATTTGTTGGCACTCTCCTCACCCTAGCCCTGCACAGGCCAGACTTAAATGAAGAATTTTATTCTTATCTGTTTGAAAGCTCCATCTTTCCCTAACATCATTGTTCCATCTTTTGACGATATTCCTGACACTGTTCTCAGCCTTTTGCTAGTTTTACAGCATTACAGAAGCCTCCTCAAAATAAGACAAGGAAGAAAAAAAAGTCTCTGAAGTCTCTAAGAAAAAAAATCAGTTCCCCTCTACTAAAAGGCCTCAAGTGTCTGGCCCTGAAGCCCAGAGTCTCTTCCCATATGTGCAGTAGATGTGGAAAGACAGAGCTCAGTTAGGATTCAGAATGTAGAAATTGATGATAGTCTTAAGAGTGTATTTACTTTCAGCAAATGTCTATAGATAGACATATAGACATTCTATAGAATGCTGTGAGCCTATTTTATAATTTAATCCCCTAGGAAGCCCTGTACATGTAGTATTGTGCTCCCTACTTCTAATATGAGGATTCTAAGGCTTACAAAGATTTTTGGATTATTAGATGAAAATCATAAATTTCAGAAATATAACACATGGAAGTTAAAGCCAAGTCTACCATTCAGCTGTAGTGATTCTTTTAACTTTCAGGATCAGACCTCTGCCCTGCAACTTCAAAGTATAAAAGTCAACACCAGAATCTTAGGGTCACAGTAGATAATCAACATTTCCCAAGTCAAGCTTATAGAGTTCTTTGTGGAATCCAAACCACATGTCTATATCTATACTCAATATATATAGCACAAAGGGCACCTTTGACTCCAGATGTCAGTGTACATTATAAGATCTCCTGAGCCACCTTTAATTTTTATTTTTAAAAGTAGTCTGTGAGGGGCTGGAGAAATGGCTCAGAGATTAAGAATCTGCCTTCCAAGCAGAAGGTCCTGAGTTTGGATCCCTGATCCCACGTAAACACCAGGTGGAAACAGCAGCACTGCCTGCACTTCCAGCCCTAGTGGGCAGAGCCCAGGAAATCCCAGAGCGAATCAAAAAGGAGGTAGAAGTAATCCAGGATGATTCCTGAAGTCACTCTTGATCCTCCACAGGGACACTTACACACACACACACACACACACAAATAAAGTTAGTTTTAAAAAAAGTAGTCTCTGTGCTCTCACTTTTTGACTTTATTTGGTCTGGTAAGCAAGAAAGCTGGAAACTTAATCTCTCCTGGAGCTGCAGTACCTCCCCAGTGTACCCACCCCAGTGACCCTACCACAAGGGGTCCTAGTGTCCCAAGACTTGCCCAGAATTTCACCTAAAACCACAAACAACTGAGCCCTACCCTTTTGCAGGCCACTTAGATTCTTATTCTTTAAGTTTTTGTTTTTGGGAACAAGATGATTGTTATTGGTGCCACAGGTAGCTACTATTAACTGCTGTACTTGCCTTAAACACTCTACAGCTTGGGATTAAGGATGGCGTAGCCACACAGATATAGGCACGTTGCCTCCTTAAAATGCACTTGCTTTCCACCCTCTAGCATTATTATCTTCAGGCAGACAAATTTACTTTAGCCTCCAGCTTCTTTTCGTCTCCCTGCTCCCTTAAAAGACCTATATACAGAATTGCTTTGGACTCCAGGGACTTATGCCAAATTGTAAGCACACTCTCTCTCTCGCCTGCAAGGGAGGGGTAGAATGGGGAGACGGAGTAAATTCAACCTCATGACCCTCCTTCTAAGCCAGCATTGGAGGAGTGCTGATCTGAGCCAGGCTTGTAAATCTCTCTTGATTGTTGATGGTGTAGGGAGAGTAGTGGAGCAAAGCTCAAGAGAAGTTAGATGCCCAAAAAAGGCATGGTTAAGTCAAAGGGAAGTCTTGCACGCATGCGTGGCTGACCTTGTATGTCAGCTTCTGTGCTGGGAACATCCAATTATGTAACAAGGAGAACTCCTTATTTGGGAGGGGAAGGGGAGTCAGGGTAGCAGTCTAAGCAAGGAACTAATCCAGCTTGTGTAAACTGCTCATGTCCGAAAACAGAAGAAACTTGACCATGTCCCTGCATATATCAGAATTAGTTTAAGGGAACTAGAAAAGTACTCAGAGCTAGTCTGAGTTGGAGGGATGTACTATGCCCCATTGATGGTAGAAGGCTTGGGGCAGAAAATCCCAGCCAAGGTAAGGGGTGAAATTATTTTGGAGTCCTTATGTAGAGTAAAGGAATGAGAAGAAGCTGGATCAGCTCCTTGCCTGGATGCCCAGAGCCGTACCATGATAAAAATAGGAGTCAGGCCAGCATCAGAGAATGTGAATGCCATGTCTATGCTCTGCCCTCCCCATGGCCCTGAAATGGCATCAGACCCTATGTCAAAAGGGCAGCAGACACATTCCTGGCATCCTTTGTCAAAATTTCTTCAAAGAGTGAGTATGAGAAAGAGAGACAGAGAGAATGTGTTTGTGTGTTGGGACCATGTAGGATTGAATCATCTGACGGAGCAGGGGAAAAGGTCTTGTGACCTGTGAACAGAGAAGAGTAAAAAATACATAAAGTTAGAAACTATAAAGATAACAAGATGAAAAGAATATGCAAGTTTAAGAAATCTAACAAGCAGTATACTTAGGAGAAAATTAAATGACAAATTCTAGAACTTACGCTATACCATGAAGTACTTTTCTTATAAATGTTAAATCTCAAAACAGCAAAGGTCAAAAGTTGGGACAAGAGTGTGTGTCCATTGGAGAGGGTTATGCTATCAGGCAGGACACCTACCTTCTTGGTGGCAAGATGCTACTAAGGAGAGTCGGCAATGACCAACCGAGCTGTCTTCCAGAACTCTCTTAAGTCACTCCAGAGTTACAAGTGTTTTCTTGGGAGAACTCCACTCCAAGCCTTTCTTAGTGGATTGTGTAAGCAGCATCTTACAGGCTTTTTGTGACGTTAGCCATGTCTTAGGGAAACACAAGGCCTGCCACCAAAAGACACAAACATTACAAAATGAAAGAAGCTGACTTTTTTAAAATATACTAACTATACAAAGTAAGCAAATTCCTATTTTTTGTACTGATATGCAATTCTATGAGATAAACGTGTTTCCACATTTTACACGTGAGGAAAATTGTATTCAGGTTAAATAATGCAAATCATAGTCATACTGGCCTCAGTGCAACTCCTTACTGCCTCCCTGTGGTGTGGGCTTCCTCACAGAGCGGCGGCCACTGCAGTCAGCCTCCTTTGAAAGTTCCCAAGACTTATTCCCTGTGCATTCTCTTGCTTTCCATTGAGCTGGTCTCGGGGACACATGTACCTGGTGGTACATGGAAGTTTACTTCCATCTGCACGTTTTAATTTTATTCTTCAGCACAAGCACTCATGAGCCAGATTTTAGTCTTCCTTGATGTTTCTATTTCACATCTTTTTCACATAGTTGGAGATATCAGAATGAAGGCTCAGAGTTCCCAAGCACATGTACAATTTATTCCTTCTAGTTCAGTTCTGGCGCTGTGCCGTGCCATATATCTGATCTCTTGTGCAAAGCTTCTCTAGAAAAATATGTACTTTTGCACAAGTCCCATATTCGAGTGTGTGTGTGTGTGTGTGTGTGTGTGTGTGTGTGTGTGTGTGTTTGAAGTTAGACCTTGTGGGACAGGAATTATCAGGCTAAAGAGAACTTTAAGCAGTGACACATTTTTAAATGATGGACAGACATTACTTATACTTTCAAGTAAAAGTACCCCTTCAATTATTTTTTTAACAATTTTAGCTGGACTCTCTGTATTCCTGGCATCTACTGCAAGGGCAACTCTAACAGGACACGCTGATCAGAAACTAGTATGTTGAAACTCATCAGAACCCTGGGGAGTACATGTGAGTAGCTTGGGAAATGAGTGCAGGAATTCTCCCTGTAGACACCAGGTGGCGCTGCAGGTCAAACAATGCCCGTTCGCTTTCCTTAAGGAGACTTATTTTGCAATTATAGGACTCAGCCCTGGTGGTGATAGTATCCAAGTCATTCTGGGTCTTGCTCCATGATTCAGAGGCTGTTCTATAGTGTCAGTGACACAGACAAGCTGAGTTTCTTTCATCTTTCACACTTCTTCCTTTTATTGTGTTGCGTCTTAAGTATACAATTACTTTCCGATCAGTGTGTCCTGCCAGAATTGCCCCTTGAGTGGATTCCATTTGTGAAGAATTTTCAGAACAAAATGAACTAGAGAATCTGTAGTGATAATGAGGCAGTCAGACATCTGAGGTGGAAGAGTTTTGTCAGTGCTCTGTATGAGCTAGTTAGCCCCATCCTCGGGGCCTTTTTGAATGCCTGATAGTGCATCTCAGTATGGTAGAGACAGTCAGGGTCAGATTCAGAGTACCCTGATGCTAAGAGTCTTGGAACCTGTAATATGATGGACATTTCCTGTTTCTTTCAGGCATGTTTAAGTTCACTTGTTTTTTTTCCTGTCAGCTTGCTTTAGAGAGTGACCACATGTTAAATACTAAGTTTTGATTCTTTCCTCCTCCAGATGCTGGACATTAAGCCTAGGACCTCCCACATGCCAGGCTGCTTGTTCTGCCACTGAAACATACCCTGTTGTTAATATGAGTATATAATCAAGGCAACTCAGGGATAGGGTTTATATTCTTGCTTACAATTCTCTGCTGTAGTCTTCAGCGTGGCAGGAATGTGCATCCCATCGGGAGCCTAGGGAACTGGCTATGTCATATCCATAAGAATTGCTGAGAGAAGAGTATACTTCCCATTTGCCATCTCGGCTGAGATGTCATTGATATTAATTGGCCGATGTCACCACAGCCGCACCCCAAGCCATCCTCTATAACCAAATTGGAGACATCAGCTTTGTACTCTCAATGCTATGATTCTGCATAGACGTCAACTCATGAGAATTCCAACAGATCTTCTCTTTATGCTTATATGTGTATGCCTGTATGTCAAACTATGCCAAAATTCTTAACCATCTCCCTCCATCTTATCCACCTGTCCAGGGAATGGTTCCACCCACTTAGGCTGGGTCTTCCCACATCAATTAGATAATCTCCCACAGGCTTCCCATGGACTTGCCTTAATTAAATAATCCTGTATAGGTGTGAAACTCCAACTTTCATTTGTCAGGGTGACACCTAATTTGGATCTTTGCTCTGTCCTTAGAAGCATCCCTAAGTGAGGGAGGACACTTCTAAAACACACTAAAACAGGGAGAGAACAAGGGCATGCTGGTCACAAATATGTTTTTGTCCAGATCCGAGGTGATGCCAAGACCAAAGGATCAGATTTCTCAGAGTCAATTTAGCCCTCCTGGGAGGAAGACTCCTCTATAAAGGTGACATTAAGATTAGCGCCCTCCCCCAACAATCCCCTCCTCTCTAATTCTGTATTTCTCCTACCTTTATTTCTTTTCCATATTTTCTAATCACAGCCCATCATCTCAAAGTTCCTTCTGTGCAGTGACTAATCCCCTGTCTTTTTCTCTAGCATTTGTCCTTAGCTTCAAAATAACCCTCACCTTGAGAAGCATTTGAAAATCATCCTAAAACCTGTAAACCGGAAACTGATGTTTTGAGATGACTTGTCCATGCCAGATGATTGTGTTAGCTAGAGTCTCTTTTCTTTCTCCACACCCCTGCCTGTGTTTTTCCTGACGCTCCATTTCTCACATACTGATCCTTTGCACTCAAAGCTGGCCTTTTCCAGTCTTCTGTAGCCATTTTTCACAGCATACTTTGAAGCCCTGCTATGCCTATATTCAAATAAAATCCCAATAAATAATGATCTTTTAAATCCTGGCCAGGCACATTCTAACTCTGGGACTTCTAATATCAGGGAAGTTGAGAAGTAGCCCCTTCTGAGTAGAGAGCACATAATTACCAAGCACTCACCCTCTACCCCCTGCCTCCTCTCCTGCAGTGAGGGTTCTCCGTCCTTAGCCCAGAAGGGATCACTCCCTGTGAGATAGTCACTGTGGACAATAGGGGCTCTGGTTGTCAGGACAACCACTAAATTACTGCTTTCTCTTTTCCTTTGTGCCCAGCCTTTCTTCCTGGTGCTTCAGTGCTAAGAACTTCACACCCTGTGCCTGCCCTTTCCCATTCAGCAGACTCAATTTTCTTCTAACTGGGTGGCAGTTTTAATTACCTTTGCCTCCTCCTGCCACCTCTGCCTTCTGGTCAGCTGAGAAAGACAGATTCTAGATAACTACATGGGAACTGTGAGTGAATCAGGCTTGCAGTTCACATGGGACCAGGTAAAGAAGATGGGGCATTGTGAGCATCCTATAGTCTCTATAATAAGACTTCTTGCTTAGTCTACATTTAAGAAGATTCTGAAATATTCTTGTTGAGCCCATAGGGACCCTCTCCAATCTGGTCAGAGAGATACTCAGTATCAGGGTTTGCATTCCTTTGTTAGTTTCCCTGAACCTAATGAGAAACTGAGGCATGAATCTCAAAGCTCACTCCTGTCACTCCAGTGATTCTCTGGACCTGGTAGAATTTATTATGAGGGACTGGACTAGTCTTTCTTCTCTCCCTCTCAAATGTGCAAACACAGCACTTTCAAAAATGCATTCATTTTTTTCTTAGTTGATTTTGATGATAACTTTGCAAAGAAGACAAGAATTAATCTATTTATAAAATAGCCAAAACTCAACTCATTCAACTTTCAAGTGGTCAAACCAGCACAAAGGAATTTATGACTGTTTTGTGCATTAATAGCAATATGGTTGAATGGAAAAAAAGTTGTTATGAACATGTTCAGAAGCACACTAGATTTATATAATAAACTTTCAAGCTAGAATCTTAAAGGTATCAAAAATATTCAAATCCAGAACAAATGTCTAGAGATCTCCCTTTACAGTCTTATTTATCCTGAGAACACAGAATCCTTTCCATTCTGTATGTGTTGGAAAGGTAGAGGGTCTATGGCCATACCACCCTGAGCACAGTCTTGGCTAATCTTGGATGATCTGGCCTACCCAATACTTGGATGGGAAAAAAAGTAACCTGTTCTTTGGTTTTGGTCTCTCTCCACACCCCCATTCTTCTACCTTCTTTTCTTCTCACTGGTTTCAAATAATGGGTTGGAAACAGTTTAGTGGTGTTCCATTCATCAAAGAAACTTTCCAAAACACAAGTCTGATTTGCAGTCATTAGAACCCCTCTTCATTTTTGTTTGACTTTCAGCTTTTCTCTGGGTTTGTCTGCCAGAAAAACTGACAAAAGCATAAGCAGCTGGCAGCTGTATCTCTTCTCTAGGATTTACCGGGTGCCAGAAAGGAAACATGGTTGACCCACTCCCTTGCTTTCTACCTCTCTTCCCTCCAAAGGAATGCATAAGTAGGTGTGAATTGCCCATTGCATGCATTATTCATGACGGATTCTTCATTCCAGATCAGCTGATTTATAAAACTTAAGACATTCACCCTACAGCTGGTGAGTTGGCCCACATTTTAATTTTATTACTAGCCTACACAAAGACCATTAGGAAAGTAAGCCTAAGGTTTATAGTCAGATATTTTTAAAATGCCAAATACAAAGACTTCTATATTGTTCATAATCTGTTGGTGTAATTTGATGTGGTGTGGTTTGGTGTGCTGTGTATGGCGTGGTTGGTTGTTGCCCTTTTTTTTTAATTTATATATTTTTCATACAAAGCTCCCTCTGTCTTCAAATTCTTGATCCTTATGCCTCAGCCTCCCAAGTGCTGGAATTACAAGTGAGCACCACCAAGCACAGTTTGTTTGTTTGTTTGTTTGTTTGTTTGTTTGTATACAGGTCCACACACAGAAACTCACTTTAGCTTTGCTCATGATCCCCTACCTTAGTATTAAAAATGCTGGGTGTAAAGTATAAGAACTCAATGGAAGTTTAATTGGAATTCCAGAACCAGGGGCCCAATGAGGGAGAGAAGAAAAAGAAAAGGAAAAGAAGGTAGAAAGAAGGGAGTGGAGGATTTACACTGTTAGGGGTGGTGGGTGGGCTGAAGGGGTAGGGTCTAGGGGTGACTTCCAGTACCTGCCCAAGCCCTGAAGGTGTGGTCGGAGTTAGTCTTTGATGTTGTACCTCCTAAAAGGATGGGGTTGGGGGGGTTAGTAGCCATCCAGTTAGAGCCAGGAATCCTAACACCTATATAATATTTTCACCTTTCATATATCTATAAGAAGTCTGTCTTTGGTGTTTGTTTTTTTAGGGGTTTGTGTTTTCTTGCTTGTTTGTTTTGAAATACGGTATCCTGATCCCAGGCTTATTTCAGATTCAATACGTAGCTGAGGATGACCTTGAATTTCTGATTATAGGTGTCTTATCACCATGTCAGGTCTATGTGGTGCTGGTGATCAGATACAGATCTTCATGTCCCTGATAGTCAAACACTCTAACAGCTGTGCTACATTATGAAGCTCATAACTCTGCCTTTGAAAAAGAAAGGAATATGTAGAATGAATAGTTAACTGTGCTGCTGCCCTCAAAACAAGTCTTTAGAATATGCTGTGTCATATTCTATGGTAACTCACATAGGTGGATTCTAACACAAGATCCATCACTCAGGGAAGAGGGAGAGTCGAAAACTTTCAGACAGTAAAACTGAATATTGGAAAAGAGTGGCTAAAGCAGAAAAACAGATGAATGAGAAATACTAGAATAGAAAACAGAAAAATAGAGAGTGCAATTTTTAAAAACATACTGTTTTATGTGCTATAATAACAAATGAAATTAAAATATTAACATCAGAAATATCCCTGAATGTTTGGGAACAGAATTGATTATTTGATACTTACTATGTTATTGTCATTATTATGATAAAGCTCATGGAAATAGACTAATGAGTAAGTCAGATCACTACTTTCTAAGACTTTGACTTACTAGAAGTTCTAATATAGGTTTAGTAAGTGAATAAATAAAGTCATAATTGTAATGAGGAGAAAAAGGAAAAATCAGCATAAAATGAAACCAGGGTTTATTCTTTGATCAGATTCTAGATGAATATATACTGAAAAGTAGGGGCTATAGATCAGATAATGCATATATAGAAGCACTGCAACAGTAAGAATGGTGTCTAGGAAGGCCAGCAAGATGGCTCAGCAGGCAAGGCTCATAAATCTGGCCATCCCAGTTTAATCCCTAGTGTAAAGAGAGAACTGATTTCCAGCAGTTGTCATCTGACCTCCACCTGTTCACCATGGCATGCATGCATGTGCTCTTAATCCTTCTCTCTCTCTTTTCCTTCCTTTCTTCACTTATATTCTGTGATACTGAAGGAATTTGTATTTTCCCCTAGAGATACAAAATCCTTAAAGAACTGATCACAAGAAGGTAGACTGAAGATGGGCAAATATGTTGCTTTTTTTATTTAGTGTGTGTGTGTGTGTGTGTGTTGCAGTTGCATAGTTGCTGATAAATGACAATCAAACAGCTTAAGGGAATAAGGGATTTATTTTCTTATGATTACTAGTCACAGTTCACAGTCCAGCTTGACAGGAGAACATGCACCAACATCAGGGCTAAGGGAACACCATCTCTACACAACAGCAGAGAGAGGGACAATCCTTACTTGCCAGACCAGCATGTCTGGCCAAGTGTACAGAAGGATGCCAACCTCTTCAACCAGCTCTCAGTATTTTATTCATCTATTCAGGGCCTAGTCCCACTCACCATGGGCTGGGCCTTCCCCATCAGCTAGACAATCTCCTCAAGGTTCACTCTGGGCTTAACCCAACCACTAATTCTCTATAAATGTGCCCAGAGCTCAAACCCTCAACCGTCAAGTTGACACCTGTACCTAATTATGACTCTGTGTGTGTTTGTGTGTGTGTGTGTGTGTGTGTGTGTGTGTATCAGTATTAGAGGGCCCTGTGTGTCCCTGTGGAGGGAATCATCCTGGATTGCTTCTCCCTCCTTGCTTTGCTGTGAGATTTCCCAGGCTCCACCCACTAGGGCTGGAAGTGCAGGCTACAGCCATTTCCTCCTGGCGTTTTAACGTGAGACCTGGGATCCAAACTCAGGACCTTCTGCTTGTGAAGCAGATCTTAACCCCTGAGCCATCTCTCTAGCCCCAATATGTGATTTTTTATACAATAAATAACTGTTATGGATCTAACATTTATCTCTGAAGCATATTGTGTGACAGCTAGTTTTCTGAATGCTCAGAAAAGACGATGGTGAGTTCAAAAAAGAAGAGTGGTGTCTAAAGAAATGGATCCCACCTGATTAAAACTCACTCTTTGATGGGTATATGAAAATATTATTTAAAGGAATACAGTTATTATTACATTTTATTTATTATTGTTTGGATTTCCAGAGGTTTTTTTCATAATGTACATAAGAACAAACACAATCATATATGGCTTAGACGAGATAATACTTTTAAGTAATTAAGTAAAGTGGTTTTTGTACAAAAAAATTAATAAACCAATGTCATCATGTTCTTACCTGTTCAGTTTTTGAGCAGTAATTTTGCAAGCATCTTCAGCTTAAAGTAATAACAAATTTTGGGTGACAAAAACAATTATTCAAAAAGGCTTTGAAAAGTTAGCATGATAACCTAAGTCTGTAGAAATACATATAATTACCCAGAGTTTATATTTTTGTATTTTTCTTCTACCTTTGGGGTCTTTGAAACAGGATCTTGCTGTATAACCCAGGTGGACCTGGGACTTAAATCCTCATCCCTCCACTTTCCCACTTCTGGGATTGCAGGAGTTTGCCACCACACCCATCCACTAGACTCTTTTTAATTGCACAAATACAAGTTGAACTAAAAGCTGTGGATGCTGTTTAAATGTGCACATGATGACTTAGGGTTTCAGTTGACTGCAAATGCTGTGTCAGTTAGTACTTTCTAAAAGTCAGTGCAGTCAACAAGCTGTCTTAACTGAATTAGATCAAAGAAAGCTCTAATCCCTGAGACTCTGCTAGTTGCATCTCAGATAGGTTTTGTTCCGGCCAGTCCCTTTTAAGACAGTTATCATGAAGCATCACACACCTGACAGATGGAGCCAGATGAAGAGAGATCTGTTTCTCTGTGTCTTTCGCCTTTGATTCATCGTTTGATAGGTGTGCAGTGTGGAGGCTAGAGAATCAAGGATGTAAAGAGAAGAAAGGAGAAATAATAGCTGAACTTAAAAATTCAGTGTGCCATCTTTTGGGATAAATTTCATTTTATTCCTTGTAAGCCAGATGGTGGAGCTAGAATCAAAGGTAATTTAATAAGGAGACAGGTTGCCAATACTTAAGAAACATTTCCTATGAACTAAAAGTATCCTTTTAATTAAGAGGCTACCCCAAGGTGACATCACTGACGGGCAGCGAGACTAACATGCAAACCCAGTTCTGGACTCACAGCCCAGAGACTTGTCTGTGCCTTGATATTTTACAATGGTTCTGCTTTGTAGGAGATTGGGTAATCTAATTCCTAAACCACTTTATAAATGATTCTTGTTTGTTCTCAATATTGACGCATATACAATAGGTGAAATTGGAAGAGAAAACCTCTAAGGTTTAGTAGAAAGTATTTTAAAGTTCTTCCTTTGATTAAGAATCCTTAAGTTCTTAATGCATGTTAATCTGACATCAGTGATTTACACATTACAAATCAAAAATAGGAAAACTGTTCGTACCTAGGTGCTTATAAAATTAAAAGAGCTCAGACTCTTAAGTTGTGCGAAGTAGGGTTAGTTCTTCTGTTGATAGGCATGCTTCAGAGATGCAGATCCATGGCCTAACATGTGAGAGCAAAAATGAAAAAAGAGTTGTACATGCTCAGGAAGACACTGTGGATTTCACAATAGGTACCGAGAGGAAGAAACTGGAGTTTCTTGCCCTCGAGTTCATTTCCTTCTCATTCTTCTATACAGCACAGGAAGGGATGGTGACCTCGATACACAGTGAGAGGGCAGCAGTGTTGAACTTTCTCAGACACAGCAGAGTAACTTGGTCTAGCTGATTATGGGACTGAGAAGCCTAGCATTGAGAGCTGACAGGGCGGGGGCAGGGAGTGTGTATATTAAACACAAGAAGAGACCACGGCAGGAAGACAGAAGCCTGGGAAAGGAATCTAAAGGAAAAAGAAGTGTTACTTTATCAGTGTTCCTTTAACAGGAAATGTCCAAGTCTGCACCATGACTCCCTAAGACTTGCTTTCTCTCCCACCATATAGATCGGTGTTGCTGTGTAGATGAGCCAGTGTTCAGTGTGCTAGGGGACCAGCAGTATTCATGGTCGCCATTTGCAGGGTACAGAAGATGGGCAGTGTTTCTAGATGCTCAACCTGACTGTAGGCTTCTCTTCTCAGGATTTCTAGTCCTTTATATACATCTGTATTTTAAAAAATTTTTAGGATATCTGTTCAGAGTAAGAAATAAATTTTACATTGCAGTTTCTTTTGAACACACACATAGGCAGACATTCACATCAGTGTGCACAAACATATCTAATTTGTGCAAACATACATACATACGCTAAAACATGTAGCGTACTTTTATATTTTCTAATCTGTTTCTTAGATTTGTTATTTGCTAGATAAACAACAAAACATGTTCTCAGTGGTGTCCATCTTAGTTTGAAGTACACTGAACTTGAAATCATTTTGAGAGTAGCCTCATACATTGGCTCCAAAGACCTTGAATCTAAGGCAGTAATTTTCATCCCGAGCCCTTTTATCTTCAGGAACATATAGCAATGTCTGGGGGTATTTTTCAATTGTCACAGATACCATTTCACAATGCACTGAAAGCCCCACAACAAGGAATTGGCAATTCAATATATCAAATAAGTGTCAAAATTGGAAATGCTGTGTGAAGGTCATAAAATAAGTGAACATTCTAGTCTCCTGTAGGTTGATTTTAAATATTAGAAACCATTTCTAAATATAAAAACAGATCATTGAAGATCAACTCTAACCTGAACATCCTTTTTGCTCTTTTTCTCTGAACTATATTTGACACATTAAAAGTGGAGTGAGAGCATAAGCTTCTTGTGTTGTCTGTGAGGTGCATCCCCATTGGCAGCTTGGCCATAATTAATAGACCTGTTGTTTTCATTTATTTTGAATATGGCAAGCACTTTTGCTAGAGTACCATTGCTCTTGTCAATATTTTCTACTTCTTATGTTCTGGTCCTTCTGGATGTGTCTTCCCCACTAAGCCACATTGATGCAAGACCCTCCTGCATTTAGCCATGCAGCTTCTTAGAAAAAAAGTGAAGAGAATTTGTCTAACTAGATTAGATATGGTCTGTAAAGTCTTCTCCCTTTGCTCACAGGATTTCATTCCGCTGTTTTGATTGGAAGTGACCTTCTGCTAAACTTGAAGTGCCATCTTAAGCCCTGGTATTAAACCATCACCTTTTTAGCCCTTGCTCCATTCCTCTATCTGTGGCTATTTCAGACGAGGTTCTCCTGAATACAGAGCATGGCAAGCCCTAATCTTCACATCCTTCTACCATACCCGGCATCAAAGAAGCCTTTAAATGTCCCACTGAAGTCTGTTGTTTTGTTTGCTATTCTGGGACCTTCTACTAAAACTTCCAGAGATGGCTTGCCAGAATAAACCTGGTTTGAGGTTTTTCCTTATTTTCTTTATTGGAGGGATAAAGGTAGAATGACAGGACAAGATCTCTAAATCATATATCAGAATTGGAATAGTGGTGTAAATAAAACTGATGCCACTTGAGGTTACTTTCTGACATATTATTTTAGCATGTTTACCTCACACATCTCATGTTACATAAACAATAGCATTTGCGTTAGCAAATGATGTCATGTAAGTAACTTATAATAAATAGTGTGAGATGTGTGTTTTTGTAGCCACCATGAAACTTTAGATTTCTAAGAGTAAGGGAGCCAGTTGTGGTGGCGCAGTCTTGGAATCCCAGCACTTGGAAGGTAAAGACAGGAAGATTACATGTGCAGGGCAACCTGGGCAACATAGTAAGACCCTGCCTCAAAAACAAAGAACAGAAAGGGTTAGTGGTACCAACAGATTCCTGAAACTGAGGCTGGAAACTCCTGTGGTGTGACCACTTTATCGTTTTCCTTTAAGGGAGTCACAGGGACCTTCCCACTACAGTGTTGAGAGTAGAATGATGTGTAGAATAGAGAGAAGGGAGCAGATGAGGAGTCACAAAGTTGGGCTCTTTATAATACATCTGCACACTTGTCTTCCCTGCCATAGCTCAGTTTCCAAATAAGCCCAACAAGATTAACAGAGTTAATAAAGTGAGAGAAGAAAATTGTAGGTTGCATGAAGCTCCACTAGAGAGGAACAACAGAATAAAAAAAAGAGAGAGAGGATGTCATTGGGTACAGAAATCTCATCCCCTCCTTTGCTTTCAAGAACCTCTGTGTGCTTGCTTCTATCTAGACATCAAGAAAGGCAAATTATATCAGATCCCTGAATCTGCCCATATACAACATTCAAAGACATTATAGGTATTCCTAAAGCATATCTTAGACACTATATGAAACTGGATTTCAAATGATACATTTTAGCAATATATAAGAAGCACTGCATTTGGACAGGGGTAGTTGTGATGACAGTTTTCTTGGTTCACACTTATTGTTTTACTCTGGTAGAGTGTTCACTCTTTAGGATAAGATACCATGATTTAAGTTCTATGTGTGGAAAGATTTGTTCATTATTGTTCTCTGTGGGCTGCTAAGGACAGTGAAATGAGACCAGGCTGGGAAAAAAATAGAGCTTTGGAAAGAGCCTAAGCAAAAGGAGAATTCTGCAAAGAGCAAATGTTTAAGTTTTATGCACTACAAGTGTGTGGTTTATAAGCCATAAGAGAGAATGAGGAAAGCTCTCACTGCAACTTCTAGTCCTAGAAGCCACTCTAGAACCTCCATCCCTCTTCGTATACCTGAAGTTTGTTTTGTTTCTACTAGTTTGCACACATCTTGCTTCGGATATTCCTAGGGTTGACTTGCATGACATTCTGTAGGCCAGCCCTGTGTGTCAGCTCTGCTGTGTATTCCAGTGGCTTTGCTTCATTGACTTACAGGTTCCAGTGCTACTGATTTGCTCCCATAAGCTGACTCGCTGACTCAGCTCTATAAACAGCACCTTAAATTCACCTTTTCAGTCTTTGATTCTTTTCAACATTCACACTGAGTTTTTGAGAAGTTGTGGTCATAGAGATTTATATAAAGGCATGTCTTACCACATAGTAAAAGATGTTCTGCCCACTCTAACCACCACATGTGCATAAGATGCTAAGTTATTATGGAAAAGAGCACAGAGGATATCCTTGCTGTATTTCAGCATGAGTGCCTGGCTCGCTGGATGAATTAATGCTAGTTCAAAAGAACTCCACTCTTCCCAGAAAATTACTAAGGTACTCATATTTGTTCTTATATAATTTATTTAGTATAGGAAGGATCATATGAATGCTGGAATAGCTTTGAAGAGCTTGAATCCCAGGCTTCATTAACCTCCGAGGGTAGAAATAAGGACAAACTGACTTATTTATGTGAATGTGAATTTATGTGTAGCTGAGCTACAATGTATCCTGGCTCCATTGGTCTTGTGCTAAGATTCTCTGGACTCCTTGATGATTTTGATGAGCAAGACATTTCCCCTTTTCCTTCGAGCTTTAGATGAGGGCTAGGTGCACTGGGTTCATCTCAGCAAAAGGTGCAGAAACATATCGGTTGGAGGTAAGAAAGGGACCCGAGGGTCACTTGATCGCCAGGGAGAACCTGATCAGGTCATTGCAGACGCCTCCCTCTGGTGACCCTCTTCTATAAACAGGAACAGGAATTCTAGCCTCTGCCTCCCTCTTGTCAGGTGGCTTAGCTTGCTGAATGAAAAGCCCTGTGAAAAGGAGCTGCAGCCCTAATAATAACAGAAGGATCGTGATGGCTATTTTGGGCAGGAGCAGCTTTGTGCCGCTCTTGATCTCCATCAGTGTCTGTCATTCTTGCCCTGCTGTTACCTTTCAGACTTTCTATTCTAAGAATCATTTGGAGTCCTGGGCTTGGGGGATTGTAGCCCCCAGAACTGGAATGCCCAGCTTGAGTGGAATGCAGACTGTCTGGCAGAGTGGAAGTCAAATAAAGTTTGCCTTGGCATCCCCCTCTGCTCTTGGATGAATGACAAGTGATTCGGGTATAGGAGCAATGACATGAGCTGCCATGTAGTATGGTCCCGAACAGGCCTCTGCCATGAGCAGTAGTAGTTAATAGTCCATCCATAAGTAGCATATACATGCCGCTCGCTAAGGAGATGTGTATACTAAGGAGGGCTCAATAGCGATTATGCCATTCTGAAAAACCACAGGGACCAGTAAGGACAGTGTTGGCATTCCTTCATGGTCTTCATCTCAAGTCTAGAATTATCATTTCTGTGCCTCCAAGCTATTGACTCATCATGGTTGAAAGTAAGCCAAAGGAGGAAAAGAGGGGCTCTGCCCTATGATCTAATCACCTCACGGTCCATGCTTCCTAATTTCATCATACCAAAGGTTAGGATTTCAACATGTCAATCTAAAGGGAAACTTAAGCATTCAACCCATTGCTTTAAAAACTCCTCGTTTTTGTGAGTTTTCTTCTCTTTTCTACCATAGGTGGATAGAGGTACAGGTGGCTAATCTAACGTGTCCCCAGCATTGGGTACAGTACCTCCGGCTTCTTCGTGAATCCATCTGGCCTGGTGGGATTTTGCCTAAATTTCCACGACCTGTGAGAACTCAGGAGCAGAAAGTGGCTGCCAAGAAGCAGGCTTTGCAGAGCCTGATGGGCATCCTACCAGGTAACTGTACTAAAGAGGTAGATGATACTGATCAAGTACTCTTCTTCCATCTTGCTCTACCACTACCATGCTATACCCTTCCCTGTTTTCAAAAAGGCCCTGAATGTTGCTAGACTAAAAATCTTGATGAGTCATTTCTCAGACTGATACAAAAATGGCCATTGCTGTGATTCTCTTACCCCTCACCTATGTGATAGCAAGGGAATGGAACCGGTCACTTCAGCCAAAATATAGCTATTAGGGAGCAGTCCTGAAAATCGGTGAGTTAAAAACTTTTGGGTGGGTCTGAACAAACTAATCCTACAGAGGCATTCCCACCCATGAAAGTGCCAATTTCTCTCTACCAACTCATGGCATTTGTGGAACCAAGGAAAAGCGTGAATCATCCTTCAGAGCTCACAGTTGATACACTGGATCTTTAGCAGTAGTTAAAACAGCCTGCTTTTTTTTTCCCTGGTATTTGTAGCGGGCAGGGAGACTGAGGGCGCCTGTGGTTGTGGTAGCCAGGAAAGAGTGGGGAACTCAGTTGTGGATATTCAGCTTGACTTTCTTTTCCCATCTAAGTTGTGATTGCAAAAGAATTACCTGTGTTTTTTGTGGCAGGTTACAAAGCTATCTCTTGAGTTCCATTTTCTGTTACTCTCCTAACTTAACAACCATATTTTTCTTGACTTTTCTCTGTTTTATGAGACTGTCACTTGGCTATGTGACTTGGAGGTATACCAGAGTACCTGAAATATGTGAGATGTCAGTGTTCTTGGGGAGATAGTCTTTGATTCTGAGGCTTCAGTAATAATACAACAGTTCTGTTTTGTTTTTGTATGTTTTGTTTTTCCTCATCAGATTTTTTAGTAGAAATTCTGGGAGCAAACAAGTGCCAACTGAGCTGGAGTCTAGTTTTGGAGTCATTCCAACATCCCCTCATCAACAGGTAGGCTGGAACACATATACTCAGCACAGAATAGGTAAAGCCATCTGTGTTTCCTGGTGACAAACCACATTCAAAACTGGTTTATGCACTTGACTTGCCCTATCGGGGCTTCTGACCACAGAGTCTGATGTCCAGTTCCACATACACTAATTAAGAGCTTTGCTGCCAGCTACTGAGCAGGTGGCTTCATAGTAGTAAGCTGCTATTGGACCAGCCACTGTTTGTGTTTGGAAGAACTCAGGGCAGACTCCCATGTGATCTACTAAAAATGTCCTGTGAACCTCTAAGCAAGAATAGTACTTGAGACTTAATTTTATAAAGTGCCACTTATTTTTACATAATAGCATTAGCATATCAGCACTGCAGTAAAGAAATAAGCTTAAAGGTTCTTTCCCAATATTGCCAGCCTCTAATTAATGTTGCAAAAGCATATCCCAGCCTGTACAATACAGACTACATACTTAGTTTAAGTATGTTAGCACTACGAGAGCATATCCCAACCTGAGCAGTACATACTACACACTTATATTCAGCACATGTTCTTAACCTCACAGAGTCTCTGTGACTAGTGTTGGCTAATTGAGCAATAGGTAAGATTGGAAGGTTGGAATCAATTAAAGGAGCAAGAAATGCTGAATAAAGGCTCCTAGAGGTAGGTCCATCCCTTTGGCTGGAAGTCTTTGTGAAAGGATCCAAAATCCTTGTAGAACTCTGAATCCCTGTCCCAAGGTCAACTATTCTGATTTTTCCTCAGTGCAGGTATGATAGCTATCAATCTAGAGGGACTAATTATTAGAAGAAACAGTCATTAGTAATCTGAAAAATTAGCAATTTTTCTCAAGTTCTGTAGAATAGTACTGATGTAATTGTGCCAAGAAAAGTAGCATTCTATAAAATCTAGACTCAAGTGCAATGCTTACCTTTGTTGGGGTGTAGCCTTTAATAATACAATAAACATTGATCTCATAGCAACTGCTTCATCCAAGTGTTACATCTTATAGTCATGGATGAAAGATTATGCTTGTATTTCTTGATGGAGGCAGGCCCTCACCTAAGTTGTTCTGTCCATTTGTTTCAGACATTTGATTTACTGCCTTGGAGATCTCATCCTGCAGTTCTTGGATCTCAGTGCCTCTGTGGAGGAGTCAACCACAACCACTTCTGCCTCAGATACCCCAGGCAACCCCAAGAGAATGGTTGTTTCCCCTTAGCTAGGAGTCATTTCCACATTCTTCAAAGGTTGGAAATGGAGAGATAGTCAACCACCCCCTGACCACCTAGGACTCCTGTGCTTTCTGGAGCCTGGGTAGCTCAGCAAGCCTAGGTGTCTGGCTCAATTTTCCAGCAGTTTTCCCTTTATACAGGTAACCAGAATATACATAGTACATGCATGCATATCAATTTCCATATCTTTTTGGTGGCATTTGAGTCGTCATTGTGTGCAGGTAGTGCTTGAGAAATGAAGCTGAAAAGTAGAGGAAGGAGCACTTTTGATTTCTTCTTTTGCTTTCTACCAAGATGGTTTGCCAGCAGCTGTGCATTCATGTGTCTAATTTATCACAGCATAAGTTGGGATAGAAGAGGACAAAAAATAGCCAGATTTCCTTGGAGGAGAACACAATTTTCTGAGCTCTCTTTTCCCACCTGGAAACTGACAATTCATTCAGGACCACTCCCTGGGCCTGCCTAGTTTCCCAGCAATTCAAGAAGAGGGAAGGAAAGTATTTCTCAGAGGACTTCTTGCTCATTGGAGTGTGGAGGTCATGAAGCTGCTTCCCTGGGTGGCTGTACTTTTCCTGTCCTGAAGACTTCAAAGCATACTGTCTGGCAAATGCACTCCACCCTCCACACCCTTTCCTTTAAGGGAGCGTACCACAGATTTTGTTAACTCTCCTCCCAGCCCCTACCCAGAACCAGTGAGCTTTTGGATTTTAACCTTCCCTCTATCTTCAATACAACTGCATGATAAGTTACATGATCAGCCTCAGCATTTCCAAAGAGAAGGGATAGTGTTCGCGCCTTCGTAGGAAATATTTATTCTGAACAGAGAGTATGGCGTACTTGCTTAAAAAGATTTTAGTTCCTGTTCCTTCAGGATTGAACTAGTTGCTCAAAAACCCAGCCATGAAAGCAGAGATGCTCTGTCAGACAAGAGCATTCCATGGGAAGATGGACCAGTTCAGAGGAATTTCTGGAAAAAGGAGTCAGACAGAAAGTCATAAGGGAAGTGCTGCCACACAGTAAACGGATGTGAACACATGACTTTTACACGTTTCCAACGGGAAACTCTGACCTCTCAGCCCTTCAAAACCATAAGTAGTTCTGTCCCCAGCTTTCATTGAACTGCACAGTCTCCCATTTGAATGAGGGTCTTAGAGTGAAGCTCATGAAAGTGGGATGAGTCCTCCAGACCAGCATTAAGGTCTCCATAGACCCGGAGTATGTGGTGAGCACGCAATTAAAATCGTTCATAGAAAACCATCGTGAAAGTGTGTTGCTACTCCACCCCCAGAAGCTCCTAACCATGCATCGTGCCCTGATGGAACCAGAAGCTTGCTATCTATTCTTGCCAAAAGTGAATGAGATAATGCTTCATGGCTCCTTCTGGCCTTACAAGACGATTTGATGGCTCCAAAATTCTTGAAATGTCTTTACCTTAGACCATCACAGGCAGAGGTATCTCTGCATGCGGCCTTCTTAGTGTCAGCAAGGGTGTTGTCCAACTGGATACCTTAGAACCGGCCCCGTGGCTCTGCCTGCATGCAAGTAGGCAGCCCTGACTTTGCCTCCCTTCTTTCCCCATACTCGGTCCTCACAGGTACCTAGCCACCTATGCTGCTTTGAATTCTACCAGTGCATCTCATGTGTGACACAGAGTTAGTAAGTCGATAACTTAACACACCATGAAACCATTGCAGCAAAAATTCTAAAGAATCTTTTGACACTTTCAGCCCAGAGTACTTACTTGTATTTGTTATGTAACAGACCCCACCACTACCCCACCTGTATCCAAGATCAGCTGTCTTCAGAGCCTCTTCCTACACAGCAGGGAAATACTAGATCTAACCCAGGAAATAGTCAAAAGTGGATAAACAGTGCCATTCTCAGAAGTGGACAAAAGGCAATGGGCCCACAGTAGCCCTTTTCTCTCTCTCTTTCTCTCTCTCTTTCTCTCTTTTCTTTTCTCTTCTCTTTTCTCCCTTTCTCCCACTTTCTTTGTCATTTATTTGTCCTAAGTTTATTCAGTTAAGTTAAAATTTTAGGACTTGAAATAAGACCTATACTCTTTGGGTACTGAGTTCTTTCTGCAAGAGTCTGTGTTCCTTACCATTGCTTATTTGAATACAAGAAAGCTGTATTTATCAGAGATAGCCCCCGTGGGTTGAGTTTCATAAAGCTAAGGTGAAGTAACTCACCAAGTCTGAGCATGGGAATGTGTGCAAATTTTCAAGGTGAACCCAAGTATCCTGACTTCCAATTTCGATTGTCAGTGTTCCAATTTACTAGGTGATTTTTTTCTCATTGTAAAGGAACAAATTTTAGAAGGTCTGTTCTCTTGATAAGGTAAGTAGCACAGTGCATTGTTGTTACCTGTAAACAACATTGTACAGCAGATCTCTAACAAAGTTCTATCTTACATAACATGTGTGTGCGCGCGTGCGTGTGTGTGTGTGTGTGTGTGTGTGTGTGTGTGTGTGAAAAGAAGACACTTGAATGCATGTGCCTGTACTTGTCGAGGACCAAGATGACGCTGGGGATCATCCAGGATTCCTCTACCTCCTTATTGTTTTGCTCTAGAATTTTCCAGGCTCTGCTTTCCAGGGCCAGAATTGCAAGCTGTATTTATCTGTGAGAGAAAGAGAGCAGATGAACTTTTAGAAGCCTACTTGCTCCTTCTACCATGTGGGTACTGAACTCAGATCACTAGATTTGCACATAGGAGCCTTTATTTGCTGAACCCTCAGTTTACATAACTTTATACTGAGTAAAACAACAACCTACCTTTCCCCTTTCCTGTTACTAGGGAGTAGATTAAAGAATCACCATTTCATGTGTTTTTGTGAGTTTATATACTAAATATAAGTGAAATTATATAATGCATATCCTATGACTGGTTTATTTTGCTTAATATGGCTTCCAGGCTCATCCACTTTGCAACATGTGACAATTTCTTTTGATAGGCTTAGAAATAATACATTTTTATGGATATGCCTCATTTTCTTGTGTGGTCATACCCTGGTGTATATTTAGGCTGCTTTTATTTTTGGTTAATGCAGATAACATAGTGAAAATGGGAGATCAGCTTTGCACTGGATACTTTTAGAAAAATACCTGCAAGGGGGATTGCTAGATTATGGCGTCATCCTATGTTTAATTTTGAAGAAACTACACACTGCTTGGCATAGCTCCTGCATTCCTATCAGTGCTGCACTGAGGTTCCAGTTTTTCTGACACATGAGTACACATCTACTCATACGTGTTTAATTAATAGTGGTCATTATTAAACAAGTGTGAAGTGCTACTTCATTGTGACTTTTTAAAAAAAATTTTGGTGAGGGGAGGGAAGTGTGGCGTACATCAGAAGGCACTGTGTGTGTGCCCGTGGAGACCCGAGGATGATATCGGGATCATCCTGGATTACTCTACCTCCTATTTGAGCCTTCCAGGTTCTGCCTTCCAGGGTCAGAAGTTCAGGTCACTGTCCAGCATTTTTATGTGAAGTCTCAATCCAAACTCAAGGCAGAGGCTTAACCCCCGAGTCATCTCTGCAACCCTCATTGTGGCTTTTGATTTAACCCAGAATCTCGTATTCATGAAAAAACAAGGACATCTCTTTGATGATTTATTTTAAAAATGAGGGACATTTTTCCAAGCACCCTCCAAGCATCTTTTCATGGCTCATTTACTACCCCACGGTGGTCCACACCGGTCCACACACATTGGGAATGACATCACTGTGGCATCTTGCATCAGTACTTAAACTCCCGGACATCAGGGGCATAAGCACTCCATGGCAGGAAGACAGCTACAAGTATAGTTTTCAAGGAAGAGCAGAGAATATATATGGAAAAACATTATTTCCCATATGGGTTCAGTCTGCCAACAAAACCTCCCTGGGAGAGTTGATAACTGGTGAGGGTATCATTTGAAGCATTGTGCATAACTTAGCGTTGAACTCGCACATCAACACTGGGTTTGGAGCATGAGATACAGGTTGACTAGATGGATTGCAAGGAAATGGCCTAGTCTAGATACAGATCTCGTCAGGCTCTCCACACACCGACATAACCACCACACTAGTTGCCCTTATAGAATAAATAAATAGAACAAAACTAGGTTCTCATTTTTAAGGCATTTCAAGTCTAATATAAGAACCAGCAAACTTTTCTATAGGGGATCAGAAAGCAAATATTTCGGCCTCTGTGGCTGTACGTGCTTCTGTTGTAGCCACACAAGACAGCAGTTCCAGTATAGCACAAAAACAGCCATTGATAATTCAGGAATAAGTGAGACTATGGCCCAGCAAAATTGAAATTAATAGAGTGGGCAGCCGGCCAGATGGGATCCATGAGTTGTAGTCTGCAGATCAAGTCCAACAAGAGGACAGCACTCATGAAACTTACTTGTACTTGTGATTCATCTGGACGCTTGTTAAGATGCACGTTATGGTTTGATAATCTGGGATGAAACCAAGTGAAAATACAAGTGCTGTGCTACGAAATGTGGACAGCATCCTTGATGTCACCCTTGCTGTCTCAGGAGAGGGGATGGAGAAGCTTCCATCAGAAGCCCATTCGCCTCTGCCTCGTCAGCACATGTGGTTGGTACTTTGCACCACGGCAAGGTAGGCCTTCCCAGATGAAGTGCAGGAGGCTAGCCAGTCCTAGGCAAAAAGGGAACAGACACCAGAGGTGGGTAGTCACTGAAGAAGAGGGAAACTGATGTATTGCAGTTGAAACCTGATGGAACAAGCTGTGCCATTACATGGCCACTTCTCTTTCCTTCCGCTGGCATGACTGGAAGTCACAGGACAGCTTTTGAAGAAAGGCGCATGAAACCACTGAAGGATGAAGTTCAGCTAGCAAGCCTGAATCATTCCTTTGAGGTAAGAGATGTTGCTGTGTACAAAAGAGGAAGACATTGGCCCAAACATTAGTTCCATATCCCAAGTCTTACCCAGTGTTCCTCATCATCACACTGAGACTAAACCAGCTGCTTTAAATTTTTAAAAAAATCCAAAAGACCTAAGCAGAAAAGAATGTTTGGGCATCGTGAAACAGGTGAAACTCAGTAGCAGTGAGAGCAGGCTGAGCTCTGGAGCAGCGGAGAAACAAGTCACTGGCAGTAGTTGTGGTCATGCTAGCCAAAGCTGTCACGTCTCGACCGTTTCTGGCGGGAAAGTGGGATGAAGAGAACTTCTGGCTTTCATGTCTATCACCACCATGACACAATCGGATTTCTCCAGATATCGTGTGTCTTCAGTCTTTACTGGCAGGCGTGTCTGTAGACATTGCCAGCACAGATTCTGGGATGTGCAAGGTTGTGGGTTGGGAGGGAAGAGTGAAAGAAAAATGAAAGAAAGAACAATATTAAGGTCCAAACTTGAAGAACATTCCTTGTTTTTCTATGGGGACAAAGTATCTGTATATAGTCCAAGCTAATGAAAAACTTGAACTGTATTCCTCCTGCCTCTGTCTCTCATGTTCTAGGATTATAGGCCCCATGCCAGCCAGAAAACATTCCTTTAAATGACATTATCTCCTTAACCCAAATGACACCCCTTTGTCGCCAGTCAATGTGAGTTTAGGAAATACAAGCTAATCTTGGTATTAAAGTGTTACAGTGATTAGGAAGGCAAGTCTGTGTGTGGCTGGCCTATGTTTTGCTGTTTTTTCTTATGTTCCATGTCACAACCACCTCAGTTGTTATATGCAAGGGAGAATTGGCTAGGATTCCAGAATTTTAACTCACAAGAGTGAAGACCGAGTTGTCAGGCACAAAAGTCTCTGGTTGCAGATAGAGAGGCCAGCGTGTCTACAAGAAGATCTGACAGGTCCCTACCAGATTAGTTGGATTTCATAACCTATACCAAGTCACCTCTTGCCTATGACCTTTGTTGAAGAGCTATCTTCTTCCCAGAACTATTAGAAGGATTAGCTTTGAGGGTTTCTGTGAAGTATCTGCATGTCACTTTCTACACTAGGGAAAATCTTTTGGGAGTTCACATTCTCTATAGATACAGTTCATGTACAATCCAAATTCAATAAAATGGTAGTGGGCCATTTTCACTACAGCTCTGCGTGGAGGTGGTGAAATACTGCCTTCCAGCAAAAACAGTTCTTTCATTTGAAAGTCCTGTGAGCAGTTGGAGTCTTTATTGTGATATAATCTACCTCTGGTTGAGGTCATGGGTAGAAGAATTAGTTTTACAGAAATCTAGGGATTAGCATTCCGCTAACCTGCTCTTCCTTCTCTGTCATTGGCCCATGCTTCAGTTTCCACTAGGTAGATTGCCTTCCTCCATCATGTGGAAGTTCCCTCCTCTAGGCCTTACAGTCAGAACTATTCCTCTCTTCCTGTTCCCTCTGCATTAGTTGCACTGCCTTTGCAGTCAGTGTGCATATAAAGGTCTCTAGTAAAATACAGTTGTGTCAACTTGACAGTTGAGAGCTAAGCATTCAGTTAAGAAAGCCCTGAGCAAGCCTGTGGAAATCATCTCGTTGATGTGGGAAGAACCAGACCATAGTTAGTGGGACGTTTCCCTGGGCAAGTGGATAAAATGAAGAGGGCTGGTTAAGGATTTTATCAGACTTGGCATGCAAGCACACTGACACGTATGTCCCTCTCTCAGCTCTTTGTGGATATGGTGCAGACAGTTCCCTAGGTTCCTGATGTTGATGTGAACTCTCCTGCAGTGCTGATTAACTGTGAATTATAAGCAAGAATTAACTTAACCATTTGTTCCCCTAACTTTTTTGCATCCTATATTTGTTCAGCAACAGGAGATAAAACAAGATTGAAATTCACAGAGGACAGTGAGCACATTGTAGCAGTTAGTTTCAGGTGTCAACTTGACAGTTATGAGCTGTGTGGGTGAGCATACCTATGAATTATTATCCAGTTAAAGCAAAGACACTTATCCAAACCTGTAGGCACTTACCTGATTTGTGGGGCCCATAGTGGATGGCCCCCATTCCTTGGGCAGATGTGTAAGGTGAACTGGTTAGCACTTTAATAGACTGGCAAGCTGGAAGGTACACATTCATCCTTGCCACTTTCTGCTTTTGCTGTGTGTATGGTATGGCAAGTAACTCTCCTGCCATCATGGTCAACTACAACCTGTAATCCTGAGCATTTTTTGTTCCCCTAAATGGTTTGCATCATTTATTTTTTATAGCAGCCAAACAAGAAACTAAGACACACATTTTATCTTTTTTATTCCTGCTACATCCTCTTGCCTTTCCAACTTTCCACATGTATAAATCTAGTGCACCATGGATTTACTTAGAGATTATAGTTACTAATCTCAATAGACAGAAGACGTGAATAAACTCAATGAGATAATTTGCTACTGACGGGAGATAAAGGCCGAATAAGGAGAGCAAATTTTCATTGTTAACCCCTTATCTTTATTCGTCAAATATGAAATGAACAATGCCTCTTATTTCCTGCACTAGAACCCATACAAGTTTTATAACAGTAGTGCTTAAAGCTTAGTCACATAGGGCTTAAAAACTAATCCAGGCGGACCTCGAACTTAGTTATGATCCTCCTCCTTCTGTAATTGAAGTCCTGGGGTTACAGGCATGTGCTACCATGCCCTTCCTCTCCATCCCTGATCCTCCTTCCCCAAAAAGCTTAAACTCTTCAAAGAAAATGGACCTGATTCAAAAGTGATTTTAAAATCATTCAAACATGAAAACAACCAATGTCCCTGCTGATTCCCCACTTCTAATAGCCTTTCATCTCACTGAGATCAGAAAAAGCATGCATTTGCCTAAAGAAAGTATCAGCTCCTTCCTATGCAAGACACATCTGTAAGGAAGGCAGCTACCGTAATGAGACCATCAAGACAACCTCCTCTTGTGCTCACTCTCAGAATCTTTATAGATATCCTCAGGTGAATTCTTGCCTTAAAATCTTCTCACGCAGTGTCTATGCCGTCTCTAAAATGGCACACAGGAAATCTCAGAGCTGAATGATAAGTTTTTAAAAAGGGAAGTCTAGCTCAATCTCCTTACTCAGGGGTATTTGTTAACTCCGCTCTCGTGTTGCAGCTGCAACTCTTTGTCCAAATCCAACAGATCAAAATGAGGCAGCCGCCTTAAGAGTGAAAGCTAGAGAATCCAAGCCATCTGGCCACCCGGATAGACCCTTGGGATAAAATCACCTGCTGCTTCTGAGTCTACAGCAGAAGCCTCCTGGCCATGGTAGACGAGGGGCATGAGCAAGTGGAGGAATGAGGAACGAAGTTCAGTCTGAAAATCAAAGCATCGTTACATTTCATAAAAGGGAATCTAGACAACTCAGAGCTTTGGTCATGTGTCATTTTAGAGTATGCTTGTGTAAGGCGCGCATCTGCTGTGGAATAAGGCCCAGTCCTCATGCCAGGGCACTGTTTGCACAACACATGATGGGGAATATTCTGGAGCCAAGATTGGTTCTGTATCCACCCTGGGGCAAGTTGGTCAGTCTCCAGTGTAAACCTCCTTGGAATTAACCACTTATTCCAGTGGAGAGCCCTTGATAATTAATACCAGACCTGGCCCAGCCAATTCTGAATGTCTTACATATGGGTGAGGATCCATAAAATTTTCTTTTCAGCGACCTGTTTGGATGAGGTAGAGAAATCTGTCGTCCTAATATTTGAAAATGAAGCTAGCCCAACATGTGTGTAGCTCGCACCGGACACATACATTGTGAGGAGTTTATGGCATTTACGGGGCAAGAGCTGGTCGGGCCAAGTCAGAGGGGAGTGGGTGAAAGTGCACGCATGAAACCAGCAATAACGTTGAACCTTTCTGCTTGCCAAGGACAAGAGTATGTCTCTCATTTAGCAGTTGGAGAGACTGAGGCAAGAGCTTATGTTTCATCAAGATCCATACCCTGAGGCTCAGGCGATGGAAAAACATCAGCTGTTGGTGAAATGACCTAAGTTCATGGACTGGAGTTTCTGTGGATTTTTTCCAAGTGATAGCAACTGTCTTGATCTAGTTTTTTTTTCATAGCAGCCAACCTTGAGCCAATGGTTTATCTCATGCAGTTGCTTCTCTACTCATTTTCAAAACCCCTTTCTTAAAAACTAAGTACATAGCAACAGAAAAAAAATCTTTTAAAAACTCTTCATATCTCAGGGTCAGCAAGATGGCTCAGTGGGTAATGGCACCTGTTCTAACACCTGGCAACCTAAGTTTGATCCCTGGAAGCTCTCATGGTGGAAGCAGAGAACTCACTTCTGAAAGTTGCCTCTGATCTCCACCCACGTGCCGTGGCATGCATGCATGTGCGCACCTTTCTCTTTAGTTAAATATTTTTAACTTTAGTTAAATATTTTTAAAAATCTTCATATCTCTATCGTTTCTCCTTGCCTTGGACAGCCTCCACTACTCTTACCTTTTTGGTGGTTACTATGGTGATCAACCTAAGGGAATGTTCCTTGTTTTCCCAGTGGGTATTCTATTCCTCTCTGTAACATCAGGGGAACTGCCAAGGCTGAGGATGAACATTGACAAGCTCTTCATGTCTTATACACTAGTCACGTGCTTAGAGTTTAGCCACGCAGCTATGTTCCCATGATTTTAATCTTGGATTTAAAATTTGAGGACATTGGTGTTTTGCTGGACTCTCTGTGGGAAATCTGTTGTGAGAACAGTTCAGTTTAGGCATTGGACCATGTATTCTAGCTTCTAGAAACACGGATGATGCTTTTTCTCCACAAGTTTCAGCCTTTCAGAGATACTTCTCAATGACAGGAGAAAATGCTTGAAAGGGATAAAGTGGTATGTGAAAGCAAAAACACTCTTTTGTCAGTTGTCCCTGCTCATAGTCCTGAATACATAGTTCAACATAGCTGCAAAGAAGTATGCACTTGCTGGTATGCAGTATGGACTAAAGAAGTCCCTTTAAGTAAGAGCTTGTCTTAGAAACTGGAGAGATTGCTCAGTGTTAAAGTGTTTGGCATGCAAGCAAAAGGATCACAGTTCATATCTCCAGATTGCAAGCAAATGTCAGGCAGGCTTACTAAGCCTGTTGTAATTTCAACCCCAGAAAGCAGAATCTGGGAATTCTCAGAGCAAAACTACTAGTCATAAAGGTGAGCTCTGGCTTTAATTAGAGACCTAGCCTCAAAAGAATAAGGTGGAAGAGTGATCAAGGGAGGTTCCCAATGTCAGCCTTGGGCCTACACACATGCATGTGTGTTCACCCCATCCACATGCAAACACACATACATGCATAAATGTAGAAATGGAAAACACACAAAAAGTCTTAAATCTCTAGTAGCACAAATGACCTGAAATAAGCACAGCTGTCTCTACTAAGAACACCATTCATAGCTTGCCCTTAGACTGCATGTCTGTCTGTCTTCCCTATTGGACTACAAACTCTTCCAGGCAAACTATCTGATTTGCAGTTTCCTCGTCATATATTCTGTCACCTGATCAATTTTCAGGAGCCCAGGCCAGTTCCTCTGTTCTTGCTCAAGTGAATAATGCTAGTGACAACCTTTGTGCAACATTGCTTGCATAAAGGAAGTTAGCAAATGTCTGTGGCAGTGTGCTTGGAGTCTTCTGTGCCATCTGGCAGTTTTCTTTCCAGCTTCCTACAGACACAGGAGCTCACACCCTGACAGGCCTCTTGGCTAACCAGAGATAGCAAGAACAACCAGTTCTCACGAGCAAAAGGGATGCTTCAGGCTTTTGTCTCCGCAAACCTCCCCTACCCTGTGAAAATATAATGGAGAAGGAAAGGCCACATCACCTTCCCTTGAGAAGGAGGGGTCCTGGGTGGGTTTTACAGCTGCAGTGGCCTCTGTCTTAAAACACTGTGAACTCCTGGGCTGTTGCCACAGTAACCAACCAGCTCCTGCTTCTAATGCCTTTCAATCTGCCTGTTGAATCTGAGGTGGAAATGGACCCCAGGCTGCAGCTCATACCTCCGACCACCTCATAAGCAAATATCCAGCTGCAGCCTCATGGTTGCTGGGGTGAAAGGGCTTCTTGAACCCCACAGGGAGTCCTATGGATACTGATGTCAAAGAGGGCACTGCACGATCACTTGCATAATCCTCCAACCTCCAAACTAAGTCTTTGGTAAAAGGTGATTTTGAAAAATATTATGTGTGATTTATAATGTGGCCTCCTGGGGGAGTGGTTGCCATTTAATGGCTATAAACTGGTTCTTTCAATTCATAGGAGTGCCCAGCATAGTAAGAAGGTACTGATTATAATCTTAAAGGGAAGCATGTCCTTGCCACAGGAAAGCATGATTAATACTATCCATTGGGCCCATGGGGATTATCCCTATTTAGTTCTTCAAGCAACGTAATAGGGAAGATGGGTCATTTTGGAGATCAGCTTTTTAAAAAAATATTTTCATTTTTGTAACTGACACAGAGCTTGGATCTGAGCAAATTTCTACTCACCCCAACTCCTCCCTACAGGGAAGCAGTGGAACAGAAAAGCAGATTTTTCTAGTTGCCAGAAGGGTTGACTTCTAGTCACAGCTCTTAAGGATTGTGGATCACTTTTTCTCGTCATCCTGGACCTTGATGCCTTTCTGCAAAGAGTTTGTATGGAACTACAGACAAAGCTCTGTCCAGCCTGCAATTGCATCAGGGTGGAAGCTGTCAGATCTGGATCAGTATTTGGAACAGCATTGATGTTCTTGAATGGGCAGGAGAATGAACCAGTGGATGATTGTGTTTCACTTGGAATATCAGTAGAGGTGTTCCTCACACTCACTTGGGGCTCAACTTAGGGAAGGAAGAAAGGATACAGGAAAAGAGGAAAGAAGAAAAGCAACTCTTTTCCTAAAAGGAATGTCCCTGGCTTTCTCTAGGTTCCTCAGATAGAAAGTTCCTAAGCTACACTTCTCCACTGAACCTGGCAAGGTCAGTTTGATTGAGGATGCTATAGAGGTCCAAAACAACCACACCCTCACATTCTCATGAAATGGAAGGATCTCTTCATTTCCACTAACCTTTCCTAGGAGAGCAGAAGATTGAATCACCACAGTTCACACCATTTATTTTTCACAGTTATCTTCTCATTGCATCTTTATGTCATCCTTCTAAGGAATATACTTTGCACGTGAAGAGGGCTTTCTGAGTTATGAAGTATTTCCTAACTCTCATCCAACTTAGATCTTCGCAACTGCTCTCTGAGATCATTTGGATAGTTGTCGGTGTCCTCATTTGACTGAAGAGGAAGCCGGAAGGCAAAGCACATGGATTGGAGACATGGAGGAACTATGCCCATAGTTGTCTAACCAGGGAGAGCCCCGAGTCTGACAGTAGCTAGCTCTGTGCCCGTGGGCAAGTAGCACGAAAGTTCTATACCTTGGTTTCCTGATCCCATGAAATAAGAATGAGCATGATGCTCCCCTTCCCCAGACTGAGTGAACAAGGGTCTAGGTGAATCAGTGTTTTTAACTGCCAAGTTTGCTACAACGAGTAGTACATATTCATCAAAATTATTGGAAAAGCTATGAGGTTAGAATCTAAGTCTTTCAGTCTCCATCTCAGTGACAGATATTTCTGATGCCCTATACCACAGCCATAATAAACATATCAACAACTCCACTTTCCATATTATAGTGTAGAAAAACTCCGAAAGTCCTCTAGTATACGTTGAGAACCCAGGTGTAGGTGTTCTCTCTCTCTCTGTCTCTCTATCTCTCTCTGTCTGTCTCTGTCTGTCTGTCTGTCTGTCTCTCTCTCTCTCTCTCTTTGTGTATGTATGTTTTGTACTAGGGAGCACTTAAGTGTGTGTGCTTATGGAGACCCAAGAGTGACATTGGGAATCATCCTAGATTGCTTTACCTCCATGTTGCTTTGCTCTGGAGTTCCCCAGGCTCTGCTTCCAAAACTGGAAGTGCAGGCTGCAACTGCCATTTCTGCCTGGCATTTTTTACATGTGATCTAGAGATCTGAACTCTGTTCTTTTGCTTGTGAGGCAAAGGCTTTTAACTCCTGAGCCATCTCCCTAGCCATTCTCTTTCCATTCACTTAAACCACACCATATTCTGTGACTCTGGACAGGGATCAGCTAAAAGTCAGTTAGCTGATATGACTATCAGCTGAAACAATGTGATATCAAAATACGACCATCAGATAAAACACTCCTTTGATGAGAGGGTCTTCTATATTTACAGTCTTGGGAGTGAAAAAGTCTTGGGTAACTTATCACTCCGGTTGTGTGCTGAGCCTTCAGCCCTTACTCTGGCCATGTGTTCATTGAAATTACCCTGAACAGGAGACAATTTGAATTGTTGTGCATTTGTGGTTTCCTGAGTGCTTGTCTGTCTTCCAGTCTCTCCCAAAGGATACAGACCATACTAAGTGCTAGAATCTACTTCCATTGTGCTTAACGAAATGCTCCCTGAATACCAGATATGCAAGAATGACTCACTGTGTGAACTGATTGACTTCTTGATGAATTGACAGAGATGTCACGAGTAGTTAATGGGGTTCTTTCTCTGCTTAAGTTGATGGTGATCTCGGAACTTGCCTAGATGCATTCAACACCACACTACCCCCAGGGAAACGTCTCTGGAGTTGGACGTGCAGGAGGGGATGTTCTCCCTGGATTCACAGCATGTCCTCTGCTGCAAAGCCCAGAACTTGGCCTGTGCCCACAGTCAGCCACACACCATGCGCATGGAGCCAGGCTCCTGCTCCCGCCAAAGTCTGTACTCCTTGTGGCATGGTGCTACCAAACACGACCTTGCTCTTCAGTTAAAAACGAGTGAAAGTAATCTGCCAGGGTCACTTGGCTCCAAAGACCTAGGACAGAAGGGGTTGTGCTTAAAGGGCAGCTCAAACCCAGGCATTAAAATAACTGAATGGTGTCGTTTTCTGATCAAATTCCTTTCCCTGCCGGGTTTGTGATTTTTGAGCCTGAGAATGTCCCTGTCGACTCAGGTTTCTCTCTGTCACACTGGTCTGAAGCCTGGAATGTGAGTACTGGCCATTGAGGTCTGCTGTAACTATGTCACCTTCCCGAAATGGAGAGACATTATCTCATAGACGGTGGCAGCAGGCAGACACCGGCGTGCTGCTGGCGGGCCCAGCCCAGCTCCTAGCACTAGGCATCTTGCACATCCCGGTTCTCAGTGGTCAGAGCACAACTCTACAGCTGAGATCTCACACATCATCATCCGAAAGAGTGGAGACAGGAGGACGCAGGCCAAAGTGGAGCAGGCACAGTTTTGGACAAGCCATAATGGTTGACAGAAAGGTGATCCCTGGATCACCTGAGGGCTTGAGCAGAAGGCAGAGCCAGCCAATCACATGATGGAGACATGCACTAGGACAGCGTTAAGCCTCCATCCTTCCCCAACCAACCCCAGGGACACAGTTGCCCGGGGGGCAACTGAGTCTGCTGGCCTATGAAGTAACCATCCCTTTCAGCACTCGGAGAGGAGGAGGCCTCGCGGGAACCCATTAGCCTCTCCTAGAATAGTATTAGTAATAGTACTGGAGTCCTGATGATTTTAGTCAGGAAAGCTCTTCTCCAGCATTGAACAAAGAGATGCAGCTGCTTCCTTCCTCCTTGGTCACCTCCTTCGCTTCCCAGTGCTGCGGAATCATTTGGTTCAAGCCTCTTGTCAGTGGCGCCATACTCACTCCTCCTTCCTTCACGGCTCACCCTTCTTTAGCTGGAAGACCCACCTGGTCTCAGTTTGCCCGACCCTTTTCTCAGGTCCCAGCTGCAGTTCTCCCCACTCAGCCACAACTCTCTCAGTACCCCAGCCTCCTCCTCCTCTCATCTCCTTCAGAACTCGTGCCTGCCTGTGCCCCACATTCCCCCAGTCCCCACTGCGCTGAGCATTAAACTCAGAGTCTTGCAAGTGCTCGGCTCCCCTGGAACTCTACACCCCTTTCCCCCTGCATATGCATTTGATACTTAGCCTACATTGTCTGCCCATCACCATCCATTTCTTTCCCTCATAGATTAATCCCATGGAGAGTCCTTCAGTGCAGACTGGGCATTGGAGGTTCCCAGAGTCTAGCCTGCTCACAACACTGACTTCTGTACTGAATGCTTCTCCACTATACTAACTCTAATGACCCCTTGGAATAGAAACCTGAGCCTGACCCCAGAGCACAGCCCCCACTTCCTAACTCTCTGCAGTCTCCTTCATTTCTCCATACACAACAAGCACACTTCTGAATCAGTTTTCCACACTGCCTCTTTCCTCCTCCTGACACAATCTTCCATAATGTCTGTGTGGCTCATGCCCCATTCCATCGTTTCCGCTTCCGTGCCACCTTCTCAGAGACCACCACTCTGACCATGTGTCTAAAAGGTAGCAGCCTTCATCCTTTAACCCCTAGCCTGCCTAATATTTCTTCTAACCACTTACCATGGATTGACTTACATGATAGAGTATTATAGTAAAATATACTGTTTTTATAATTTATTTATGGAGAAGCATAAGTAATATATTTATGGTGAAAATTGCATTGTGATGCATACATGAAAATTTGATAGCTGATGCTATTTGAAATATATTTATTGTCCCATGCTTGGGATAAGAACATTAAAATGTGCAATTTAAAAATGTACAGTATGTTAATATTTCCTGAAGTCACTGTGTTACAGGATAAAGCTCTTGCCCTTATGTACCCTAAATAACTGTCCTTTCACCTGCCTCTCTCTGATTATTCAGCTTCTTACCCCCTAATACCCACTAGACTTTCAAAACACCAAAACACCTTCAGTGACTCCATAAAGAGGGAAATGCACTGACATGAACACTTGGACAGCCCCTCTTTTGATATCCAGCAGTAATCTCCCCCTAGACAGAGAAGGACAGATTCGAGTTATCAGTGGATTTGCTTCAGAATAATTTTTATTATAATCAAAATCAAAGTAAATAAGAGAGCAAAGCTAGTAAACAAAACATTCCTCCTGTTTGTATGCCAGGTGTTCTGAGGGGCATTGTGGAAAGGAAATGACTATACTTATTTGGTCCCATGTCCTTACAGAAGCTCAGCGCTGTACACATATTGTTGTGACATTACTTCTGAATTCTTCCCACTTCCTTGTGTAAGGCAGAACCCCTGAGGACGTTGTGGACTTCAATATAGGGAGATTCAAGCCTGTACACTAATCAAAGCTGTACTTAGGCTCTGTTTTCCATGTGGATTCACCGCGCACCTGGGAGGTGCTGATGAGGATGCAAGCAGAAAGCTCAGTGCACCCCCAGAATGGCTCAGCCATCCAAAGGTGTCCCTGTTGTTGCTTTGAATTCTCTAAAAGGGTCCCAGAACGTCTTGCCCAGGCAAGACTTCTCTTCCAGTTGGCCCTCAAGGGCAACTGCCTCGTGCTCTCCTAGTCAGATTGTGTTTGACAGCAGTGAAAACCAGCAGTTTAACAGCAGTCATTTCTTGGCAGGACAGATTGGTATGAGACTTGTCCCAAAACAAAATAAGCCTTTCAGGGAAGTGTATTTCAAGCTGAGCTCACGTTCCCAAGACGCGGACATTCTTATATGGCTGACACAGGAGCCGAGGCGAGGCTGAACCCTGGCCAGGGACAGCTAATGATTGCCAATAACACAGTGGGCCCACTGGTTCAAACGGGGAGCTGGACATGCCACACAACTAGCTCCTCTGGGGAAAGGACTTCTTTGCACCCCAACTCCTCTTCTTCACTGGCCCTGCTGGTGACTCCAGCTCCAGAGGTGGGGAGCGTGGATCACAGCAACTCTCCTCTCTCTCTCCCCCCACTTCATTTTGCATCCCAGTTCATTTCCATCATGGTCATTCTTTACATCAGTCACCATTTTCACAGTTGATTTGCCACCTATAGGCAAATCACCTACATAGCATATCACCTACATGTTCCAAACCATCAGATATGTGCCCTGTACCCCTAAGTTTTCACAAAGCTTTCATTTCTAGGTATGGTCCTGCTACACTGCCCTCACAAAATCAGACATCCTGGTGGAAGTTCTCTGGGGCATCTTGGCTGTCTGTGGCCTGGGATGACTTTCATTTCTATGTCAAGCCATCCTAAAGACCACAAGAGGGCGACCAAGATCGCTGAAGCCAGTTCACATGCTGCCGTGCAGATACCAGGAGGTGGTGCTGTTGTTCCAACCATGGATTTAGGAAGCGACTGTCCACTAGCCTGGGAATAGAGTATCAGAGAAGAGAAGGCCCTTGGAAGGGTGATACGGGAAAGCCATGATGCGCCTGTTTTAGACAAACATCACCTCCTACGCTGGGAAGTAACTCCAAGCTCCAAATGCTGGATGTGGGAAAGAGCCACCATAGCTAGAATGTAAGGCGGTGGGTGAGACAGCCAATCAATGGGTTTAGATTCTGGCTATGCTGTTCTTTTGCAAGGAAACTGAAATCCATAGCCATCCACCCTCTCCCACATAGCTTCTTCCACCTTCCACGTGCTCCATGTACGTTGACAACATGCTCCAGAATGGATTCAGGAGTAGAAAAGGCTACGTCCCTGCCCTGCTGAATGTGTCCAGGTGGGATTGGGATCAGAAGTCACAGTATGAAGACAGCTATGGAGAAAAAGACGCTAGGCACTCGGGAGAGGGATCTGCCCATTGGGAGCTGCAGCAGTCAAAAACAGGTTGGTCAGGAATTTGGACAAGCTGGAAAAGATTTGGAGCAAGATTCCTGGACAAGAGTGGACAGCATGACAGGTGGACTTTCATGCAAGTGAGAGCAGGCAATAAATGAGTCGAATTTTGGCAGAAGGACCAGGCGGGGGTGGGAGCCAGTGGTGGAAAAAAAGACTTCCTGGTCAACATGCTTTGTATAATTACAAAGAACTAATGGTGTCCCTCACACATGTATTCATTATGGCACATAAATGCATGCCTCTGTACAGATACGCAAGTAATTGCAGAAGATGAAAGAGGCCGAAAGAGACACTGGAGCCGCATCCACCTTTGGCTGGGTTTGATCTTGATTTGGTGTCATTCCTAGGCACCATTTTCTCCCATTTACTCTGCTTTCCTTTGCTTCTCCCTAAAAAGAAATACAGTGGACACCACGATAGTCATTTGTACTATCTAAAACTTGAGCACTGTCATCAATTTACTCAGATCAATACATACTTTTCCTTATCCAAAGGAAGCAGTCTCCATAAGTAAGTCATGCAAAGGCGCATGCCACTTATTCATCAGAACCGAGGTGGAGACACCGTTATACAGAGAAGGAATGAAGACCTCCACAGTTTAGGTGGTTTCCTGAGATCAAACGGTCAGGTTTGATCCGAGAGGTGGCACTGGCTGCCATCCATGCTGTCTCACTTGTACCCACTATCCATGTGTGAGGGAGGGGTCACTTCCTGGTTTATTCAGAGGTTTACTACCTTGCTGGAGAAAGAAGGCGGAGTATCATTAGTAACAAGTACAGCCATCCATTCTGTGAAAGATAGTGTGTCATATGACCTACACCACACATAGGATACCAGAGAGAAGAGAGAGAGACAGAAGAGAGAGAGAGAGAGAGAGAGAGAGAGAGAGAGAGAATGAATCATTGAGTGGCTGGTCTTGCTTCCCATCCACAATTCCCTGCCATTCTAGAATGTACACCAAATGGTCCTCTGCACTGATGTGGTAAATACTGTGCCGTGAGGTATATAACACAATCAAACTTGAATCTCAAAGTGCTAGAAGATTCCATGCCTGGCGAAGGCCCACTTCCTCGTGCATAGCTGCCTTCCGTGTCCTCGCATGGCAGAAGGAACAATATCCCTCTGGCTTTTCTAGAAGGGCACTAATCCCAATCGTGGGGGCTCCACCCTCATGAGCTAATCACCTCCTAAAAGCCCCGCCAGCTAATACCATCACTTTGAGGGGGCAGGGTTTTAACACATGAACTTGGAGAAGACACAACATTCACAGCACAGTGCAGGGAGCATCTCAGATGCACCGTGTCTCAAGGTTGCTTGCTCAGGCCTTATGGCCGGAGAAGTCTGTTGTTTCTTCCGTGTCTGTGACAATGTGGCATCTGGGAGTGTCAGTATGAGTCGCTACACCCACAGCTCAAGTGGCATCTTTCCCAGATGCTTGTTCTCCACACAGAAAACAGTCTGCAACTTCATTTTGGGGAGTTTCTGTGGCAGAGATGCCTTGCCAATGTGTTGAAGTTTATGGAGAGAATGTTTTTAATCAGTGAAGTGTATCAAGGTGGTATGCCAAATTCCAGGAAGGAACAAAACCCACCAGTGAGGCAGACAGAAGTGGAGGTGTAGCCAAGAATGCAGGAGGAACGCATGCTTACCTTCACCAATAAGAAGCTTAACCTGGTAAGAGCTTTATCAAGATGCAGACCGTGAAGAACAGCAGTTTCTAAGAACAGAATAACTGGCACGTGAATAGCCCACAGGACAGCATGTAAACCAGCCTTGAATTTTCCCCTGCAGAGACCTGCAGTTCCACAGACCTACAGATTTTCTCCTAAGACTTGCCATCAGTAGTTAATGTTGCTAAATCCCAGAGAGGGAAAGCTACCTCCTCTGACAGAGACAAAGGGTACATAATAGGGCAGACCCCAGCATCAGTGCCCTGATAAACTCAGTCCTCCTGAAGACTGCCTGAACTGTGTTTTTTACTCACATTTATAAGTTTGCAGATAGGTGCTTAGAAGTCAATCCATTTGTCCAGCTCAGTAAGTCACGAGCAAAGCTGGGACTCAAGCCCAGGTCAACAAGCTCTCTGACCCCTCCTTATAACACTGATGCATGACCAGCTCCACAGATGGCAGCAAATCAGCCACAGAGAGAGGGCCACTCTAGATAAACCATATCCTAGCTTATCTACCATTCTACTCTTTCCCCGGACAATTCCAGAACACCCTCCATTCAGCGCTGCTGCTTACTGATCCTGCATCTGAGCTACTGATCTCCCACATCCATGCACAGCACCCTTCTCTACGGCCTTTCTGACCCCCCCACATAGAACCACACCTCCCACCCTCATGCAGCCATGGCATGTCAACATGCACTTCACTTTATTCATGGCCATGATCATCTCTGTACTAACCCTGCAAATTACTCATGTTTTGTTCAGTGTCTACTTAATAAAAAGCAAGCTCAGTGAAGGCCAATGTCCTCTCCTTCAATAAAAACCCAGGGACTAGCACATGTAGGCATTCTGTAAACATTTGCTGAACAATAAGTGAATAAATGACAAAGAAATGGACAAATAAATACATGAACATGCTGTGCTCTAAACAAGACTGTGCTATGTGCTAGGATCTTCCCTGGCTGCTTGTTACTCAAGTGCTTGACCATGTAAATCCACATCAGGTGGTTATCTTCTCTATGGAATCCCCCTCATACTTTCCGCCCTCTGGCCAAGATGCCTTCCTTGACTTTTAATGTCATACATCCAAGAATTTTCTATGAAGGGTTAGGGCTAGGCACTTCTGAAACAGAGGCCATAATGCAACAATTATTAGCAAGTAACACTTCAGAATATTGAAACAACACATATGCAATGTTTTATGGAAAACAGATTTGAGCTAAAGTGGAGCTAGCATGGTGTGAGTGTGCAGAGCCTGCTAGTCATGGCGCTAAGTACTTTACACGTTGGATGAATCACCCAAAATTCCCAACTCTCTGCTTTCCTGGCACCAGTGAGGATTTCATCGTCCAGAACCTTGTGGTTGGGTGCACCATATGACAAGATCTAACCAACCAGATGAGAGTGGACCTGCTACCCACCTACAGTGCTGTAGACATGCTCCTCTGAGCTTTCGTTCCCCTCCTTTTTGTCTTAGGCAGCAGAAAACCTTTGAGAATAGTGTTACCCCATCACTGTGTCCCCAAGCAACAATGAGGAACACATCGCCAACCTCACCTATGGTCCCCAGCTGAACTACACGGCATCCTTCGGATGCAGCATTGGTCCATTTATCCATAAAGCTGCAAAAAGTAAGGCAACCAGGGTGGGTCACACACCTGTACAGGACAATAGCCGAGGTAGATTAGATGCTACAACCTATGAGTTGCACCTACTTGTACATTTTCCTAAATCCTATTGGGGAAAAATATGAAAATAATCAGTTGCTTCCTAAAAAGCTTTTAATGGGTACCATAGCTTTGGGCTCTGGGAAGTTAAAGGGGAGGGGGTGCAAGAGGACACAGGGAGCCCCAAGAAAGGGTTCTACTAGCTGGTAGTGGTATGGGGGTGCCTGAAGGTCATTGGTGCTTTACTTGGCAATGAGGCAGAATGCATGATCTTGGATTTGTTCTTCTTACAGCGGAATCACCAGCAGGCAGTTGGTGATTACTCAAAAACTCAACTGAGTACAGGGCACTGCAATGAGGGTTTCTCCCAAATCCAGGTTACACGGCCCCTGCTTTTGAAGACCTTTAAGCTACCAATTGACCACCTGCTTGGCTTCTCCCACAGAATATGGGCCTCTGAGATGAGAGGCAGGTGCATGGTCTGCAGGGCCCCAGTCAGTTGGTGCCAGACAGAAGCTCGGCTAAGACCAAAGCCCGGCTCCATCACATACTGCTGATATCATTTAATGCTTTTACCCTTCTGTGTGATTCTCATTCTTATTCGCCAGCTCATACAGTTGTTGGGTAAGTGTAGAAATGAGGAGCAATGTAAAGTTTTTTTTTTTTTGGTAAATGTGAAAGAGATATTGGAACTATAAGACAGAACCCCCATTTATCCATATATTTAGGTATTAAAAGAGGGAATGTATGTGGCTTGTGGACATTAAAATTAATTCAGAGGAAAGGGTAGGAAACCAGACATTTAAAAAGGGAGCCATTATAAATACTATAACCCAACAGAATTCTGGTGGCCTGATAGCTTCAGGAAATTTGCCTCTAGCAGGATGTAGTTGCATCTCCTCTTTATACCAGATTAGCTAATGTGGGTGAAGCTCTTGGACACTTCTGAAAAGAGCAAAATAGTGTCATTGTTGTTCTTATTGTACTGCTAGACCTTTCCCCTGAGATGCTAAGTGGACATGTTTAATGACTAGTTGGCCAATCCCTGCATCTTTGCTTCCAGAACCCATGAACAAGTTCTTTGGAGCAGATTAGCCCTTCTACCACTCCTTTGGAAAAAGAATTAACAAGTATTTGATGCTGAAGAAATTGAGAACAGAGGAAGCTGAGAGAGAGAGAGACAGAGAGAGAGAGAGAGAACAGAAGGAAGACACAACACAATGCTTCACCTCTGCTTGATGACTCATTCAAGCATTGCCTTTGCAGAACAAATGTTGGTCTGACAAGGGACACACAGTCTTGTAGTTTGCCTGCATGGTTGCTGATAAATCACCATCAGAGAGCTTAGAGAACAAGGGGTTTATTTTCTCTTACAATTACTTGTTACAGTTCTTGGTCCAGCTTGATGGGAGAGCATGCACCAACACCAGGACCAAGGGAAATGACCACACCATCACCACATAAGGACTGAGAGAGGAATGATCCTTACTTGTCAGACCAGCATATCTGGTCAAGTATACTCAAAGATGCCAACTTCCTCAACTGGCTCTCAGTATTTTATTTATCTATTTAAGGCCAAATCCCACTCACCATGGGCTGGACCTTCTTCATCAGCTAGACAATATCCTGCAGGTTTGGTCTAGGCTTAACCCAACCACTAATTCTCCACAAACGTGCCCAGAGCCCAAACCCTCAACTGTCAAATTGACATCTGTGCCTAACTATGGCACACAGCATCTGTCCATATTTTAGCCTATCACTGGAGTAATAGACATTTAATGTATTTAGAAGACAGGTATTTTTTGAGGCAGGATCTGTCATTGAACCTCAAGTCCCATCCTCCCATCTCCTCCGCCTCAGTTCTTGAATTACAGGCATGCATCACCATGCCAAGCTTTTAGTGAGGTTGTCATTGGGGATTTAAACTCATATTTCCATGCTTGGAGTCATCTCCCCTGTCCAATATTTGATTGTTAAGTGCACTGCCACCCCTGGGTTTCACTTCACGCATCCTCTGTCATGCCTTACAGCTGGGTCTCTGTTTCACACTGCATTGGCAGCTGGGATGTGGAAGGGCTTGGATCCTCTCTTTTCCCGTCAATCTCTATTTATAAAGACAAACATAGCCTCTTATCTCTGATGGTTTTTCTGATCTGGCCTGGCTTCTACAAGATCTGAAAAAAAAAAAAAAAAAAAAAAACAGAACCCCTAGAATGAATGACAGAGGAAAGAAGATTGTCAAATGAAAAATGGACGAATGGCTAACTTTTATTTTAAAAACAAATTATAAGCCATTCTGTTTCATTTATAGGGAATTTTGCAAGTTTTCAAAGACTGTAAGTCACAGATGCATTATATTCAAAGACATACCTGCCACACTCGATTCATATCATGACTGTCACAAGAACAAAGTAGAAGAACTGAGAAAAAGTCTACATCTCAACAAAAGACATTTTTAATGTTACAACTCAGATAGATTCTACTGTGAATATTAACTATGTGGTAGCATATCCAGTAACAAAAATTCGAAACCATTTGTGGGTAGTGAGTCTTACCAAACAATGTATGGAGAGAATGTCAGGATCACTATGTCCCGAAAGAATGGAGATGTTTCTGAAATTAGTTTGTCTCTCCGGGAAAAATGAAGAAGGTAGAAAGACATAGTAAAAAAATTTTGGAAAGTAGAGCTACTAATTCTTAATTTTATGCTTTGAGGTATGAATGACAATCACGGAGAAATGGCATTTTTCATCATGTTAAAGGATACAACTCATCCAGTGATTTACATGAGGCATTAAAATATGTTAAAGTGACTTTCTTCATTCATTGTCAATACATCTTGTATAGTCACTGCTGGTGGCCCTGTGATGGTGGGTAAAAGGAAGGGACTTGTAAAAATTAGTTGAGGACGATGCAGCTGCCCCCCAGGCTCACATTTAATGAAGCATCATTGTAAAGCTCATTAAGAAAATGTATGGCCCAAAGTGTTCAAAATGGATAACGTCATGCAAATCGTCATCAAGGCTGAGTTTCATAAGGGCCAAGAAATTAAGTCACCACCAATTCCAGGAATTCCTTAAAAGAGTTGGTGCTGACTGCGCGACATCATTTATTTTTCAGAAGTAAGATGGCCAAGTTGAAGCCAAATGTTGAAAAGATTTTATGATTTGTGACATGTTGTCAAGTTGTTTATGGTATCAAAAACAAAATTCATGCCAGAATTTGATGATGAAAACTGGCATACAGATTTAGCCTTTTGAGTGGATTCAACAACTCACTGAAATGAGTAAAACATGTGTCCTCAATGTGAAAACCAATCTATCGATATGATGTTTCACATCATAACAGTATTCTGAGTGAAAATGGAATTATGGAAAGTGCAAATTAAACCAAACAATTTTATGCATATTGACATGTTGGTGAAATAGAGTCCTATGAACAGTAGAAAATATGCAGCCCTTTTTATCCATTTAATACACGAATTTGAAGACAGAATTTCCAGAAAATAGTCAATATTTTGGTATGTTCATGATTCCACTTTCAATTGACAAGTGTTACTTACTAGCAGTGTGCTTCTTTTTTTCATTATCCGTGTTTATGCATAGGGTATGTGATGTGCATGTGTGCATACGTATTCTTTTGTGTGTGTGCATGGCCACAAGTATGCGGCCTGTGAATATGGAGACCCAAGGCTAGTGTCTGGAATCATCCTGAATTGATCGTCCCCCTTATTCCTTGAAGCAGATTCTCTTAATCACACCCAGAGTTCATCCATATGCCCAGTCTCGCTAGCCAGCCTGCTCTGGGGAGACCCTCTCCTCCTTCTGAGGTTGGAATTACAGATGAAATGCCACACCCATCTAGTGTTGACGTGGGTTCTGAGGATCCAAACTCTGGTCCTCATGCTTGCACAAGTGTTTAAAACACATAGCCATCAACAAGGTCCGATCATATCTCATTACTAAGCTTGTATGATGTCTGTCTTCCTAGAGACAGATATCTTCATGTCACAATCCCACATTTATTCATGTCATGGCTTTTGGTAGGGCCTACATTTGCGAGCAACTATTTGCAAGGGTGAAACACACTAAGAGTAAAACTGGAACTCAAACAATCTGAAGGGTCCCTTGGGAACTTATTGAGAATTACAACTATTCCAGTGAACCGGACATCAGTGCATTACTTTCTCAAATACAACATTAAGTATCCCACTAGTTTTATCTTGCCCTCTTTTCTTATATGCAAAAAATCAAAATATCAGTGATGATGCTTTATTACTTAGCCATGTCCATTTTCTTTGTTGGTGACTTCTTGAAACTTGCTTGATACTTTTAAAAGAGTCTTTGACCAGGGCACAGTATGATTCAGATTATTATAAGAGAATGTTTTTTGCTTATCTGTGGTAGTGTATATCACCAAAAATTTATACATAGACCCTTTTGTTACAGTTTTCATTGAGTGTTTGTGTGTTTAATGTATGGCACAAGTCAAGTCTTTTTCATCCAATGTTACCAGAGAAGTCAAAAGATTGCACATCCCCAATGTTGAGGGGGCAGAGGGGTGTTTACATCCAGGTTCTTATGTTCAGGAGTCAAAGATTGAAACCAGAACATGCGTAGAGGATTAAGGCAGATTTTATTAAAGGAGAGAAAGGACCAAACTCATGGACGCAGAGTCCATGAGGGACAAGAGTGCCCAGAAGGAATCTATAAGAGACAAGGAAGCCAAAGATGGCCAGGGTCAGGAGTATTTATAGGATGAGACTCCAATAAACTACTTGGCTTATCATTGCTTGCTTGGTCTGTCCTGGAACTCCTGTCTGGGAAGGTGGTTGTGTGTGGCATCTCTGCTCACTCAACAGTCTGACCTACAAAACTGGTGATATTTTCTTACTATGAGCTCTGCACAGAAACCTTTAGTGAGCCCTACCCTAGAAGCAAGAGACCAAGGAAAAAAATTATGCTTCTCTTAAGCTTAAACTGCAAGAAACTGGACAAAGAGTTTGAATGAGCTTGGGAGCAATGAAAATCTGCATTTACCTCATTGATTTTCAGAATATGTTTACAGACAGAGATGAATACATGTTAAGAGAGTAAGAGGGAACCATTTTGCCTGAAAATATTCCCTAAAGAGGAAGAACAGTGAGGATTTTCTGCTTTACTAGAAAATAGGATATATATATATATATATATATATGATCTTGGAAGTTAGCTGTCCAACTTGTGATCCTCTTGCATTAGCTTTCTGAATGTTGGGATTATAGTCATGGCAACTACATCTGGATTTAAGGATCAATTATGTACAAAAAAATTTAACATTACTTAAGTTGTCTTATTAAAACAGAAATGTTTCTCTGCACATAGAAATATTCTGGAGAAGGCCATAGAATATTATAGTAGGCAAATATTTGTAGGAAGAATCAGGTATGGTATTTATTCTGAGTGTGTTTTTTTTTTCTTCAAACCTGAAAGTTAGCATAGGCAACTATTTATTGCAGTGAAATTTCTTATTTTTAATTCTGAAATTGTCTTTTTAAAAACACAGCAGAGAGAATTATCTTAAAACTCATTTAGGGACTGGAGAGGTGGCTCAGGAGTGAAGACTGCCTCACAAGTAGAAGATCCTGAGTTCGGATCCCAGATCCCAGGTTAAAAACAAAAAATAAAACAAAACAAAATTTTAAAAATGCCAGGCTTGGAAAGAGCTGAGGTCTGCGCTTCTGATCCTGGTGGGTAGAACCTGGGAAATTCCAGGATGAAGTAAAAAAGAGGTAGAAACAATCCAGGATGATTCCCAAAGTCACCCTTGGTCCTCCACATGGACTGATACACAACATACACACACACACACACACACACACACACACACACACACACACACACACAGAGGCACACTCAAAATAAAGTTTAAAAAACTCACTTGCAAAGTAAGGAATGAGTAGAGTTCACAAAAGCTTGGAAAGAGAATAAAAAGAGGCAAATAAATAGTTTCTTGCTCTTCCTCCCGCCCCAATCCTTTAACAGTTAGATAAAACTTGTTCTGCCCTATCACCTGGCAGAGGGGGACAAAGTAAAGTATATTCCAGGAGAGAGGCTAGTAAACTCCAGGCCAGGAGGGTCAGCAGGTGAGTAGTAGGTAGCTTTGTCCTCATAAGCTGGTCAGTCATGGCTCCCAAGCATCCCTCATCTCTGTTGACGTGGAACCAAAGAATTGAGCCAGGTTCCTAGGGCCCCTGAGTATATGCTAGTCATCTGCACAGAATGATGGATAGTCATTGGCGCTTTGAAACTTGTCTCCTCTCCTTTCAAGACACTCTACAATTCCTTCTTAAACAGGCTCTAAGGATGCTGTCATGAGCAGTCTCTCCACAGATTCATGTGTTCGCATCCTTAGCTGCTGTTAATGTTTGGGAAGGTTGTGTGAGTCCAGCACTTGGGAGGGTGGAAGGAAGAGAATCAGGAGTTCAAAACATCTTTATCAAAAAAAGCTATAGACCTTTTAGAAATTATATTATAGTACTTTCCCCACTTATGCGTTTCTAATGAGTATGCATGCAAGTATATTACTGATTCGCATTGCAGAATGTGTATGTTTTTCCTTCTTAAAAAAAAAAGTGAAGCCTTACTGGAGGAAAGCAAGTAGCAACAGTCAGGCCATAGGGTTCCATAGCTTGACGCTGATCCTTCTCAGTTTGTTCTTCCTCTTTCTGCCTTCATGGTGGCTGTGGTAACTAAAACTGGTCTCCTGCTTCGGCCTCCAGCCAAGCCTTCTATTATGGGATTCCCACCCCAATGGATCATGCCACTTCTGGAACCATAAGCCAAATAAATTCCCTTAAGTTCTGTGGTGAGTATTGTCTCCCAGCAAATCAAAAGTTGACTGCAACAGACGCACATGAATAGAGTGAGGCCTGGGCCGCTGTAGGGCTGAATTGGAACATAAAGAACAATTCCCAATGTCTGTCCTGGAGCTAGGTGGTAACTCAAAGCAGACAGGAACTCCTAAGTTTCCTCTAAACTAAACTTGTGATGGTGACCCACCCTGTGTTCAGGTAATGATTACACCATTGAAAGACTGACTGACATTTCTTTCTCCTTTCAGTTTGTCCTAAGGTATGTGCCAGTGGTCATGGAAGACAGTAAGAACGGTGGCTGTGGAGAACGTGTGTAATGTTTGAAAGTTGTTTGTATCAGCCCAGGCTCTCCAGAGAAACATAGCAAGCAGGATGCTAGTATAGCTGTCTGAAAGAACATTTATTAGGGGAACTGACTCACATATTATGGAGGCTGGGAAGTCTCATGAACTTCTACGTGCATGTAGAAGAGCCAGAGAAGCTGACGGTGTGATTCAGCCTAAGGACAAAGGCCTGTATATCACCTTGCATGCCGGCAGCTGAGGTGTGGGGCAGCATACTAATATAAATCCTGGAATCCAAAGATTCAAGAAGAGAGAGGAGAAACTCATCACCCTTCCCTGGCTGTTCTCTTTGACCTCCACTCGGTTGGGTGAGGCCTATGCACCCTGTAGAATTAGACCTGTATTACTGTCTGCTGCTTCACGTGCTAACATCCTCTGGAAATAGCCTCACAGACACACTAGAAATAAAGCTTTGCCAACTAAATGGGCATCCTCAGTCCAGTCAGTTTGGCACATAAAAATTAAACCATATGCTATCATTATATTTATTAGTAATGTCCAACAGAAAGAACTCAAGTTCTGTTTTAATGAAAAAATTCTATTCCTTTCTTTAGTTGTTTTTTTAATGGTGTGTGTGTGTGTGTGTGTGTGTGTGTGTGTGTGGTGTGTGTGTGTGCGCGCGCGTATGTGTGTGCGCGCAGAAGAGAATACTTAGTGTCTGTGCCTGTGGAGGGCCCCAAAGATGACTTTAGTCTTAGATTGTTGTACCTCTATCGCTCTACTTCTCTGCTGCCTTGCCCTCACACAGGGATCAAAACTCAGTTCCTCTTGTCTGCGAGGCAACAGCTTTAATCCCTGAGCTATTTCCCCAGTTCTCTATTTGTCTCCTTAAAGCAGTCAAAGAACGCTTCATGTGAAAACCAGCATAGCCTTCAGAATCTTACTCCTAGGAGGCCCTCATCCTCACCACTTCTTCTCTCTCCCATCAGGAGGAGTTCCTCATGAAGCAAATTGCAGAACTGCTTTGTCCAAAAGGCTGCGAGAGCTTAGCATGCATTACTCCTGATCTGCTTCATTCCTAATTCCTAATGAGCAGCCTAAAATTCCCCGTGCAGCTGCCCCTTTCCTCAGCCCCATCATTCCCAGAATCCCCACTCTTGCTGTTTTGTACATTTGCAGGATAAGCAAAATGTAAACACTCAAATAATGTATTTTTAAAAGCATGAGGGGGTTAAGTAGGTAAAACAACCATTTCACATCATCTGCAGAAGAAATCTAATAAATTTTGGGATTCATTGGGGAGCCTGAGAATATTCAATTTTATGAGAGGATTAAGTTTTTTTTTTATTGAATTACATCTTTATTCAAGACTTTTTGTTTCTCCAACTAAAATGAGATTTTTGACTCAGTTAATTTGGGGCTGGTAAAATAAACCATGATGAGGATCTTTCATTGAATTGGTTCTTTTAAGAAAGACTGCAGTTGGTTGGGAGCAGTGCCATAGAGACTGCACAAGGGAGCCTGGACACGGCCCAAAGGCGGGGGGTGGGGGATGCATACTAGAAGTCTCAGAAAACCCAGGTTCTGGTCTGATTTTTTGCTACTAATAGTTGAGGTATCCAAATGTCTCTGGATTTCAATTTTATAACCTGTTAAAAAATAAGGATATAAGAGTATCTGTGATTTTGAAATACTGATCTCATGTCGAGCTAGTAACTTAAAACTCCCCCATAGGAAGTTGTTAAAATACACACGTCCTAGCATTACTCTGGAATCAAACAAATTGTCCCTTAGTAGGGACAAGCTAAATAAGATTTTGCATATCCAACTCTTTAAAAAGTAGGATATCTGCATGGACTGATATAGAAATATCTCTATGGAATATTTTTAATAGGGAAAAAACTAAGCACAGAACAATATATATGCTAAAACTTCTCTATTTTAATAAGAACATGCGGGTGTGTATGTTGTGTGTGGTAACACTTGCTTTCAGTTTTTATTAAAGGATATACATGAAATTGTAAGCAGCATTTATCTTTGCAAATCCTAATAGCTCTACATATCAAAGGTATTACTAATAATGATAATGCTATTATTTATGGGTTGATTTCATACCACCTGTTCCAATGTCTACTTTCTTTTGTATGCATTGATATTTATCTGCTAGAATATTACAAGAAGAAAGGGACCTAATGGGGAAGGGAAGAACAGATATTGAATGTGAGATTAAGCAGCCCACTAGTTGCTATACTTAATCCCAATTGTCAACTTGATATAATGTGTTTTTACGTGGGAGAGGGCTTTTGGGTATGCCTATAGGGTACTGTCTTGATTATCTTAATTAACGTGCGAAGACCCAGTTTAGAGGTAGGAAAGACCATTCCTTAGACAGGGAATCAAAGATTGTATAAAGATGGAGAAAACTAGCTGAGCATTAACAAGCAAGTGAAATTTCATCCCTTTGCTTTTTGAAGGCGGTTGTAATTGACCATTTGATTCAAGCTTCTACTGCTCTGACCACCCAGTGATGAACTGTGAGCTGCATAAACCCTTCCTACCTTGAGTTGTCTTGGTCACAGCATTTATCACAGCGATTGGAAAGGAAACAGAGACACTGGTTGAGCTGACCTGTGGGCATTACTTCACTTCTCTGGACCTGTTTCCTTCTCTTTCACAGAGTGGTAGGACCAGCCATCACATGTGGTAGTTCTATTTTAATTTGCATGCACTGTTCATAATCCATCTGGGGACACACACATATAGAAACACACTTGATTACAAACATACACTAATGAGTAAAAAGCATGTGTTAGTACTAGACAGATACTTTAATGCACTCTCTTTGCTTGACATCATGGGGTATGAAGGAGAAAAAACTATGTTCCTTGAGAACTTTTATGATCTCATATGGAAAACAAAATAAATTGCATGAACCAGCTAGAGAAAAATATACAGCCACATACGAGTGACCCCCAAATCACCCTCATTCTTCTGGAACCCCCTTAAAATATTGCTGACCTGAAACTCAAGAAAACAAGACTCTGTGATAAAAGTAAAACCCCGGCCCCTAAGCCACATTCGTTCTGAACCGTATAATAAAGTGTCAGGCAGATAATCACTGAGTTCCTTTGCAATGATAAAGTTCTCTGCTTCTATAATTTCTCAAAGCAGGTCCATACCTAAGAATTTGTTTCCTCTATGTCCATTTGAATGTTAGCTTACAAACTGAGACTTTGACAAATCTATATAATCTCTGAGCACAAATTCCTGATGTTAACACCACCAAAGAGAGGACCTTACACTGTCAACCCCATTGTCTGGACTTGAGGGACTCTTTTGGCTCCACCCTGTCTGGGCAATGCATGTGGGGGAGGGGACCTAGTTGGGGCCAGCCAGGTGGCTGTCTGGCTGCCTTGTCACAAAGGCCCTAGTGAGTCTTGGGGACCAGCATGTGACGGGGGCTTCAGGCAGGTCAGACTTGACGCCTAAGTTGACCCCACTGGCAGCCAGAGTCTGATAAAGACGTCATTGAGTTGGAAATTTCTTCCTGACAGCTTAAAAGATGGCTATAATTAGGGGCCTTGCTCTGAGGGTGTGGAAAAACATAGACTCCATTGTAGGGAGGCTAAATGCTATAAAGGTCAGGGCCAAAATATGGAATGAAAGAAGTACATTTCCCAGTATGCAGAAGGAGTGAGTCTGAAGGGGAAAGTGTTTACCCAGCGCCATCACACCTGATGCCTGCTCATCCCTGAGAGTTGTCATTCCTGCTAGGTCATCATGTGGACTGTCCATCCCTGGGCCTTCCAAGTCTTACCCACATAGAGGCAGAACAGACAAGATGAAATTTCCCAATCTGAGCAGTTGTAAGTAGACAATTACAGAAAATGAATGGACTCTAATTTCCTCCGACGGCATTCTTCCTGACTAATAATGCCAAAGATGGTGATAGGCAAGACACACATTGAGGGTGCGTGTGTGCATGAGTGCACTGTGTGTGTGTGTGTGCGTGCGTGCGTGTGTGTGTCTGTAGGTTCATGAGCACATATGTTCATGTGTATGTAGAGACTTAAAGTTAACCTTGGATATCTTCCTTGATTGCTCGCCACTTGTATGATTAACGCAGGATCTCTCAGTTGAACCCAGAGCTGATCAGTCAGTAGCTGGCTAGGCAGCTTGCCCTGGGAATCTGCTGTCTTTGTTTTCCAAGCGCTAGGCTTACAGATGGTTGCCATGTCTGCCTGACTTTGACTCTAGAGATCCGAACATCTGGCCTTCTTGCTGGCTGATGAACACCTTAACCACTGAGCCATCACCCCGGTGCTGGTTTGCTTTTCCCAGTTTGTGACGGGATTTCATATGTTCCCGGCTGGCTTCAAATCGCTATTAACTGAGAATGACCTTGAACTTCTGATTCTCCTGCTTCCTCCTCCCACGTGATCACAGGTACACACCTACATGCTCAGTTTATGAGGTGCTCCTGATTGAACCCAGGACTTCGTATATTTTAGGCAAGCAGCCATCCAACTGAGCCCCATGCAGAGATTGTTAATATTAAATTTAATCAATATTTGTCAGATCTGTTTATGTAGCATTGTCAAATGATGATTAATGAAAGTGGCTATAAGCCCAAGACAGATTTGGGGACTTTTTAAAGCCTTTTTCTTAGAAATAAGAAGAAGACACAATGTGCCAGATGTAATAAGATCCAACTCATGATGATCAAGAAGAAAAAAAGTACAGTGAGTAACGGCAGTAACGTTCTCATCAAGGAAAATAGCAGCTCACAATTTAAGGGGAAACCCAGGGATCTACTGAAACTGACCACACAGGCTTGACAGTCTGGATTTGGTAGTGCTCTTATTTAGCCACAGATAAGTAAGTGCATTTCTTGCCAAAACTGGTAAAAATCAACATCTTGAAAAAAATTGATTAACCTGAGCATTGTAACCAGAGGTTCCCAAGGATTTTGGAGGCCTTATAGTTAAAGTTTTAACTGTATCTCTAATATTTCTACAAAGTACTGAACCACTCTGCCATAGGCCTCTGGTGACTAGAATCTCCTACGTCTTCGTGCTGCTTGCATGGATTTGGCAGCCATGAATTTTTTTTAAAAAATCCCTTCACAAGATTGAGAGAAACTCTGTTTCTTTCTGTGTTCTGCTGATTGATACTGTTTTACCTCTTGGGAGTCATAGAGAACATGGCTAAGTTCTTCTCCATATAACCAGAAATGGGTGTATCAATTGCAAAGACCAGTTTAAGATGAAAAATGTGCCATCCTTTGCTAAGAGAAGATTAAGAATTTGGAAATGATGATTGCAGAGCATGAAAGCAAGTGGACAGCCCTTCTAAAAGAAGGATCCTGTGTGGTACCCAGGCAAGCTGTCCCAAGACCTTGGCAGTGTAGGTAACATTGTGTTTTGTATTGTTTCTGAATGGCTGGACTTACTAGTGTGCAAGCAGGAAATTTTATTTCCTTCCTATTTTGGGTTAAATTCTTTAGTTTCCAGCCTGCATACTGCGTGGAACTTTTTTGCTGTCAGTTACAAAAAAAAAAAAAAAAAAACGAATGCAGTTTTTTATCAAACATATTATTGCCTTCTCTGCAGGGAGTCTGCAGAGAAACCTGCTTCTGATTCTCTCCAGCAGGCCAGCAGGTAGGGATGTGATCTGGTGTAAGTGCTGTCTGAGTTAGGGACCCAAATGCTGACTTCATTCTCTCCCAGGCCCATCTCTGGATTCCTCTGACTGCCTCCTACTGAGGATCGCCTGATGCCGCTTTCTGGTAGAGCGATGCCTCGATTGCCTGGATGTTTGTGACTTCTCGACATCCACAGCTGGGGTCCACTGGAGTCTCAACACCTATGTCTGAGGCTCCAAAATGAATTTCCAAACTGCTTCTGGGCTGTCCCTTGCTTAGGGTTTGCATGTGGATCTTGGGAGATAAGCATTTTGACCTGCCTTTTAGAAAGCTGTTTTTACTGCAGCTGTCCCTTCATTGTGCCAGAAGCCCCTCCTCTCCCCTCTCTTTCAGATTGTCTTCCAAATTGAGTCAGATACCAGTTCCAGAATCTTCCTCAGCTCCAAGACACATATGTCAAATTGGTGAATTTCTTTGCAACTCATCTCAGCTGGCTCGAGTTGCGGAGTATTAAGAGAACGCTTGTGTGTACAGTTGCCCTTGTGGAGACGCTTGACCATTTATTGTTCTCTCCTAATGTATTCTTACTCCTTTTTATATTTTCTGAAGCAACAGGCTATTGCAAGCAGAACCGATTCTTGACCTAGCACCATTCTTTAAACATGAGGATCATTGACACTATTTGGTTTCACATAGAACTTCAGCAGAAACTGAGACAAGAGATATCTCGCATCCAGCTACACAAATAATTTGAGCATGGCTCTCAATGTTTGCATCTCCCTACATTCCTGTGCTGAAACTGCCATACTATATTTGGAGATAGGGCTTTTATGAAACTAATAAAGGTTAAGTGGAGTTATAAAGTGTGTCCAAAATATGATAGAATCAATTTTGCTAGAAGAGATAGAAGAAAATTCTCTTTTAATCCCTTCCTCTCACCTTCTTGTTGTCCTCTCCTACCACTCTACCGTGGTCAAGAAGGAAAGGTCACCTGTAAGTCAAGAGGGGTCCTGTCACCAGAATCAAATTGCCTGGTGCCTCGACTTTGACTTTTAAAACCATACAGACTATGGTGTTTTGTGGCTGCAATCCAAACTGGCTACATCAAGTACTCTTCATATCCTTGGATGTTGCTTTTGGAACTTGACCTCTTGTATTTATTCCTTTGGCAGATCAGAGTCATCCGTTCATATGTTCTAGTTCGTCATACAGTAAAATCATACCTTTCACAGAATTCTTGTTGGATTAAGTCACCTCACCCTTGCAAACCTTTTCAGGTGTTCATAAAATATGAAACATGAGATGAATATGATGAAGAAGCGCTGGGTGCATAAGCAGTCAGGCTTACTTTCTTATTATTAAGACTCAGGTGGGAGGTTTTCTTCTCTGCTGAGATTACATGCTAGAATTTGGTGTCTGAGCAGTTTTGATGCAAAGCGACCATATCTATTTTCAAGAGTGGATCTGAACATATGGTTCTAGGAAATCTGATGAGAATAGTGATCAAGGGGGTCTCAGCTCCTGGACTCAGAGACTGAATGGAGATCTATGAATATTTCCTGAAAGCACTGAGGCTGGCAGCCTAGGCTTACCCTGTATTTTATTCATGTTCTCATTTTCTTATTTTATCTTTAATGAACATATATTTTAATGCAGGTGGAGACTCTACACCAAGAACTGTTTCAATGGTCTGTCTTTCCTTCCAATTTAGCCCTTTCTTTCAATACCCATTCATTCAAAATTATTTGTTGGTCTTAAATGTCTCCTCACATGCTATTTGCTAATTGTTCATGGAAACTTGGCAGGCACAACCTTAGCCAATCACCATTACAGACAAGTGCAGTGATAAGTCACAGTGATACATAGATATAATTGACTGAGATGGATATTAACATCACTCTGCAGTATTCTTGCCAATATATACAAAACTTCAATCTAACCTGGAAGAAACACCAGTCTCAAGTGGATGAATGTTGCAAAATTGACAGAGAAGCCTACTTCAAAAGTGTCAAAGTCACAGAACACAAAGAAAGAAAGGCAGAAGATCGAATTCCCAGACTGGATACTGAGGACACATGATAACTAAATGCAGAGTGGGAATCCCGATAAAGAAAGGAATTAGTGGGAAACCTGGCAAAATGTCAATAGGGGCTTTTTTTCAGGTATAAGTGTGGGGTGGTGTGTGTATGTATGTATGTGTGTGTGTGTGTGTGTGTGTGTGTGTGTGTGTAAGAGGATACCATGTGTACCTGTGGAGGCCCCAAAGGTGACTTTAGGAATCATCCAGGATTGCTCTGCCTCCTTGTTGCTTTGCTCTGGAGTTTTCCAGGCTTCACCTCCCAGGGCCATATGTGTAGGCCTCCACCATTTCAACCTAGTGTTTTTACCTGGGATCTAAGATCCGAAACTCAGGTCCTTTTGCTTGCAAGGCAAAGACTTAACCCCTGAGTTATCTCTTCAGCCCCTGAAATAAGGACTTTGGATAAGCAACAAGAGTCTATCAATATCATTATCTTGGTTTTGATCATTTTGGTAGGATTTTATAAGATGACAACCTAAAAAAAAAAAGGCAGAGAAATGATTTTTGCAAGCTTTATTTAAGTCTGTCATGATTTTAAACTAAACGTTTAAAAAGTATATTTATGTGAGTACCTCTTCTGGGACATTTTGTGCTCTGGGGTCAGTAATGAACAAGACACAGACCTAACTCTTTTTTTTTTTTTTCCACTCATACAAACTTGATAGGTACTCCATTCCCCTCCTTCCATCCACCCCTCCCTGGATCTCCTTGCTCCCTCCCCCTTTTTCCCTTCCTTTCCCCCCTTCCTCCCTTTCTCCCTGTGCCCTGTTCCCCCACCCCCATTCCTGGAGCATCCTTTACTGTGCATGTCAAACTTTCCTCTGGGTCCTCCTCTTCTGATGAGGTGTAAGGACTCAGTAACAGACCTAATTCTTGAAGGTTTATTTTTCAGCAGACAGAAGGACAGGTGTCTTAGGGTTTTTTTTCTGTTTCTGCAATGAAATAATCTGGCTAAAGCCACTTAATGGGCAAGAGGTTTATTCCGATTCATAATGCCAGGGTGCAGCTCACCATTGCTGAGAAGTCAAAGCAGTGAGGGGCTTGAAACAACTAGTCACACTATATCCACAATCAGAAAACAGGGATGGATACCAGTACACAGCTGAGCATTTGACACAGTCCAGGGTCTCGGCGCAAGAAATGGTTTTACCCATAGCCAGAAATGGGTCTTTCTGCATCAATTAACATATCAAGACAACCCCTCAGAGAAGTTCTCAGAGGCTAACCTTACTCTAGATAATCCCTCACGGGTGTGTCCAGAAACTAGCCTCCAAGGGATTAGGTGGACAATTGATCGTAGCCATCACAAGTTAGTTATCATGGAGGACAGGAGCTTACACAGGTTCCAAGTGAGATCACTAAGGGCAGCACCTGGCCTAGCTTGAAGGCCAGAGAAATGTTGCTGCGAGGGACCATGTAGTCAGATTTCCAAAGGCTGGGAAGGGCATCCTAATAAAAGAAAAACATGTGGGGAGTGCTGTGCAGAACCATTTGGGTCAGACAGAGAGACAAACTGTTCAAAGGCAGAATCCTTTGAGAAAACATAATCCTACTGTGTGCTTGAGGGCTTTAAAGGGACATGTTTCTGGCATCGAGAGAGAAGAGAGCAGCAAGCAAAACCCAATCCATGAAAAGGCCTCTCTGGGCTTTGCTAAGCACTGAGGATAAGAATCCGCTCTGATGGGCGCCCAACGGAGATTTTGACTGACATGTACAAGCATGCTGGATGCTGGGCAGATAATTCGCTAAAGCTACTGGTCAGTAGCCAGTTTCTGGCTTTAGTCAAGGAGTCAAAATGACCAGAGGATGCTATTGAGGTCACCTAGATGAGGACAGTAGTTTTCATGGATAAAGAATCCAGCAAATGTTTCGCATCTTAGTGAAGCCCACTTCTCCCATGAGAAGTACTGTGTGTACCCGCCTGGGGTCCACATGGACTTCTCATTCTTTTGAATATTGCATGTGACAGGCAAAGTGACTCTCTGAGTCTTCATAGCTAACCTAGGCTCTGTAGAGTACAATGGCTGGTCCCCATCACAGAAAAGAAACTGATAAGAGATTAGAGCTCAGAGCTGTGTGGCTAGTGAGCTCATCACAGCCATCTGTGATGTACTGACAACTCAGTGTCCCTAGAAAATTTTCATATGTAAGAGTCACACCCTAAAGTTTGGCATTCACACAAAGGGATGCTCCAGGGGATGGGAGGGGGAAAAGGGGAGGCACTGGGAAAAGGGGCGGGGGGGAGGGTGAAAGGAAGGGGAAAAGGAGAGGAGGGTACAAAGGGGACTGGAGAAGGGTGGAGGGAGGGAGAGGACTGGAGTACCTATTGAGTTTGTATGATTGGTGAAAAAATAATAAATTAAAATTAAAAAAAGAGTCACACCCTAGCTTTTCCTTGTGGTCATCCCTGCGGTAAGCACATAAAGAGCAGGTTCTACGATTCCTCTGCGACCCTCTGTCACCTGTCCCAGTGCACACATTCCATGCCCAATGCATCACCCTTGCAGCCAAGTTGCAGCCCCACCCTTTATCCTTTTCTTCACCTTTAGTCCCTCTAACCCTCTGTGCCACGGGGTTAAACATTCACCCAAGGGAGGTGAATTTTAAAGTTTCTTCTGACCCTTTCACACAGAGCTCCAGATGTGGATTTACTGAATGATTTCTAACTGTTTTCTCATCCTGTTTTTTTGCATAGTTATTTTTCACATTCCTTATGTTTCATGTTCAACTTTGATTCCAGCCCAAAGTATTTCATAAGATAGTCTTAGATTATAAGGCAGAGAGACAAAAAAGGGCAGAAATATTAAAAAACAATTAGGTCTCAAGTTATGCAATGTCAGGGCTAAGTCTAGTTTTCTGTCTTGTTTCCCCTTGGGTTTAAGGACATTGCAGTCAGTATCTTTTTGATTCTAGATGTTTGTCTTGAAAGGGGTCTCTGGGTTCTTATGTTTCTCACCTCTCCTTCCAGAAAAGAATCTCTTTGCTTCTGAACATTTCATCTTTCCCCTCTGTGCTATGATGTTTCTAGACCTTTCTATTTCTGATACTTCTGTAGTCCTATAGTTGTCTTTCTTCATTAAGGTGCCTGACATGGCTTCTGCCCCTCTGCCTTCACTGACTCACAGAACTATTAATATTTAAGCCCAAGCCTGGAGAAATAATTCACTCCTGGAGCCAGTAGCTGGACATCTGTGTCCTACAGATGTGACAAATTCTCATCAACTTGCATTTCATGAGAAGTTATAACTCTGTCTTGCCCCAAGTACAGTAATAACAAAGCCTATGCTTGAATTCTTTTGGGGCCAACACACTTCTAAAGAGAATGGCTTGGATAGCATTTTGGTCCTAACAGTTGAAGTAATTGTCATCTAAAGAGGCTGCCATTCCTATGTTGCCAGGTATTAGAGGCTGTTTGAGCAATATCTTTATAGTGGGTAATTGTAATGAATTCTTAGGCTGGTCGCTTGGATAAATATCAAAATAACGTTTTATACAAAAGTTCAAGCCAGTCCTTGGCAAGAAAAGGCATTTGCTTTAAACAGAATAGATATTTCAGGGAAGAAATTATTGGTATCATATTAGTAATAGATGAAATGTTTTATGTGGAAGGTCCTATGTGTGAATACAATAAAAATTCCTGGGGAGATACCACATAACTGTCTATCCATCCTAGATAGGAGTTCCATGACAGACAAAAGTAACAGTTATATTCCAAGGTCCAACTTGACAAACAATTATAGGAGCTACTTATGGGAATAGGGATAAGAGTTACTTACAGGAACAGGGACGATTCAAAGGCAGCTATATCACTAGAAAGCCTCCCTCTAGTATGGCTGAGACTCACCCAGAAGCTGCCTCCCCTGGGGCTCTAGGATGTAGGACTTGCTAGCAGAGTCTCCTCGAGGCTTCTGTGATGCCCTGGGGTTTCCAACTGCATGACTGTTCACTAGTCCCCAACTCTCTCTCCCCCAATTTCTTGGCTGTACTGCTCAGCAGTCTACTGCTGTTACCAGGTCTCCTTCACACTGCACTGCTTGCCTGGCCTCTTCCAGGATGCCTGTCTTCGCTGTTTCTTCACCACTCAGGGTTTCCTTCAGACCAACTGCCTGGCTTGGCTGACTGGCGAGTCCCCTCCCCCAACTGTTGTTTACTGTCCTCCCACATCCTGGAGGGAGCCCCGCCCTCTACCTTACTATTCTCAGGAACTTCCTGAGAATAATGAGCTGTTTACAGGCGGAGACTTTATCCAGGATGGGATGTTTCAACATCCTCCTTAGTTTAGACGCAGACAAAGTCTAAGATGGCTTCCCAAAGGAAAAATGCCACACCACACATTTGCTCTGTCGCAATAGTTCTGTGCTGCAGTATGAAAGTTATCATAGAAAACACATAAATTAATGCTCATAAATAGACCCAATAACACTTTAACAAATGAGCAGTATACCATAATTTATCTATGCATGTTGTAGATTTGAGGATGAGGAGGAAGATGTTTATGGCCACATGCAACTAATACTCCTTATTTTCTCTGAAAATTATATGCTGAATATTCTGTAAGTACAATCTCAAAAGTTCCTTAGGTTAGATTCAATTATTATGTTTTATAATCAAAGAAACCAAGACTTAAAAAACATTAAATAGCTTAACCAGCTTAACCACACTCAAAAAACTAAATAAGTTGCAGAGTTAGAAACTCATATGTGATATTGAAACTAAAGTGTTGAATTGCCAAGCTATGTCATAAAGCCCACATGCACATTGTTCAAAGCTTGTGGGACAACTTCTCTTAGAAACATGCCTAAAAACAATAGGGACGTCAAGCAAATTCACCATTCCAATTCAGTAGGAAAACTAAACACAACTTTAATGTGCTTAAGCTAAGTAGACTTCAGGTCATTGGAATATTTAGTTGTACAAATATTTAGCACATCAGTGACTAGACCTTATAATACAGTGATTTGAAGAAAGGTAAACCCTAGAATATAACTTCCTTGACTCAGTCTCACTTAGTGTGTTTAGGAGGAAGTCTTTCTAGCACTGTCTTGTTCTATTCGTATTGGTTTGAGAAAACAGACCCACAGCTGGCATTGCTTAAAGAAGGCAACCAAAATTTATGTGCAATTGTCCACAACCACAAATGTCTTTGCCTTTCCAACCTCCTATGATTCATGTTTTCACATAATATTTGTTCCTTTTATTATAGTGATATAAGCAGTTTCTAGGGACTTTCAAGTGATCTTACGAAAGTCTTCTCCCAAGATTTAAAGTCCCAGTTCTCACAACTTTACCCAGGACATCTTAGCTGAGATGTTTACTACTGAATTTAACACCCAGGCAAGTATTCCAAAGTCTCTGGTACTGAGTCGTCCTAGAGCTGGGGAGATGGCTCAGTAAGTGACTGGCAAGAAAATATGAGGACCTGAATTTAGATCTCCCAGAACACCTAAAAAATAAACTGGCATGGAGGTCTACACTTGTAACTCCATCACTGGGGGGAGTGCTAGGGGGGCACATCAAGAAGTTGGGGAGTGAAAGCAGGCAGCTCCCTGAAGCTGATTGGTCAGCCAGCTAGACAAATTGACAAATTTCAGGTTCAGTGACAGACTGTTTCAAAAAAAATAAAGAAGAACTATTGGGGAAAGATACCCCACATTGACCTCTGTACTCCACATGCTTGCACATGTGCATACACACACACATATACACACACACACACACACACACACACACACACAGAGAGAGAGAGAGAGAGAGAGAGAGAGAGAGAGAGAGAGAGAGAGTTCTGTCTTCTCTCCTCTCAAAAAAAAAAGTCCACAAGGACTTTCTGTGTTCTAACAGAGTGGTCTAGAAAAAGACATCTTAGTGGTAGATGAATATACTGACATAATACGTAATCATGGAAAGGAAAACTGACAGTTCCTTCTCTCACAAAGTTCACAATTCCCAGAAGTCTATATACATCTATCAGTTCTGGAAAAGGTTCTCTTCTGCCACCCAAAACATTTCTTCTTGCTATTTCCTTTATTTACTTCAAACAAAATGTCTTTTTAATGTCCTTCCCCTCCCAGTATATTTGTTTAATTATTATTGTGGTTCATTTGCACTGAGCCCAAATGGAAACCAGGCTGTGGCACTGGGACTCGGTGCTGCTTTTCTCCAAGGTCAAACCTCACACAGCTGTTCCTGCTGAGCCATCTCCAGCTAACAGCAGCTGCCCAGCGTTTATGTTGTGCTGGAGATGTTCTCTTGTTGCAGAGTCCAGAGAGCTTGCTGTTCAGCCAGAAGAAACCCTCTGGGGAAAAGAGTCAGAGTCAGTTATGTGCCTGCTTCTTGGGCACCTCCTTCAAGCTGCATGTCCACAGAGAATGATGCAAAACCACTGCACTTTGTCGGCCCACCATAGCTCTGGAACACCAGATTCCCCTGTTTTCTCAACAAAGAGATGGGTACTCCCTACCCTCAATCTGTGGAATATATTAAGGACTTTTTCTTGGTATATTTATGCATATATATGCACTATATTGTGGTTGTATGTGGGCTAGGAAAATAAGGAAAAAATTTCAACAGTAAAAGTAGCTTGGAAACAACCCAGGGATTCATTTCTGTATCATTATTGTGCGGGAGATTCCTTTGAAAGAGAGAAAAAGAGAAAGAGAGAGAGAGACAGATGGACAGACAGACAGACAGAATGTGGAGGTCAGAAATCAAAAGACAATTTTTGGAGTTCAGTTCTCTCCTTTCATCAGATGGGTGCCAAAGATATAAAATTCAAGTCACCAAATCTGCATGCAGGTGGCCCTACCTGCTCAGTCATTTCACTGGTTTAAGATCCTTTTTTAAATAGACGAAACCTGGCAAGGAAAAGGAGAGAAGGAACATGGGGAGAAAAAAACAGATGGGGTTCCATACACACTATTGAGTTGTTTTGAAAGGGCGCCACATCTAAGTATGAAACTGCAGCCTAATCATTCTGATTCTACCAACACACACCGATAGCCTGGTTGCCTGGGAAGACTACCTTAGTCACACTGCTGGCCTTTGACAGAATCCATCTAGTGCCCAACCTACTCCAGTACAATACCTCAAAAGCAGACAAGAATCACAACACCTAGGAACATGAGCAGCTTGGAAGAGTGAGGAAAGAAATTAACACCAGTAAGGACAATTCTTCAGAACTAATGTATCCTCTGACTTTCTATCCTTTCTAAAGTGAGTGATTCCTGAGAGTTGATGACTTTGTATGCATCCCAGGAAGCTCAGTAGAATCAAACTTCCAGTGTCCACAAAAGCAGTATCAATGCAGCATTCTTACCTTGGTCTTCTAATTTTTCTCTATCTTTCTCCCAAGGGAAGTACCTAGTAACTTCCTTCCTGGGATCTACTTTCAGGACAACTCAAGATAAGACAAATAGAATTTCCACAGCTGCCTGTGGAAGGCATACTTTAGGACCAAACATTGAAAAATTACCTCCGAGTTTGGGAAAGTTATACCAGAATGTGTTACTTAATGTTTTGGAATAGTGGTCCCTGGCTCAGTCTGCATAGAATATTGCTCCTGAGCAGAATAGATATGACTCAACCATTGTAAAATACAAGAAAACCCAGTGCCTTTGGCCTTCTTGCCTGCATTCTTTTTGGTACATGTGAAGGCTATACAACAGCCACAGATCACCGAAGAAATCATTAAAATGAGAATGGAGACTGTCATCTGCAAAGTGGCAAGCCGACACTCCATACTCTTGTTCCTTCATAAAAACATTTTTTTAAAAACTGGCTAAAAGCAACACTATATGAGCTGCAGAAAAGAGTTTAAGTGACTAAGAAGACACCCAACTGAGAAAAAGGCAAATTGGAAATTGTAGGAAGTTATGTAGTTTTTGTTCTCTTTTCCAACTTGTTCTGACATGGTGCTATCTTGGTTAGGACTTGGCAGCTCCTAATCTCCTTTGACTTGGAGGGAACAGAAGGAACCTTGCTGTTCTAACCTCTGTGGAGGCTGCCTGAGAGCTGATCCCTAACTTAGACATGAGACAGGGAACATCATCAAACTACTTGGGAAAGCTAGGGGAGGCAAAAGACACAAATGTCTGGGACAAGGGACTGTGATGGAGGCATATACTGAAAGATTTAAGGTTCCAAAGAAAAAGACTTTGGGTGAGATTTGGGGGAATGAAAACATTCACAAGCAGCTGTGTATTGGGAGTAACTGAAAATCCAGATGCAGACTCAAGCAAGATACAGGGTCAGAGAAAACCAGGCAGGGTTTATGCTTTATTCTTAAGCTCACTCAAAGACTTAGAACCCATCTGGAAAATTAGACCTTTCCTGGCACAAAAACATGGAAAGGTCATTTTTTTTCTTTTTTACAATGTTCAATATTTCGCAAAAAAGAAAAAAAAAGCCTCACAAGGCATACTAAGAAATGAGAAAACATTGTCTATTTAATGAAAGAGCATAATCAGCCAAAACCATCACAGAAAAAAAACTGCAGAAAAATGTGCTTCAAAGAATTCAAGAAGTTGAGGCAGAAGGATCATCATGAGTCTGAGGCCTACCCAAGCTACATAGTAAGTTATAGCCAAGCCCAGGATGCTCAGTGAGATTTTAAAACAACTGTCTTAAACACACTAGAACACACTAGAAGAGCTACAGGGAATCATGTATAAAGAAGCAAAGGAAAGAAGAAAAACAATATATGAATAAAGTGAGGGTATCAAATTCTAAAAGTGAAAAAAAGCAACTGAATTGAAAAATAGCTATCAGGAGATTTGGACAGAGAGTATCTGTGTCATGAGAACATTATACGTTTTAGAAGCTTTGAAGTTGTGGCCTGAGGAGGAGAAGGTAGAAAATAGAAGAAAGGGAACCCATGGGATGCAAAACAGTATATATATTTTGAAAGACAAGGAATAGAAGAAAAGATCAGAGAGCTCACTCAGAGAAACAATGACTGAAAACTTTCCAAATCTGAAAAAAAAAGATACATCCACACAATTTAAGATCAAATAGGATATCAAATAGGATAAACCAAAGAGACCCATACTGAGGTCCATTTTAATGAATCCATGGGAAAAGAATGACAAAGAAAATGAACAGCAGAGAAAAGTATTTATCATTTACAAAATATCTTCAGTGATATTATTAGCTAATTTTTCAATAGGAATTTTGTAGGCCAGAATATATTAGACTGATTTATCTTGAAGCAGAAAAACAAATGAACAAACAAAAAAAACTATACAACAAACCAATAAAATGACAAAAAAGTCCTTCTCCATCAGTAATTACTTTAAATGATTTAAATTCCCATAAACCAAGTGCACTGATTTGTAAAACAGAGTTTAAAAAGCATGATCCAGCTAAATGCTGTCTACCAGAAACTCACAGACGATCTAAGGATATCCACAGGACAAAAGCAAAATGATGGATAAAAGCAAAATGAAATTTTCACATGAATAATATCTGAAAGAGAGCTGTATTATTGGGTTAATATCAAACAAAATATAATTAAGTTAAAGTGGCATGTTTAATAAAAGACTTTGTAGCTTGGTTAAAGGGCCAATTTAAAAAAAAACTGCCAACAGATGTTAACAAGTACAAAATATACATACCCCAAGTATCAAAGCTCCAAAATGTCTGAAATAATCATTGACAGAGTTGAAGACAGAAATAGCACCATAATTTCAGTGCTAGGCTTTTAATAATTAATAAAACAACCAAACAAAAATTGATAATGAAATAAAAGTACTTGAATTACAGCACAAATCAATTAGACCTAACAGATATATATAGAAAATTCTATCCAACAGCAGCAGAACAATATTTGGTCAGATCCTTATAAAACATTCTCTATTATAAGCCTTATGTTAAGCAAAAAGATCTCTTAATAAATTAAGAAAGGATCAAAATCATACAAAGTATCTTTTCCAATGACAATGAAATAAACCAGAAATCAATAGCAAAAGGAAATGGAAAATTCCGGAAACATCTGGAAATTCAACAACATAAGTTTAACCACTGGATCAGAGAAGAAATCACATGTGTGTAACTAATGGGGTGCAAATGCAGAATGATGCAATGTGTGAAATGCAGTTAAAGCAGTATTAAGAGGGAAACTTAGCTGTGAACATTAGTATTTTAAAAGAGGAAAGAACTGGAGGTATGTTTCAGTGGCAGAGTGCTTGCCTAGCATGTCTAAAGTCCTGGGTTTGATTTCAAGTAAAAGGAAGAGGTGAAGGAGGAAGAAGTGTGGAAACAGAAGAAAAAAAGAAAAATGAGAAGGGGAAGGAGGAAGAGAAAGAAAAATATCTCAAATAAAAATTTAAATGTTATACTTTAACTAATGAGGAAAAATACATTTGTGGCTAATAATTTTTTTTCAAAGAGTTCATGCTTCCCCTGATAGTGTGACTTACTTTGGCTTCATCAGTCCTCTCATTGTTTCAATATCTATCAGTATCTCCAAACATGCTCATTTCCACACTCCCAATGGTATTACATTCCAAATGTCTAAATTTGGACTCTGCGGGGCTGGAGAGGTGGCTCAGGGGTTAAGCCTCTGCCTTGCAGGCAGAAGGTCCTGAGTTCGGATCCCAGATCCCACGTATAGACGCCAGGCGGAAGCGGGGGCGGCCTGCGCTTCTGGTCCTGGTAGGGCGGAGCCTGTGAATCCCGGGGTGGAGGAAGTGGAGGCGTCCATGGTGGTTCCCGATTCGTCCGTGGTTCTACACACACACACACACACACACACACACACACAATTGAATAAATAATAAAAAAAAATTAAAAAAAATATAAATTTGGACTCTGCCTCTCCCATGAAACTTATTTTATCTTTCAAGGTTTAAATCTCAAGATTCTAAGACTTCTCTGCTTCTTTCATTCCTTGTCCACTCCCTTCCTAACAGACAAGTGGGCACGCTGTCTCTCCTATATCACCTACATGTCTCCTTTCTGTGACTAACCCATGGATGCAAGCTGAATGCTGCATTAGTCTATTGGCTTAAACATGAGGGTTTGCAAGGTAGTAATGTCATGTCTGCTTTACAAGAGTTGAAGGTTCAGCTCTAAGACCTGGGCTCTCCCCAAGTCAAGGGCTCTCGGTCAAGTTTACACTGATCTCTTCATGCTGCTAATAAATATAGGACCAAACAACTTAGGCGAACAAAGGGTTGTATTCTTAGCTTATGATTCTTGGTTACACATCAGCAGCATGGCAGAAGAGTTCTTATCAACATCACGATTCAAAGGAATCAGCTATACCCTATCCACAGAAAAAGCTGAGAAAGGGACACACATCCTCTCTTGCCAGAGAATGTCTGCATGCTAACGTGTCAAAGCATGCCAAAAGTATGCCAATGTATTGAAACAATTCTCTCCATTTTATCTACTTTCCTAGGGAATCATCCTGCCCATCGTGAGCTGGGTTCTTCCTCCAATATCAATTAGATAGTATCTCACAGACTTGCTTAGATCTTTCCTTACCTATTAATTCTTCACAAATTGCCTAAAGGCTTAGTCTTTGTCAAGGTGATACCTGTATCTAACTGGCATATCAGGCATGGATTTCCTCTGATAAGTGGGTCTTAAATCTATTTGTACAGTGATTGGTTTTTCCCATAACATTCATGCCACTGTTACACTATCATCATCTTATAATCCACAGGGTTCCTAGCTGTTAAGACTGTCAAGGGTTTTTCTCCTTCGGCAGCTTGCAAGCATGAGTGTTGCCTTTCCCCTAATAAAGAAGAGAGACCCGAATTCTTTATTGATGGCTGGATGTTTCACTTTGAGTGCACCTAGCCTATTTGACCTTCGCTTTACTCATTGGTAAATTGAACTGAAATTGTTCAATTGGTTTCATGTAATAATTAATTCATGCCTATCAATTAAAACACATGAATGGCAGATATTCAATAAAGAATGACTATTGTGGCCTGAGTTATGTATGTGTACTATAATTCTAGTAAAAGTCATTCCATAATCAAAAATAGAAGTTTCTTCTGCATGTAGAATAAAGTCTTAATTCCTTCAACTCCAAGCCAATCTTTCTGCCTGAATTCTTTCTATGTACTGTTCCATACACCATACCACCTAACCACACTGGCCAGTGTGATGCTCATATAATACATTCTGCACATTCCCACCTCATGCTCCTGGCGTGGTTTTCTTTGTCTGGGTGCTTTCCTCAACACCATTCCCTCTGACTCAGGAAGTCTTCCTAGATTACACTGTCATGGGTCACCTCCCTTCATCTCTACTCATATTTTATCCCTGTTGCAGTCAGCCCGCATGGTTGCTGATAAATGACCATCAAATGGCTTAAGGGAACAAGGAGTTTATTTTCTCTTACAATTACTGGTTACAGTTCTCAGTCCAGCTTGACAGGAGAGCTCACTCCAACAACAGGGCCAAGGGAACTGGCTACACTATCTCCACATAATGCCTGAGAGAGGGACGATCCTTACTTGCCAGACCAGCATGTCTGGCTAAATATACAAAAGCATGCTGACTTCCTCAACCAGCTCTCTGTATTTTTTTCACCTTTTCAAGGCCTAGTCCCACCCACCATGGGCGGGGTCTGCTTGATCAATTGGACAATCTCCTTCAGGTTCGCTCTGGGTTTAACTCAACTGCCAGATAAAAAGTAATCATTTTGCAAATGGGTGATGGACCCCTCCCTCACTGAGGTTTCCTACTCTTATTACATCTACCCTTGAATGTGCTATTATAACAAGACTCCAGTTTAACAGCTTTTTGTCTCTGGCCAGGGGGTGACATACAGTGCCCAGCAGAATGGAGTAAAGGGCATTGCAGGAGTAGCAAAACTGCAAAAGAAAATCAACAAACCACAATCCAGAACTTCAGAGACTATATCAATCACATAGAACTAGGCCAGCCTAACCGAGACCCCTGGAGGCAAGGGATTGACAGCCATAGTAGTGATCTTATGCTTAAGGGGAACAAGAGAAAGGGCTTATGGAAATGCCACTGGGTCCTTATATGTCATCGGAGAGGAGGACCCAGTGGAGAGTTAGGCGTACACAATAAAGGACTCTCTGGGAATTGGGGGGGAGGCACTGGGGGAAGGGGAGGGGGAGAAGGGGGGAGGGAGGGAACTGGTAAAAAATTTTAAAATGTATAATTAAATTTTTAATAAAAAAAAAAAAAAGAACTAGGCCAGCCTAATCTCTCCCCATCCTGGAGCTCAGGGACATTTGCGGAAGAGGGGGCCGTAAGATTGTAAGAGCAAAAGGATGGGAGGAGCAACGATTTGCAAGATTCTCAACAATAGTTGGGGCCAAAGCAATCATAATGGGACTTTGCATGCCCTGCGCAATGTCCAGCGCACTGTTGCCCTCATAAAGTCTAGCATCTGTTAAGGGCACCGAGACCCCTGGAGGCAAGGGATTGACAGCCATGGTAGTGATCTTATGCTTAAGGGGAACAAGAGAAAGGGCTTATGGAAATGCCACTGGGTCCTTATATGTCATCGGAGAGGATCCAATGGAGTCACAATAAAGGACTCTCTGGGAATTGGGGGGGAGGCACTGGGAGATGGGGAGGGGGAAGAGGGGGTTCGGGGGGAGGAGGGGGGAGGGAGGGAACTGGTAAAAAAATTTTCAAATGTATAATTAAATTTTTAATAAAAAAAAACTCAACTGCCAATCCTCTACAAATGTGCCCAGAGCTCAAACTCTCAACTGTCAAGTTGACACCTGTGCCCAACTATGACAATCCCTTTTCAGCAATTATCATGCAGGTAGCTAAATATACTAATCCTGTGATTGCAAGCAATGCACAAAAGCAGTAACCTCTGCTGCTTTGTTGCCTGAAGAGCTACAGTATATACAAGAGTTCTATCCTACTGTCTACATATTCAATATTCAGCGAATGTCTGTGCTGCTTCTACATGAATTTACTTTTTGTATCTGAAGCCTATGCTTACAAGTTGTGGACTGAGAAAGAAGGGAGAGGAAATGAACATGGGGAAAGAGTCTTTTTCTGCTACACCTGATAAACCCTATGAAGAATAACTTGGAATTCTTCTGAGGAACATTAATGTTTAGCATTACATCTAGTTCCATGCATTGAAGTGCCTGTTTGGATCCAAGGATAAAGACTGGCCAGATGGTAAGAAAGGGTGAGGGTGCCGAAGCATTTTGGGAACTGCTGTCTTTCTCATTCTCCAGTGTGCATTAAATACGTGTTCAGTGCAAAAAAAGGAATCTTACTCATGAGGTTCAGCTCAATTCCACTCACACAGCCAGGTGGACTTAACTGGTTTCATTATGAATCAAGAAAGAATGGCCACTATGTACTCTTTTGTTGTGTTTTTTTTTCTCCTTAATTCAAGCTATCTTTGAATCAGGGCACCTATAATATTTTCCATTTGTCTAAGAACATTGGATATATCTTGGGTATGGATATGACTTTGCTGTTATCTAGGAGATCCCAGTTGTGTACGAGAGAAGTGGGGGGATCTGGATAAGCAGTCAATGAGCGAGTACATTGACAATGGAGACATCTATAAGATGTGGAAGTGACACAGAGAAGAGACTGATGGACTGTTTGGGGTACTGAGGCCAGTGACTGGGGAAAGGCTTAGAAGAGGCATTATTTTAGCTGAGAAATGAAGGATGGATTCTAGTTAAGTAGAATACTCCATGAGAATACCCAAGAGATAGTCCATGAAGGAAAATTCAGGGGTTTGGGACCTAAGTAGAGGAACTCAGCAAATCTGGGACTTGCTGTTGCAACAATTTCATGTATGTTATTACTCCAATAAGCCTATGAAGGAAAAGACACTATCACCTGTCTTCATGCCAATGAGGACAGATTAGAGGGATGAAGAGATGGAATAACTTGTCCAAGATAACATTGCTTCTCAGAAATGATACTCAACGAGTTTCTAGCCCTTTAGGAGAGCGCCCCATCTTCTGCTCAAAGCAATGGGCTTTTCGCACCCAGACCAAACATCTCTGCAGAAACATCATGCTTTCTTTTTTTTTAATTTATTTTTCCACTCATACAAACTTGATAGTACCCCATTCCCCTCCCTCCCTCCACCCCTCCCCAAATCCCCTTGCTCCCTCCCCCCGTTTTCCCTTCCTTTCCCCCTCCCTCCCTTTTTCCCAGTGCCCCCCCATTTCTGGAGCATCCTCTAGTGTTCTATTGTCAATCAAAGCAAGGCTCAGACTTCCAGTCAGAGGTTACCTTCCACCGTCCTCCTAACACTCACCTGGGTGGGACGCTATACCTTATTCCTAAAGAGGAAAGGGACCCTTATTATAAACAAGATTGCAAAGGCATCTTAAGTCGACAGATCAATCATAAAAAGGGAATCCTCTGATGAGTTAAGGGTAAGTGAATCAGAAACATATGGACTCAATCAACTTCAGAAGGCCCACTGGAGTTCTGAGTGAAGTCCCTGCAGGAGGTCACATTTGGGGATTTTTCCAAATTCAAGGCCATTAGTCCTTGCCAGAGTTGAGCTGGTAAATAGATTTCCAGGGAATCCAGTAGAGCGAGAACCTCCAGGTAGAGGTTACACTGTCTCAACTCTTCCAGCAGCATCTAGCAGCACCATGCACCTTTCCTGGCGGTGGACTAGGACACCAAGTTCAGCCAATTATTTCTCCTCAGAACTTTCACAATTCCAAAAGGGTATACAAGTTGAACTGAAAGCCTTAATCTTAAAAAAAAAACTCCTCCCCTTGTATTAATTAGTGAATAAATGTGCAGGTCAAACCAGGTTTTTTATCAGCTGATTGGATGACTGGTCTTATGATCATCGACCTCAGAAGAGCAAACGCCAGAGTCACTCTTTGGAAATATCCAATGGGAATGAAGGTATACCAGATATTGAGCATGTTCAACAAAGCACAAAACTCAGCACAGAAATAAAGAGCCAGATCCAGACGCATCAGTCTGGTTGGGTTACATCAGCCATGAAAATAAACACGGGCCTGCAGGCTGAGAGCCTGGAGAGGTCAGGCCCCTTTAATAGAAAGCAGGCAAGAAACAGGTGTGCTTCCATCCGATGGGTCAGGGGTCGTCTTCAGTGCTATCCTGCACTCTGTGCTACTCCCAGGCAGACCCCCTTGGGGCATCCCACCAACTCAGAGCCCATCGAAACTTTTGCTGGGCCTCATTTCTTTATCCTTCTGAGTGCATCCTCCAGATACAATCCTGGTGAGCTCTGTGTTCTGATTTTCTGCTCTCACAGTGGTGTTGTTATGGAAACGGGCCTTTCTCATCCACTGCTGATCGAGTCACGTTTCGGGGGTGGGGAGAGGACTAAGAAAAATGAGCAAGTGGAACAGTATTCTCCCCAAATGGCGCCTTAAATTGAAATCATCTGTTCTCAGCCCAGTCTCTCCAGGCCCAGCCACACCCGGGCAGCTGCGAAGGTGGGCGGGCTGGCCAACAGGCCTTGTTGCCAAGGGGGCAAAACCGCTGCTGTGGTAAGGTGATACGCTGGGAAGAAATTCACTCAGGCCGTCTTTTCTGTTTCATATTTACTAATTATTCTTTTAATTGTGCACACTTGTGAGTCACAGTGTGATAATTATATGTGTGCGTGTGTGTATATAATACATGATAATCAAGTCAGGTAATTAATATTCTCATCTCCTTAAATTTTTTTTCTCCAAAAACTTACTTTTGATTAACACGTAGGGATCGTGCATATTTATGAAGGGCAGTGTGGTAGGTTTGACAGTATGCTGCACCTCTGCCAGCAACCTTCACACTCAATCTGGGCTTCACTAGAAACCATGTCTTGGGCTCCATGTCTCTTCTCCAGTGCCCAGAAAATCACCCTGGAGACCAGCTTAGGGGCCGCTGGGTCACCCAGGCATTTTCTAGACTCCTCTCTCACATGGACTTGCTTGTAATCAGCCATGTAAGACTTTTGTTTCCACAGCTGGAAACTTTAATACTGAAGGCAAAGAACCCAGGAGAGAAGGGACGAGGACACCTTAGCAGAAAGGGATGGAGGAAGTGGGCGGGTGTGGGAAGAGAGTGGCCCAAGGTTTGTGCAGAGGAGGAAGCAGGGATGGAAGGCCAGAGGCCAAACATTTTGTAGGTGAGTTCTATTCACTGCTCAGATGTGAGCCCCAGGTGTGGGACCCTCAAACTAGAGCAGAGGGGGCTCTAGAGAACCAGAAACCCTAGGCGACGGGTGCAGACAGAAAGTGCCACCTTTGACAGCAGACAAGAATAACTAATTGAGGGCTAGTGGCCATGGTGCAGAGAAGTCAGGACCGGTGGGGGTGTCACAGACATTGTCCAAAAATGGAGACAAACAAAAAAATATCATCATCAGTTGTACCCTCACTGGATCTCCCCCTGATCAGAATCCAGAGCCCCACCCCACCTCTGAACCCAGCTCAGGGCATCTTTCAGCCTCTACTACCCATGGAGTATTGGGGAGGAGGGAGAGTGTCTGAAATATTGCTGTAGATCCAGCCCTGAGCTTATTGAATTTGCAATACCTTGTAGGCTGCCTGGGCTAGATGAGGAGGGTGCTCAAAGCCTTCCTTAACTTCAGTTTCTACACCTGTCACCCAGCTCTGGGAGTTCTGTTGCCCAGAGAGCCGAAAAGGATAATTTCAGGGATCTCAGTGTGGGCCAGTGTTATGCAGAAACTTGGGCAGACTCTGGCCTGGAGGCTTCAGGGTTTTGTTACCCCAAATGTTTGGGGTCTTCAGTCCCAGGTCCAGCCAGTGCTTTGAAGCTGGGCTACTGTTGTCTGATATTCTCAGACTGTGGATGGAAAGATAGGTAAACAGACAGAAAGGTGGCTAGGAACAGGATCAAGGAGAACAATGGGCTGAGGATATGCAGAGAATGGGGACAGAAATTGGTGGTGGGCTTCTTGCCCAGTTTAGCTGTTTTTATCTTCGAAATGATTCCTAACAGCTGGCCCAGTGATTATCCTGCTCAGATTCCAAAAGCATCGAGCAAAAGGAAACCAAGGAATTATGGGACCCTTTTCATGGAGTTGTGGGACGCAGAGAGGAAGGGCTGAGAAAGAACTCTATTTTATGCTTTGTGGGGGGTGGATACTTGAACCCAAACTGACCTAAGGCTGTTCTATCAATGTATGCTCCTGCTCCATCCACCTCTTCCCCACAGCAGCCACCAGCAGGCGCTCCCCTGTATGTATATCTGGGCTGCAACATGGCTTCTGGGTTCCTGCTGAAACTGTGGCCAGCTTTCCCAGGTGGCTGGGGCAGAGAGCCAGCAAGGCCAATGGGTTAAACACAAATCTCTAAGTTGATAAATGAGCAGTATGTTGGTCTGTGTCTCTGTGCAGCTGGCCTGACCCTGGCAAATCATAGGATGTGTGCTGGCCCCTGGTCACAAGAGGAGCCAGATGCAGCATGGGGCTGAGCAGAGCCACCCACCCCTGTCCTGGTGGCACAGTTACCTGCAAAGAACTGCAGCGTTCAGCCCTGGAGCAGCCATCTTGCCTGCGAAGCCCTGAAGCATTGAGTTAGGGTGGTCATGCCTTTAGGCCAAAGAGTCTTCAATGCATAGGCTACTTCTTTCTGAGTGGGGCTGGTGATATGATTTAAATTATTCTAAAGCGCCCCAGCTTTAAATAAAATGGGTGAGAGACACAAGATGAGACATGGAGACACAGGGCCCCGAAGTAAGAGCTTAGCTACTCTGTAGCGGAACCCCATCCGCACTGTTGTTATTCACTTGAACAAAACCTGTGGTGTGTCTCAGAGCAAATGTGCCAGGCCCCAGCACCTGCTTGTCATCTTGTTTAATCCTTGTAAGGCAAGGACTGTTATTACTCTGTCGGAGGCATGTAGAGAGTAATTACCTAACCTGAGTCACAAGGCTAAATCACAGAGCAGGGTACGACCCAGTCCTCTGACTATGACGCTGGTCTGTGGACTATGTGAAAATTTCTGTGCTGGATTGTATGAACATATGCACAGCAAACACTGGACGTGGTCACTTCCTGCATCAGTTACTTTCCTTATCACTGAAACCAAATATCTAAGAAGAAAAAACTTAAGAGAGGAAGGGTTTATTTGGATTCAGTCATTCACAGCACAGAAGGCATGGCCCCCCTCTCCCTTCCCTGCACATCAGACCCCCACAGCTACTGAAATCATACCTTGTTCTTAACCTGTTTTTCCAAACAAGGCAGCCAGAGAGCTCTTTCCTTCCCTGACTACCACCCTGAAGCAACAGGCCAAAGCAATGCCTTGCCGCGCTTCATGACGAAGACCCTGTGTGGAGGCCAGAGGCCGCAGCTGAGTTGGGCAAGTTGCCTGGCCTCCAGCTCCGGCCAAGTGTAGACCAGGTCAAATGGATCAACCAACAGGACACACCAGGCTGCTAGGGCCCTTGAGGCCCAGCCTAGCTGGCAAGGTCACCCTTTGGCTTCCACTTCCCACTTGCAAATAGGTCACTTGGCATCTTAGAAACGTCTTGGCTATATCTTCATCTGTGGGTTTTGGGGATGATGTTTGGTGTTTGGTTCAGAACCTGGTCACTCTTAGGTCCCTTATGCAGAGTGTTATAAATAAGCAAAAGCCAACCGGGATTGCACCAAAAGTGCAAGCACTGAGGTTCCAGGCTGTATCAAAAAGCTGCTAGGGAGAACCCTTTTAGGGTGACAGTCACAAACGAATGGGGACCCAGTGGGGATATGATTTCCTTTGAAGCATATTTTGATTCTGCCAAGAAGGTCTATTGGACACCATCACAGGATGCTGGCCAACAGCTGGATCTCCTTCTTAGGGAAGACATTAACACGCTGCATTTTGGAGACAGGAGCTGGGGAAGATGATCTCTCAGTCCCAGAGCTCACTTCAGTTCTTATGTCCCCAAAAGTACTGACAAAGGACATGTCTCAGAGTGTCTGTGGTTACGACAGGTATGTATATGGTGGATATGTTGAGGGCGCAGGACCCTTTTACCTGGGATAGATAGTGCCACCAGTCTGTGAGAACACCAATGCATTGAGGCAAAGAAAGCGCTGCTTGTGAATGTGCAGCGATCTTAGACATGGGAGATGGCATGCAAGAGGAAGTGGTTATGAGACATCAGGAGTGAGTGGGAGGGAGGATTTTCTTTCCTGACGTTGGACATGGCTGTGGAAACATGTATGGGTTGCAGTCTTTTCCAGAGGGAAGCTATCCCACACCAGTATACAGTTGCCCCCGCATAATTCCTCAGTCACCCAGACCTACAACTACTCTGAGCTTTGAGTGTCTTAAGCAGAAAGCGACAACCTCTGATTGTCTCCCCGTGAGCTTCAGTGTCCCATCGCTGCTATCCCCAGCAAAGGACTGGGGCACTCTAGTGCCTAGTGACAGCTCATGTCAGAAAGTAAGCCATCCTGTGTGTGTGAGGGGAAACTGACCAGCCCCAGCCATAGACCCAGAGACAGGCACCACGCCACCCTGAGGATTGGCTACAGCAAGAAGAGCTTCCCATCTTGCCACCCATCCCTCCAGCCTCCCAGAGCAATCAAAAGGTAGATCCATGACCACGCTGGTCTGAGGCAGGCATCACACTTACAAAGGGTCTCCGAGGCTGTGGTTTGTGGTAGCCATGAGCAAGCTTAGCATTTTCCCCCTAGAAAAGCAGGTAAGGTACCAGATTTCTATTTGCCAGGTCCACTTAGTGCCAGAACTGCCAACCACAGGCATCTCTGGTCTGCCTCAAATGGGAGCCCCACATGACCCGAGTAATATTAGCTTCCACTCTGATTCTTTTGCCTTTCCCAGGCTCAACATTCTCATTGCGGTACATTTGTTGCCATTTAATTCTGGTTTCTGACAACTGAGAAAGAAAAATATGAATTTATTAATTAAGAACAGAGCACCTCCTAAAAATGAACAGCAAGGAAGAGACAAGAATATGATGGTCCCTCCATGGTTTCAGAAGGAAATATAAATCCCCTGCACTTCGAAGGTGCCAGATCTTGTTGTCTAGAACTTCTAGGATGAAGATCTCAAGAGTGTTGTTATTCTGGGTGGGTTTTGCAGCAGCAGCAAAGAATGAAAGAGCCTTGGAAATTTTTTTCCTTACAAAAAATATAGGAAAGGAGCCCCCACATTGAAAATAGGGGTTGAGGATTAGAAAGTAGAACTGTTCCATGTTTCACAGAATCGTGAAGTCTCACAATGAGAAGAGACATTGGCCATGGGGCAGACACCTTTAACCAGGCTAACGCCATCTTCTGCACCTTCCCAGAAGGTCATTGCAGAGCTGCTTATCTGCTTCCAGGGGCAGGGAGCCCATTAACTAGAGAGCCACTTCTGTATTTCTGGGTAGCTCTGTTTTAGATGCTATTTCTTCATGACAAGTTCAAATTAACCTTCCTAGAGATGCCAGCCAGCACTGCAAAGATGTCCTTTGAAGCCACAGGAACTCCACATGCTCTTTCTCCCCTCTGCCTGCCTTCGGGTCTTTGAAGATATCTGTAGCATGCCCTGTCTGTCCCAGACCCCCTCTTCTCCAGCAGATGTATCGGCTTGTCAAGCAATCTAGTTCCATAAGACATAACTGTTAGTTTCTCCCATTCAAGGGCAGTTTCTGGGTCACAGCTATGCTGTTCTGATTTCTCCCTGCTTGTCTTCCACTGTGCCCCCTGGTAGATGTGTGAATGGATAAGCAGCCACCATTGACCCCAATCCATGGGAGCAGAGTCGAGTTCCATTTGTAGATCGACTCGCTGGGGCTCAGAGAAGTGGAGGGGCTAATGCCAGACCCAGCGCTCCAAGAGGAGAATGAACAGAATGGGCTTGTCTGTACACCATTATGCCCCCTCTGTCTTCTGTATAGAAAATGTTTGTAAAAGTTTTTCAATGAACGAATAAAGGAAAGAAGGAAAACAAGCTGGGAACACGTGCAGAAAAAGGCATTTTTATAGACCAAAAAGCATTCTTTCGAAAATCTGTTTCACATCCCAGAGTTCGTCCAAACACAAGGTTATGTCTGCAGCTGTGCATGGCACCCCACTTCCACACCACCTACTCCAGTCCACTGTGGTACCTCCGTGGCTCCTCACACCCACATTACTTCTTCTGAACTCCTGTTCCTTCTTCCCCACCTTTTCCAGGGTCACGATCCACAGACTTATCTATCAACATCCCAGAACACTAATTCCAAAGAACACCAAGTGAGAAGAAGAAAGACCAGGGGCAGTTTTGCTCTGGGAGCATTATTTAACAGCTTTTGGTTCTGGATGGATTTGGGGAGGACCCCAACAAGTATTCACAATTGTCCCAGGTAGATGGGATCCCCTGTCATAGAGAGGCGGGGGTGAGGGCTGCGTGCCCATTCCCACGGGGATCTCTAGTAATGAGGCTTGGTTCAGCGCCTTCCTGCCTCAGGGCCATATGTTGCTGTATAGCACAAGATGCAATTGATCTGTAAGTGGGCCGACTAATTTTTTTTTTCCTTTCTGAAGTAAGAAGAAAAAGAAACACTGGCAACTTGTGCCTTATAAGCGTTGCCAGTCCCACGACTGAGTCTATCTCATACATGGAAAATAACTCCCTCCTCAACCCCCCACCCCGGAGATAAATAATAATAAAATATGAACTATTGGCTCCACTCTCCCAACAGATAGGGGGATGACTTTCTTTAAAAGACCTTTATGCTCTGTTGCTGCCAAAGATGTTTAAACTGCAGCCATGTATGATTTTCTTACAGAGTCTGCCGCTGAGGAGTGAGTCTGATTTCCCCAGGAAAAGTCCCCACAATCACACTCCTGGGGAGAGGTAGGTGGGAAAAGACACACTCAACTTGGACCTAGCAGGAAAATGGATGTTGACTTTGGCCTCAGGTGTTAATGAGCACAATAGAAGTATGGGGGTGGGGAGGGTGGGGGGCAAGAGACTGATACCACTCTTCTTCCCACAGTCTCAGAGTTCTGGAGAGTTCCTCTTAGGAATATCTAAACTGCTGTGAGATAACACTCATGCAACCAGCTGAAGGGAGATTATTTGTTTTACAGTTCCAGAGGTGACATACAGGTCATTATGTCGGAAAAGGCATGGCTGGCTGGCAGAAGCTGGAGGCAGCTTGAGACACATCCACCATGGAAGCTAAGAGAACTAGCGACAAACTCTAAGAGCAGACTACCAATGGAAGCAGGGCAAGGCTAGCCGACCTCAAGGCCACGGTGCACGACTTGCCTTCCTCCAGCAAGACTCTGCCTCCCAAAGTTGTCACGACCTTTCCCAAATAATAGCTAAGGACTCAAACACATCAGCCTGTGAGGGAACAAATCACATGCAAACCATGACAGGACGAAAATGTGGCCCTTCCCATGCCCCTCAAGAAGAAGACTGATCAGGAAGGAGAAGAAATGTTTGACCACAGCTGAGTTCTCCTCTGTTCTCTCTTTCCAGGGACTGGAAGAGCTTGGGGGTAGGGAAGCCTAAAGGAGGAGGAAGCTCAACATTGTAGTTCATATCCCAAAGGTCCATGTGTTAAAAGCTGAGATCTCAGTTTGGTGCTGCTGAAAGGTAGTTAAGAGGTTAGGTTTAGAGGGAGGAAATTGCATCATTGTACTGTATGCCCTTGGAGGGGACATGGGGTCCCGGCCCCTCCTTCTCTCATACATTGCTTCCATTATTGCCACGAAGCAAACAGGCTCCTCTGCTATATGCTTCTGCCATGACAGGCTGTACCACCGCAAGCCCAAATGGACAGTCACGTGACCATGGACTGAAACCATCAGCCAAACATACCTTTTTACTTTTAAATGGATTATCTCCAGTATTTTGTCATAGCGACAGAAAGCTGACATACCTACAGAAGGCATGTGGGACTCAGGAGAGATGATCAGGGGGACTAGAAACCTTATCAAGGGAGCTGGAGAGAGGGGAGAGCAAAGAGGAGGAATGGGTGGGGAAAAGAAGGAAAAGAGCATCTACTTCTGCTTCCTTGAGAAACACCTGTGTGTCTCTGGATGGCTCTTCTCCCCTCATGGCCTAAGAAGTCCTAAGGAAGCTCAAATGGGGGAACGAGGCAGGGCTACACCCATGCACAAAGGCAAGAAGACATACTCTCTCCAGCCCACCTCATTCCTGGAGTAGGGAAGACATGTAGCTCAGAAAGTGAGAGGCCAGCTCGAGGTGACTGACAGGAACATAAGGCAGAAGATCTGCCTTATATTTATTTATTGATTTATTCCTAATGGTCTGCATTGGTGTCTTCCACCTACTGTTCCTGGCTCCAGGCACACAACTAACAGCAGTTCCCTGTGTCTAAAGGGAGAGGATATGACTTCCTAGAAGGTGTGACAAGGTATCCCAGCCCCATAGTAGAAATAAGGCTAATAAAGATCACTTCTAGGAAGAGACATTTGAACTGAAAGGTGAAGAGCAGTGAGGCTTTGCAGCAAAAGAGGAATTCACATGTGCAAAGGCCACATTTGCTGAGATGGTGAACAGGTAGAAGAACCCAATTACAGAGAATGAGGTACACAGTAGGAGGAGGAGAGGTAGCAGAGGAGGCAATGTTGGGGAAAGGCTGGCTCAGAGCTCTTCAGCCATATTAGGGGCTTTATCCAAAATACCAGTCCAAAGAAGTCCTGACAGTTGCCAAGGGTACACGTGACCAATCTGTTTCAAAGTCTCAAAAAACGATTTCTGGATCTCTGTGTAGACAGTAAGGTGCTGGTGACGATGTGATGTCACTGTTAACAGACTGAAAAACCTTAATGCTAGGCTGTGCCTGCTCAACCTCATCTTTTAAAAAATATTTTATTGATGTATTTGAAGGGGGGCAAGTGCATGTGTGTCGTGTGGGGTACATATGGAGATCAGAGGTCCCCATCTACCAAATAGACTCCTCTGGGAATCAAACACAGGTCACTAGGTTTCCCCACAGGCATAGTTACCTGCTAATCCTCCTTGCTAACCCTCAGCCTCATCTTCACGTGCAGCCATGGTCACGCAGTCCCTTGCATGCAAGTATCACCCCACCTCACGCCACAGCTGTAACTTCAAATGCATATTTCTAGCTTCCAATCACACCAATCCTGGGACCTCTGGTGCCTGGCATTTGGGAAGAATCTAGGAGTGCTTCTACTCTTCCGGTCTCTCACTTCTGGTTTCTGGGATGGATTCTGCCTCAATAAATGTCTATTACATACGTTCCTGCAGGCCTTGCTTTCCGCATGAGTTCCAGGATGAGATGGGGTCAAAACAGCTGCATCAGTGAGAAATGATAGGAGCTTGGAGGAGGGCAGGACAATTGGAAAGTTATTTAGATGGTGTCGTAGCCCTTATTTTCTAGTAGGACTCTCTTTTTCTACCTTCTTTAATATTCAGTGCAACCCAGTACGGCGCCACAGTGAACGACAGTGCCAGATACAGGAGGTATGGCTATAGGCAACAACGCTCTCACAGCTGTGTAAAGGGCCACCATATATGGGTGCAGAACTCAGCAGCAGTCACGAAACTAAGCTCACAGAAGGTGAAGGTATTTCCAAGCAGTCCTAAATTTAGCTAAATTTATAATGGGATTCTTGGCAGATATCCCTGACTTTAGTGTATCCTTCAGACAAGGCTATATAGCTGGATCACTGAGGTAGAAACAGAGGTACATGCAGTAATAGGGGAGGCAAGGGGTCTGATTCGGGTTCTTCTTTATAGATCCACAGGTTTAGAGCCGCTCCAATCCTGTGAAGTAGATGTGATCTCTATCGCTTGCAGATGAAGAAATGCAGACTTGGAGAGGAAATGAAAGTGTCTCAGAGTCACTTCCAACAGTACGCAAGAGCCAGCAGCCAGGGCTCGTTCCCACTCGCTCCAAAGATCACAAATTTACCAAAAAGCTCTTATTTTTTCTTTCTGCTCCACAGTGGAGAGTGCAGTCATCTGCCTTCATACTGGATTAATAGTTTCGGTAGTTGTCAACCAGATTCTTGCTCAGTAGATGAGGCACAAGATAGTATTCAGTGGAGGTGGAGAATGAACGATGAGGACATGAGTGTGGCCCTGACTTGCCATGGATTGGGGTGGCACTTTGTGCCTCTCGCTTTATTTATCTTTTGCAAACAATTTACATCAGTTTATAGAATCTATTTGGGTAGTTTGCAATGATCCTGGCTATATGGCCTTATCCAAAAGATACACTCATATCATGGATATATGCCAAAGGCCCCATTAGGAATCTAACCAACCTTAGGAATGCTTGGAAATACCTCATCTCTTACATTTCAATTCCACAAGATAGCTTGAAATATTATAGCTTTTTATAAATAAGGAAACTGAGGCAAAATAAAAGTGGTTACATGATTTTCCCGAAAAGACACAGTAAGTTGCAGAGCTAGATTTTAAATCTATAGTTTACTAAACTCTTCATTCCAAATCACTGTTTCCTGTTGTTACTCATTCACCACCACTTCACAGAAATCTAGGGGTCATATTCCATCACAGGGTTCAATCAGATGCTGTGAAAGTAGAGCTTGGGAGAAAGCTACAAATAGATTGAGTGCCAATTCAGTCTCAAGTAATTTATTTTCCCCAAATACAATGGGTTTTGACCTGGAGAAAAGAGAAAGGAGGCTACATCTGTTCTTTTATTTTAATTCTTTGGCAATTTTATACATGGATACAGAAAATTTATGTCATTTTCACTCCTTACTACCCAAACCCATCCCTTCCTATCCCACTTCATACTCTCTCCCTTGCAGCCAGTCTTCCTCCTGCTTTCATATCTTTTTTATCTACATTTAAAATATTTTTATTTACTTATTTGGGAGAAAAAGAACAGGTACATTCATGCCATAAAGCAGATGTGGTAGTAAGAGGGGTCAAACTCAGTTCACCAGCTTTGGATACCAGAGTCTTTACTGGGGGAGCCATCTACCAGTCCTGTGTATATTCTTCATTAGTGGGTGAATGTGTGTGTGTGTGTGTGTGTGTGTGTGTGTGTGTGTGTGTGTGTGTGTACAAGAAGAACTTGAGTGTATGTGCCTGTAGAAGTCCAAGGGTAACACCTGGAATCATCTGGATTGCTCTACATCCTTATTGTTTTACCCTGGGGATTCCCAAATTCCTCCTTCTAGGGCCATAATTAAGGACCATTACATATCTACCTGTCATTTTTTTTCAAGCTCTGGCAAATGTTAGTAAAGAAAAATTATTCATGGTTTACTTTTCACCAGTCTGTTCTGGCATGCTTCTAATGTCTGAATCACCTGGATTAATATTAGACAGAGCACATACTCTGTAGTACTTTCCACAGGCTGTGCCCAGTTCAATATTGTTGCCACTGTAGTATTGTTCAGTATTGTATGCCACCAGTTTTGGCAGCATGGCATAGTATTCTATTTCAGATTTCTCAAAGCTGGGCAGTTGTTGGAGAGGATGACCAATATCGCTTTGCCCTAATCTGATCATCGACAATGTCAGTTTGTCTCCCAGCACATACTTTCTACTTTTCATGACAAGTGGGAGCCTAGAGTAGATGGGCTCCAGTGACTTTTTCATCTTCTTTGCGGCCACCATCTTCCTGCCTTAGGTGCAAGATGACCTCAACCAAGTATAGCCACCAAGATGGCAAGGGAGGGAGAGGATAACTGTTCTTTTTATGTGGGGATCTGAACTCAGGTCCTTTTGCTTGTGAGCCGTCTGTCCAGCCCCATATGTTCATTTTTATTGCACAACAAACAAAATTTAACAATTTGAAGCAGTGCCCACTCATCATTCCTAGTTCTGGGTAGCAGGGTAGTTTTCTTAGGAATGAGTCAGTAGAGCTGGTCTGGGATGGCCTCACTCACATATCCTCAAAGGCTGGGTAGATATGACCTCTTTGCATATGACCTTCATTCTCCAGCATCTAATCTGGTCTCACTTGCATGGCCCTTCGGTAAGAGGGCCAAGTACTTTTGTTACATTTACTAATCTTCACTGAGAGAAAAATGTCACCTGGTAAAGCCCAAAGAGTGGTAGAGAAACAGACTCTTCCTTCCGATGGGAGGAGCTATGATGTCACATTGGTAAGTGACCTCAGACGGACAGGAAAGACCTATCAGAATCAGGGAAAATTCCACAGAAAGGATGGACATCGAAAGACAGTTGGGACTGGGGCAGGTGATAGATTTCCAATATACATAGCGTGCAAAGACCATCTTCAGCATCCGCTGGGATGGAGGCCTGCAGCATCAGTAGTCAGCCCTGTATCACTGTCAAAATGGCTAAGATAATCAACCTAAAAGGAGGAAGGATATTTTGGCTCATGTTTTCAAAGGTTTTGGTCATGATCCACTGACTTTGGAGTTTTGGGGCTGTGGCAAGGCAGACCACAATGGCCAAAGTGCATGGTGGGGTACAGTTACTTACATCGTGGTTGCTGCAAAGTGAAGGGAGAAAGAAGAGTCTTGGGTCTCAATATCCTGTTCAAGAGCAAGCATCTAATAAACCAATTTCTTCCCACCATATCCTCCCTCCTAAAGTGTCTGTCTTCTCCTAGTAGCCTGTCAGGGGGCCAAGACTTTAACACATGGATCTTTGAGGACCACTCAAGATTCAAGCCATAAGAGAGAAATACATTGGAACGGAGTCTCAGCAGGAGTGTTTCCAATGGGCTGCTAAGAGGAGGATTTGAACTCGCATGAACATAGTCTTTCTAAGAGAGCTCACCACAACAGCGCATTTCTCTTGTTTCCCCAGTGCCCTCATCAGTGATTCAACAAGGCAACAAGTAAAGGACTTCAACCACAGGCCAGTCCTGTGAAGGTGAACTGAGAGAGTGGTAAGCAGGAGGCCGGGAATCACAGGGACTGTCGCTGAGTAAGGTACAGAGGTAAAGATAAAGTGCATATTGAGTTCAGTCACACACAAAGTCGTGTTAGAATGGGCTGTGACGGGGTTATCACCAGGCAGAGATAGGAGAGGGAACAAGCAAAGACAGAGAAATGGAAGCCAGATCCCCACGCAGCCTTGGCTCCTGATCACTCTCCTCTCTACATGGGGTTTTCAAGGAACTCCCTTCCACCCCAGGTTCTAAATGTTTTTCCCCCTATACCAGGAGAGCAATGGCCCTGTTGCTTTATTGGGTAATGAGAGGTTCCTTCCTTTGCAAAGCCGGTGAGAATGTTGGTTGGAACTCTCCATCCAGGCAGCAAAATAGTCTAGTACCCCAAGAGGGATTGAGGGTAATTATGACCATTAACTCTTCTTTCTCTCTCTATTCTAACAATCAGATATCAAAAGGTAAAAACTAATACCCCATTTTCAAAAAATCCTGTGACTCGCCAAAGTTTGAAACCTTAACAAATGTTAGTTTGAAGCCTCTTTCTTCAGTTAGTATTTCTTCCAGCTCTCCAGTCAGTCTCCACAGTAGTTATCAAAGGGGCCACAGCCATTCCTTTTTGCACTGTTTCATTTGGGAACATTAAGTCTGTTCATCTCAGCAGTGGCACAGGAAGATGTTGCCCTGGAAGTCACACAGCTGTCCTGGCCCTCAAAAGCTTTGTGGGGTGAAAAAAAATCCTCCTCATTATAATTAAAATCCAATTAGCCTGCTTTGATGTTATGTCCTTGCTATAAACGAGGGCGGGTCCAGCTGCCAGAGCACAGAAGATGCGGATACAACATGATGTGTCAACCACTCATGTTTCTCTTTTATGAGCTCAACTTTTATAACTCTGTAGTCAAACTATAAACTTGGCTTATTGAAAACAGACACATCAACCACGAGGCACAGCTTGTCAGAGACTGTGTCCAGCCTCTCCTCAGCATGCGTGCATCCTTAGAGAGAGCTGAGGGATGGAAGCCCCAGCTGCATCTCCTGAGGAGCAGGCACCTGTCCTGGCACGTCTGAGCCATCGCTCCTAGGAGAAACATCCATGTTGACTCCTATCATTTTTTACACTATTTGTGGTTTTGTACAAATGCTTAGACTTTGTTAAAACTTACTACAGCAGAATTCACACTCCATGAATGCAGCCAGACATTACCCTCAGAAGTATTTTCTGGTCTATGTGTGACCACAGAAATGTCTCTGTTTTCATGATCCCAGAATGCACGGTAGAACTTGGGGACTGGCATCCACTTCAAAGGAAGTTTTTAAGTAGACACTTACCTCTGGATCTGAGAAGCAGTTGAGTAGACTTGTCCACCTATTTTCATGCATGATCTATTCTATCCTGTCTCTGTATCTCCTTGTCTGCTTGCTCAGAAGCCATGGCAAGTCTCTACCTTGCTCTCCCTAGGCACAGATAGACCTGTAAGAACCGCTGATAAACAGGTCTTGGGAGCCTTCATAGTGCAATAGCTCGTTCCCCTTAGGGGTGTGCCCTGGTTTGCACATGACTCTCTTCCCTCAATATCTGGGCATTCGGCTGTACACGAGAAGCAATTCTGTGCAGTTTCATGATGCAGACACTGCTAGAAAACATATCGTCATGGCAACCTGAGGGTTACCTCATCCAATAGCATTCAGATGTTACTGATCACAGAAACATTTTTTTCCAAAGGTAGAGCATAAGCTATGTTGATAGAGGGCTGGTTTGTTTGTTTTGATGTTCCATGCCTCTGCTTAGAGCTCTTAGGGGGAAGCATCATATGTTTGGAGAGTATTTTGTATATCGAAGTAGTTCCTCCCATGCTTCTACCTCGGTATACACAGATTTCTCTCCTACAAAAATAAATGGGTTCTTCCAGAGAGGCAGTCTCATTATTCATCTCTGCTCTAGCAACTACATGCTGCCAAAGAGTTGTTTTAATGTTTGGAATCCAGGATTCATGTTTTCTCAGCCTCAGAAAGATTGGCCCACTCATCCCTTGGTTTGGTCTGTTTGGACTGAGAGTGAGATGGAAGGAGGATATCAGAGTTCCCATACCTGCCTAATGGTCATCAGGAACTCAGGGCAGGTAGATAGTCAGCAATTCCCTACTCCTTCTTGCAGCTGCTACTGAACAACTTAGGAATGATGTCATCATGCTCTGCAATTCCCCAAAGAGCTCACTACATCATAAAGTAACATCAGAGAGAATAGATATCATTCCTCTGCACAGAGGTTCTCAACCCAGAGGGAAGAAGAGAATCGTCTCTGAGGGTGCTTTGGACAAATCCGCATGGTTGTCACAACAGAAAAGGGGGCACTCGTGGTATCTCATGGGTAGAGGCTGGGGATGTGACTCAACGTCCTTCAATGGCCAAGATTCCCCTTTTTCCACACTCAACCAATGAAAGATCCCACTCAAGAAGTTCCCAGTGCTGAGGGTGGAGCTGAAGGTCCTCCCAGCACCGTGTTGTGCCACAGCACGTCCCATCTCTGCTTCTATCAATGGGAAGCCCGCTGTGGATTATTTATTAGCTGTGTGAGGAAATGTCTGTGAACCTATTCACCAGAGAACTCAGGACAGAAAAGAGCTTTCTTGTGAACAGCAAGAGTTTGCAGTGTATGTTAATCCCTCCTGGAAAGCTTTTCGTCCCTGAGTTATGACCTCGGCCGACATTGTCTCACACTGCCTCGCTGTTATTAAAATTCCTTTCTGCACAATTCATGCAAGCATAAATCTTCCTTTAAAGTCTAACCAATAAGACTTCCAGAAAATTAGATTCTCCATATTCTCTGTTTCAAGAGCTGTCATTTGAAAGCATTGCCCCTGTCTCTCTGTCTCTCTCTGTTTCTCTGTCTCTGTCTCTCTCTCTCTATCTCTCTCTCTCTCTCTGTCTCTCTCTCTATCTCTCTCTCTCTTTCATGTAAGGGAATGGGAATGCACAGAATAACCTTCAGTACCCATCTCATGATCATTGCCTATTTGGCATTTCTTTGCCATCATTTGTTGTCTAATCACATGAGCTAGAATTATTTCTTCAAATGTTCAATAGATAGGGCCAATTTTTTTTTGTTTGCTTTCTGCTCTGATGGAAATAAGAAAAGGAAGCACGAGGGGAGAATAGCTCCAGGACCCACCAGTATGGGAGCCAGAAACAGGTCATACTAGACAAGTCCTCTAGCCAAATTACTCCAATTCTCACTGTTGGCTTTCTTATGTTTTTTTCCAAAACACGTGTGGCTAAGTCATATCAAGGCAAACTTAGGTCAAGATGACAAACATCTAGGTCCTTTGAAAGTTAAACCAGTTTGCTCATTGCCATGGGGAAAGATGATGTCAGATCAAGGAGAGAGCCTGACTGGACCTCTTACTAGAAACGGAGTGGGCTGAACCAAGCATGCAGTAGTTAAAGCTCCATGTGGAAAAGATGAAGTTCTCTGAAAAACTCCAGGGACTGAAAATGATGGTTTACAACACTCCTCAGACTTTCTGTTCTTGCTCCTCCTAGCCATTACCTCAAAGAAGACATTTAAAGATGTCTCTACTAACATGGTGTTTTAGAAACAGATCTGGATACATTAAACGGCTAGACCTATGAACATGGAGGACAGAGGATGATATTAAAATGCTGAAGTATCTGATTGCCCCTTCACCTTGGAGAGTTAATTTAAAAAAAAAACTCATAGAGATCGACTTTGAATTATACAGAGCTATAGTCCAGATTGTCTCTAGACTCTGAAGGAACTGGGCATCAGGAGGCAGGATCTGAACATCTGTACAAATGTTCAGGACCCTGTGCTCCTATGCAGGGGATGAGCAGTCCACTGCATAGGGAGGGGTACATTAACCTACGGCATTTGGGGTGAAGTCTGGATCTGGCAGTTTCCACTTTCTCTGGTACATCCCAAGTTCTCAATGTGATTTGTTTATAAGGCTTTTCTGTTGCTTTTGTTGAGCAGAATGTGATTCCTGCCCCAGCCATGCCCCAGAGAGAGGACTTGATCCCAAGCCACTCAGTTTTTGCACATGCATGTGTGTGCAGGTGTGAGTACAAGAGAGCTCTTGAAAGTGTGGCCTGTGGAAACCCAAGGGTAACACAGTAAATCATAATGGATTGCTCTTCCACCTTCCAGTTTCGCTCTGGAGTTTCCCAAGCTCTGCCTTCTATGGCCAGAATCGCAGACTAGCACCACACTCACCCAATATTTTTTACATGAGATCTGGGGATCCAAACTCAGGTCCTTTTGCTTCAATGCAAAGACTTTAAACCACTGAGGCATCTCCCTAGCCCTGTTCCCACAGTGGCACTTTCTACAGAAAGAACTGCCTGGCCACTTTGCTGTGGGGTTAGCAGAATTGGGTGGGTCTTTAGCACCTTATGGACTCTTTCTCCAGGGCAGTGTCCACTATAAGGTCTGCAGCACTCGAGTCCCTCATTCTTAATTTAAAGCTGCTACAGCCATGATCCACCACTCTCAGCGTGGGGCTGGAAAAGAAAGCCTGTATTTAACAGGAGGAAGACTTTCTTGCTGTCTCATGCAGAGCCTGTCAGCAGTTTAGCTACACAAAGCCCTGGAGGCACTGGACCTGGCCCTTCTGTCAAGGACAGCAGCAAATCCACACAGATGGTTTTCAGAACTGTTCTGACCAGCATTGTGGGATTTGCTTTGCCTGGTATCACATAGCATGGGAAGGTGGGGAATTCTCCTGAGGGATCAGGAAGCATATTACATGAAATAAAAATGTGTGTTCTTTTTGGATTAGGCAATGTTTTTGCCTTCTATTTTTCTTTGTATAACCTTATCACTCAGCGACCTTCACATCTTTTTGGGATCTCTTCTCAGTCTTTTTGGGCTCCCAGGCCTGTTCTGGGTCTTCAGGATAAACTCTTCTCACTGGGAGGCTGTAATTTACATGATTTCTAGCTGCCCCATGTTCTAGCCTTATCCGGTAGGCTTTATTAAGCTGGAGGCTTTATGGCCTCATTCTCTTACGCACTGCAGAAATCTCACTCCAACTAGACTTTCATATCTGAAGAGTTCTGACTTGCACTCAAAAGACCAAAGAGAGTAGGCACTGTATTACTCAAACTTCTTCAGAGAGACATAACTGGTAGGATAGACAGGACAACAGACAATAAAGGATTTACTGAGAGAATCCATTCACACAATCATGGATGCTGATAAGTTCCACATTATGTCTCCCAGAAGCTGGAGGACCTCACAGTCCAAATCCAGAATCCAGAAAGTAGATGTAACTCTCAACCTGGTAAGAGCCTGGTAAGATACTAGAGCAAATCCTGAAGTCTGAGAGTCGACAACCTACAACTCTGATGTCGGAGGGCAGGAAAGGAACCTGTCCCATTTCTTTTTTTAATTCTTTTATATTTAATGTTGCATACATGTATATAATGACTTTATAATATTTTCAACCTTTAGTCTTGAATCCCATCTCCCCTACTTTCCCCTTACAATCCTTCATCTTCCCCGTCAGACTCACTCCTGTTTTCAAATCTTTCGGTTTTTGTAGCCCACTATGCTTCATCTAGTTTGTGATGACATGCACGTGACCTGATTGATGTTCCAGGAAGCATACTAGATCGGTGGGTGTAGCATTGAGGGGAGCATCCTCCTTTACTACCCCATCAGCATTAGTCCTCTTCAGTCTCTCAGAGAGGTATGGAGTTCTTGTGCAATCCTTGTGTAAGTATACATACCTGTCATGAAATCTTGTATATCATGAGGTGTCCCATTTCTAGAGACCAAAGTGTCCTGAATTCAAAGATTCTGAAAAGAGAATTCTCTTTAGGCATACAGCTGAATGAATGGTACCTGTCCCCATTCATGAGGGTTGACTTCCTGAGTCCGCTGGGTCGAATGACACCATCTTCTATCATCATCCTCACTGACATACCTACCTGCCTGCTACCCAGGTGTTCAGTCACGCTGACACCCACAATTCACCATTCCAAGTGCACAATTCATGTTTCCCTTAACACCTGACTTCCCAACTGCAGGATGACCAATATTGGCTTGTCCATCACTCTGTTCCCCTCTCCAGGCCCATCTGACCTCTACCAAGAGCACAATCTGCCTGAAGACAAGCAGACAGGTACCTACTCTGCTATGTGAAGGTGAATACTCCCCACATCTAATATTTCTTTGCTGTTAGAGGCATTTCATTGCATAACTTTAGTGCAATGAAAATGCATTTCCCTTGCAAGTTTAAATGCAAGTTCCCTTGAGAGAGGAATTCTTAATACATAATAGTATCTAAATGGCTCACAGTGCCTCCTCAAATCACAGCCGTGTGTGTGTTTTCACACTCATCTGTTTTCCAGTTTAGCTTTGGGTTTCTGCTGCTACTGGGGCAGAGGTTAAGATGTATGTACCATGGTTTTGGATGTGAGGGGTCTGCCACAGGTCCACATGTTTGAACATTTGATGTGAGAAAGCTGTAGAATCTTTAGGAGGTAGACCCTCATTGGAAGCCTTATAGCCAGGATCCACTTCCTGTTCATCTCTCTGCTTCCTGAATACTAATGCAATGTAGCCTATTGGCCTCCTGCTCCTGCCACAGTCCCTGATGCCATGTATTCCTTGCCATGAGGAACTGTGTCTCCCTCTACCACTCTGGAACTGTAAACCAAAATAAGCCTTTTTTTCTCTCTGAAATTGTTTTTGTCAAGGTATGTTATCATCAGAAGAGAACGTCGTGAATATTATACAGAAGGGGATAAAGGCAGAATATAGAAGCGAGTACTAGTGACCTAGAAATGTATAGCAGCATGGAGACAAGCTCATGTTCTTTACACTTCTGGGCCCCTGCCTGGCCCTCTTGCTTCCTGACCTGCCTGTGATTCTTCTCCTATGTCAGTGTCTTTGGACTGCTGTATGCTTTGTCTTTAGGTATACAAAGGCTAACAAGAGGGGCACACCTTAACATTTCTCTAGATGATGGCCAAGTAACTCTCCCCTAAAAATGAGAATCAAATTTGTAGCCAAACTTGTGGGCAAGAACATTAGGATTTTCTTTTTCATTAAACTAAAATACTCTTGAAAGGGGTAGAAATAAAAGGGAAAAAAAAGATGAAGAATCCCTAAGATGAAGGAAAAGAAAGGCAAGGTAGATTTAAAAAAAAGTGTATTTTGGGCCTGGGCCAGTTTTCTGATCTCTCCATTTCTCCTGTTCTCCAGATCTATGCTGCTTCTCAGGGCTGACCCTTGAAGGCTATAATCTTCAGAGTCCCCTGACAGCTGAGTTCTATCGAGGTCAGCCCTAGAGATATTGGTAAGAGACCTCCAGCCTAGGACGGGTAGTGTTTCCAGCTGCAATGAATCTGTTACCACACTGACCACACAGCTGACTCCCCAGTTTATCTGGACCCTGTGAGCTATTCCCTGCGTTAGAATCGATCTACTTAAAAATCCTCAGGGACAGATGATCTCTCTGGCTGACCTGCCTTACACAACTTGCACATTTATATATCGTATTCTCCAGTGCTGGACACCCAAACCAAAGATTCTCAGCAGAGACAATTTAAACTTTTTGACTCTTAGGGGAAGATGATGAGAGAAGGCAATCTCTGCTCACCTCCCAAACTGAAGACTCTGCCAAGTTGCTTTTCTGCCCTCCCTTCCTCCCTTCCTCCCTTCCTCCCTTCCTCCCTTCCTCCTTCCTCCCTTCCTCCTTTCCTCCCTCCCTTTCTCCCTTCCTCCCTCCCTCCCTCCCTTCCCTTTCTTCCTTCCTTCCCTTCCTTCCTCCCTCCCTTCCTCCTTTCCTTCCTTCCTTCCTTCCTCCCTTCCTCTCTTTCCTTCCTCTCTTCCTCCTTCCTTCCTTCCTTCCCTTCTTTCCTTCTTCCCTTCCTCCCTTCCTTCTTCTTCCTTCCTTTTCTCTTTCTCTCCTCTCTTTTCCTAATTTTGAGACAGAGTCCCATGTGGATCCAGCCAGCCTCATATTCATTAAGTAGTTGAGCCCAGCCTTGAACTCCCAATACCTCTGCCACCACCTCCCATCAACTGCTTTTCATTGGCCTCCTCTCTTTAGAGTTTTGGGACTCTGCTCACGTGGACAGACAGAAGAAGGACCCAAAAGTAGGTCTGGTGAAAAAAACTTTGAACTTTGCCTCACATCACATCTGTCTTAGATTTGTTCCTTTATGATTTTTGTTGTGGTTTTTTTGCCTCCTGTCACCCAGGCTGGCCTTGAACTCTCCAGAGCAAATTTCCAAGGATTACCTTGGACTTCTGATCCTCCTTTCTCTATCTCCCAGGAGCTGGGGTTACAGGCATGACTTTGGTAATTTTCTAACCATGAATAAGTCATGTTTTCTAACCACAGGTTTTTTTGTCTAAAAGATGATGGAATCACATTTGATGAAATAGCATATCTAAGGCTCTGGCTGGTAAAGCATGTCACATGCATTATGACTGTTTATCTCCTCCAACAACTTAACAGTTAAGCATACTCTCTGTGTTCTCCAGATGATTTTTATAAAAACCCTCCTCATTCTAATATTTTTAGATTCCAGCTAATTAAGTCTTTTATTCATCTAAATTATTTTTTCCTACAAAATAACTCGAGTTTGCTTTTAAAAAGCATTTATTTAGAGGCACTTCTGAAATGAAGAGCCATAATTAACTAACATTTAGGAAATGAGCTTGCTAATTTGGATGTTAACACCAATTACACTACTCATCCTTTTTATTCTCCATGATAATTCTTCTCCTTTTCCTGACATTTTCCTTACACAGCATAATTAAGACTTCCCTTTCTAGGGCAGCACGGAGGTTTGCTTGCTGATAAACTAAATACATTAAGACCTCAGCAGCCACGATTCCATTCTAAATTCACTCCTTGTTCATTTCATTACCCTGTTTACCCAGCACTCCCTGTGTGGATGAGAATGCATAACCCTCAGAAGCTGGGATTTAGATGTAACCGTATGCTGACTTCTGCCAACACTACTCAGGATAGGGTCAGACAGAGGAATTTTAAGTGCATATGGTTATCCCCATATCCAAAGTTCTATTCAGCACAGGTGTGTGGTTTGCACGCCTCCTCCCAAACTCTTGTTAGACTGTAAACCCCAGTATGGTCATATTAAGAAGCAGAGGCTTTTAGGAGGTGATTAAGTACTGAGGGCAAAGTCTTCATAAAAGGGATTATCAATCTTCTACGAAGACTAGAGGGAGCTTTCTTGTGCTTCTTGGAGAATACAATAGCCAGGCACCATTTCGGAAAAGAGACAAGGGCCTCACCAGACACCGAACTTGCCAATGCCTTGAGGCTGAAGTTCCAAGCTTGCATGATTGTGAGCAGCTATTTATAAACTACCCAGTTTAAAGCATTTTGTCACAGCAGCCTGAATGGACTCAGACTGCAGATATTTTTCTTTGGTCTCTCTAGGGTCAGGGAAGGTTATTTCTCATCTGAGTCAAGTAGGTCTGATTGGAGTCTGTAATCAAGGCTTGAGCATAGATGGGCTGCTCTGATACTCAGGAATTTCCAGCAGGTGTGAAGTGGGGAATGAAAAGCCAAGCCTGAATTTAATGGGGGAAAGCCCCAGGGACGAAGTTGATGTTGCTTAAAATTTTTATTTTGAATCACCTGCAATTTGGAATAATTAGAGGGCCCCTTCCCCATCCCACCCCCTGCCCTCTCACATCCAGGAGGCAACTGCGAAGCCTGCAACTAAGTGATCAAAGTTCTGAAAGAAAATGTATTCTTAGGAAAGTCATGGTTAAAAAAAGGGGCGGGGGAGACACTTCTGGTCACTGCTAACTGTGGTTCCTTGAAAAAAAAATGCTTGAATGGTACCAAGCCATCTAGCCTCCCAGAAGCAGAGATCACAGTTGCATCTGAAAGACACTAGGGCAGCTAGGTGAAGAGTGAAAACACGTGGTCAGCCAGCTGGCCCATGGCCTCTGCCAGTGTGATGCAAACAGCCCATCAGTGCGCAGGTGCAGTCCTGGCTTGGGACTTGGGAAGCTTGACTCACTGCCACTGACAAGCTGTGAAATTTGGAAATGTCAATCACCCATCTCTCTGGCTTTGGTTTCTACATCTATAAAATAAGTGGTGGGCCGGTTCGAATTCTTTCAGTTGTAGCAAATCATGATGCTATAAAGTACGCCATCTGTTTTGTTGTCAAGGAGACAGCCCGAAGCTCCGATACTCCTGCTGATTCCCCAAAGGACTAGTGCTGAGGCCAAGTTCCCCAGTTGTCAAGTTTCTGCTACTCAGGTGAGGGAAGCTGTGTGGTAACTGGGATGCAGACAGGCACGGGCTCTGGCATCTTCGCCACAAGCTGTCCTTGGGCTAATCGAGGTCTTCTGCAGGGAGAGATGTGAGGTCCACAGTCCGTGAAGAGTAAGGAGTTCCACAATCAGAAACAGAAGGGATTGTGAGCTCACAGGCTAAGTGTGCAAGTACAAGTTGTTTTAAATTAGCATTTGAAAGTAAGGGCGCAGGAAAATTCTTTTCTTTTTTCAGAGTAATTCAGGCAAGGAGAGAGAATTTATTTCCAAATCATAGCCCGGATACATAGTTTTTCTGCCCAAGCACATACCTGCCTTTGTGATTCACATTTCCCAATTCTTTCTCCTGAGGCCACTTTCTTCTGCTCTATTGAAGCACAAAAATCAAACCTGGTTGCCCCTCATCTGTTCTGAACCTTACTGGGTGCCTGCTTCCACCATGAACCCTTCCCGCGACACACTCATATATAGCTCTAGAACACATCTAGAGAGGAGTCCACGGGTGAGGATGTGAGAGAAGTGAATTTAGAAAACACTGGAGTCTGGAGGCGCAAAACTTCAGTGTAGGTGACAAGTTCAGGCAAAGGCCGTATCTAGTTTCAGAAATGAAAACACTGTCACAGAAATACAGAAGACATATTTGAGTTCAAAAGAATTTGAGAGGTTTTTCTTTTTCTTTCAACAGGAATTGCCTAATTTGGATGAGGGATCCAAGGAAACTCTTTGGCTATGTGATAGATCCTGCCCATGATATTTACTGATGAAAAATATCACACGCGTGCATGCACACACGCGCGCACACACACGTGCCACCAAAATATATCTGTAAAAAATGTTAGTCTTTGTTTCACGTCAGCAATGCTGTGATAAATACATGATGGTTGAAGCAAGGTGGGTGTCAGGAGGATTCATTGCCGCTCACTCTTCTAGGTTGTACTTCATCACCGTGGCGGGAAGTCACCAGCATCAGGCGTCGGAGGAACTGGTCACACCATGTGCACAGGACAAGCTAAGGGAAGGGCATACTTTCTGGTTTGCCAGTTGGCCAAATTCATCCATCTGTCTCCATCTTATCCAATCTGTCCAGGAAATGGCCCCGCCCACTATGCACTGGGTCCATCTATATCAATTAGACGATCTCCTACGGGCTTGCTCGGAGTCCTGCCTTAACCAAATAATTCTTCACAGAGATGCTAAAGGTTCAGTCGTCGATTGTCTGTTGGCACTTAAAACTACCTGCTGCCATGTTGAAATCAATGTCTCCTCCTTTCCAGTCATTTCTAGAATGTATCGAAATGAACAAATGGCCCAAGAGAGGAACATGAACAATATCACCCAATTAGTATTCATAAAAATCCTCTTTGACATAGCTGATGAAGCAGCTTTATAACCTCAAAATGAACTCAAATGTCTGCTGGCTTCTTATTCACTGAACTCATCAAAACTACAGCAGTGGCTTTGGGTTATGGATTATTGTTATCTTTGTCAAACAACTTAAATGGAGTTCAAAGAATTGGGTGATATTTGTATCCCAAACTCCTTCCATTCCTATCTATGTATTTACAGGAACAAGCAATTTCAAAATGTATGTACATGAAAAAAGGAGAATGGAATTTGTCCAACTTCACTTTGTTCTATCAACAAAGACTTATCATCCATGTGTAATGGAAGTATTTTTAGATATAGTAATGGGGCATCATTACATTAAATAACCTGCCTCCATTAGCCATTTACTTAAGCATATTTGGTTGCTTTGATTAAGTAACAATGACTTGTAACAAAGATACACGTTTTTTGAACATTGAATTGCATAGTATCAGGAAACTTTGAAAGCAAATTTCAATGTACATATTTCAGCTGTAGAGATACATAAAAGAATGGCCAATCAAAGATTTTAAAGCCAAAAAAAATTGTTTTCAAGTTAAAATTGTGCCTGAAAGTGGAAGAGAAACCTAAGCTGAAGAAGAAAATACAATGTTGTGAAATGCCATTGACTAAAGGAAAATTTGCTCATGGGCCATAAAAAAATGTGACCTTAATGGCTGGGCTAAGATGAACTCAGATATGAACTCAGAAATATAACTCTGTCAGGCTGGTTTTCTGACCTCAGGATCTTTGCATATATTGTCTTCATCACTTTGCAAAACTCACCCCTACTCACCATTACTCTAACCATGCTGGTCTAAATTAGCCCCTAAGATCGTGTCAGATGTTGTGGCCCCCCTCAAAAAAAATCCTACCCTCTGTCCTTTAATAATCTCTTATTCCGCCTTGCTGTTCTCTGCTGATTTGCCTGCAGCCCTCTAGATGAAAGGCAAGGTTGGCTTGCTTTCAATTTCCTGCTTTATTTCGGGTCTTAGTGCATAGCTAGTGATTTAGGCTATAGAAGATATTTGTTAAATGTATGACTGGGCCACTGACAATTGTTGATGTCCAATGTATCAGTCTAACAATTAGAAAGAAAATGATCTTGTAAGTCATGAGCCACCTGTGGAACACAGCTATCTGGAATTGGAACTCATTACCAAGATTCACAGAGGGAGACCACTTTACATCCAAAGTGAGTACATCTGATCCAGGGGATGCACAGGTGCCTAGACATGAATGAGGGGCAGAAAGAGACTGTAAAAGAGGCATGGAGACTGAGCGTGTACCAGCTGTCCAGCTGTTTCTCCTCTCTGCTAGCCCAGGCCTGTCTCAGCTTAGACCATGCTGGTGGCCCCGGATGCTCTCAATCATTTCAAGTCTGTTAGTGACATCTCCAGCATATACTGACCTTCCAGAGGTGATCAACACAAGTCTAAGGAGGGACAGGCATGGAAAGATGCAAAAGGTGTAGACCACACAGCCCTGCAAAGCTCTGAAATGCACTCCAACAGCTTGCTTTCAACTTCCTGGAATTAAGGTCTGAGGAAACAGCAAGAATCTGAAGAAAAAGAAGCTGACAGTTCTAAAACAATTGGGGAAATCATCCTCCTAATTACTAATTGCACTTCTGCTCAATTTTTGTTTAATTAATTATTCTTCTATATAGATTTATATATATCTTTCAGTTGAGTGACCTGTGAGAACAGAAGCCAACATACTTTCTTGCATCTGTGCTAAGCAATTCTGAGATCAAATGTATTTCCAGTTTCATTGATGAAAAAGACGATGTCTAGCCAAAAATATCTTAGCAATTTGCTCCAGGGAATATTTCTTCCTGGAGGACGAGACTATGAAGCTAGACCAGAGATCATGATATATGTCCATTGTACCAATATTCAGAAAGCACAGGTAGAAGGCATATGAGTTCCAGGGTAGCCTGGGCTACATGATAATTTCAAGGCCAGTGTGGAGCTACATAGTAAGGCCGGCCCTGTCTCAGAAAAAAAAGACTTCAAGCCAGTAAAACAGCCCATTAATTAAGATTAATTCTTCACTCATTAAGACTCACTCAAGACTTCAACATCTCTCATCACTGCCCTCAGCAAGCCAAAGCTAACATGTCATTGACCAATATCAACTGATTCCCTGAAGCAGGAGATATGGTGGTTTACCACAAAAGGCACAAAGCCCTTGGTTCTATCCTCAGTGTAGAAAAAGAAAAACAAAGTGTATGTTACTGTTCAACCAACTACTTCTTCCCAAAGCCTTGTAGCAAAGTACTATGTACTGGTGAGCCTCCAAAAACATTAATCTTTCTCACAGAAGTGAGACCAGTAGGTTCAGCTTTTCCTGATCAGGAGATGTTTCTGGAGGTCTTTATACAATACCCAGGACCCTGAGAGGACATGAAGATGATGTTTGATGACTGGTGAGAGGCAGGAATGATGATGTCGAACACAGAAGCACAAGCAACATCATCAGCCAGTGCAAACATAACTACCGTCCCCCAAGTGTTCCTGGAAATGGCTCTTCATTGTGCAGTCAAGCTAGAAAGCAACCATGCAATGGAAATGCAGCCCCAATCTCAGTCCTTGGAGCAGTCCTTCTTTGCACACCTATTTATAAAATTATCAACACTGTAAGTTGAGGCAGGTTGATTTACTTGGGTCATTTTAAGATTAAGATATCTGCTTACATATCCTCACCCAGCTCGCCTGGTGGTGATCTAACTGAATCTTAGAAGTCAGCTCTTATAGACTGTGAAAGAAAAAAGTGAGTGTCGAAGGCTTTGAAACACACTCTTTGATGTTAAACTCAGAGCTAGGCAAAATATTTCTCCCTTGCCCTACCACAGGACCTTTGACCATGCTAAACAGTCACAAATGCTCTGTACAGCTGGTTAATTCCATCTTATCCTTGAAGATTCAGCTAAAGCTCGTCCTGGCCCCATAGACTAGGTGGAGCCTCTTATTACATGCTCTCATGGGGACTCTTGCTTCTTTGGAGCAGCACTCAGAACTATAATTAGATGGGTTTGGGGAAATGGCTCAGTTACTAAAGCACTTGCCTCACAAGCAAAAGGACTGTAGTTCAAATCCCCAAATCCCACATAAAAATGTCAGTAAGGTATGGTGTCCCTCCTATAATTCTAACCCTGGAAGGTGGCACCTAGGAAACCCCAGAGAGAGCTGGCTACCCAAACTAGTCCCATCGATAAACTCTGGGTTACAAATCCTGCCTCAAAAGATTTTAAGATGGAAAAGTGAATGAGGAGGGTTCCCAGTATCAACCTTGGGCCTCCACATGCACGTGAACATCTATGCTCGTACACCTGTATACACCTATGTGCTCCCCACTTAAGCATTCATGCATGCCCCTCACCACACAAATGGAAAAAAATGAAATAATTGTAATTAGAAGAATAATTGGATCCACTTTTCTTATCTGGAATAAATTCCCAGGACAGAAACTATTAGCATTACAGGCTGAATGCTGTATTTCAAGTACATTACACCATCCTGCACCTAGAAGATGCTTAACAAATATTTATGAAATATATTATGAAATAAATACAATTTCCTTCCTTTTCTTTCTTTTACTTATTTATATTTGCGTGTGTGTGTGTGTGTGTGTCTGTGGAGGACCAAAGGTGACTTCAGGAATCATCTTGAATTACTTCTACTTCCTTTTAGCTTCACTCTGTAATTTCCTAGGCTCCACCCACTAGAACCGAAAGTAAACTTGCCACCATTGTCACCTGGTATTTTTACTAGGGATTTGGGATCAGAACTCAGGTCCTTCTGTTTGTGAGGCAGAGTATTAACTCCTGAGCCATCTCTCCGGCCCCAATTTCCTTCCTTATCATCTCAACTTTTAAAATATTTTCAAAAATCAGTGCTCCCCCCCCCACTAGGCCAAAGTTAAATGTCACCTTCTTCTATCCAACATTTAATTTATTGCTGTTGTATCCGTTTTAAAACGACATGTTAAACAGAAACCCTAATAGTGCCTGCCTGAGCCAGATGAAGCTGTTATTTCTTGCAGACCAAGCTGGTTGACTATCTGTAATGCCATATGTTTAAGTGCTATAGCGTGTTCATTCATCTCCCTTGTGGATATGAGAATTTCTTGAAACTGAGAACCACAGTTATTCATCTCTGATATCTAAGCATGTAATACGGAGCTGCTACACAGCAGATGCATAGTAAGTGTTGGTTGTAGGAATGTCTGAAGGACTGACTCATGGCTTCTCTGGCTCATGTTACTGTCCATAGGGACTTTTATCCATGTGACTCTCCCAATTTTTGGTCCCTCCCTGATGACAAAATGCCTTTATGGGCTAGAGTCCTCTCTTCCTGCTTCCAGTTGGACACCTTCGCTCCAAGTGAGAGAATTCGTTCCCAATTTCAGAAACCACCAGCCAAGGAAAGCTGAGGTTATTGCTCGATGAGAGAAATAACATCAGGACAGATGAGGTCAGTCTAATGGCTCTGTGATGCTTGCCAAGCGGACTGTGAAATTCCACGAAACACCCGCTCTTCCTGAACCCACCCAGACAGCCAGACCCTCAGTGTCCCCTCCTCTCTCGTGCCAGCTGCTCGAAGGGGCTGGGTGACACACACACCAATGAACTCATACTGCCAATTGCTCTTGCCCACCTATCTGCAATGATGACCAAGATGTCCACACCTGCTGCTGGTGCCAGCTCACCACGTTCATCTCCACTCCAGGCAGAGATCACAAGTATACCCAGACTGGCACTAGTGTTTCAATTCTTCAACACTTGAAAGCTAGTTGTTTGGCACCAAAGCCTGCCCTCAGACACTGAGACTGTGAACCAGTCATTACTGTGCCAAAACCCTGGAACCTCTTCCGGTCAGCCCCAAGTTTAGGAAAGTTTGTTGTCAAAGTCAAATATCACATAACATTTACAGACAGATGAGGAGCCTTTGGAAACAGAATGACAATGATCCAGTCTCTTTGTCACCTTATTTGGGTAGAGCTAGAGACCCAAACAATCCAATTAACAATAAAATAAGGGGCAACTTGACTGATCACTTAGAAACTGTAAGGGGTTCAAATCATTTAAGTTCAACCTCTCATTTTTTCAACTAAGGACAATAAAAGCCAGAAATGGAGCATCACTTAAAGTCATATTACATTACCTGGAGAGTCAAAAGTAGCCCTCACCTCTTCTGCACCTCAGATTTTGTCACCTTGTCTCCTTGTAGCTTGGTTGGGGTTGTGATGTTTGGAGGAGATTCTATCCTAATTCTTCTCAGAATCACATAATTCTCACTTGTCGTCGTCCCATGACGTGTCTGCTTAGGCCTACATCACAAAATGCAACAGACTGAGTGTCTTGAGCATTTTTTTTCTCACAATTCTCACAGCTGGAATTCCAAAATTAAGGTGGGACAGATTTGGTTTCTGGTGAGAGTCTGCTTACTGCACACAGAAGCCATCTTCTTGCCGTGTCTTCACATGATGATGAGAATTAGCAAGCTGGATGCTGTCGCTTTTGATAAGAACATTAGTCCCACAATAAGGGGTCCAGCCTCATGATATAATTGTCTTTCAAAGGTGCCATATCTAAACACCATCTTCTTTGAGGTTCAGACTTCAGTTATAAATTTGAAAGAGACGCAAAGCATTCAGGCCATGACATTCTGTCTTAAGTCAATGGCAGATTAAATGTCTTTGTCTTTTCAGAGGGTAATCATCTTTCTGAAAGTAAAGAATCCCTTTTGGGGGCCATAGAATCACCCTTTCGACACATGAAATACATTTACCATTTGTGACACTCATAAAAATGCTATTCTTGAGATATTTCTACTTTGCCTCTATATGACTAACTTTCCTCTGGGTCTCTGAAATTGTTCATCGTGGATAAGAATTGCTGATCTGAGTGGAAAACATATTAAGTCACAGTGTCTACAGTTTTCTTCCCAAGGTATCATTCAGTAATTCCAGGGAAAATTCCAAGGAACATGAAGTGATTTCCCCTTATATCATCCCATTCTGCTCATCACCATCCCTATGAGAAGCCATTCCTGACTCAGTGTGTAATCAGAGTGAATTTCCCCATCTGTTCTTTGCACATGGAAACTAGAAAGGACTAGTTGCTGAATAGAAGGCCTAAGACTTGGATCCAGACCCTTCCTAGGAGCCTCAATCGTCTGAGCCTTGGGTCTCAAGATCACTCTGTCTCTCTCACTTCACCCCAACCCAGCCATAACTGTGCATTCTTCTAAGTCATCATTTAAAGTCTATGGACCTAAGACCCGGATCCTTTTCTCCTTCCTTTCCCTCCCTTTTGGCCATTCGCTAACAACACAATGCTTTTATGGGCTCAAATCTTCTCTTTATGCTTCCAATGGAACAATCTTCACTCCATTTCTTGATCCATCTTTGATGATTCTTATCTGATTGGTTGTGACAACCCCTGAAATATCCACAGATGTGCAAGATGAAGGTTTATTGGTGAACATGGGGCCCCAGTTCCTTCTGCTCCCCCAGGCTCCTTTATTTTCCCGTCTCTCCTTATACTCTGCGCTCTCCCTCTATGAGAAGGAATGTGAACTCAGAGAATATGAAGTCTCTGATTAGAGACGGGATTAGAGAGGTTCTGACAAGCTACGTTAACTTCTAACTTCACCTTCTTCCTCTGCAAGACATAAGTATAATGCTACCATGCATTCAAATAAATGACCTATGTCATGCGAAAAAGACCATCTGGCCATCATCGGCACCCACGAACATTGTAGCAATTGTCCCACAAACAGTGAGAACCATGAGGTAAGGTCTGGATCTGTTTTGTTGTCATTGTACTTCAGGGACTTTTATAGCTTTATTGAAATGACCTTCATTTGTTCACTTAGTTGTTTATATTTGACCAGACCTTGTACTTTCCTAGTACTTTCCCATTGAGTTAAATTCCCAACTCAAAACTTCACACATTTAAAAAAATGCAACTTATGTGCCCTGATGTGCAAATTATTGACCCAATTAAGATAATAAATGTAGCCACCACTTCGAAATATTTCCTCATTATCTTTTGCAAGTGCAGCGCTCAGTCACAGCCCTAGGACATGCCATACTACTTTATGAACTAGAGATAAGCTTGAACTTTATATAGTATAAAAGTCACAAGTGCTTTTATCTGGTGATAAAACATTTCAATAACATTTATTTTATTGCACTTTCTTTTCAATGATTTGGGACTTTTTGGAGTTTCATTTTAAATTTTCAAGTTAGCATACAAAATAACTGTTTCATTATGACATTTTCATATTTGCATATCTATCTACTTTTCTTATATTTGCCCCTCACCCTACCTAATTCTGCTGGTCTTCTTTATCTCCCCAAATAATTCTATTCTTTACCCTTCTGTTTCCATGGGAGCAGAGAAAAAGAGAGAAGAAGGTGAAAGAGAAGAGAAGAGGGAAAGATCTGCACTAGAGAAAATGCAAAATGACTCTTCTCTCTCTATTGCCTTTCTTGTTCACCTCATCTTTAAATTTCTTCATTCATAGAGTACCCCAACCCCTGCTATGTCAAATGCTAAATATGTATATACATATATTATTTAAACATATGGCTTATGCATATAATATAACATGTGATATTTGTCTTTCTCTGTCTGACTTATTTCCCTTAATATGATGGTCTCTTCAATTTCATCCATTTTCTTTCAAATGAAAAAACTTCATTTTTCTTCATGACAACAAAATTAATGTCTGTTGTGTGTATATGTGTGTGTGATATATATGCACATGTATATATATATGGATGCGTGTATATATATATATATGCTTCTTTTCTTTATCAAAATTTGTCTATGGATAAGCATTGAAGCTAGAAGACTCTACATACTGATTTTAATAATGACTGCATTAATTTAAATTATACCAGCAGTGAATAAGGACACCTCTTTTCCCACATTCTTTCCAGAACTTGTTATCATTTGTTTTCTAATAATCATTATTCTGACTGGGGTGAGATAGACTCCCAATGTAGCTGTAATCTGCATTTCTCCAATGCTTTAGTTATCTCGAGCACTATTTTTTAATGTATTTATCGACTGCCTGTGGTGCTTTTTTTGATAACTTGTGTTTCAATTCCTTTTCTCTTTTATTGATTGGATGATTGAGTTTTTGGTGGATTTTTTAGCTTTTTATAGACTCTAAAATTAACTCTCTTTCAGATACATAGCTGGCAAGGATTTTCTGTCATTCTGCAAGCTGTCTCTTCACTCCATTGATTGTTTCACTGTGTAGACTGTTGATTTTGTGAAATTCCATTTGTCAGTTCTGACAGTTACCTCCTGAACCACTAAGTCCTTTTCAGAGCATGTTTGCTGTGCTGATGATTTGGAATGTCTTCTTCTGTGCTTTTCTTCAGCAGTTGCAGAGTTTCAGTCTCATATTAGGGTTCAAGTCCACTTGAATTGATTTTGTTTATAAAGGTAGAGATGGGGATCTAACTTCATTCTTCAATGTTAGTCTGGGACTTTGGTGTATGATTTTCTTTTGTTGTTGTGGCTTTGGTATCATGATAATAATAATTTTATATAACAAACTTAGTAGCGCTCCCTCAACTTCTATTTTATGAACTTTTGGAGAAGCACTGTTATTTTTTTCTCTAATGGTCAGAAAGAATTTAACATTGACTCTGTCTAGGCCCAGTCTTGCATTTGTTGGGATACATTTATTAGTGATTCAATCTACAAGTAACTTGTTAAATTTAAGAACTCATGTGTTTTTTGGATAAATCAAATAGTTGAATCTAGTACTTTATCCAATTAGCTGTTCTGTGTCTTTTAATTGGATAGTTATGATCATTTATATTTAGCATCATTGAGAAAGGTTTGCTGATTCCTGTTATTCTCTTCATCATTTTTCTGGTTTGTTGTATAATTTGTTCTTTTTTTCCTTCTCTGTTTATCTTAGGTGTCAGTTGGTTTACTAAATTGAACATGATTTTTTCCTTCTTATTCTTTGTTCATCTGTGCATCTCATGAAATTTATTTTTTCCTGCCCCCCAAGAATAAAGTTTATTCTTTCTTGCCTTGACTCCCTCTGAAATTTAGTGGCTTCTTTCACTTGAGTCTAATAACATTCTTTTTCCAATAGGTCTTCCTTTTTGTTGATAGGTATCACTCCATTATATATATATATATAAAAAACACAATTTAACTATTAATGAATATTTATGGATATATTAGAAATAGAGAAACTATCACAATGCATGAACAAGTCCTTGTATAAACATAAGCTTTATTTTTCTTGTGCTAATGGAATGTGTAAGTTGTATGGTAAGTGGTATTCAACCTTTTTAAGGAACCACCAAGCTACATTGAGAGAAAGAGAGAGAGAGAGAATAAAACATTAGCTCATGTTTTCATAGAGGTTAGAAAACCTAAGGATAGAGGCAGGTTAGGAAAACTAGAGGCCCAGACAAGAGCCGACATCTACCCTGGTTCAAACCCAAAGACTGTCTGCTGGCAGAATTCTTTCTTCTTAGTGGGAGGTCAGACTTTTGTTTAGCCAAGTAACTTAGCTAAGGCTGCTGTAATGAAGATTGGGCATCTTGAACAACAGATATTGATTCATCATGCTTCTAAAGAAGGAGTAGGAGATGAGCGTGTCAGCTTGGCTAGCTTCTGGTGAGGGCCTCTTTCTGGATTACAGACAGCTGCCTTCTTGCTTCATCTTTACATATCCATATCTTCCTCTTCTTTTTTTTAAACATTTTTTATTATTATTTCCGCTCATAAAACTTAATAGGTATACCGGTTCCCTTTCTCCCTCCTCCTCCCCCCGACCCCTCTGCTCCCCCTCCCCTCACCCTTCCCTCCTGCATCACAGAACATCCACCCTCCAGACTGTATCGAAATTTAATCATTTCCTATAGGTGACACCTCCTGATATCATCACATTGGGAATTAGGATTTCAACATTTGACTTTGGGGCAAGCATAAACATTCAGTCTGAGACATCATGCTTCAACTGATGAAGTGAGGCACACCTACATGTTGGAGATTCTTCTGCCTTACTCAAGCTCATCTGTGTCGGAGCTCATCTGTGTCAGTGACTCTGCAGGTTAATAAATTCACAACGAAAGGGCTTACAAGAACAAAGGGCCTTATTCTTGCTTACTATTATTTAGTTACAAGTCTTAGTTCAGCTTGGCAGAAAAGGTCATATCAACACCAGGAGCTGAGGGAACTGGCTACACCATACCTACATGACTGCTGAGGAAGGGATGACGTCCACTTGACAAACCAAAGTATACCAAAGAATGCCAACTTCCTTAACCAGCTCCCTCCACATTGTCCACTTGCCAACAGACTAGTGCTACCCACCCTAGACTGCACTTTTCCCATCAATTAGACAATCTCCTGCAGGCTTACTCAGCGCTCGACTCGACTACTATTTTTTCTTAATGATGCCCAGAGTTCAAGCCCTCAATTGTCCAGTTGACACCTGCGTCTAACTATGACATCCTCCAATTTAAATGTTAAGTCAGTTGCTTCTGTATTCTGGTCGTGCTGCCTTTGTGCAGTGTGCAGTCACTCAGCCAAGATGCCTGAGGAAACCCAAACCCAGGACCAGCCAGTGGAGGATGAAGAAATTGAGACTTTTACCTTTTGGGCAGAAATCGCTCAGTTAATGTCATTGATCTTCAATACTTTCTACTAGAACAAAGAGGTCTTTCTGAGGGAGTTCATTTCAAATTCATCAGATGCTCTGGACAAAATCAAATATGGAAACCTGACAGATCCCAAAAAACTCAGTACTGGGAAGGAGCTGCACATTCATCTCATCCCCAACAAACAAGATGGAACCCTCCCTGTTGTGGGTACTAGAACTGGAATGACCAAGGCCAACTCAATCAACAACCTTAGCACTATCACCAAGTCCAGGACCAAAGCCTTCACGAAGGCTCTGCAGAATGGTGCAGATATCTCCATGATTAGTCAATTCAGCATTGGTTTTTATTCTGCATATTTGGTTGCTGAGAAAGTGACTGTGATTGCCAAGCACAATGGTGATGAGCAGTAAGCCAGGGAATCCTCTGCTGGAGGGTCATTCACAGTGAATCCATGGGTCAGGGAACAAAAGTTATCCTGCATCTGAAAGGAGACTAGACTGAGTACCTGGAGGAAAGAAGAATAGAAGGAGACTGTGAAGAAACACTCCTGGTTTATTGACTATCCAACCAGTCTCTTGGTGGAGAAGGAACTGGACAAAGAAGTCAGTAATGATGAGGCCGAAGAAAAGGAAGACAAGAGGAAGGGAAAGGAAGAGAAGGAGTCTGATGACAAACCTGAAATAGAAGACGTTGCTTCCAATGAAGAAGAAAAGAAGGATGGTGACAAGGAGAAAATTAAGAAGTCAATTCATCAGGAAGAACTCAACAAAACAAAGCCCCTTTGGATCAGAAATCCTGATAACATCACTAGTGAAAGGTATGAAGAGTTCTACAAGAGCTCGACCAGTCATTGGGAAGAACATTTGGCAGTAAAGCACTTTTCTGTTGAAGGACAGTTGGCATTTAGCACTCTTCTTTTTGTCCCCAGACATGCTCCTTTTGACCTTTTCGAATGCAGAAAGAAAAAGAACAATAAGTTGTATGTACATAGAGTTTTCATCATGGATAACTGTGAGGACTTGATCCCCAAGGGCCTGAATTTTATTAGAGGAGTGGTGGATTCTGACAATCTATCTCTAAATATTTCCCATGAAATGTAACAAAGCAAAATTTTGAAAATTATCAGAAAGAATTTGGTCAAAAATTGCTTGGAACTATTCACTGAACTGGCGGAAGATAAAGAGAATTACAAGAAATTTTGTGAACAGTTCTCTAAAAATATAAAGCTTGGAATTCATGAAGTCTCTCAGATCGGAAGAAACTGTCAGAGTTGTTACTATACGACACATCTGCTTCTGAAGACAAGATGGTTTCTCTCAAGGATTATTGTACCAGGATGAAGGAGACTCAGAAACACATCTATTACATAACAGGTGAGACCAAGGACCAAGTAGCCAATTCAGCCTTTGCAGAACGTCTCTGAAATCGTGGCTTGGAAGTGATCTACATGATTGAGTCCATTGATGAGTACTGTGTCCAACACCTGAAAGAATTTGAAGGGAAGACCTTAGTATCAGTCACCGAAGAGGGCCTTGAACTTCCAGAACATGAAGAAGAGAGAAGGAAACAGGAAGATAAAAAGACAAGGTTTGGAAATCTCTGCCAAATTATGTAAGACATCTTGGAGGAAAAGGTTGAAAAGGTGGTCATGTCAAACAGATTGGTGATGCCCCTGTGCTGTATTGCCACAAGCACATATGGGGTGGACAGCGGCATGAAAAGAATCGTGATACCTCAAAGCCCTAAGAGACAACTCAGCCATGGGCCACATGGCAGCAAAGAAACATCTGGAGAGCAACCCTGACCACTCCATTTTTGAGGCCTTACATCAGAACATCGAGGCTGATAAGATCAAGAAGTCTGCGAAGGATTCGGTCATCTTACTGTATGAAACAGCACTCCTGTCCTCTGGCTTCAGTCTGGAAGACCCCCAGACACACACCAATGGGATCTAAAGGATGATCAAACTTGGTCCAGGCACGGATGAGGATGATCCCACTGCTGATGATCTCAGTGCTTCTGGAACTCAAGAAATGCTGCCCCTCAAGGGAGATGGCGACACATCTCTCATGGAGGAAATAGACTAAGCTTCAGAATCCAATATCACCTTCATCCCTTCTGATGATGTATTTCCAGGATTTTTTGTTTATTTTTATTAACATTTTAAAAATCTGTGGAATGGGGTCGGGACGCGGACGCGAGATCCAGCCGGGCTCTCACCGCGCGCTCTAGGACCCCAGGTCAGCCCACAGGGACCCGGCTCCGACTCCCGCCATCCAGCCGGAGCCGCGCGGGGGCCGAGGGACGAGGAGGACCTTCCCCTGCGCCCGGGCCCCGCCCCAGCTGCCCTCGGGTTAAATAGCTCCACGCCGACGCGCCCATCGTCCCCTTTCGCCACACCTCCCCCCGCTCCGCCGGTCGGGACACGCGCGCGGTCCACCCGGGCCTCACCCCACGACCTAGGTGAGTCCCGGTTCGGGCCCCGCCTACCAGTACCCCAGGCCAAATAATTCAGTTTAGTGAAATTGAGAGATCTTAAGAGTTAAAATGACAATGCCAAAGTCAAAGTGCAAATCCATGAGAAGCAACACTCAAGTAAACAAATTTCCCACTGAAGAAATTAATCCCATAATGTTAGATTCCAACAAGAACAAACCCGCGGAAAAAGGCCAAGAAAGCCTGACCCAGGATAACGACTTTCAAAATATGATCATTACCATGTTCAATACTATGAAAGAGGAAATCCGGGAGGAATTACATAATCGAATCAATAGCTTTGAAGAGGAACACAACAGACATCTGGAGGAGTTGAGAAAAACAGTGCAAGAAACAAAAAGTGGCATAGAGCAGTTAAAACAAACTCAAGCAGAGTTTAAAACTGAGCTAAAAGACAAGTTATCTTCAACCCAGAACGCCACAGAGAGTCTTATCAACAGAACTAATGAAGCAGAAAACAGAATTTCAGACCTTGAAGATAAAGTGGGAGTACTAACCAGCTCAATGGAAGAGGTTGTTAAAGCCAAAAAGATACTTGAGAGACATATCCAAGAGATATGGGACACCCTGAAGAAGCCTAACATGCGTATTCATGGAATACCGGAGCAAGAATCTCAAAATACCACCCCTGAGGAAATTTTTCAAACGATCATCAAGGAAAACTTTCCTCATCTAAAAAAAGAGAGGCCCATTCATATACAAGAGGCATTCCGCACCCCAAACAGATACGACCAAAATAGAAGCACACCACGGCAAATAATAGTTAAAACACTCCACATTCAAGATAAAGAACTGGTGCTGAGAGCTTCAAGGGAGAAAAAACAAGTCACTTTTAAAGGCAAACCTATTAAAATAACAAATGACTTCTCAGTCGAAACAGTAAAAGCAAGAAGAGCTTGGAGAGACATACTTCAAGTATTGAATGAGCAAAAATGTCAACCCAGGCTGATTTACCCTGCAAAACTATCAGTCATGATCGAGGGAGAAAGAAAAATTTTCCAGCACAAAGACAACTTTAAGGGATACATGGCCACCAAACCAGGCCTTCAAAAACTGCTAGAAATGATACTCAAGCGTGAAGAAAAAAACAGGCATATCCAGGAGAACAGAAGGCAAATATAACACCATTAAAAGCGAAGCAATATACTTATAAAAGCTACTAAACATAATAAATGTCTGGAATTAACAATAGTTTCTCCATTATAACACTAAATGTTAATGGACTTAATTCACCGATCAAGAGACACAGATTACAAACTTGGATTAAAAATCACAATCCATCAATCTGTTGCCTGCAGGAAACCCATCTCACCACAAAAGATAGGCACGCTCTAAAAATAAAAGGCTGGTCAACAATTCTACAAGCAAATGGAAGCAGAAAACAGGCAGGGGTAGCCATTATGCTATCAGACAAAGTGGATTTCAAACCAAAAAAAATTATAAGAGACACAGATGGATACTACATTTTAGTCACAGGTACAATTCACCAGGAAGATTTCACAATACTGAACATATATGCACCCAATACGGGCCTCTCCACATTCATTAAGAAAACCCTACAGCGTCTAAAGCATGAAATCAACCCCCAAACGATAATTCTTGGGGACTTCAACACCGCCCTCTCTACATGGGATAGATCAACAGGTCAAAAGCTTAACAGAGACACTTTGAACTTAATCAAACCCTGAAAGAAATGGACCTTACAGATCTCTATCGAACTTTTCACCCACGCACCAAAGAATACACATTTTTCTCAGCAGCACACGGAACTTTCTCCAAAATAGATCACATACTGGGCCACAAAATGAATCTACACATATACAAGAAAGTTGAAATTCTAACCTGTGCCCTATCAGACCACCACGGCCTAAAGCTGGACATCCACAACACATCAAACAAGAGAAAATACACTAACTCCTGGAAACTTAACACTATGATGCTGAATGAGAACTGGATTCAGGAAGAAATTAAAAAGGAAATTCAAGATTTCCTGAAAGTGAATGATAACGAAAATACAACTTACCAAAATCTCTGGGACACAATGAAAGCTGTTCTAAGAGGTAAGTTCATAGCTCTTAATGCCCACGTCAAAAAAATGGAAACATCAGAAATAAACAACTTAACAATGCAGCTTAAAGCTTTAGAGAAACTAGAGCAATCTGATCCCAAAAGCAGTAGAAGAGAAGAGATTAGCAAAATAAGGGGAGAAATATCTGAAATCGAGACTAAGAAAACGATAGAAAAAATCAACCAATCAAAAAGCTGGTTCTTTGAAAAAATCAACAAGATTGATACACCCCTAGCTAAACTAACCAAAAGCAAGAGAGAGAAAACCCAAATTAACAAAATTAGAAATGAACATGGAGTTATCACTACTGATACCCAAGAAATCCAGAGAATTATAACATCATATTTCAAAAACTTATACTCTGTGAAGTTTGACAACACAAAAGAGATGGATGAATTTCTAAGTAAACACAACTTACCTAAATTGAATCAGGAAGTTGTGAATTATTTAAATAGTCCTATAACATATAAGGAAATTGAGGAAGTAATCTCGAATCTTCCCACCAAAAAATGTCCTGGACCAGATGGATTCAGCACAGAGTTCTACCAGACATTTAAGGAGTTAATAACACCAATACTCCTTAAACTGTTCCATCAAATAGCAAAGGAAGGAACACTACCAAACTCCTTCTATGAAGCTAATATCATTTTAATCCCAAAACCTAATAAAGATTCACTTAAAAAAGAAAACTATAGGCCGATCTCCCTGATGAACACAGACGCAAAGATTCTCAACAAAGTCTTAGCAAATCAGATTCAAAAACATATTAAAAAGATCATTCATGGGGACCAAGTAGGCTTCATCCCCGGCACACAAGGTTGGTTCAACATACGCAAATCAATAAATGTAATTCATCATATAAACCAGTCCAAAGTCCAAGACCACATGATACTCTCGATAGATGCAGAAAAAGCTTTTGACAAGATCCAACAGCCTTTTATGATCAAAACGCTAGAGACAGTAGGAATGGAAGGAACCTTTATCAATATAATAAAAGCTGTATACAACAAGCCCACAGCAAGGATTATGCTCAATGGGGAACAATTGGAAGCATTCCCACTTCGATTAGGAACTAGACAAGGCTGTCCACTCTCACCACTTCTATTCAATATTGTACTTGAAGTCTTAGCTGAAGCCATAAGACAAGAAAGGGACATAAGAGGGATTCAAATCGGCAAGGAAGAAGTCAAGCTATCCCTATTTGCAGATGACATGATCTTATACCTGAGTGATCCCAAAAACTCCACCAGGAAGCTCCTGGAACTAATTGAGAAGTTCAGCAGGGTGGCAGGATACAAAATAAATGTGCAAAAATCAGAGGCCTTCCTATATGCCCACAATGAAAGAAGTGAAAAAGCCTTGAGAGAAACAATACCATTTACTATAGCCCCTAAAAAAATGAAATACCTTGGTATAACTAAGGAGGTAAAAGACCTTTACAATGAAAACTTTAAAACCCTAAAGAAAGAAATTGCAGAAGACACCAGAAGGTGGAAAGACCTCCCTTGTTCCTGGATTGGCAGAATCAACATTGTAAAAATGACCATCCTACCAAAGGCAATATACAGATTCAATGCTATACCAATCAAAATCCCAAAGCAATTCTTCAAAGAAGTTGACCAAATAATCTCAAAGTTCATATGGAGACACAAAAGACCCAGGATAGCAAAAACAATCCTGAGTAACAAAAACACAGCTGGAGGTATTACCATACCAAACCTAAGTCTATACTACAAATCCATAGTTATAAAGACAGCCTGGTACTGGCTCCAAAATAGACACACAGATCAATGGATAAGGATTGAAGACCCAGATATAAGCCCGCAAAGTTACAGCCACTTGGTCTTTGACAAAGGGGCCCAAAGAATCCAATGGAAAAAGAACAGCATCTTCAACAAATGGTGCTGGCAAAACTGGATCTCCACATGCAGAAGATTAAAGCTGGACCCGTACTTGTCACCATGTACAAGACTTAATTCCAAATGGATCAAGGACCTTGATATCAGGCCAGAGACTTTAAAAACCATAGTTGAAAGGATAGGGAACTCCCTCGAGCTGATTGGGCTAGGCCAACACTTCCTAAACAGACATCCAATGGCACAATCACTGCTACCAACTCTCAACAGTTGGGATCTTGTGAAATTAAAGAGCTTCTGTTCAGATAAAGAGATTGTCACACGAGCTCAAAGGCAACCCACAGAATGGGAGAAAATCTTCACTAACCACATATCTGACAGAGCTCTACTGTCCAGAGTGCACAAAGAACTTAGAAAATTAAACTCCAAGGAAAACACTGGCCCAATTAAAAAATGGGCCCTGGAACTTCAAAGAAACTTTACCAGGGATGAAATTAAAATGTCTAACAATTATCTGAAAAAATGCTCCACTTCCTTCGCCATCAGGGAAATGCAAATCAAAACTTCCCTGAGATATCATCTCACCCCGGTCAGGATGGCAAAAATCCACAATACAAACAACGACAAATGCTGGAGAGGATGTGGAGAGAGGGGAACTCTCCTACATTGTTGGTGGGAATGCAGGCTCATACAGCCACTCTGGCTAGCCGTCTGGAGATTCTTAAAGAAATTGAAGATTGAAATGCCATATGACCCTGCTATCCCACTTTTGGGAATAACCCCCTATGCAGCAGAGGTTCGCCTCGATAGCACAAGCTCGACCATGTTCATAGCAGCACTGTTTACAATAGCAAAGTTATGGAATCAACCTAAATGTCCAACAGTTGACGAGTGGATAAGGAAACTGTGGTACATCTATACAATGGAGTACTACTCAGCCATCAAAAATGATGAATTACTGGAATTTGCTGGGAAATGGATGTCATTAGAAAGAATTATATTAAGTGAAGTATCCCAAACCCAGAAAATTAAGCGCCATATGTACTCCCTAATAGGTGGCTCCTAGTACCAAACTCACCCAGCCCACATTGAGACACTCAAAAGTAAACCTATGAAACACAGTAATTGCAAGGATTATGAACAAGAGAGATGGGTTAGGAGGGCCACACCAGAAACAAGGAGAGAGGAGACCATGTTACAGCAGAGAAAATAGGCCTCCATCAAGGTCTGCAAGTAAGTAATGAGAAACCTGGTTAAGTTCACAGACGTTCTTTCCTGATCTCACCAGAAGGGGAGGGCATATAGTCTAGCAGATAAAAAGTAATCATTTTGCAAATGGGTGATGGACCCCTCCCTCAGGGAGGTTTCCTACTCTTATTACATCTACCCTTGAATGTGCTATTACAACAAGACTCCAGTTTAACAGCTTTTTGTCTCTGGCCAGGGGGTGACATACAGTGCCCAGCAGAATGGAGTGAAGGGAATTGCAGGAGCAGCAAAACTGCAAAAGAAAATCAACAAACCACAATCCAGAACTTCAGAGACTATATCAATCACACAGAACTAGGACAGCCTAATCTCTCCCCATCCTGGAGCTCAGGGACATTTGCGGAAGAGGGGGCGGTAAGATTGTAAGAGCAAAAGGATGGGAGGAGCAACGATTTGCAAGATTCTCAACAATAGTTGGGGCCAAAGCAATCGTAATGGGACTTTGCATGCCCTGCGCAATGTCCAGCACACTGTTGCCCTCATAAAGTCTAGCATCTGTTAAGGGCACCGAGACCCCTGGAGGCAAGGGATTGACAGCCATAGTAGTGATCTTATGCTTAAGGGGAACAAGAGAAAGGGCTTATGGAAATGCCACTGGGTCCTTATATGTCATCGGAGAGGAGGACCCAATGGAGAGTTAGGCGTATACAATAAAGGACTCTCTGGGAATTGGGGGGGAGGCACTGGGGGAAGGGGAGGGGGAGGAGGGGGGAGGGAGGGAACTGGTAAAAAATTTTAAAATGTATAATTAAATTTTTAATAAAAAAAAACAAAAAAAAAAACAAAAACAAAACAAAACAAAAAAAAATAAAAATCTGTGGAATGATAACAAAGATTTCTTTTTACTTTTGAAAAAAACAAATAAATGTTAAGTCCATCAAAAACATACTCACAGAAACATCCAGACTGTTTGAGCAAATATCTGGGCACTGTGGCCCAGCCAAGTTGACACATCTCTTTAAACTGTACTTAATCTCCAACCACAGATAGCCCAGGGCACACTTTCACTTACCATAATACAATTGTCATGCACACGAATGAAAATTAACTAAGCTGTTTCCCAGAAAATGCTGCGAAGTTCATGGTTGATATTTATTTTTTAATATTTTTAGCTTAAATACTACTATGCAAAATTAACAATACCCAAATATTACAATATAAAGTCAACACATCATATGTTACATGATAAAGGAATAAGAGAGGAAAAATACACACACACACACACACACACACACACACACAAACCCAGGCATGGTGGCACATACCAATAATCTCAGCCCTCAAGCTGAGTTAAGATAATTGTAAGTTGGAGGCTAGATTAGGCTACATAGTCAAAGCAAGATCTTAAAAACAAAGCACACACACAAATTTAAAACAGAATATAGAAGAAATATTCATGGAAATTACAGTATTGATTTCCATAACTAGTCATGAGATCACAGCTTGCATTTTAATTTTTCTCCCTATTTCCTTTGCTCAGTACCTCAGGTTGTCATAATTTTTGTCTGGTGGGTTGACCCATGCATTCATTCCTAAAGTCTGTGATAGCCAATAGTCCTATCTGTAATGAATCATTATAGTTTTTCCTTGACCTTAATTGCAAGAGATGGTAATACTAACAGAAATCATAGAAGATCTTCTGTATTCTAGACATATTCTTCTTTACCTCTGCTATTAAGTAGTAGTCCAACCTCCACTTGTAGTCACAATCAATTCTCACACCCAGCACAGTACCTCTTATTTGCCTGTTGATCCAAAAGTATAAATAGAATCCAAAGTAGTCTGCGGACAGTCTTAACTTTTAGTTCAAAGAAATCATTGTTGGGTCTCCCACAAAAGCATTCCTCCCTCTGGAACTAAGATGTCTAAGCCAATAGTAATATAAAATCATATGAGCAGAAAGCAAAAATGTTGCTAATGGGTAACTAGGGACAATAGGGAATTGTATCATGCCCATTTTCCTCCCTTGATCTTTAGGCCTGTGAATACTAGGTAAAAGATAAACAGGACTTTATATTAGGTGTTCTAGAGGAGCCAGAATTTTATCTGTAATAGCTATTCTTACAGTTTTGAATGAGAGAATGTATGAAGTATATAGTAAGCAAAAGTAGAATAAATTGCACAAAGCAGATAGGGAGAAGTGGCAGATAGCGAAGCATCCTCAAACCAGGGGCTTACAAACAAAAATTCCAATGAGGCAGTTGGCTGGAGTTCCCCACTGAGAGGATCCTGGGCAGTGTCCTGGGTTGAATCTTCCACGTAAAAGGACAAATACAGTATGTAAATAATATGTTACAAATGTCCATCAGAATCAACTGGGGGAGCCCCAAGGAGACAGTCAGCTGAAGTTGAGAGGACTGACGAGAGCAGAGCACTCTCTTCATGGGTTGCCTTACAACTAACCATTTCAACCATGGGCATTTTTATATCATGGGATAAACAGGAGCCAAATCTTTAGCTTTGAGAAGGTGCCTCAGGATTCTTTACCTCCAGCTGTGTTCAAGAACATAAAGTCTTTGCTCCATTTTACTCTTCTTTTGTCCTCAAGGACATGGGCTGTTTGACCAACTTTCTTTCTCCCTTCTCACAGGGATTGTGGGCCACTCTGTCCCTCGGCAGGAGGCCTGGAGCACACTTTTAAACAATAAACTTGGGTCTGAAGTCAGGGGTGGTCGCCCCTATTTCCAGAGTCAGTTTCTCAGTCATCATAAACAGCACATGAAAATTTTACAATATCACACATACTGCAATCCAATACGGATTCAAGAGCACAATCTTTTTCTTTGCCCAAACCCTGCAAGGCATTGGCACTTAACTGGCACTGTAATGGAATCTCCAAAAGGCCATTGCATTGTTCTATCAAGATACTTGCAACAGGGTATGGGGGAACATGTCAAGACTAAATAATACTATGAACACAGGCACATTATAGTACTTCATTTGCTGTGCAGTGTGTCCTTTGTTCAAAGGCAATGTTGTGTGGAATGTCATGCAAGGAGATAAGGCATTTGTATGTTTTTAGATGGCAGTTCTGGCAGAAGACGAACTTCAGGGCCAGGACAAATTTTTTCTTACTCCATGATGAAAATAGTCAGTATGGTCAACCCAACCCCTACCTGTAGCTAGTAGCTAATCATAAGAATATATATCAGTCATGGTTGACAACTGGACACACAAGCAATGACTACAGCAAGATTTACCTTATGAGTGGAAGTCTACATTGAAGTTCATGAGTAACCTTTAATCCTGACAATCATTTTGCTCATGAACCCATTTTGGTAGCAATCCTTCTAAACTAAATGATGACACAGAGCATTTTGGTTGCTATGCCTTGGGCAGGACAGTGAAGCAAATTTCTGGCCTTGTCAGATGAAATCAACCCATCATAAATGGGTCTAATGGACAATAATACAGCAAGGGGATTTTTTTTCTGATAAATTAATGCATACTGGATACTAAGGTGAGGCAGAAGAGTAGGGCAGAGAGCAAAGTCCAGAAGGCTTTACACAAAAGGCTACAAAATTAGCATAAAAGAAAAAAGAGTTGGCAAAGAAAACTCTGGGACCTTCCCTCTCCCCCAGCTTCACACCATCTCCCATCTAATATTGACTAAAATGGGCTGGAACGACATGCAACAGTGCTGAGACCTGAAGTTAACTCTCGGTTCATTATAAGCTAAGACATGCACCTCTCTATAGCGATTTAAAATGATAAGGCACATGATACACAAAGCTACATGTAGAACTTCTTACAACAGAGTTTGTGCGAAGAAAGCACATACTATTCTCATGATCCACCCCCAAAAAACCTACAGAATGTGACATTAGACCCTCATCTTTTGAATAGCATGCCCACAACTCATTTTTTTCTGCCAGTTTCCACCCTTGGAAGTGATTCTTCTTCAGTAAATCATCTCTGCTTTTGCTTCTAGCCATGCATAACTTTCCAATTCCATATTCTAAGTATAAGACCCTAGATGCCCTCTAGAGGTGCACATCAAACTATGATGTCCACGGATATCCAAGAAAAATAAACATTTTCTCATTTAATGAAGCAGCATCTTGTATGGCAAGTGAAGGTGGAATAAACAGTTGATTGAATTTGTTAAAAAAAATTAAGGATGCATATGTTCTCCATATAGTCAAATATGAGGGTTGAATGGGGAAGTGATAGAAATCACCACCCCTGTGTCCTTCAAGTCCTTCATGGTGGCACTTTATATCTGAATCCCTCCAGGAAAGAGATATTACTGTTGGCTTATTGTTTTCTTAGGTAGAAGCAGTTCCAGAAGCTTCCCATCATAACAGTATTCACAGTCAGTCAGGGAATGAATATGAGGACTCTTTCAACTGGTTAGAAGCCAACACTGGACAACTCACCACAGATTAAGTGTAGGGATTCTCTTAGCCCACTTAAATATGATCCCAAACCAAAATTCCACCCCTCACTGGCCTCCATAGACTTTTACTCCAATGAGTAGATCACAGTGATGTCAGATTTTTGAATTAGTGGTAGTTTAGAGTCAGTGTTTGATAACTTAATAATGTCTGAGTATTCCTCCCTTCCCCAGTCAGAGCAAAGTGACTTAGTAAAAGGCTCTAGAGCACTTCAGGAAAAATCAGCAAAAAATAAATAATATAAATGTTCAGGAGTATGCCTGGACCCCTCCTCAAGTGATCTAGCATTCCCTTTATCCAAGGGAGTCTGGTTCTGTAAACTAGCTTCCATTACAGGATTTTCAACTAGGATTACAAGCATTCTGCTTCATGGCTGCAAGAGATCTCGGAAGATGCTAGAATATATAGGAAGAGGAAGGTAAAATGAAAGGAAGACTCTGTAATGCAGCTCTACGAGGTTGTCATCCATGATGGGGTGGGCCGTGGCGATACAGCTGTTTGAACAACACTCTCACTCCTGTCAGTAACCCTTTGCCCATGCTCTGCAAGTAAGCCAAATAAACTCAGGTTCACAAGCTGGGTATGAGTGGAATCTTTGCTTTGATCCATTGTCAGTGCTTTAATTTGAGATCAATTAGATGTTTGCTTATGTCTTCCCAGAAAAAGTGAACATGTCAACCTCAAGCCCCATAGAGCGAACTCTATGCATTTAAGTTTCCCAATTTCATGGCCACAGTCAAAACAGAGAAAAGATTGCCTTAGTGATGTTTCCACTTCCCTTTCAAACTTATTTCTCTCAGCATGTGTCAGAGAAACCTAGATCATTAAAACCTAGCAATGTGGATAAACAAGTGTTAAGTGACAAATTCACCCTAGCATTACAAATTCCCTCAATCTTTGAATCCCTTCTTTACATTAAAGCAACTATTTATTTATCCTCCTTGCACTGTAGCTACATTTTGGTCCATGTTTCAGTCAACTAACCAATAAACCTTTAGGACCTTTCCTAAGTCCCCAAGTGGCAGCATCTCTGCCTAGAAAACCCATATCTATAAATGCAGCATGATCCAGCCATGTTCTCGCCATTATTATCTCAGACTTTATGTCTCCATTCTTCCACCTGTTCCCCAGCTTTCTGCCTGTGTAAATTAGAAACACATAATTGTTGATTTGGAGACAATAGCACAATTCATCATGGGTCTCACTTTTTATTTCACAATTAGGGATCTACTAGCACATGTCTAATGAGAGGTCTAGAAAAGAAAGAGGTGATTCTTCTGAGGAAAATCAGCATTGTCTTGGGCAGCAGCTGTCTCGAGGGGAATCAAAGCAATGTTCTGGGGCAATGAAGGGTTAATCCCTTCAGTGGGTGGGTGAGAAGTCGCTACCACTCACAGTGGGGAGGGCACTTACACTGGGAATAAGGAGTCCTCTTATACTGGCACAGAACATGCATGGGCAGTGGTGCACGAGACTAACTGCAGTATTCAAGAATCTAAGGACAGAGGCTGAGGCGGCCGAGCCCAGTCTATGTATGTTGTATAGTCAATGTCCAGCCAGTGTTAGCTATAACGACAAACCCTGTCTCAAGCAAACAAATAAATACATAAAACCTTAGGGACCCAAGGATTCCTGCTTCATCAAGGCTTTATCACACGATTCCATTTCAACTTAGAAATTCCTTTTCTTCCATGACTAATGTATATCCTCACCTTAACCATAACCACTCAGAGAGGCTAGAAGCTTAATCTGCATTGTAATCATCCAGTTGCTGCCCGAGATTCTGCAGTTAATTTTCAACAATTTCATCTCAGCAGCTATAGGAGATGAGGGTCTCCTCGGAGAACACAAAGGAACATTAGGTCACTTATGCGGTATTTTAAATGGGAATTTATATTTCTGGGATCAACATTTTATATACTCCCTTTTCCAGTAACATTGGGAAAATAATCCAGTCTCATTTTATGTTAAAAAAAATAGGACCAGAGATGTAATTCAATGTGGAGTATTTGCAGAGCATGCACTGGGACCCAGCACCACATAAACTGGGCATAGTGGTATACACACATAAAATTCCAGCACTTAGGCGGTGGAAGCAGGAGTAACAGAAGCTTCAGGTTATTTTACTACATAGTTTGAGGCCAGCCTGAGCTAGAGACCTTGTCTTAAACAACAATAGCCACAAAACTAGAAAGCATTATAATCACCAGTCATCCATCTCTTTGCTTCTTATAAGTAGATTTGAAGTATCTAACAGTGATATTGTGGACATCTTCCCCACTTTGCACTGGAAGATTATGAGTGCTCTTTAGTGCTGGACATAGAGCCATCAGCATCTATAAATCAAATCAGGTTAAAAAGCTAGTTCTAGAATTGCCAGACCTAATTCATAAAATGTATCCTTAATATTCAACCCCGATACAAAATTCATTAGAGTTATGCAGAGAAACACTTAACTCTACATGTGTACACATACATCACATGCACCTACCGTACATGTTATGCATATAATATATACATATGTAATGTGTATTATATGTGTATGAGCCTGCAAGTTGTGAAATGTCCCGAGATCTTCAGTGTGAAGGCTTGAGAAGCAGGAAAGCATATTGTAAATGTTTCAGTCCAAGCCTAAAGCATAAGAAGACTGGTAGCTCAGCCCAGCACTGCCAGGCAGAGCAAATGCTCTCTCACTGACTTTTGTTCTTTTAGACCTTTGATAAATTAAATACAGATCAACCAAATTTGAAAGGGTAATATAGTGCATTTGTTCTTCCAATTCAGATATTATTCTAATCCAGAAATATCCTCATAAAGATGCCCCAAATAATTTATAACCATATAGCAGGCATCCTCTGGTCCAGCCAAGTTAACAGATAAAATTTAACCATCACAGCAGGAAAAGAGTCAGTGTGACAATTCAAGTTCAAATACTATCTTCTGGCAAAATTCTTTTCTGCTCAGGAAACTGAGGGCTGTCTTTTATTTAAATCAAGTCCTTAAATCAATTGGATCGGCATAAATTTCATCCAAATACCTTTAAAGAAATATCTCGAATAAAGTTTAAATTAATATCTGGGTGCTATGGCCCAACCAAGTTGACACATAACATTAGCCATCACGGTGGTTGTATCATTTGAATTCCAACCAGTAATAGGTCATTTGCAGTTGCTTTACACTTTCCCCAGTGGTTTTAATGGTTGATCTCTTGGCTCTGAGCCATTCTAACAGATGTGCTCTTATATCTCATTATGTTCTTATGTGCATTTCTTTGTGGTCTAATAATCTGAGTATGTTTTCATATGCTTCCTTCCAGTCTTTCTTGTGAAGTATCTGATCAATTTTTATTTTAACTTTAAATATTTTTTAAATTATGTTAACAACGAGTCTATGTGCCTTCATCACCTACTGTAACTCCACATCCCTTTCCAGTCCTCCCATCTTCCCTCCAGCCTGTTTTCTTCCCTATTCCTACATATGAGAGTCACTGAATCCCATCTAGGACCCCTACATTAGTTAGTGCTTGGATACCCAAAAGGGCACTAATGGTCTATTTGTGGGTAAATTGTAGAGTATAGAGGCTTCCTCGCCTTAATCTAACTCCAGTTTCACATAGTCCCTTAGGGTAGTGATGTATCTCATGGAATCTTTCCTGTTCTGTGGCAAAGTGTTGTCATGCCAGCTATTGTAGAGATCTAGTGGAAGTAGATAGTGTTACTTTGAGTTCTTGGGTACAGCACAGCTGATATGAACAATGGCCAATGTCTGACTTTCCCTCTCCCTGCCCTCAAGCTTTTACATTCTTTCTGCCCCTATTCCCACAAGGTTTCCTGAGCCTTGAGATGCGAGATGGTTTAGATGTTCTGATCAGGATTGAACCATTCACAGACGCTTTTACATTATACTTTGGCCAGTAGTGGGTCTCTGCATCTTTCATTGCAGTTGAGTCCTTTTTGTTTGAGTGCTGAGTGTTTCTTTGATTTATAAGAAATGATAAGTGTTTAGAGGGCAGCTTGTTACCAAGTAGTAATAATTAACTTACACTTTCCTCCAGAGCCTATGGTCTCCCTATCTACAAGTAGCTGGTTTGTTTTATAGTACCAGGGATGTGCTTCATTACTTCCCCTCTTTTAGGGTCCTTCCCTATTCCTCTATTCCCTCCAGCTTATGTTTCTTTTTAGTTTATGGATATTATGGAATTTTTATTTGTACCATGGTGAATGTTCAAAGTTAACATTCATATATACAGGGAAATATATGGTATTTTGTCTTTTTGTGTTAAATTCCATCCATTTACCAGAAAATTCCATAATTTCAGTTTTTATGGCTACATTGTATTCCCTTGTGTATATGTACCACTTTTTCATTATCCTGTCATTCAGTGGTAAACATCTAGGCTGATCTCATTTCTTTGCTATTGTGAATTGAGCTGTGATAAACAAAGATGTGCAAGTGTCTTATAATGTGATGTTTCATCCTTTGGGAATATTCCCAGGAGTGGTATAGCTGAGTCTTATAGCAGTTCCATTTTTAGCTTTTTGATGAACCTCCATACTGATTTCCAGACAGGTTGTACAAATTTTCACTCCCACCAACAATTTATAAGGAAATGCTTCTCCCTACATTTGTTATTTATGTCTTTTATTTTAGACATTTAGACTGAGATAAGGTGATCTCTCAGTGTGGCTTTATTTACATTTCTCTGATAGATAGGGATGTTGGGCACTTTTTGAGATATTTGTTAAACATTTTAATATCCTCATGTGAAAAGGTTTTTTTTTTTTTTAGTTCTGAGACTCATTTTTAATTGGGGGGTGATTGTTTTCTTCGTGTTTATTTTTTACAGTTCTTTGTATACTCTATTGTTCTATTATTTTTGAGCCCATATTTTCAGATTCCAATTATGAAGTTGTAAGAGGAACTCACATGGTCAAGAGACTTGTATAAGTGGTAAACAAATATTCTCACCCTGCTTACAGCTTTCTTTTTTAGCATCATGGCAGTATGGTGGGGGTTGTATTTTTTACAGTGAAGTCAGTATGTTATACATGCTAGACAAATGCTCTATTATCTGAACTGCCTTGCCCCCAAAGAATTATGAATTAGAATATAGAAGAAAACTGAAGATAATAAAGTATGATATCCTTACTGGATATTCTGACCCTGTGAATATTTTCCACTTCTGAAAAAGTAAGAAAGTATCTACGTTGTCAACATAACCTCATATTTTATTGGAAGTTTCATTATGCTAAGAAGAAAGAGATTAGAGTACACAGGCTGATAACAAGAAAATTGTTGGTAAGCCACATACCTGCAGTAAGAATTAAGAAGAGGTCTGCAAACTTTAGAAGAATTAGATCTCATCTTCAACCTATTCCAGTGGAGATCATGGGTTAACAAAACACAATAATGTTATGATTCCTGGCAAAAATAGAAGTCAGTTCTCTATTAAGAAAAATCACCCGGGTTCACTCCACAGAACCCAGGTGGTAGAAGGAGAGAAATGGCCTCTAACTTCCACCTGTGTCTCATGCACGACCAGCATATGCACATCTTCTCTCTCTCTCTCTGTCTCTCTCTCCCTCCTTTCTCTCTCTCCCTCCTTTCTCTCTCTTTCTCTATTGCAAATCTTTTTTTATTTCCACTCATACAAACTTAACAGGTGCACTGGTCCCCTCCTCCCTCCAACCCCCTATCCCCCTGTGCCCCCTTCTCTCCCCTTTCCCTCCCCATCCCCCAGTGCCTCCCCCTCCCATCCCCAGAGCATCCTTTACTGTGCATGCCAAACTCTCCTCTCCGATGAGGTGCAAGGACCCAGTGGCATTTCCCAGAACCCTTTCCTGTGTTCCCGTTAAGCATAGGAACGCTACTGTGTCTGTCAATCCCTTGCCTCCAAGGATCCTAGTGCCTTTAGCAAATGCTAGACTTTGTGAGGTCAATAGTGTGTTGGACATTGCACAGGGCATGTAAAATCCAAATATGATTGCTTCGGCCCTAACTTGTGTGGAGTATCTTGCATATCATTGCTCCTCCCATCCTTGTGCTCTTACAATCTTACCGCCCCCTCTTCCGCAAATTTCCCTGAGCTTCAGGATGGGGAGAGATTAGGCTGGCCTAGTTCCAGGTGGTTGATATAGAGTCTCTGATGTTCTGGATTATGGTTTGTTGATTTTTTTTTCAGTTTTGCTGCTCCTGCAATGCCCTTGGCTCCACGCTGATGGGTATTGGATGTCACCCCCTGGCCAGAGATAAAAACCTATTAAATTAGAGTCTTGTTATAAGAGTATATTCAAAGGTAGATGTAATAAAAGTAGAAAACTGCTTTGAGGGAGGGGTCAATCACCCATCTGTGAAATGGTTACTTTCTATCTGCCAGACTATACGCCCTCCCCTTCTGGTAAATAATTTTTAAAAACTCAATAACACTCCCTCAGCAATAGACAAAATTATCAGATAAAAATGAATAACAAAATCAACCAACTGGATCTGATTGATATTTATAGAACAGTCCATCCAATAACAACAGAACATTCATTATTTTCAAATGCACATAGAATGCTTACCAAGATAAGCCATATCCTGGAGCATGAATTAAAAATAACAAATTTTAAATAACTGAAATCATGCAAACCATGTCCTCAGATGACAATGAAAGTAACTTGTGACCAAAAACACAAAGACGAAAGAAAAAAAATCTCCACATATTTGGAAATTAAGCCATGTCCTTCCTAATGATCTATGGGTCCAAAAGAGGACATTTCTGGGTGATATTAGCAACAAAGTAGATTGTAAAGTTCCAACTTTCTTCCCCCCACAAAAAACCAAATGATTGTGTAACTACTTATTGACTAAAATGTCTCTGGGAGTGCTTTGAAGTATAAAGAAAACACTTAACAGAGGGAATAAAAGGTGAGAATGCCACACATAAAAAGTTTAAGAAGTATTTTACATATGTTGTACCATTCCCTAGTCCGGCATAGCTCAATGACAATAACATAGTTCAATAACATCCCTTCATCCATGACCTTCCCATGTAAGGAAAGAGCAAGATCCCATCAGCTTTCCCCATTCAGTACCTCAAAAGTTCTTGCCACCCCCAGAGACAGATACAGCATATATCAGCCAAGATTCTCACAGTGTCCATGATGTCTATCTCAGCTGATAGAGCTGCCTGGACTCACATCAATGTGTCACTCTGAAGAAGATGTTGCAATGGTTCTTTCTTTTTTCCAGACCCAGATATATTCCCACCTGACTCAGTACACTACGCACTCACTCTTGAGTTGTCTCTACTATGACTTCCTTCCATAGGGGGAGAAAGAAGAAAGAAGGAACTTAGCAGTCCTCAACCCTTAGTAGTCCTCAACATCACTATGCATAACACCTGCATTGACCTTAGTTAATGGAGTTATCTGAAGTTTATAACACAGTGCAAACACACACACGTGCACACACACGCATACGCACATGCACACGCACACACCACAGAGAAGTTGCCTCCGCACCCTTCCAAAAGTCAAAAAGCTGCCAAACTTCCCCAATTAGTGCTTTCATATACATCTGTTAATGAAAGCAGGTACTCCAAAGTAGTTTGGTAAGTTATTGTGAAGTAAAACACATATTTATAATATAAGTCACTAATCCCACTCTGTCATAAATGAGAGAATGGTTTGCAGTGAGGGGAGGCTAGCGACACTGGTGAATAGGCCCGGGAGAAAATCCATCAAAGAATTGGTGCATGTTTGGGATAGATGCATGTGCTTGTGCATACATGCAGAGGCCTGAAGTTGACACTGAGTGCCATCTTTGGTTGCTCTCCAGGGTCTCTGAATTGAAACTGGACTCACTAGTCACTGGCTGGCTGGCTGAGTTGGCTAGTGGACTCCTGTCTTTGCCTCCTTACTGTTCGGATTACAGGCTGCTGCCAAAGCTTTCATGGTTTGTACATGGAATCTGGGGATCCAAACGTTCCTTCTCACAATGTGGGACAAGTGCCTTATAACTGAGCCATCTCCCAAGTCCTAGGTTTTATTTCTTAGGAAGCATTTATTTTTATGTTAGCATCACTGATATATTGGCCTGAGTAATTCGTGCACCAACACATATGCAAATACACACACGATCATGCATTCTCAAACACATAAAAATAAAAATAATAAAACCCAAGATGAAAGGCTGTGTAGCATAAAATGTGTACAACAATGTTTGCAACAGCTCTATTCAGAATTATCAAAAGGCTGCTACATTCCTAATCCATTCACTATGCAAATGGAATAAAATAATGCTACATCAATATCATGGAATATTCTTCAGAAAAAAAGAAGAAACAAACTCTCAACAACTCAAATGAACCTCATTTATAATAATGAAGGAAACTCAAAAGTTTATGTACTGAACCATTCCCAATTTCCTATGACACTCTAAATGCTTTTAATGGCGCCACAGAATATTCCACTCTGAGATCACTCAGTGCTGAACGTCGAGGAAGGGATCTGCCCCTAGTTATGATAACATGGGTGGGTGGACTTGGTGGGGGTGCTGTTTCTATTTTTTACTTTCTATTTTTTCTTGTCTCTTTCCACACTGAGCAGCTGGTTCCATAGTATTTTCATGGTAGAGGCCCCAGGGAGAGGAGGACCATGACATCCCCCCATGTCTTGCACATCAGAACTAGTTCTGCCTTGGTGGCATTGTGTATGTGTTCCAGTCACTCCCGGGAATTGTGAGAGGAGCTTTTGACAGGAGAAAACTTGGCAACCGAAGCAGAAGACCAGGCACTACCTCTCCCTGCTACCTAGAAAGCTGGGCTCATAGGTAAGGAATGTGGCTGCCTGCCCTTGGGGGAAGTGTACTGCCCCAACATCTTCATGCAGCTCATTCAGCATAGTGCATGGGATTTGCTGAGTATGTCTAAGAAAAATGGTTACATTTTCCTGGAAGGCATTAAAATTCTCTCATTTGAAATGTAATCATCTGAGAGCCTTGAGGGACTCTGATGATGTGTTATAAGACAGGCTACAGCATCTAGTCCTAGTACACGCATAGTAGTAAAAGGCCTTGCCTAGACTCTGGGAAAGGTTTTACATGAGACAAAGTCACTGGTGCTTCTAAAATATTGCTGTGAGATGCAGTAGTATCCAAACAGACTTGACAGCGGTATAAAAAGCAGCAATACGGTTTTTTCAACGACAGACTTTGTGAATAGCAATCGTGGCCTTCCAATAAACATTGTCAGCAGTTAAAATATTGAAAGGTTGGTTTTAATCCTTAAAGGCTGAAAATGAAAAATTAGAAGTTTTCATTGACTCTGTGAGTGGTCAGTCTTCACAGAGTCCTAATTTCCCTTCATCTTTACATGTGTATGAGGTGAGCTGTGAGTCAATTCACAGTCCCATTGCTATTTAGGGTCTAGTGTGATCTTGGCTAAGCTTGCTCAGTGTGTCTAGATCCTTTGGGCACGTGGGCTGCCTGTGATGGAAAGCTGGGGAATGACTTGTATCTCCTCCAATGGTAAAGCAGCATGACTATTTTGTCCCTCGGTTTTAAAATATGCATACACGAATGTCAGAGTTTAGGTTAAATGAGAAAGGTTGCATGAAATATACAGCTCACCCAAGAGACAAGAAGCTGGTATTGTGATGTCAACGACATGCAAGCAAGGACCCAACCCTAGGTATCAAGTCAATCAACTAAGTCCTGGGCACTGACTCAACACCTTCCCTGGCCCTCATTTCAGAAAGCACTGATAATCTGGCCAAGGAAAATAGAACAGAAGAAAATATGTTTTTAGCACGATCGGCACTGGAAGAAGCTTTGACACTGATAAGCGATTGCAACTATTTAAATCAGATGGAAAATGAAAGTATGCCTGAAGGCTCCTGGAAAAACAAAGGATACTGTTGAGTCTTTACCTAAACTTGGAGAGTGAGATTAGTTAGAGAAAGTATGACACGGTCCAGCCGGTAAAGATACCTGCATTCAAACCGGTTGACCCGAGTTCAAACACCAGAAAAGGAGAAAGGAGAGAATTGACTTCCAAAAACTGTTCCCTGATGTCCACATGCTCGCCATGACATACATATCCTTTCTCTCTCTTCTCTCTCTAATTAAAATATTTAAAAAGAAAAGAAAGAAAAGAACCTCCTCCAGACCCTAAGGCAATGCTTTCCCAGCTCTGGTCCTGAGCAGGGTGCATTAAAGGTAGCTCAGAAGTGAATGTTTCAGTGCTCAGGGTGACTCTATGGGGTGTGAAGAAGGAAGAGCCCTGGTGGTTAACCTATGCGCATCTCTGTGGTCACAATGCAATAAATGACTTTCTACATGCTGTGACCTGAATAACACTAAGAGTCCTACCTATTGCTCTTTCAATAAACTGGTTGTGACTAGGACCAAAAAACAATTGAGATTGACTAAAGTAATGATAATTCCTGCCCATTGCCTGAGAAACCATGGAAAATTAAATAAATCAGTTCTTTTTGGACAAGTGTTTCACCAAGCCCCAAGGAACATGATTTCTTAATGCGAAATGGTATCTCTTTCCATCTATATGCAAAAAACAGCCTATGTCTAAGATGTTTGACTGTAAAAACTGATGTCAGATTCAGGGATGGTCTTTAAGGCCTCAAGAGGAATGAGTCAACAAAGGAAATTTGAAGAAGAGGGATGTCCTGAAAAACCGAAGCACTGGAGACTCGATCGATGACTGAACAAAAGGATTCTGGATCATTTCTGCTCAGCAAATCCGCTCACAGAAAGTTAGCTCGCAACAAATTAGCTCACAGGAAACAAGAAACCAAAGGGTGGTCCTCAAAGAATCAAGGTTTGAAAAGGAGGTGATGTAAGTCAGGCAGGCCTTAGAGAAAGATATGGCTGTCATAGAGAACAGACCTGGCTGCCATGTTAGGACGACAGATGGACATAGGAGATATGGAGGAGGGTGGAACCGGTCTTCCTTTCTGACTGGCGTAGATGTGGTTCAGCCAAGGAAAAACTACACAGAAATGTAGCAGGCAGAGAGGATGGGATCGAAAGAGGCGGTAGAATCTGGAACCCTGGAAAAATGCAGGAAGGAGATAAAAAAGAGAGGCTTTCCCAAGTCCTGGATGCAATCAAACGGTGTCCTGCTGGCTTGAAGGACCCAGAGAGCAGAGATGTGGCAGGCCAGGTGGATGAGGAGATGATGACAAACAGCCGGAAAAAGGACCGTGGAGAAACTACCCACTGGATGACTGTGGAGAAACTACCCACTGGATGGAATTTTTACCCAGCTCAGGACCTGAGCCAAACCCAAACCTGCTGTAAGTATACGCCTTTGACTGTTGATCACCCAGGTCTTATCAAGTACACAGTGTAAGGACAGGGTACTTTCTAGTATAATGACTAGTAATTTGGTGACTGAAATCCAAGAAAACAAAACTTCTTTTATTCAGTTGCTTCTATATGTATATTTTCTTTTAGGAAATGTTAATGAAGATTTTAGCTAAACGTAGATGGAAGGGCCAAAAGGTTGTTCTACATATTGATAGGGACCAGTAAGAAATAGGGAATTTGTAGTGTTTAAGGTGATGGAGAGAAATGGTATTAGGATGTATTCCTATGTAAGACTGAAACTGGAATTTGAGAAAAACAACTTATTAAAAGTTTGTAAAATTTTAAGGAATAATTTGAAATCTGGAGATAAGCTGCTGTTCTTTTTTTTTAAGTAATTTAAAATGACAATGTATTTTTGTTACTTTTTGCTCCCCCCACCCCATTACTTCATACCCTGTCTCCCACAAACAGTCTTCTTTCTCACAAGTTTCCCTTCTACCTGGTGTCCCTTCTGTGTATGTGTTCTGCTGAGTTCATTAAAGGCTGCCTGCACTTGCATGCGCTGGGGACTCACTGCTGCACAGTCAATACTTCTATGGGAATACTGCTGATGCATGAAGGATTGCTTCTTCTGGCCAGTTCTGATTATTGATGGTCACCCAGAGAGGGATGGGCTCACCTGTATTCCTCCTTCATTCACTGTGTCACGATCCTGGACTCCAGCTTGCACAGGGCTTACGCAGTTAAGCTTAGTTGCAGCGCATTCATGGTTGTATTACTTTATGTTTAGGGGTACTCCTAATCTGGTTCTTGTGTTCTCTCTGTCCCCTCCTTTGTGAACTTGGAACAAGTCAGCATTCTTAAGGATAATGAAAGATCATTGGTAGAAGTTAAATATTCCTATTTCCCCCTATGTTCTTTTAGTTCAGTGGTCAAATGCATGAAAGCCAGCATCTATGACACACTAGCCTTCTAAAACTATTGAGATGTCTCGTCGCATTAAATCTTCACCTGGTTTTCATTATCTTTTATGTAGCTACTATTTGACTCCTATATTGCAGATGAAGAAACTGAGAGCTACGAAGGACACATAATTGGTTGATGGTTGAGAGCCACCTGACTTCAGAGCTTATATTAAGTCATGTTCAGAGAAAATCTGGTTGCCAAAGTCAATCAATCTGTCTTCATTTAAGGGTAGAAATAGAATCAGATTATTTGAGTGAGCTGCTGGCAACATTTCAACCAGTCAATAATTGATGTTGCTTTCTGGCTTTGTCATCAGAGAACAGCTCCGTCAGGATAATTCAAAGGGAGCATGCTCACATGGGAAAAGGAGCAGGTAAATTTAGTATCTGTGGCTGACTGACAGGTTCATTTGGAATTATAATGCTTGATTTTTTTATTAGCTAAGAATTACAAATCTTCCATTAAAGAAACTGGAATAATTTCATTCTGGACCAATGACACTATCAATTTGAGACTAAGATAGGGAGTATAGTTTTTTTTTTTTTTCTTCTTAAAAAAACATTCTGGCTTGTACATCCCCTAGATCAAGGTAGAATCTCAGTATGATAATGTAATGACCTAAAAGGCAGGAGTACAATGTAAAGCCATCTTCAACTACCTTCAACCACAGTTTCTCTTCTGTAAAATAACCTATTGTGCTCTCATCAAAGTCTCTTCTATGACCCTAGCACATTTATTGAGAGGACTACTTAAAACAAGTAAAGTAGTAAAAGGTTATAAAGAAAAGTTTCAAGTTTATCTTTCCCCTGGGGAAGGACTCTGATTCTACCCCTTACTAATTGCTGCTAACCACAAAAGCCCAAAGCAGGGATCCACCTTCTTTTTGCAGAAGGGAAGATTACCCTCTAGAATGGTGACCATCTAACACGCTAAAAGGGGCATGTTAGAGCTTGCTTCTCTAGAAAGAACTCCCTGTGACTTGAACAGAGGAGACCTTGGCAAAACGCTAGTTAAGTGTATGCCTTGATAAGAAAGGGAGAATTCTGGAGAAATAGTCCTGGGAATCCAAATCCCTTTCTTTGTGAGAAGACTTTGCCTCGCAAGATGTTTGGGAAATCTCTGTTGCAAACATGAGATACAGCTAGTATTCTTCAGCCTTCTCTGTATGCTTTAGCAACAGGCCAGGACGGAATCTACGAGCCTCCAGATGTTGCCCAGCCTACAGCACTGCCTGTCATTTTCACAAGCTATGGCTCTCATTCACAAAGCTGTGTTCCACCTGATCCAACTCTGCACTGCATCCTGCAGTTCACAATACATTGCTGAGCTTCTTGGGTTAAAAAGCAAAGCCTTTCTTTTTCTCACACTTCAGCTGCATTGGGGAGCTCCCAGGATTGAATGTTCTGCATCTGCCATTTCTCTGCAGCTCGGCTATTCCCTGCTGTTATCTTTGGCTCTGTTGCTATGGGCGGGAATATTTTCGGTCCTGGCTTAATAACTGCTTGGCTGCCAGAGGCGCTCATTTCTCATTGTATTGGTGGAGGATTAGCAGGGATGCTTGGGAGATATTTCCTGTATTAAGCAGCAGGGGAGAGATTGCTGGGCTTGTGCCGCCTTTTGACATAGCGTCACACATTGTTTCATTCTTTCCCCGCGTTCAGCCTTGGAATGTGCTGAGGCCAGTTACACTCACCCAGGGTAGTTACTCCTCCCTGACACTTCGCAGGTCTGCACCCTTTTCCAGGTGCCTTTGTGTAAACACTTCTTGGGGAGGCTGCTGAGAGTCCCAGGCAATCATCTCGGGTTATGGCTTTTCTATTTTATTATTATTCACACTTGGTGCTCAACCATATATTGCATCACCCCCTTCTCAACCTTCTGCTCGGGTTTAATTGCCTTTAATCCTGTCTCATAAGTCAGATTCTTTGACAAGTAACTTGCTATTCTTCTCTGGGAGCTGCCACCTCACCTCATCCATAATTAACTTGAACTATGTAATCGCTTCTGCCACAGAGTCCTAGGGTACAAGTCTACAGCTCTTCTTGAAACTATGAAGTAACTGGTTACAGATTTTTTTGTGCCCTTACATCTGCCTAGGGTAATTATCAAAGGGTGGAGAAAAGCTATCCAGAAAGTTAGCCAAGAAGGACAAAATTCTAGGAAGTTTAAATTCTTTACTATTTGAGGTAAAGAAGAATAAATGTTGCAACCAATTGAAAGTAGCACCGCAGTGGAAGCGACACAGGAAAGACTTGGAGTGAGAATCTCTGGGTTTGAATTTAGAGACCACTGCCTAAAAACTCTGGGAGCTTGGGTGAGTCACTTCACCTCTCTTTCCCATAGTTTTCTTATCCATGATACAGAGATGGTTCTGATTCATGAAGTTGTTGGAAGGGATACATGTGAGAATGCCTTGCAAGCTGAAAATATTAAAATTAGATGAGAATATATGTGAAAACATTTATACACCATTAAGAGTTGACTGCAGTGAAAAATCCAAGAAAAATGTTAACACGCTTCAAAGTATTGCAAGAATCATTTTTTTCCCTTGCAATAGATAGGTATGTGTATGGTGTTCCTGATTCTGTTGTTTTTAATACTGCTTAAATGCATTGTTACACTTTCATTTATGATCATGGCAAAATCATGGTAGTATTTTATTTTTCAATTAGTGACTACTAAAAATAAAGACACTCACATAGTTAAAAAAAAAAAGACCCTGTTTCACATGCTCCTTATTCTGGGTCTACTATCTTCACCCATAAAATAGAAATCCTACTCTCTGAAAGTATTCAGAAAAAAAAGATTTCCACCATCTTTTTTTGCCTTGTTTTTGAGGAAGAAACTTAGTGAAGGGTGAGTTGTAAACAGAGCTACTTCAGGGGTCCGATTATCCATCAAGCAGCTGCGTTCTGCCTGAATCCAACTTCTATGAGTCAAGTCCATGCTCAGTCTCCAGGTTGGGGAGTCTGTGGAAGGCCTCCAGGCAAACATATATGCTGCATAAGTGAAATTTCTCCCCACCTGATACATCACATCATGTGATCTTGGCACAAGGCTGCCAAAAAACTGGTTTGGTCACATGTTCGTACTGTGTTCTCTTGCCTTTATCAGCAGTAAGCTTATATTTTTAGCTCTTCCATTGTTTAGTTTTAGCATTGGTCTCCACTGTTCCAGACTTAATGAAGAGGAAAAAATGGTATTTATAAACTGTCAGCTCTAATATGCTTAAAAATTCATCAGTCAGTCCTGTAAGCCAAAGTCACTGATAAGGATCAGTGACATAAAGATCAGAGCCACATGTCTGCTCCAAGAGGCTACAAATGACAAGATCACAGCCATTGCAGATCAGACGTCACTCCACAGAGTTCTAGGTGCAGTGAAGTGCTGGATCTAGATAAATGAGAAAGAGCAGAACAGGGAACACTTCAAAAGCCAAGAGAGAGGCTCAGGCTGTGTCAGAGAGCACTTGCCTAGCACATAGAAGCTTCCAGTTCTACACTTAGCATTGCAAAGCAAACAAACACCAAGAAAGAGTGCAAGGAGCATGAAAGGGCTTGGTGAGCTCAGAGAACTTGGAAACTGACTGAAGAGGAGTTTTAGAGTCTGGAGCTGAAGAAACAGGGTGCATACTAGGACAGGAGCCTGATTTCCACTTCAGAATTAGGGTTTATAAGTAGATGACTTTGAAAAATATTTCTTTTTAACAGAAATATGGAAAATAAATGTATAGAGACCCAAGATAAGGTTCTGGGAAAACATCCAGTAGCCTACTGACCAGCCAAGCAAGACACAGGAAGGCTTGGGCAATATTCCGAAGCTCTGCTTTATCATTGCCATTTTTGTCCTAAAAATAAATGAGGAATTTTATGTAAACTTTGATATGATACAGAAACTTTCATGTGATTTTTTTTTAAATGAAGAAAAAAATAAAAACAAAGTATAGGAGCAGTAATTGAACCAGGAGGGGCAAGATTAGCATATTAATGGATGTGTGCATATGTTTGCATGCTCAGATGTGTGTGATCCAGTTGTCACATCTCCAGCACTCCTCAGAGGGGAAGGATCCTTCGCATCCATCGCCTAGAAGATAACCATTTGGGTGAAGACTGACTAAACCCAAAGCCAAAGGACCCTGTCCTGAGAGTGCTTACTAGAAGCACCAAAGAAATGTAAATATTAATCAGTCATCTTATAGCAAATGAAGTGATCACAAGCTGTTTCGTTGTTGCGAACATCCAACCAATGGCAGGAAACTGAGGCAAAAATCATGATTAAGCAATGGGGGATTAAAATCATGATTAAGCAATGGGGGATTAAAATCAATACCTTTGGTATGGATTAAACAGTTACTACAGAGTAGAAGGTCATTATTTTGAATTCCAGAAGCACGGAATCCAAGCAGGGTGCAGAGCTGCTGGATTTAGACAGCAGAATTTTCCTTGTGTCTTGGGTCTATTCCTCTTCCCATACTCTATCCTATCTCAGTAACCGGGATGGGGAGATGACTTAACTGCCAGTTTAGGGTATTTTGAAATAACTGTTTATTGAGATATTATTCACATATTGCACATTTAGTTAAAGGTGCACAGCTCAATATGTTAACATATTCTCAGAGCTGTAGAGCTTTAGATCATATCATCACCTGCACAAGAAACTCCATATCCACTAGCAGTCACACATATCCCTTCCTCTTTACCTCCACCCTGAGTCTGTTTCCTGTCTGCATAAATTTGCCTATCCTGGATGCTTTACATGGGCGGGGTTATATGGTATGTGATCTTAACAGCTGGCTTCTTTTCTGTTTTCTGTTTTCAAGGTTTTCCAGGTTTCTTGCATGTCAGTTCTTTGTCCTTTCTCTGAAACATAATATTCCATGTGACTAAACTTAGTCTTTTCTGGTTCCGTCAGTCTCATTGGGTAATTCAGTTCTTGATAGAGGTATGGCTTTCTGGGTTTCCTGCTTTTCATGTTGGCTCTTTCAAGAAGGCATGGAGATATTCAGAATGCTGGTAGATTTGGGTTGGCAGACGTCTTGTATACTCTTACCTACCTGACCCCTAGGCACTCAGTTCCACCACTGTCATCTGACGCATCATCTTTCCCACTCTTAAATGGGCCTGGAAAATCCCTACCTGACCCGCTCCCTTGACTTTGGCTTCTTAATGACCCTCTGATGCTCACTTATGCCATCCATCTTTCTACCCAGCTGATTTTTTTTCTACCAGATGTTTTTCTGCCGCTATAATACCATGCCTGAGAGATGCTTCTGGAGGCAGGGAAGTTCAAGATAAATTGGCTGCATGTGGCCAGATTTCCTACCGAATCACAGCATGAAAGAAGGTACCACATTGCAGGAAGACATGTGAGAGTCACAAGATGATTGAACTCCCACAATGGCTCATTCATTTCCATGAGAAAAAGAGCATCCACTAATATATCAACCCATTATGACCCTAAACTCCTGCAAAAGGCCCAAATACCTCTCAACACTGTTACATTAAAAACCTAACTCTAACATGAGTTTTGATGCCAAAAAACCATATTCAAATAGAAACACTTGCTTCTACCATGGTAGGCTGGGATTTTTTTTAGGAGGAATACCACTGTACTTGCCCATACAGAGGTACGGTTGCCTTCTCCAGGGCTCTGTGTAAGGCATGTGAATACTCTTTTTGCTTTGCACATCTCCCTCAGCTGCTATTGCCACCACTCTCTGTGGAGCCAAGTGGGGACATATCAGGATACATGGGATTCTGACCCTCCTTCCTACCTTATTTCTCACTGGACCACAAAGTGAGACCTTTTCTTATCTCATGAGGTTAGGTTTTTCTTTTAGAATATGATTCTGAGACTTTCTAGACTTGACTAATAGTAAATTCGATAGCCTCAGGATGCCACAATTTTTATCCAGTCATCCACTGGAGATTGGGTGGCATCCGTATCTGCACTCATGAGTAGTGTTGCAGTGAGCCTGTAGGAGCCACCACAATCTCTTCAAGATTCTCACCTCAGTATTAAAAAGAAAGGAACTCTGAAATTTGCAAGAAAGTAGATGAACCTGGAGAACATATCACTGCATGAAATGAGCAAGGCATAGAAAACGACTAGATCAACTCACACATGGGCAAGAATCTAACCCACAGCCCGACTCACAGAAGTAAAGAAGAGGTCAGTGATTGCAAGTGGCTGAAGGGGGGGAGAAAGGGAGACAAGATGACCAGGGGCACAAAGTTTCAGTTATAAAAACTAAAGTACTGCACATGGACTGCCCATTCTTGTTCCTTTTTTAAAAGACTTTTTTTACACATTACTAACATAGGATGTTCTTTGGGGGTTAATTTCCAGAATCTTTGGGATTTAAATATTCTCTTCCTCCTATCTCCCATCTCCTCATTCCCTGCTACGTAATTTTCCCATAGAGTGGGGGGGGGGGCGGGCAGGAGCTGTGAGCTGATCCACTTAGAACCCAGGGACAAAATTATACTAGAAGTAACAGAAATGTGGCACTTCCTGATAAAATGTTGGTTAGAGAGGTCTTAAAAGCCCCAAACATTATAGACTTTTGCCATTGCTCTTGGTTGCTCTCCAAAAATTGTCAGTAAGACCCTAATACTGAAGATGCAACACAAATGGATCACAGAACATGGGCAAAATATTTCAACTGGAATGGTCTATGGACTTTGCTTTTGCCAAATAGCTTACACAGTACCAAGGAATGCTGTAGAAGCTGCTGGGGGAGAGAAATAATCACAAGCCCCATCAACAGCATGAGATCTGTAAGATGCAATATAAATCGCCATGGCAACAGGTGGCCACCAGTGTAACAGTAGCAGGAGTACCAAGGAGACAACCAATAGCTTTCTGATTGTACTCAAGACCTGCTTGTCAGAAGGTTACATATCCTGGTCATTATAAACTAGAACAAGAACCGATAAAAAAGGTAAGGAAAAAATCAATAAGGAAGACAACCAATAAACCTACAGATAGGAAGACAGTACATCAAAGTGCTCTGTTGATAGCTGTTATAGCCATAGAATGGGCACTTACAATGGAAACTTTTGGGTCTAAAGCTGACTGAGTCAAGGGAAATGCACATATCAGTGGGTGGCCTGAAGAGAAGTAACTTGATATGCCACAGAGACCTGAGCACCCACAGAAGTAGACAAGAATAAATCCTGGGGTCCATAGAAGCACACAGGCAGAAGGGTGGGAGGGAGTGAAAGAGAATGGTGAAGGGAAGGGAGGGGATGGAGGGGAAGGAGGAAGGAGGGAAGCTGGGATGAATATCCAATATGCTTGTAAAAGTAGATTTTTTAAAAAAAAATGAAGTACTGGAGATTCAATGCATGGTAGAAAGTAATACTAATTTGCGAGCTTGAAATTTGCCAAGCAGGTAGCTCTTTAGTGCTCTCAAAAGTAAAAATGGTCACCATGTAATGCAATGGACACGCTCATTAGCTTGATTCTTCACAATGAATGTATATGCAAAACATCAAGTTGTATGCTTTAAGTTGATGGAATTTTTAATTTTTTTGTGTGTGTGAGAGAGAGAGAGAGAGAGAGAGAAAGAGTGAGAAAGAGAGACAGAGAGACAGAGACAGAGAGAGAGAGAGAGAAACACCATGATATACATATGGAGAGATCAGAAGACAACCTTCAGAAGTTGGTTTTGTCATTTCCACCATGTGGGCTACGGAGATTGAACTCAGGTCACCAGGTTTATTCACAATCAAGCACTGTTACCCACTGAGTCAACCTGAAAACCCTAGACACAATTATTTGTCAATTAAAGCTCAACAAAGCTGAAAAATAAAGCCAAATTTTAAGTCTGAATAAGACTGACTCTTGGTATGTTACAAGTATATTAAGGAATTTAGGGAGGGAAATCTTTCAATAAAGGCCTCCTTTGAAGATTAATCTTATTAAGAACTCAAAAGGCCTATTTTGATAGTCAAATAATAAAACTTTAAATCCCTTTTCTCATTTTTTCCAGTGTAAGAATAAAAATCCTTCTTCCAAGTTGGATGAAGTTGTTCATGGATACCTGAGTTGAGACAAATTATGTGTTATGGAAGTATACAAAAGAAAAAGAAAAAAATTCAAAAACTGCAGACTCCTCAGTGATGGGAAAGGGGGAGTTATAATATAGTGCCTGAGGCACTTTGTTCAGATGCCTAGGAATGCCAGATAAGTCAAAAGTGACTTCTGGGCTCTAATTTAGGACAGAAGATAAATACCATAAGGTTGGAAGGCACGCAGGAGGGCTGGAGCAGGACTGGATCTACACTGCTGCATGGCAAAATTGGAGACCTTGTTGTGCATTGGAGCAGAGGTCTGGGCAACACTTGGGACAAGAATTCCAAAGAGGATGGGCAAGGAATAAAGACTTTGGACCCAGCACCCTTTAGGTGGGATTGATGTGGAATTAAAGACTTCACCACGGGAAGGCTGCAGATTGCAGCCTATAAAGCATCAAGGCTTTAAGCTGTTATTTTGCGTTTATACAAAAAACTCCCCAAATTACCTTGTGTTGTCATTGAAGAAGAGTAGGGTGGAAATAAATCCCATCTGACATTGCGCTAGCCCGTCCTATAGACTCAACATATGTAGACGTGGATGGTCAGTGCTGCCTCTCTCCTTCTGACCTGTGCAAATCCCACAACTCAAGGTCCACCACAGTGTGATCTGAATTGAGCTTTGTGTTAATTTCCCAGGACTTCCCGTGCTCCAGTCAAATGGGAAACATTTCTCCGTCTTTGGAAGGTCCTGTCCTTAACTTCTGTTTTGATAACTGTCCCTTATGGATTGTCCTTCCACTCTGGACCTTGCCTCCTTTTAAAAGGTCTGTTCAGATCCTACTTCTATAATATTTTTCTGACAACTCAACACTTGCTACAGTGTGTCAAGGTCATAATAGATGCAAAATTCTGCTTTAGGCATCATGGGGAGCAATGACACGAATGGGACTTAGCTTCTACATTCAGATACTAAAATCCAACTTAGGGAAACAGGTTTATCCTCGCTTACGATTCTTGGTTACAGTGCATTGGCATAGTGTCATGTGTGTTGACTCCCATAAGCTCACATGTTTGCATTCTTAGCTTGTGTTGATGTTTAAGGAGGTCATGGAAACTATGTTAGGGGGCAGGTCTCAAGTTTGATTAGCTCCAACCTTCTTCCTCTACTAATCTGTTCTTATAGTCTGTAGCTTGCTCGCTCAGCCTCCATGATAGACTATGTGACCTAAACCGCTTACAACTTCTGCCAGCCAGTCATGTCTTTTTTGCCATAATGGACTGAACCTCCCCTCTGGAACTGTAAGCTAAATAAATCTCCCGTCTCCCTTAAGGTCCTTATATGATGATTGTCTCACAGCAACAGAAAGAATAATTGTGACACATAGCAAATACAATTCATACCAAAATCAGGAGTCAAGGAAACTCATCAAAACACATGCACAGGAAATATTTGGAAAGGGACATACTTTCTTTCTTGCCAGAATACCTATATGTTTGTCTGCCGAATAGTGAATCAACCCTCTCCATCTTATAAGTCTGCCTAGGAAATGGTCACATTCATCATAGACCACCCACCATGAAGGTTTCCCCTCATCAATTAGATAATCTCACACAGGTTTGTTCAGGAATGGCCTTAACTATTGATTCTTTACAGATGTACCCAAAGACTCAGCTTTCAGTTGTCAAGCTGGTATTTACAACTAACTGCTACCCCCATCGGGAATCTGTATTTCTCAAAGGTTTTAGTCCACCCAGTTCTTCATATTCAAAAATTTGGGTTCCAGGCCACATCCCAAATCTACCACAGTGGAGCTCCAAAACAATGACTTCTGAGCAAGTACTTCAGTACTTCACACTGTAGGCTGAACATTCCCTCCAACAGATAATTGTTAACATAAAGTTAAGAGATCTAGAGAGGTCTCAGATGGTAAAGGCACCAAGCCTGATTACCTGAGTTTGGTAACTGAAACCCATATAGCAGAAGGAGAGAAACCAACTTCTACAAGTTTGTCTTTAACTTTCCCGAGCATGTATTGCAAGTATGCTCCCCCTACACACAAAACAAGTAAATAAATTTAAAAAAACCTTGAAATTAAAAAAATTAAAATTGAGATATGCTTCTGACAGTCCTTTGAAGACTAAGTATTATTTCACCAACATATACTCTTTATATTGTTTTTTCTTAATCTTATGACTTTTGTCCTTGACCTTAAACTCATTTCTCCCAATCCTAGAAGAATTGCACATGTTTTGGGGGTCCTATGCTGTCTGTGGGATGGAGAGACACATGCAAGCCTCAGGTATTACTCATATCTTTACTGTCACCTCCACCCTGAATCTGAAAGCCTGGGGTCACTCCAGTTCTTACATTACCACCAACTTTGATTAAGAGCCACGACAAACAGGAAGCATCTGGAGGTCAGGACCACGGTTGGCCTCGGAATGGCGAAGCGAGAAGGTTCTGTCTGCTGTCTTCTGCTGCTGCTTTCTCTGCCTTTCCCTCTTTCTGCCTTTTTTGGGTGTCCTCTTCAGCCTGTTCCTGCCCTGAGGAAGGGTCAGCGAATATTGCTGATGTAATAGCTTACTTTTATTTTATTATGAGTAGGAAATAAATCAATGCTAAACCCAAAGAATGAGTAGCTATTAATAGAGGAGTTATAAGCAAAATGATAAGAAACAAGGGATATTTTTAGTTGCTGAATTTTTTAAACCCTCAACCATGATTTGAGAGAGGTAGACTCCTAATACCAGAGTCTTTCCTAGGATCAATCCTGGTGGTTAGGAGTATTTGTAATGGGTACACAACTTGAATGGAAAATGAGGGTATACATACATATGTATGAGTATATACACTGGGGCATCACCTGAAAAGCAAATTACTCATTAAACTCAGTAAAATACAGAAACTCACTAAAATACAGAGAAGAGGAAGGCCACAGTACAGTATTCTGATTGAGCACATTACAGGCTTTGGGCTAATCTGGGCTTGGGAAACTTTCTGGGCTGGCCTAGTTCCAAGGCCACAGAGCACTGCAGTTAATCCTTCAGGACTCGGACAGTGTCCAGCGTCCTCTTTGGTATGCGCCAAATGCCTGTTTTTAGGCACAGCCAGCCACCACCCATATCCTGACTGGACACAGTAGGGAAAAGGCTATGTGAAAGTGGGAGATGGTTGAGTACAATGGAAGAATCCTAAGCTGGTGTGCAGGAAAACCTAGCATCCAGACCACCTATTAGCACTAAACTGGGGCACCATGGGCAGGTGGCTGGTTTATGGGTTCCTTAGATTAGTTGCCTTAGATTTAAGATCTATTGATCTAGATGCAAGATCCATTACAATTCTGAAAGCAATTATCTTGCGTATGAAAATGAACAACAGAACTTTACAGGTATATTATCATGACATGTGTGTTGTGATGCGACCAGGGAATAAGCAATTACTTGGTATTTTATGTCTTTTCTATTCATAGTATTGTCCCTAGAACCAGTGCTAGCCCCTCTCTTGAAGTTGGTGCCAAATTCCAGTCTTCATCTACTGAATCAGAATCTGCTTTTGAAGATGCCCTGTCATCGATTTGCACACCAAAATTTGCAGTAGGTCAATGTGATGCGCACAGCAACTTGCTGAGAATTGCAGCTCCTTGTGAGCTCAGCATAAGCTTGGACTCCTTAACAAGATTTGCAGTCTATCTGACAGTTTTCCTTTCCATCTCTGTTTCCTGAAAACAGCCACGAAGACTTCTTGTGCTCAGTTGAGCAGGTCACAAGACTATCGGATATTAAATTCCTTTTTGACCTGGAAGATTTGCCAAAAAACTCTCCCTACTTTGTTGAGTCCCATTTCATTCCTTCAACAACCGTTTAGGAATCAGTCTCCATGCTAGGCACTTTTCTTGGAATAGTCTCAATGTAGCCCATCTCTTAGGCCCTCTAAATCCCAGGGTCAAGTCATCTCTCCAAAGATAATTCCCTGACCCCAGACACGATGTTCAATCTTTGCCATTGACTTGACTGGATCTAGAAATGCCTAAAGGATTAGGACAGTATATTTCTGGGTATATCTTTGAGGGTGTTTCCAGAGACTATTAGATCAGATGTTTTCTGGGCTAATTAATGATTCAATTAATGACTCAATAAAATTTGAGTAGACTACTGGGAGAGGGCGAAACTGTGGAAAGAGTTGTGGTTGGATGAAGTGGGTCAATGGACATGCCTTTGGTGGGTGTGTCCTTCCCTGGTCCCTTCCTGGTTCTCCTGTTTCTGTTTCCTGGCTGCTGAGATGAGCAGCTTTACCACACCCTTCCTCCTTGATGCTCTGCCTTACCACAGGAAGACATTTTGCTGAAATAAATCCTCCTTCCTTTAAACCACTTCTCTTGGGTACTTGCTACAGTGACAAAAACACAAGACACTGGACAAGACTGAGTTCCTGTATTCTCTACTCAAAGCCTCCTGGGAATCCCTTCTTGTAATGCATTGTATTTGTTGTAGTGAGTGGCTTGCTGTCTTCTCTCCCATTTCCATTGAAAACTGCAAGAATGGGCCCTGGCTGTTCCTTTGATGTCTAGACTCGTCTCCCTCCCCCAGTGCTGAATCACTAGGCTGCAAGAGAGATGCTGCACTCATTCACTAAATGTAAGGAAGGGGTCCTCAGGTAGGCGAGACACAACTGAGATACAAAGAAAGAGTCCTGGAAGTCACAAGGGAGTTCTTTTAGCTCTCATTACAGACATGAGAGTATAACTTTGATCTTTGATCTAAACTTCCAAGATCATCTCTGCCCACAGTATGCACCCTTGGGAGAAAGAAAATTTAAGTTGCCATGTACTGTGGAATTCCTGTCTGCCTGGACCTGATATGATTCAGACCTTACTCTCTCTCTGTGGAAAAAACTACCCACATGGTGGGGTAAAAGCATGAGAGATTGTGGCAGGGGGGATCAGGAAATGTGCTACCATCCTCTGTCCCTGGAGGGGGCTTCCTGGAGTGAGATTTGCTTCCTGAAGAAGGGAGTAGGCATGCACCACTAGCCATGAGGGTCCCTGCAAGAGGGCAGATAGCTGAGGTTGGAGTTGATGAGTTAGAAAGAAGTGCAAAGCTTTTCAAAATCAGATTTTATTTAGCTACTGTGGAACACAAAAGTTTTTATTCAATGGATTAATGAGGACAGACAATAAAAGAGAGGCTATTCCTTTTCTCTTGCTTTGCTTCGGTATAAGAACAATGAAAATATCAAAGCACTTGGACTTAACTTTAGAGCTCACAGGGGCTGACTTTCAGAGCCCCTTGACCTCCTTACTTAGGATCAAAGGGTGACACCTAATAATACGGCTAGTGCTCCCCCCCACCATGTCCTCCTCCCCGCCTCTCATCTTTCTCCACCAGTCTCGGAGGCAGGAAGGCTGATGGTGCTGATCTCAGGCTGATCTGAGAACGGATTAAAGCCCTGACTGTTCCATTGACCTCTCCAAGATCACAGGAACACTCCTGACTTCCCGCCTGGTGTGGTTTCCATTAGACGCTCATGCCATGGCATGAAAACCACAGTGAGGTCAGGCAGATGGCTCTGTAACCTGGAACTCTGAGCAAAATTAGTTATGACTGCAACTGACAAACAGCCTGATACAGCCCAGGAGCAAGGGAAGCAGAAGGTCACACCAAGTCAGGACAGCGGCTGTGGCTCTAGTGTGTTCAAGAAAACCTTGGACAAACCCCTTCTCCAACAGTGTCCCTCATGTAAACTAACCAGGAAAGCAAACCCAAGTTTCTGGAGAGTTTAATTGTTTTTGCATTACTTTTTACTGGCCTAGGAGTGTTGCCCACATCAGCAGCTGGAATCCAGAATCCTGTTGTCCAAGAGCAGTCACCTCAATTCACACTCAAGTTCATACACACACAGTATTCTCCGCACACCCTGGTAAGCGCACACACTCTCCTTTATGGGCTTGCATATACTCACATATGCTCTCACAAATCCTGATACAAACACATAGACTTTTACATCCATGCTCAACATGAAAAATTACATCCACACATTCATTTAGTCACACACTTTCTCATCTATAGATATAGAGATACGCATGCATTCACACAAACATACACGCTTGTGTTTGTGCACACACACATTTGTTTCTAGCCAAGTCTTTCTGAGCCTAAATACAATAAGCCTGGTGTGCTCTGCACAAGAGATACACTTGTTGCATGAGAATTGAAATTGCATCAGATCCGCCAATTATTTCGATATTTCCAAATATCCAAGTGTTTTTTTAATTTTTATTTTATTTATTTTATTTTTTTGCTTTTGGACATCTGAATATTTGGCTGAGGCAAGCTTTTCTCCCTGGGGATGTGTGAATCAGCTCTTCCTAATCATCTCTTCCACCAATGCAGAGCGCTAGGGAAAGTCAGGTCAATGAACTCTGTTCCCATTGCAAAAGGTATTTGTCAAAATGCTGACTCAGAGAACCTATGGCTGCAGGGATCTTGCAAGTACTAGCTCCAGGATCCTGTTTCATGAAGCGCCACCTTCCAAGCAGAAGAGAAACCCACAACCCTCCCTCTGCCTCCCCACAGCAGTGGTTTGGAGGTGCTTCATGCTGGCTAACCTTTCCAACATAGCACATCCCAGATCTCTTCAAACCTCCTCCGGGACTTCTAGTCTCTACAGACCGGGACAGTCGATGACTTTCTCACTGTGGGAACACAGTCCTCTTCTGTAAAACGTGACAGAATACACTACTGTCTTGGCTTGCATACAAAGCCGGTGTTTACCCTTATCTATTTGTGTTGATTCAGGGCTTGCTCTTTCGGTATCTCCATTTCCTCTGGCATCTATCTGCCTTCGTTTTCCTCTCTCGACTTGTAAACATGAGGTAGGAGACATTCTCTAGTCAATGATTCCCAGAAGTCAAGACCCTGGCAATGCTTTTTGGTAGGGATGGTGATGATGGAAGATTCTCAATAGAGCACTGCTAACAGTGAATGCTTATGGTCCATATGAGTGTGAAGGCCAGATTGCTTCCTTGTATAAAATACACTTTGTATTTAAATATATTTGAGAGAGGAGGGGATGGAGAGGTGGCTCAGGGGTTAAGCCTCTGCCTTGCAGGCGGAAGGTCCTGAGTTCGGATCCTAGACCCTAGGTATAGACGCCAGACAGAAGCGGGGGCGGCCTGCGTTTCTGGTCCTGGTAGGGCGGAGCTTGTGAATCCTGGGGCAGAGAAAACAAGGAGGAGGTGGAGGCGGTCCATGGTGGTTCCTGAATTCGCCCGTGGTTCTACACACATACACACGCGCACACGCGCGCGCGCACAAGTGAATAAATAAATAAAATATATTTGAGAGAGGAAAAAAGAAAGACTATAAGAGAGAGAAAGAGAGAGACAGAGAACATGCGCGTGTCATGGTGGGCATATGGGAGTCAAAGGACAACCTTTCGGAAGTCACTTCTCTCTCCCTTCACTCTCTGGGTTTCTGGGGACTGAACCCAGGTCACCAAGGTTGTGCACTAATGACTTCACCCACTGAGCCATCTCTCCAACCTACACAACAAGCTTTGGATTGCTTTTATGCATTTGCTCTCTCAATTTTGCTCAAGTTCAAGTAACAAGGTACGGTGACAGAGCCAGCTCTGTTCCATAGGAGTTTTCCTGATATAGTTCAAGCTTCCTCAATAGAAATTCACTCACTGACTAGGTTTCTGCCTTTTACGAAGGCACTAAGGACTAGAAGGAGATGGAAGGTCCTGATGCTCAATGACAGGAAGTTTTTCCACCACACGTTGAGGCTGCAGAAGTGAGCGGATGTCTGAAGCATGGTTCAATTTGATATTCATCCACCCCTAGTAGGCCTTTCACAAATAAACGAGTGAATGAATAAGTTTAGTCCTATCTATCTGGTGACATGTGACTATATTCTCAGATATTTGCAAACTCCTCATCTGTATATGATCTTTCCAGGGGTAAATTCCATAAAGATTATCTCTGACTTCTGACAATTATTCAGTGTTGCCTTTGGAAACATATGATGGAAATGTGTAGAAAAGTCATAGCCTTTGTAAGCACTGCCCCACCCAACACCATTTCTTTGAACACAACTTTCTAGACAAATGCTTTATCACTAAACTACATTCTCAGCCCCACATGAATACCTTCTGATTCAGAAGGTTCCAAAATTCCTTCCCTTCCTGCTAGAGTGGCAGCTGGGCTCTTTCTACACATTTGACAGTTTCTTGGGACATAGGAGTTTCTCGGGACAGAACCTGTTTCCTCTTGGCTCTGGAGTTTAATACACTGAGGGAATTCTGTACATACAATTTATGATGAGCACATTATAAGAGAATTGATGTTGGGCCGTTTTACTAATATCTTATTCAGAAAGGTTTGTGCCCATGTTGAATCAATCTAATGACATTTATTTCAAATCTTTAGATCTTCTAAAATAGGCTACATTTTCTAGAAAGAGGAAGAACAAAAGGTTTACATAAGCCTTCATGTTATATCTGTGTGTGGAAGGTGGCTGTCACTTATATAATGTAAACAATGTGAGGCCGTGATTAAAGGTATGTGCTCTAGAGCTAAGCTATGTAAATTAATACTTCAGCCCTATCCACATTGGTGCTGTAACCTTAGAGAAGTTACAAAATCTCAGCATGCCTCGATTTCCTTACCTTTAAAATGGAGTCACTAATCACTGAGAATAATAAATGAGATCCTACAGGCAAAGGTTTTAGATTATTGCTTGATACACACTAAGTTTTCAGAAGTGTTAGCTAGTGTTCTTTGTGAGTAAAGGAAGTGGGCATCACCTATCATAGAAGCAACTGAGATGGATCAAAAGGTGGACGTACCTGGTGCAACTTACTGAGACTCATCCCTTTCCTGGCTTCTGTCATTCTCTACTGGCCTCTCTGCTCCAGTCTTGCTCAATGTATATTCTACAGAGTTTTCAGAATCTTCCCTCTAAATCCAGATGTGGCACCTCACCTGGGGGCCTTTCTCACCTGTCTTACCACAGGGCACACTCTCAGCTCTGCACATAGCACTCAGTGCCTACCTGGTTCATGTTTGTACCAGTTTCCCCTCCTCCCCCATTCCTTTCCTTCTTCCAAGCCCTAGGAACATTGGCTGTTTCCTCCCTATCTAAAATGCTAAATGGTGTCATCTGATTGCATTGGTTTTGCTATCTAGAATGGCTCCTTCTCCACATACCCCAGCCCTGTCCATCTTGCTGAGATCAGTAAACTCCTAGCATTCTTTCAGAGTACAAGCAAAGTGCTACTATATGGATGAGGGGTCTTTAGATTCTGTTATGGGCCAAATTGCAGTTGTCAAAATGCACAGACTGAAACCCTAACACCAGTCGTTCAGAGTATGGCTGCAGTTAGAAACAAGCCCTTAGTAGTGATAGAAATAAGATGAGGCCAGTTGAGTGACCCTTAACCCAATCAGCATGACACCCTTGTAGCCAGAGGAAACTTGAATATAGAACCCCCAGAGCAAACATATTCGGAGGAAAGGATGGCCATATGAGAACCCTGTAAGAGGATAACATTCTGCAAACGAAAGACAAAAACCTCAGGAGACCAGCGTCCATCTTCATTCACCAGAAAATACTTTGTTCCTTAGGTCATGAATAAAAATAAGATTGTGTTTTTCAACATTTCAGTCAGGGGAAGAAACTGGGATAAGTTAACATTGCTATTTAATTGATACTGAAATAGATAAGTGAGTTGGTAAATTCTGCAGTTGATGTTTTAGAGAATCACTATTTTTACTATTTTAAATGGCCAATGCTGATTTACTGAGAAACAATATCAGCTCAACAGTAAGTTTACAACAAATTATGTAATGTTGAGGCTTGTTGCATTCTGAGCTTTTTTGAGATTCATGAAAAATGAAGACACAATGGAGGAAACTTTAAATAACCAGTATTTTGGCTTTTCATAAAGTTGATGACTTCAAAGTACGAACAGAAGACGCAAAAAATATGTTACTTCTACTTGGTCAAATTATTCTGTATGGAAACTCTACATCAACCACCTGGAACCAGGCCAGCCTAATCTCTCCCCATCCTAAAGCTCAGGGAAATTTGCGGAAGAGGGGGCAGTAAAAATGTAAGAGTCTAAAGATGGGGAGGAGCAATGATATGCAAGATACTCCACACAAGTTAGGGCCGAAGTAATCAAAATAGGACTTTACATGACCTGCACAATTACCAACATATCATTGAACCCCCAAAGTCTAGCATGGATCACAAGCACTAGGATCCTTAGAGGCAAGGGATTAACAGCCACAATAGTGTTCCTATACTAAAGGGGAACACAAGAAAGAGCTCTAGGCAATGCTACTGAGTCCTTACACCTCATCAGAGAGGGGGACCCAGAGGGAAGTTTGACAGACACACCAAAGGAGGCACTGGGAGAAGGGGAGGGAGGGAGGAAAGGAAGGGGAAAAGGGGAGAAGGAGGGGTGGGATCTAGGAAGGGGAGGGGGAAGAAGGGGAATGGACTACTTATCATTATTCTATATGATCTAATTTCTTCATTTTGTGTATTTGAAGTCTTATGAATTAGGACTATCAATATAGATATATACAGAATTAAAGATGGCAAAACGTATTTCATAAATAAGATACAGCAACAAAGCTTTGTTTTCTGGAAGTTTTATTGTATCAAATTCGTATGTTACCTTGAAATGACAAATGCTCTAAAAAGAATGTTTAAGCCATTTCAGTTCTTGTGTCTCTTCCCCTTTCTCTCAGAACATTAAAAAAATGTGATCTTATATTAACTTCAAAAAACTCTCAGGAGAAACAAAACTTGTCAACTTCCAGGATCCAGAACCAGAGAATGTGAATTCTATTGTGCAGACCAGCACTCTGTGACATTTTGATCTGGTATCCCCAGCAGACTAATCCAGCTCCCATAACATCCTTTTGTTTGTGTCTTTCACCATAACACACATGCCATGCATGACTCCCCTCAGGCAGAGCTTAGCCATACTTTTTAATCTTCACCCTAAACCATGCAGCTACTGTATGATGTGTTAATAAGCTCAAGAACTTCTCAGTGTTTTCCATGAAAGGATCCGTTAGAGACACATACGCATATGCATACAATGCTATCTTGAATTCATTCAATTTTGAGGTTGTATTATTTTAAAAGATATTGAAATGCTATCAGGAATGTACAGCTTTTTTGCCTAGCATATATATACAAGACCTTGATTTCCATCTCTAGCACTGATTTAAAAAAAAAAACAAGCAAAAAGACATGTAAACATTGCTTTCTGTTCTATATGATGCATTGCTATTTTGTAAGTGTTAAATGGCTGCTTGAAATTATTTCACTTTTCTTAGCCTAACTGTGAAGCAAAACTGGCTTTCTAAAAACACATGCCAGAGTATCCGGTGGCTTTTCCTGCCTCCTGTTTGGGGACATGATTTTCAGAATGAGAGGTCACGGACAGGCAGTCCCAGTGGGCAGGAAGTGTGGAGAGAGGGATGTTATGGAAAGTGCTTGGTAGTGAACAAAGAGTAGAGGGAGTCTGAGGACATCCAGATATAGAGACTGATACCACATGGTGATAAGTGGGATGTTAGGGGACCTCCAAGGCGGACAGATACTGGGGCTTTGGAATAGCTGCCCAAAAAATGAACCATTCCATAAAAAAGAAAAGAGGAAATGATTGTGATATACATAGAATCAGAGTATGTAATCTGTAATCTGTGACCAGTAGAAAGTCAAAGTGACCAATCAACTGGTGGGAGAATATGGCTGGCACTGCTAAGCTCTGAAGTATGCAAAATAATGTCTATAGAATTGTTTTAGAACAGTTGAAAATGTTTGTGAAAGAATTTAGTTTATATTAAATGCTAAAAGTAGAAATTACATATAGGTATAATGCATAAACAATCTATATGTAATTTATGATAATATATACATGTAGAAATGACTGAAACATAAATCACAATCATAATTGTTCTATAAATATTTGGAATCAAGGAAAAGTAGAAAAGAAAAGTAGAGAAAGTGGAAAAATAGAAGTATAGTAGAAATGATTGTTGTCACATAAAGAATTCATCACTGAAAAAAATCAGAAAACTGAATCCTAAAAAAAAAAAAAATGAGGGGCTGGAGAGGTGGCTCAGGGGTTAAGCCTCCGCCTTGCAGGCGGAAGGTCCTGAGTTCGGATCCCAGATCCCATGTATAGATGCCAGGCAGAAGCGGGGGCGGCCTGCGCTTCTGGTCCTGGTAGGGCGGAGCCTGTGAATCCCGGGGCAGAAGGAGGTGGAGGCGTCCATGGTGGTTTGCGAATTCGTCCGTGGTTCTACACATACACAGACACACACACACACACACACACACACACACACACACACAAAGACACAGACACACACGCACGCGCACATACACACGCATATACACACAGTTAAATAAATAATAATAATAAAAAAATTTTTTTAAATCCCTTAAAAAAAAATGAAAGACCAATAATGCCCATCTTGAGCTCAAATGATTTGAAGGTATAGGGGAAAAAAAATGAGATCATCCCTCACTAGGAAATGGTCAAAAAAAAAAAAAAACCTTCCTGTTTCATAGACAGAAAACTCCATACGCAAGTCATTATTCCACAGACACTTGGCATTTGCAAACATTGCTCATTCAGCCACAGCAACACTATGAGTTAGGCACTGCCATCTGAAAACTGTTTAGAACCATCGCCATGATCAGTCATAATAATTTACCAGGTGGCACCTTATCAAAAGAACCAGGACCCAGACCAAATAATGGCTCTTGTCAACCCATGAATTTTTCTCCATCCCAATTCAGAGCAAAATTCACAGTTGATACAAGTGTCAACTTGATGGTTGAGGATTCAAGCTCTAGGCACATTTGTAGAGAATTAATGGTTGAGTTAAGCCCAGTGCAAAGCTGTAGGAGATTTTCTAGCTGATGGGGAGCAGAACTAGTCCCTCAGCAGGTGAAAAAAATGGAGGGAGTTGAGAAAGTCAGCCGTTAGGTGGATATAGTATGGCCAGTTCCTTCAGCCTTGGGGACCTTGGCGTGCAGTCTCCTGCCAAACTGGACAAAGAATTGTAATTGGATTATCATAAAAAAGAATAAACCCTTTGTTCCCTTAAACTGTTTTGTCATAATTTTGTCAGAAACCATGCAGGCTAACTGCTACAACCTCAAATGGTGTCTTCCTACTCATCCAGTCTGTTCCATGCAGGAGATGAGCTAAGAGCCAAATAAGGAAGGTCTAGTCCTTGGCATACCATCCATTAGAAGTTCTCCAGCCCCCCAGCAGCACGACCTGGATAAATTACTCCATCTCTCTCAGCCTCAGTTTCCTTGCAGGAAAAAAAACCATGATAATAATTTTTTTTTTAGTATTTTGTTTATTGTTACTGGGTATGTATGTGTGTGTGGGGGTATGCCACAGTTCACATGTGAAAGTCAGAGGACAACTTTGTGGAATCAGTTCTTTCCTTTATGTGAGTTCAGGGATCAAACTCAGGTCATCAGACTCAGGCAGCAAGAAGTGGTGAATGTCTCACCCAATGGCCCCATGATACGAATTTCTTCATGAGTTGGGTTTTTAATGACATCAGACTCAATGCTTGAACCCTAATTCAGGTTTTCTTTGGAAGATGGTAGTCATCATTATGGTCTATCTGCATCTAGAACCACTTCTTCAACATTGAGTCCCACTATGAACTCTCAGGTCTCATAAAACAGAGTTGCAAAATGTTGGCCTGCCACAGCTGCCACCCAAAACTGAGTCAGAATTCATTTTCAGGTGGCTCAGCTAAAACCTTATTTTAATTGCCTTCCAAGTAGATACCTCCCAGGTTAAAAAGAGTTGCCTAAGGTCTTACACAAAGTCCAGGGCCAGATATTGTTATAAAAGCCAGGTGGTGGATTACACAATTATTTTTAAATCCGACTCACACTCTCCTCGCCCACAGCAATGTTGAAGTTGGAAGTATCAGGCTGGAGAAAAGAAGATTTTTAACAAGAAGGTGTGAACCTCGGGGTCACATTTCCTGTTTGTTTCTGAATTTGCATGGCAGGATTTCAGAGATGGAGAAGTGCCCCCAGGTTTCCCAGCTCTGCTCTGCCAATCACTTCCTCTGGCTGCACAGCTGCCATGTTTTTTCTGGGTGGGTTTCCGTTTGTTTCTCCAGGTGCCATCCAGAGAGTCGGGACACATGTGTGACATGCAGATGAAAGCAGGATAAATGAAGGCAGAGAGGCTGGGTCCAGGGAACAAAGTGGCCCTCACAAAGAGAGAGAGAGAGAGAGAGAGAGAGAGAGAGAGAAAGCAAGCCAGGGACATATGGAGTTCATCATGAAGGAAGCAACACTCCCCAAGCCGTGGAGATGTGTGTGAGTGCCGAGGGCACATCTGAAAGGGACTGTTTTTCTATGTGCCTCACAAATGATTTTGTGGTTTCAGCAGAGTTCCTTTTGGGTGATTGTTTTTAAGCACCACCTCACCCCATCCCAGATCAGCCCTTGGGAAGTAATGTTTGGAGACATTTCTGCACGGGAAGAATGTCATGTTATAAAAATTCCAGCTAAGAGACAAGTACGGGGATGATTCTCATGCACGCAGAGAGCAATCTGCATGCCCGGATTGGATTTCCAGTGAACTGATCAGCTAGAAATTTCAGGAGGATGAGGTGGGAGCGGGAACTCAGCCAAGTAATTGATATTAGGTAGACAAAATAGTTAGTGGAGTTAATGTTTCTCTTTCTAACATCACGTAAACGCAGACTCCATAAAATGACTTTTATTGAGTTATTCCAAGTCACATAATACTGGACATGCCTTCCAGGAAGAAACTGGGATGAAAGAGCTGCAAGCAAGCGCTATCCGCCACACAGACAATTCTACTGTAATTACAAGCGTGTGTCAAAGATGACCTTCGGGACTACTGGACCCTTCCCGTCCCCTTCTGTCCATAGCAATCAATCAAAAGTAACAGGAGAGGGAGCACCATTCAGAGAATGTGCCCACGCTGAAGCCGCTCCCTTTGAAGCCAGAACTTGTTTGACCTTGGGCATTGCTGATTTGCAGTCAAATCCTGGAGGTGTCAGAGGAGGGTCAGCAGAGTTGACTCTAGGAGGGGAATGTTTCTTACTTGGTAAATTTATCCAGACTGAGAAATTGAAACAATCACAGAACCGAATGTGGTCGTCTGTGTTTCCTTTCACGCGTCTATCTTTTGAAAGCAAATCTATGCCAGACGTTAAAGGGGGTGGGGTGGGGAAAGGAAAGGATGGATCACCTATGTTTCATACCTTGGAAGAGGTAGCAGGGACGCCTTAGCCAGCATGAAAGCTAGCTGGGAGATCATCTCAAGCATAACCATAAGGGACAGGATGCTGAAGGAACATTTTGAAGTTGGTTTGGCGCTCTGCCTGGGATGCAGGTGAGCACACCACAGCAAAGCCAGGTCAAGGGAGAAACCACAGAACAATAGAACTGAAAGTGCTTCGCAAGACAGATCAGAAGAGCAGCAGGTGAAGCAAGAAGCCCTAGACAGGTGTGAGCAGGAGATCTGAGTTAGGAAACCTTCGTTAATCCAGAGCTGGGCTGCCTGGAGGAAATCTGCAGACTAAGCATTTCCAAACCCCAGGTCATAAGTTTTTGCGCACAGAAAACACAACGCATGAAAGATAAGTCCACCATGACCCAAACTAAGGACTAATAATCACTATGTTTTGAAACCATGTATAAAACTAAGACCAAGTGCTTCATTTGTTAAGTATAAAATCAGTGTCTGGCATATGCACACACCTATGGGAACCACAGGAAAAGACTTTGACTCTCAAAGTCATGCATCCATGTAGTTAAAGCCTTCTCTATGTCCAGACTTTCTAAGTAGCTATACCAGATCCTATGAAAATTGTTGGATTGAATTCACAATCATTTTTCAAAAGAACATTTAAGAATACATGGGAAAGAAGGGAGCCTTTCATCCCTCTCAGCACCATAAACATGCAGTGGAGGCTGCCCACATAGAGACAATATGCCTTTTCTACAGAGGGCTTCAAGCAAGAATGTGAAGATAGCAGTAAGTTATGGTCAAGGCCTAAGTATATATGGTCTTTCTCCTTTTCCTGCTCTAGTCTAATCCCGTTTTCTAGGAATCTCAAGAGAAGCCCATTTACAGTAAAAAAACTTCTCTTAAACCTCTTGTGCAACTTTGTGATCTGGTTTTTATCCTATCAGGTTGCAATCTCATCCAAGGCACCTCCAGAGCTACCCGCTAATCTCTTTTATCAGAAAAAGATGGGAAAAACATTCCTTAGCAACCATCTGAAATGTAACTCGAGAGCTACGAAGATCATAGATATGGCTACTACCAAGAATTTAAATGGGATTCTCTTTCGAGAACCCCATACTCACCCTGAAGTACATCTTATACATTCCTCGAGTACACCTGCTTTCTAATATTCTTCAGGTTCGAAACTGTGTGGAAATCTTTTTAATAAGCTCCAACTCTGCTTCCTACTAGCTTGTCCTGTGTTTTTTTTGTTTTGTTTTGTTTTTTTTTTTTTTTTTTTTTTGATGGCCAACTAAGAATCCTGTCTTCAACCGAGTAGGGGGTCTCTGAAAAAAACTGTATCTCCAGCCCATGGCCCATGGTCCATGACAATCTCAGAGCAGGAATAAAAATTTTTTGTATCCCTCAAGCTTTTGTCATCAAAAAGATAAAGTTTTTATGGTTAATAAATCCTCCTGCTCCTATCACACTCAAAGTTCTGAATGTTAAATTTCTATAATAAAAAAAAAACTTGCCAGTCCAGCCCTGAGTTCATGAGCTAATCATTCCTTTAAGCGAAGCAGAGTTATCATCAGAAGGAACAGCTACTTCCCAGCTGAAGAGAAGCTATTGTAAGTTGAGGACATAATATAGTACATGCTATCAAATTGCCTTTTCCAACATTGTGATTAAGAGATAGGTTGTAAAATTTGTGTTCTATCATCAAATAAATTTGGGAAACTGCAATGGTTTGAATATTCTTTGTGTCTCCCAAGGGTCCATTATGATCTAAAGCATGGTCCCTGTGAGTAGGGGAGTGCTAATGGAAGGGGATGGGACCTTTGAGAAGTAGGGTACAAGATATTTCTGGTGGGATCCCTTCATAGTTCTCTTAAAAGGGCTGTTTTCAAAAAGAGAACAACTGGCCCCACCATCCTCTCTTTCTCTTCACTCCGGTATTGTGATGTTACTCGCTTCCTCAGGTCGTTGCCATCCATGGTGATGTAATGCAATGCAGCTGAGAACTGAGCCTGTGTCAGCATCATGCCTGCAAACCTCCAAACCTGTGAGGTAAGTAAAACATTTTTTTCTCTATAAGGTGTTCCACAGCAATAACACAAAGCTAATCATCACAGGGGAAAAAAGCTAGAAGTTTTCTTTGACATACGTTCTCAGAATCCCATCTACACTGTGAATTGACAAGCAGAGAATGCGATGTTTTTAACCTTACTTGACCATTGAAGTTTTTCCTCATAAAAATGACCTCTGGGGCTGGAGAGGTGGCTCAGGGGTTAAGCCTCTGCCTTGCAGGCGGAAGGTCCTGAGTTCGGATCCCAGATCCCCCAGCGGAAGCAGGGGGCGGCCTGCGCTTCTGGTCCTGGTAGGGCGGAGCCTGTGAATCCCGGGGCAGGAGGAGGTGGAGGTGTCCATGGTGGTTTGCGAATTCATCCGTGGTTCTACACACACACACACACATACACAGACACACACACGCACACGCCGCACATATATATGCACATGCGCAACAGTTGAATAAATAATAAATTAAAAAAATTAAAAAAAAATGACCTCTGAAGCTGGTACTCATGGAACACTTTGGGGGACACCGTGCTAGAGCCCAACATCCCAGAATATGTTTTCCCCCATGCTTTGTGCATCCATAAGGCAAACCCCTGGCAACTCTTGCTACTAGGAAATGTTTCTTATAAGATGAAAATGTCCATGACTAATTTTCATTATGTTTTCTCCAAATATTTTTTCCTCGTGGTCACAAGACTTGCTTCCTACCCAGAGCTTTTGTTTGGATATGATGAGGAAGCATTGTCTGGTCTCTCCGGCCCTGATGCTGTGTGTGATTTTATGTCACATTTAGCTTCTCCCCTCAAGGGAGGTGATGAGATTTAATATGTAAGCTCAGTCCTTGGAACAGTCACTTTGCTTGGGAAAGATGGCTTCAGTGTCCCAGACAGCTGTACCCCTTGTGACACAGAAGGGCCTGGATGCCTCTGAGGGAGGCTGAGCAAGAGGCCCTGCTGACTCAGCACTCCCACCACCACCCCAGAAAAACAACCAAGGACATCTTCCAGACAGCAGCTCAGCATCTTCTCCGAGCAGACAGCACATGAGGCTTAGTCAGCCTCCAGCCCAAGCCGTCCTCTGCAGCGACACTAGCAGCATGAGGAGGCACGCTTCTAGCAGGAAGCCATGGCTCTTTCCCAGTTGGCAGCTTCGGCACTTCCATCTTCAGTGCGAGCCTTGCCAATTTCAGAGACGTCGAATCTTGTCCCAAAGACTCAGATGGGTCGACTCCTGGTTTCCATCATGTTCTTGGAGCTGTGACGTCTGGAAACCGCAATCCATGTGTTTGCAAGTGTTCTTGTTTAAAATAGCACCTTCTGCAAACATTAGGAAGAAAAGACAGCGGCGTGACTCTCCTGCCAGCCAGTTAGCCCAGAGTGGCCTGAGCTGGAGTGCAGATATCTACCTGGAGGTGGCGATGCACAGGTATGATAGGCCCTTCCTGCAGGGGCTTGAGGCAGCTGCGCAAACACCCTAGCCCAGAGAGCCCGGAGAAAGGAAATGGATGAAGTCATGCTGGCAAGTCTTGTGTCACTCTCCAGTAATTAGGACCCTTGCCCAGCCACCTCCCAGGCCCAACCTAGCACACCCACAGGTGTGTTGTCCTTCCCCAGCTGGCATAACAAGGCCATGCCAGCTCTGGGGCTGAAATTGCCCACAGCCATCCAAGACTAATATGGTCAGGCTGTGGAAGCCAAGCCAGGACGAAGAGGGAAGGGTCCCTTCAGCAAAGTGAAAATAAACTGCAAAACAGCATTGTGTGTGTGGTTGCCCTGGAGAGGAAGGATCTACGGGAGTGAAAATAGCAGCCCCATCAGGGCTCTTCAGAGAGTTTGTTGCTGCAGACCGTGGTGGTCTCAGAGTCCAAGGGGTAACAACCACCACAGTACTGGAGCAAACAGGAGAGAAAGATCCAGCTGAGATTCTTGCCTGGTTCCAATCAAGCAACATCAGAGAAACATGTACTCTAGTACTTTTGCACCTTTTTATGCAAATTCGTCATTCACTATCTTCATGAACTAGGTGGGACTATATTTATCAACCCTTTTATAAATGAAAAAAGGGCCAAAAAATGTGTGTACCCATGGGGGCTAAGACTCAAGCTTTAGCTTCTCCTAGCCCATCATCGTGTTCTGTTTAGCCCCCAATGTCTCAGGTCACAGAAAAACAGGTAACTTGATTTTCTTCTATTGAGCTAGAGAAAGTGGACAGTATGCCTTCCTAAACCTTTTCAGAAGGTGGCGTGTGTATGTGTACATGCAGATCTTCATGCATGAGTGTGGAATCCAGAAGACAACTTCAGGTACCATTCCTCAAGTACCACATGCCTTATGTTTTGAGGCAGAGTTTCTCACTTGCCAATTAGACTAGGTTGTCTGGCTTTCCATGGATCTCCAGGGAACCACCTGTCTCCATCTTCCTAGCACTGGCATTACAAGCATATACCACCATGCCTGGCTTTGTTTCACTGTGGCTCAAAGTCAAGTTCTCATACTTGTGCAGGAAGTACTTTATCACATGAGACATCTCCTCAGTTCTGAAAACTGACTTTTTAAAAAATTTTATTTTTGCTTAATCATACAAGCTCAACAGATACCCTCCTTCTCTCCCTTCCCCTTCCCTTCCCATCATTCCCATTGCACTCTTCCCTTTTTCCCCTCCCTCTCTCTCCCTCTCTGACCTACTGCTTCTTCCCTCCCATCCCCCAGAGCATCCATTTATGTGGACACCAAACCTCACTCTGAATGCTCTACCCTAGTGAAGATTCAGGACTCAGTGGCATAACTTGGGGCCTCTTCTTGGGCTGCCCACTAGCATGGGAACTCTATTATGACTGTTTAACCCCTTGCCTCTAAAGGATCATACCACCTGAAGCCTTCTCCCCTGTGACTCGTGCTAGACTTTGGGGCGTCATTGACATGTCAGCCATTGTGCAGATCAGGCAAACTCTAATCACATTGTGGCTATATCCTGTATGCTGACTTGTGTGGAATTTCTTGCATATCGTTGGTTTTCCCCATCTTTAGGCTCTACACTCTTGCCACCCCTTCTTCCGCAAGGTTCCCCAAGCTTTAGGATGGGGAGAGATTTGGCTGGTCTGGTTCCAGGTGAATAATGTAGGGTCTTTGGTGTTCTGAATTATGGTTTATTGTTGAAAACTGACTTTTTTGACTCTATTCGTATCCCAATTCTGTCAATTTAGGCTTCTCAAAGGTAAGTAATATTTGCTGTGCAAGAGGACTGAGGAACAGATAGGAGGTACAAAAGACAGACAGGAGCAGGTGTGGTGGAATCATCCTTGCCTCCTCCAGCCCAGCCTTTTTTTTCGTTCCTTACCTTAGTGACTCCACAAGTCAGAACTCCTCCAAGTATATGGCAATAGGACTGACCAGAGTCTGTGTGTTTCTGCATGTGTAGAAACACATAGTCAAACATCAGCATCCAGATCCTTCTGGATGGTTCAGTGACTGCCTGCTGATCACTCACATGAATAGTGAGTGGAATATTTTTGGTAACTTTTTTGGCGAGGAAAAATTGTTGTTCAAAGACAAAAATACAACAATTTAATTGCAACATCTTCTATGGGTTTATTTTCAATTCTAGAATTTGGCAATACTTCATTTCATAAATTAGAATAAGTATTCTGCTGAGCCAAGCACAGAAGGTTAAGTTTCTAGTCAGAAAAGAGCTGAAGAAAGAGGAGTCAAAAAACAAAAATCAGGCAGGTCATTTTCACACTACTTGCTTTATGAGACAAGCACAGGAAGCCAGAACAAAAACATTAGGTTATTCTAGGTTACCTTTAACATAAAGATTAGTAGAGAAGGAACTTCATATGTTTCCAATTGATACTGTCCTAATTGAGAAAATTGGCTGTCTTTTTTCTCTAATAGTGAATTTTTGGAAGGCCAGATCAATAGTTTAGTTCCAATTTGCTAACATGGGACATTAGCACGAGTGACTCCATTTTGATTCTAAGCTTAGTCTGTTGGTGTCTAGAGAAGAAAAGAAGCTTAGCTTAAAGCAATAGTCTCCAATCATTTTTATTCAGCCTTATTTATATGTTTGTGTCCTGTCTTTTGCCTTTTGAGATAGTGGAATGTTGCTAATGTTCAACACAGACAACTTGCATTCAGAGAATGTTGTGTGGATGGTTAAGAGCTGCCTGTGTACACACAAGCACAACCAACTTTCCAGCTCCTTGGATCATGGCTCAACAATATGATCTCTGTTGCTGATGTGTCTCAAAAATTGACGCTAATGCTTCTGACTTGAACTGTCCCTTTGAAGAACCTCTTCTGTTCTTTCTCCAGAACTCCATTGTTTTCTCCATTGTGTTCTTTTAACCTCATCCTCTGTCTTGTGCTTTCCATTGCTTACCACTTCTGCAGTGCTGTTTTGAGGCAGGCAGACACAGGGAACAGCTTAGCTACTTCTGACCTCCATTTGGTTTGGTTATTCACATAGCTCTTTCTAACAACACACTTGGCACTTAGGTTTTTTGCCTACGCAAATTGTCAATCTTCTCTGAGCAATGCATCTAGGAACACTGGTCCCCCATCTGCATTGGTACACACACACACACACACACACACACACACACACCCCTCCCTGAACAACCCAATATGTTTCTCCTCCCCTGATAACCATCAAATCTTAGATCCTTTTCAGTTCAGTTGTACTCTCCTCATGTCCCAGAACCAGACCAAAAAGGCTGATCCAACCTAAACTGCATACACAATAAGATAAAAATATGCCTTTAAATAACCCTGGAGAGAAAAAGCTCCCATTTATAATCTCATATCTGTGTATAATTGGATGTGCCTATGATTAAAATCAAGTGCATTGTGGGAAGGGACATGTGCAATAGAAAAAAAAGATTAGATGACCTAATATATCAATCAAAATAGAGACGTACCTAATCTATGCCCTTCCTAACTAAACTCCACCTTCCATAAAATAAAGCCCCAGACAATAATCAGGATCCTTGAGTACTTTCTTACTTGGCCTGCTGCTCCTTTCAGTGTATTCTGACCAATCCATGGCTTTTGAATAAAATTCAGTGCTTCGAATAAGGTTTCTTTGTGGCTTTTGCAAGTCTGGGTAGACTGTTACTTCATTTTTGAATAAAAGTCCAAGAACGAGAAAACCCTTACTTTACCTCAACCTCAGGTAACAGTCATCTTCAGATAAAAATAATGTTACATTATCACTATGAACAACTTTATAGGCAGTGGTTTTCAGACAGAGTGTACTGACTAGAGTGTACCTATGGAAAGTGAACGGGTCCTTATTTTTCCTTACTAAGGAACTCCACTCACCAGACATTGGCAGAGTATACACGAGGCAATCCCAGAAGCAAAGTGCACAACCCTGAAGTCTTCCCTTGTTACTTATTGATCATAGTAGGCACTGAAGACATGCTTGTGTGAGAGAAGTTTCTCTCTCCTTCTGATTTCACAGCTGTTGAAAGTCTGAAATTTCCTGAATGATCAGATCATGAAAGGACATGGTTCAGGGCTGCAGATATAGCTCAGTTCGTTAAAGAGTAACCTAGCCTAGCATACCTTGATTTGATCTCCACGCTGCATTGACCTGGTGTGGTGGCACAGCACTTAGGACGAGGATTCAGGAAGATGAGCAGTTCAAGGATGGGCAGTTGGAGGCCAGATTGGAATACCGGAAACCATGTCTCCAAAAAAAAAAAAAAAATCACATGACTTGAACATAAAACATGAGACAAAAACTTTAAATAATAATAACATAGTAATAAAATTGGGCAACTAGCAATGCAGTGAGAAGACACTTTCAAAGGTGTGTGTGTGTGTGTGTGTGTGTGTGTGAGAGAGAGAGAGAGAGAGAGAGAGAGAGAGAGAGAGAGAGAGAGAAGTACTGTGTGCGCCTGTGGAGGGCCCAGGATGACTTGGGGAATCAGCCTAGATTGCTCTACCTCCTTATTGCTTAGCTCTGGGATTCCCCAGGCTCTGCCCAGTGGTTTTGTTTGTTTGTTTGTTTGTTTGTTTTGCTCTGTGTTTGTTTGTTTGTTTTTGTTTTGTTTTGATGTTTTTCATGGGATCAGGCTTAACCCCTGAGCCATTTCTCCAAGCCCAGAACTTCTTACTCCTTCCAATACTTCAAACTCAATTCCCTGCCTGATGCCAAATATAGCAAGATGTCTCACGAGTGCACCTTGGCCCAGTCCCCTCAGACCTGAGGTGTCTGCCTTCTCCCGATACCTGGCCAGAAGGAGCCCCTGTATGGGAACTGGAGAAAAGTCTATTCAGCTGGGTGATCATGCCTTCCTTGTTGCTGCACCCACCAGACCCTGGGTGAGGCCCTGCAGCCTGTGATCTCCTTCCCAGCCCTTCACCGCAGTCCAGGCCTCAAAGCGCATCCATGTCACCTCTCTGATCCCCAACTATGGTTCTGTTCTGTCACCTGCTCTCTTCCTGTTCTCCCACATACCTTCGACTCCTGAAGCCTCCGACTGCCTGCTGATCCTGCCTCCTTTACTTCAGCGAGGCTGGTCTTGACACTCCTCACCATTCGCCTCTGCTGCTAAGGCCACCTGCTTGGCTACTCTCTCTTCATGGACTCTTTCTCCTTTCAAGGTCTGAGGACTTTCCAAATGGGTTTAGCTAAAACCAAGACAAGAGGTGGGTCCAGATGGGATTTTCCAGCCACAAACAGGCCTCCACACCTGTGTCCACTGTGACGCTGGGTTTCAACAGCAAACAGCTTTCTCCTGTGCTGCCCCTTATGGCTTTTCCTTTTACACCAGACAGTTCAGATTTCATCCAACAGCCAAGCACCTCCTCTTTCATTTGGGCTCAGCTTTGGGGGTCAGCTGTGTCAAAGAAAGATGATCAGAGAATACAGAGAAAGATACTCAGAGGTGAGAAAGGGGTGGAACTGAATCTTCTCGGTGGAGATAAGTCATAGAAATGCAAAGCAGCATGGCCTTGGGTGCAGCCAAGAATAGCTAACTATCCCCCGGGGAAGAAAGAGAGTGGGGGACAAGGAAGAGAACCCAGAGATAGCAGTTGGGGCTCTGATATCTTCTGTTCCACTGCCTCCTCTCGGGAATCTGTTTCAGGAACAGTAACTCTTAGAAGGTGTCTGTTTTCAAAAGAAAAATCATGAGAAGCCTGGGGGCCAGACAGAGGAGCTAATCAGAGTCATTTGCTTCAGGTCATCTTACACAGGAGAAAGAACAGAAAAGAGACCCAGGGTACCTCAGCTCGGAGTGTGCCTTGGCTACAGTTTCTCTTGTGCTTTGTCTTGGGGAATTTAAAACCCAAATGAAGACCAAAGTGGAAAAACCCAGCATCTCTACTCTGTATAACCAAGCAGTTCATTCACTGTTCCTGAAGGTCTTGCCAGGGCTTAAGGGAAGCTTCATTTCTATAACAAATGTATACAGTCTATCAAGGGGATGGTCTCAAACCAGAGTGAGAAATCACAGACATTCTAGTCTCCACTGGATTGTCTTTGGCTGCTCAACCTCCGCCTGCATCCAGAGCACCTTTGAGATGTTGGCCATGCTACCAGTACAGGGAACCCATGAGTAAACAAGACACTATATTCTTCCTTTTGGGAATTCAGCCCTTAGGAGTCTCCATTGTGTCTATTAAATAAGGGAACTAGACAGAAGACATCCAGAATCTTTCCAAACTCCATTCTCCAGCCAGAGGAGAGCAGCCTGAGAAGACGACATGAAATATGCTCTACTGTGGTTCCTATTTTCACTTATCACAAAGAAAATCAAGCGTCTGGTACCAAGTATTTGATCCATAATTATTCTTATCAAATGGCAATTTCTAGAAATGTGTACTAGCCATTTGGAAGCTATCACATACACACATCTGTGACTTCCTGGCAGCCCATAAATCTGAAAGAGGCTGATTTCATTGTGTTGTCCCAAATAACATATTCTGGGTGTTTCTTGGATCCTGTATTCATGCTTGGTAAATGTTGTTGGTGACTACTGTTTGCATTCATTGTCAAATCAGAATTACACAGCTCTAGCATTTGCCAAGCTAAGATATGAACCTTTGGTTCAGATAGTAGCTGACTACAAGAATTGCACATCAAAGTTAGGCGTACTGACTTAGAGACCTAAAAAGGACACACAAATCCAAATAGAAGGCAATAAGCCAGAGGAACATAACTTAATATATGCTTTGTGGAGCAAATAAGCAATCTGTCTTAAACTAATCTAGGAAAATCTAAATATATGCTTGTTGTGGAATGGAAAACTGGCAATGCAATAGTTCACAAAATTTCCAATAGTATATCAAAGTTTGCAAAGATGAGGAATCTTATCTTAGTCTTTATAATCAAAGAACATGTAAAACTCAGAGGCTTAAGATCTCAGGGAAGAATCACTTAGTTGGAAAGGATACTAGAGTAGAAGTCAAAAAGGTTCAATAGCTTTGCCTTCCAAGAGACCTGAGTTTGAAGCCAGCTCAACCATATATTTGACATTTCATTGGAGGAAAGAATGAACTTATAAACTTTTTTCTAATGATGCAACATGACTATTGACAATGTTCAATAAGACCATGTACATAAATTGTGCAGCCTAGTGTTTCACCAGCAGTGGCTACACATCAATAGTAGTGATTATTAATAGACTTTTTGCATGAAACATTTTACAGTCTATTGTATGCATTTGTATACATATGCACTCATTAAGTTTACTTATATGTATTTAGTGTCTTAAAATCTTTGACAAAGCTACCAACACAACCAAAAAAGCCTGATTTGTTTACATACTAAAACTCTTTCTAATTTATAGATTATTATTCTGAGGAGCATAATTTTTTCACATGCATGTTTAAAACTATAGCTTTTCTTCTAAGCACTTCATAGCTTCATCTCATAATTTTTCACATGTTGTTTTTTTCACATTAGTTGGAGGCAGCATATTTTCTAGTATTTTTTATATTTGGTTGGTTAGAAATGTGTTATTCATAATAGAGGAATATTTTTTGTATGTGTATGTGTATCTGTGTGCATCAGAAGGCACTGTGTGTGCCTGTAAAGGCCCAAGGATGACTTCAAGAATCATCTGGATTGTTCTACTTTTTTTTTGTTTTGCTCTGGAGTTTCCCAGGCTCTGCTTTCCAGGGCTAGAATTGCAGGCCACCACCATTACCACCTGGCATTTTCATGTGGAATCTAGGAGCTGAATTCAGATCCTTCTGCTTGCAAGGCAGATACTTAACCCCTGAGCTAGCTCTTCAGCCCTATAATAGAGGATTTAAAAAATTATTACTGATCTTCAGTTTGATTCTATTGTGAGTGAAGAATACACATTGTATGATTCCTGTCATTTTAACTGCATTAAAAACTGTTTTAAAGACTACCATATGCACTGTCTTCTATCTAGGGAAATGCTCCCCATGTGCTTGAAAGGATATAATTCTAAAACACAGAATTCTATAAATGCTAGTTAGAATGCATTAATAGTGCTTAAAGTTAGCTAATCTTTACTATTTTTATTTACTTTTTTCTTTATGTTAAGGGTTTCAATAGTTAGAATTACAATATAGAAAAGTCTACATTGTCTGTCAATATTCCCAGTTTTTTGCTTCATGTATTTTAGAATCTTGCTATTTGGTACATATGCTTTTGAAATCTTTATATCTTCCTGCTACATTTGACCTTTATAGACTTATGAAATATCCCTGATTATCTTTAGCAATATCTATTTTCTACTTAGATATTAATATACCCACTCCAGCTTTAATATGACTATTATTTATCTAATATATTGTCATGCTTTCAATCTATTTGTATCTTTGAAGTCCAAAGTATCTCTGCTAATCAGCACATAAATAAATCTTTCTTTTGAATCTCCTTTGACAATCTGTTCTCATTAGAATTGTACAGTCGATTTAATGATATATTTAATGTGGTTTTATATAATTATATTTGCGTTCAGTATTTGGGGTTTTGCATTTTTTAGGGAAACAAGGAATTTATTGTCTCCTGTTTCCACATTACAGTTCATCATGGCATGACAATTAGTCAGAACTGAGGCAAGATGGAGGCATGTAATTACATAGCACATAGCACAAAGAAGAAATTGATCTTGCTAGGATTTTCCATAGGAACATTCCACCTCAACTAAACAAGTCCCCAGCCCATTATTTACCTACTATATAATGTCAGTGAATGGGGGATATGCAGGAAATCTCATAAAGGCCAGAGAGCCTTTTGAACATTATGACCCTTTTCTTTTTTCCTTTTTTCTTTCCTTTTAATCCCCATTCCCACCCCATCCCCCTAATTTTGCCTTTACAGCCCTTCCTTTCCCCTGCCAGACTTCTTCCTATTTTCAGATCTGTTCTCTTGTGTGGCCTACTGTGCTTCATCTAGTTTGTCTTTGATGTCATATGCCTGACATAATTTATGCTCCAGCAAGTGTCATAAATCAGTGGGTATACAACTGAGGATAGCATCTCCCTTTTCTTCCTTATAGCATTAGCACTCATAAGATTCTCAGGTTGAGTGCTGAGTGCTCCTCCAATCTTTGGGTATAACAACAGACATTTAAAAGACAGTTTGAAGCTTGTCCTCATAACTAAACTTTCATAGTCTGCTCTTCCCCTTGGACCTATGCTCCTCCCCTTTCATAGTTCTTATTCTGGTTTACAATAGCAGGAACGTATTCCTTTCTGACAGGCAAACCTTAAATCCAATCAAAAAGCTGTTGGTTGACTTGTGCTCTGGCAAGTATCATAGATCAGTGGGCATACCACTGAAGAAGGCATCCTCCTTTTCCTCCCCCATCAGTTTTAGTGTTCATCAATCTTTGAGAGAGGTATAGATCTTCTCGAGAGATCTCCTTTCATGGTGAAATGTTGAGACAAATCCAATGTAATTCTTGTGTAAGTATACATATCTGCCGTGAAATCTTACATATAACAACTCTGTCATTGGACCCAGGGATATTAAGCATTTGTGACTTGCTGCCTTATTTGTCTGAAAACATTACTATGAAAATAAATGATTGCTTAATTGGATTTTGCATGCCCTGCACAATGTTCAACACACTATTGACCTCACAAAGTCTAGCATTCGCTAAAGGCACCAAGATCCTTGGAGGCAAGGGATTGACAGCCACAGTAGTGTTCCTATGCTTAAGGGGAACACAGGAAAGGGTTCAGGGAAATGCCACTGGGTCCTTGTACATCATCGGAGAGGAGGGCCCAGAGGAGAGTCTGGCATGCACATTAAAGGATTCTCCGGGGATTGGGGGGGAGGCACTGGGGGATGGCGAAGGAGGGGTGAGGGAAGGGGGAGCAGGGGGGTCGGGGGGAAGGAAGGAGGGAGGGAACCGGTGTACCTATTAAATTTGTATGAGCGGAAATAATAACAAAAAATTTAAAAAAAGAAAATAAATGATTGCTATTTTAATTACAAATGTCTACATATGATTTCGTGCTAGAGAGATGACTCAGGGGTTAAAGCCCTTGCCTGAAAAGCAAAGGGACTGAGTTCAGATCCCCAGATTACAGTAAGATGTCAAATGGGTGTGGCAACCTGCCTGTAATTCTAGCCCTGGAAGGCAGGGCCTGGGAATCCACAGAGCAAGCTGGCAGGCCAGACCAGCTCTAATGGCATGTGCTGGATTGAAGACCAAAGCCGACAATAAGGTAGAAGAACAACCAAGAATGTTTCCCAATATCACTCTTGTGCCTCCACACATTCAAGTTTACTCACATATATACATCGGCACACACATGTGCATCCATCCACATGCAAAACACACACATGCATGCACACCCTATACACACCCCATTCATACATATATGAAAGAAAGAAAAATGAAAAATTACAAACCTATCAAATAAAGCCTTACTCAGTATTCTGAAATGTATTTATCTATTTTATTTTCCTTGTGTATGTTTGTATGGAATATGTGCAAGTGTGTGGATGGGTGCATGTGTATATGAAGGCCAGAGGGCAACATAGGTATTCATTTGTGATGACTTTTCCACCTTACCATCGTGAGCCAGCCGGCTTGCTCTGGGGATTCCCAGGGTTTACCTTCAGAGGTTGGAATCATCCACAGGCTGCAGCACCTCTGATCCTTTTATGTATGAGGCAAGCACTTCAACAAACACAGAGCCATCTCCCCAGTCCCTGATGTAAATTATATGTATCATATATACTCGGCCTTTTCTTTTTCCAAGGTATTCTCTGAGCTTCAGGAACACTGAAGGGTTCTCTAAGTGCTGTCATCTGTCAAGAACCACTGGAGAGGGATATTTCATTCCACAGGAGCTAGGAGGCAGAACCAGACAGGACGAGGACACTGCTTGAAGAAATAGCCACATAGGTCCTAGGGCACTGTTACTTTTTGTTTATACAATTTTGTCCCTGTTTTGTTTTGTTATTGTTGTTGACTTGGTTTTGGTTTGTTTGCTAAATTAAAGATTTTTTTCTTGTCTGTATATTGAGGAAAGAAATCCTATTGTCTGTAAAATTTGAACACTTGGACTCCATTACAGTTTTGGAATCTTGCCCAAGAATTAACTCTTTGAATTTCACTATTCAAAATAACTTCAGTGTTATGATATCCAACATCCTTTCTTATTTAAACGTTACGAGGTTCTGTGCACACATTTATTACAAATAATATCTGTGAAAGTGATTCAGTTTCCACATCTATAAACATTTCCTTTGTGATTTTGAACTGTCCCTGAATTCTTCTTTCATCTCTAATGCAAACTTTCTTTGCTTATGTCTCATTTTCTGAAGTCTTTCTAAGCAGCAAGAAAAAATTCAACTACTTGTCAGGTAGTTGCCTAACAAACCATTTCTACACTTAGTGACTTAAAATATTGGTAACAGCAATATTTGCTTTCTCATGAATCTGAATTGGGCAGGGCTTAGCAGGACAACAGTCTCTGCTCCACTTCTGCTGAAAACACATGAAGCTGGAGCAGCCAGAAAACTGAACCTATCTGAAGACTCCTCACTCATCTGCCCGGGTGAGTACCAGAAGCTCAAACAAGAAGCTCTTGAGCACCTGGAGCCCTCCAGCATCTTTCTATTCACAAGTCTTCTTACATGGCCTTATTTCAGAGTAGCTAAATTCCTTACATGTTGCCTGGTAATTCCCAGCGTACATAATCAGATTGAGATAGAAAGAAACTGGAAGCATCTGTAGGCAGTCATTTTGCCTTTCCCACACATTTGCAAAGTCATACCATGCCAGGTAGGTCTAATTATTAGACCTCATTAAAAGTCACTCACGAGGAAGGGAAGTTAGAGTAAATTTTTAAAAAAACATGGAAAACATGTTAAGGAATTAAAGAGCGTTTTTTAAGTCACAGCTAAGGGACTCGATGTTTATGAATAGCTTAATAAGATGTTTGTCTCTCATGCCTCACAGCACGGATCTGTTGAGGAGACTGCTGCTCCACCTCTAAGGACTTCTGCTTTAGGCAGTATGATGGACAGATCCAGAGTTCACAACATCAGTCCTCCTGATGGTCCCCTTGGAAGCCAAGGGGAAGAATGTTCTATACTGATCTCAGTTCTGTCTGAAGCTGGAAAGGATGGCCACATCGCCGACAACCTTAATTCAGAGAATCAGATCTTTCATCCAAACTCCATCAGCTGAAAATACACCAAAGAACAGATTAGCATTTTTTTAGGGTAGCACTTCATGCAGGGTAAAACCTGCACTCAGTGACTAAAGTTAAATAAATACAGCGATGTCTGGGTAAACATATTGTGGCAAAGATGATTGCAGATTCCACATGGACTTCTGTCAGAATTCCAGAGGCAAGAAAGACTTCATCCCCTAACATCTGAGATGGTAACTTCAAGGTTTCTTTGTAATAGTGCCTTGCTTCTTATTTTTTATTTTCAAATACTTACATCACATTGTGCTCCGTGTCATAATGTATCCAAGGTTAGCATCAAACAAATATGATTTTTCTAAAAATTGCATGGATAAAATGGATACAATCAGAAAATGGGCCATGTCTGTAGTGACTGCTTCCTAGCCCAATGTTCAGGCACTTCTAAATTCACATGGGTATCTATCTACTTTTTAAGTCTAACTGAATCAAGAAGTTCCAGGTTCAGTGAGACATCTTGTCTCAGAAAATAAGGAAGAGAGTGTGATGGTTGGTGTTAAGTGTCAGTGTAAAGAACTGTCCTTGGCATATCAGTGAGGGATTTTTTTTAATCCTTTGGTAAGCCTGTGAGAGATTGTATTGATTAGTCCAACTAAGGTGAGAGCATTCAGCTTCCAGTCATCAGCACCTTTCCTAAGCCCTGAACCGCATGAAACATAAAACGCGATCTGAGGACCAGCAATCATGTTGCCTGTTTCCTGATTGGAAACAATATGACCATCTACCTCGAGCACTGCAGCCTGGACTTCCCCACCATGACAGAATGTATCCTCTAACTGTTAGTCAGAGTAAACCCTTTCTCTTTAAATTACTTTTGTTCATAAATTTTATCACAAAAAAGAGAAAGTCACTAAGAAGGAGAGTGATCAAAGAAGGTACTTAATATCAACCTCTGGTCCAACATACACCTGTGCATATATGCACACACACACGACTGTTATCAAAGCCAATAATTATGGATTTATTTAGGTGGTGCTGCAATACATCAGACCAATGCACAAATCTATCCTTATAATAAGACTCTATTTTAACAGCTTTTTATCTCTGGCCAGGGGGTGACATCCAATACCCATCAGGATGGAGCCAAGGGCATTGCAGAAGCAGCAAAACTGAAAAAAATCAACAAACCATAATTCACAACATCAGAGACTCTATATCAACCACCTGGAATCAGGTCTGCCTAATCTCTCCCCATCCTGAAGCTCAGGGAAATTTGCGGAAGAGAGGGCAGTAAGATTGTAAGAGCACAAGGATGGGAGGAGTCATGATATGCAAGATACTCCACACAAGTTAGGGCCAAAGCAATTATAATAGGACTGTGCATGATCTGCGCAATGACTAACATATCATTGACCCCCTCAAAGTCTAGCATGGACTAAAGGCACTAGGATCCTTAGAAGCAAGGGATTAACAGTCACAATAGTGTTCCTTTACTTAAGGGGAACACAAAAAAGAGTTCTAGGAATTGCCACTGAGTCCCTACACCTCATCAGAGAGGAGGACCCAGAGGAAAGTTTGATATACATGTTAAAGGCTGCTTCAGAGATGGGGGAGGGGGCACTAGGAGAAAGGAGGGGGGAAGAAGGGGAAAAGAGGGGAGGGAGCAGGGAGATCCAGGGAGGGGTGGAGGGAGGGAGGGGACAGGGGTACCTATTATGTTTGTATGAGCGGAAAAATAGAAAGAAAGAAAGAAAGAAAGAAAGAAAGAAAGAAAGAAAGAAAGAAAGAAAGAAAGAAAGAAAGAAAGAAAGAAAGAAAGAAAGAAAGAAAGAAAGAAAGAAAGAAAGAAAGAAAGAAAATATAAGCAGTCTTCTACAATAGCAGTAGAAGACCTCCACAGTAGTAAAATAGACAACAACCACCCAGAATGCAGAGTACCAGTGATCCTGCAATGCTCACTTGGAATCAGACCAACTAAATCTTTCCCCATCCTAAGGCTGAAGGAACCTTGTGGAAGAGGGTATGATAAGAGTGTAAGAGCCTAAAGATGGGAAGGTCCACCATTGAACAAGACATGCACTCAAGGCAGGGCTGCTACAGCCAGGGACTCACTGCAATGAGACTTGTTCTTACTATACCTACATGATGACCGACATACCAACATGTACCCATAGACTATTGAGTATCTCAAGAGAAATAATTACATGCAATGGGAACCTTAGGGACTAGGGCTAGACAGGTAAAGGGGAGTGCCCCATCAGTAGATATGTTTAAGGAAGGGCCACTTGATTTGCCACAAAGGCCTGAACCCCCACTGGAGCAGGTGATTCAAAAGGAACCCTGGGACTCATAAAAGCAGACAAACAGGAAGGTGGGAGGGAATTGGATGGATTGATGAAGGAAGAGGGGGGAGGGAGAGAAGAGGCAGAAAAAAAGGAAGGGGGAAGGAAGAGGCAGGGATAATTATTCAATATGCTTGTAAAGCTAGCAAAAAATTTTTTAAAATTTAAGAAATAAAAAAGATTTTTGCCATAAAAAAGCATGAAAAAAATCCAATTTAATTTTTTATCAGGGTAGTAAAAATTAAAACAATAAACCACAATAATAACTTAAAACACAACAATAGTTTTAGCTAATTTTTAATTGATCCATGCCAAGTGTTAGTAAGAATGTGAAGGAACTGAAACTTTCCTATTTTTCTGAAGAACAATGTTAAATCAAATAAAAAATGAATAAATTTTTAGATTACCATAACTCGTGACCCAGAACATTCATTCCTAAATATTTTCCAAGGGCGAAATGGCATATGTCCACTAAAAACTTCTATAAGAACATGTATAACACCTTTTAATATGAATATAACCTAAATAACTATCAATTTGAAAATGGTTAAAAATTGTGGTATTTGTACAGATTGATAAATACAATTTGATATAGAAAAAGAACTTGCTGATATAAGCAATATCATTGTAAACTTCAAAATTATGACTTTGAGGGGGAAAAGTTGAACACATAGGAATACCTACTTTGTAAATTTATGTGATATTTAAGACTAGGCGAAGCAAGTCTACTAAATAGTGGAGCCATGATTCTGTCCCAAGCTATCAGACTAGGTGTATAAATGTGGAACAAGGAAGAAGAACTGTGGCTAAAATGAGGTAAAGCAGTCTATTCTCCATACTTCATTATTTCAAATGGCCACACATAACCTTTATTAAGTATAGTAGTTACTTTCTTTTTGCACTGTGAGACAATACTCAAGCATAATTTAAAGAGAAAAGGAGAAATTTATTGGGCTTACAGTCCCAGAGGGAGAATATATTCCGTTTGGCAGAAAAGGTATGGCGGGCAGCAGAAGTTGGACTTAGGTCACACCCATCTTCATGGAGGCCGAGAGAGCAAGCTGCTACGCAGACTACTAGTGGAAGAAGACTGGGGCTAACCAACCTCGAGGACCACCCCCCTGTGACATTACGTCCCCCCACCAAGACACGTCCTCTCAAAGCTGCCATGACCTTTCCAAACATTAACATCAACTAGGCAGACACATGAGTTGTAGGAGACGACTCATATTCAAACCATGACACTAAGTATAATTTATCAAGAGTAAAATGTACTTATCACATATATTTTTGGTAAGCTTTATAATAAGCACATAACATGTACAGCAGGCATGTATCTATTATAGCCATGGATTATTATCAGTCTCAATCTCTGTCCAGAAGCAACTACTATTCTAACTTAATTCCGCAAGCAAGTTCAACACTATTAAAAGGAATATAACACAATGCAGCACTCAACAATGTCAAAGTTCACAATGTATGGCATTAAACAAAAACCAGGCATGCAATAAAAACAGGTATAATGATTCCCACCAGAGAAGGTCATAAATAGAAATAGATATAGGTGAGACAAGAAGTTAAGAAATTAAGGAAAATAAGAGTTTGAAAACAGTTAACGTAAGTATGCTTTCTGTGGAAAAAACATGAACCTGAAGAGGAAGAGAAAAGAAGATATTAGAGAGAGAAAGAGAGAGATTGAATAAAGCATTTTATAAGGATGAGAAATCAAAACCAAAATGCAACTATGTTTGCTAATAACTAACAATTCCAAACACAAAATTATAGGACCAAAAGGAGATATGAATCCCAGGAAGAGAAATCTCAACATTTTTCCTCAGTAATTTATATGTGAATTGTCAGAAAAATGTATAACGTCATATAACATTGAAAACAGTTTCAATTATAAAATATCCACTACAACAAGAACAGAATACAATGTATCTACAACATTTATATGAAAAGGCCACATTGCAGACTTTAAAAATCTTATGGGTTTGTTCTTTGATCCCAAAAGAATCAAATCAATATCGATAAAGTATAAGTAGTTAAGAAGATACCCACTGTCAACTTTGGTCTACCTCCCACCACACACACGTGTATATGTACATCCTCATACATATGCATACCTACACACATGCAAATGGGTGTACACACACACACACACACACACACACACACACACACACACATGTTCAAATGCAGCTAAAGCAGTAGAGTATGATGTATTACTTCAAATTTTGTCCTAGCAAGAGAAAAAGGTTCTCAAATCTATGATTCGTTTCCACTTTAAGAAACTAGAAAAGAAATAACAAATGAAAAACAAACCCTGCATGTAAATTATATTTTGGTTGATCCAATAAAATGATCTTTCGTTCATTTTGAGCTGATAGTCTTAAATGGTTTGCTTCTCTTCAGACCATAGGTTTTGTTATAAACACTGTTCTACATTCTGCAGTTTTTCCACATAGGCTGTTTCACTTAACACCAGAGCTACAGAGAAACTTTAGAGGATTTCGATGATTTAATTTATGACCACAGGAAAATGCCATTCAAACATCTGCCTCCTCCAGAATAGTTGGATTTGTTTTATTTTCTCTGCATGGCATGAATATTTATTTTGGTCATACAAGAAAACATCATGAAAAAGCTTCTCATAACTTTTGGGTTGTGTGAGATCAATTCGTTTTTTTTTTTTTAATTAGGAGGATATTTATTGTCACAAGAAAAATTTCAACAATATCTGCCTACATGACTAGCTTTATCCTGGAGAACATTTTAATGTGATCTAATTTTTAATTTTATTAGTTTCCCATAACTTTTTATTTATTTATTTATTTATTTATTTATTTATTTATTTATTTCTTCCATTCATACAACTTTGATAAGTACCCCATTCCCCTCCCTCCCTCCACTCCTCCTTGGATCCCCTTGCTCCCTCCCCCCTTTTCCTTTTCCTTTCCTCCTCTCTCCCTTTCTCCCAGTGCTCCCCCCCCTCAATTCCTGGAGCATCCTTTAGTGTGCATGTCAAACTTCCCTCTGGGTCCTCCTCTCTGATGAGGTGTAAGGACTCAATGGCATTGCCCAGAGCTCTTTTTTGTGTTCTCCTTTAGTATAGGAACACTATTGTGGCTGTTAATCCCTTGCCTCTAAGGATCGTAGTGCCTGTGATCCATGCCAGACTTTGGGGGGTTCAATGATATGTTGGTCATTGCGCAGGTCATGCACAGGACCTAACTTGTATGGAGTATCTTGCATATTGTTGCTCCGCCTCCTCTTCCGCAAATTTCCCTGAGCTTTAGGATGGGGAGAGATTAGGCTGGCCTGGTTCCAGGTGGTTGATGTAGAGTCTCTGATTTTCTGAATTATGGTTTGTTGATTTTTTTTTTCAGTTTTGCTGCTCCTGCACCTCCCTTAGCTCCATCCTGATGGGTATTGGATATCATTCCCTGGCCAGAGATAAAATGCTGTTAAAATAGAGACTTATAAGAGTAGATTCAAAGGTAGATGGATAAGAGTAGGAGACTACTGTGAGGGGGTGGGAGGTGAATCTCCCATTTGCAGGATGGTTACTTTCTATCGACTCTCCTTACTGGTCACTTGCAACTGATGGGGTATGATCTCACCAGAAAGGGAGGGCATAGAGTCTGGCAGAGATCAATTTGCTTTAATGACTTATGAGATCAAGCAGAAATGGAGAACACAAATACATTCAGAGAAGTAGTAAGACAGAACAGGTGTAGCTTAGGTCTATTACTCCTTAAAAAATTTAAATTCAACTACTATATAATATCATCAGTTAAAAAAGGAAGATGAGAGGTAAGAAAAGATAAGGCAAGAGATTATTGTCCCCCAGTTTTTAGGAATCACCTTTTTCCTCCAATCCCAAACCGTTGACTATCTCCTTAGTAATCATTTAAGTTCAGCCCTGGCTAACACTTTCTTACTGGCAGATCCAGTGTCTCTTTCTGTCATTCTGTCTGAGTTATCACTGCCTTTTCACAGCAATTTCTACTATGTAGCAGGTTGGGTGCCTACTTAACATTGTGTTGATAAACTAATCAGAAGATGTCACAGTTTGAACCTTTCGCTAAATTAAAGTTAGCCTTAGAAATTATTTTTTCAAAGATCCACTGAGAATTATGGGGCTATAATTCCATCTTGAAAGCTATTTGTGGGTCATGCTTCACTTCTCATGGTTTATGACTTAAACCCAGGCCCTAGATGGAATTATGGCCCAGCAGTCACAGAGACTGCTATTTATCATCTGTTTATTTTACAACCAAGCATCAAGGATACTTTTTATGCTCCAAAAAGCACACAAAAAAAAAAAAAAGAGAGATGAAGAAAGAGAAGGAGAAGACAGGGCTATTCCACCAAAGTTAAAGTTGTGTTCACCCAGTGCTGAAAACCAAATGTCAGACACAGACTGCACATGCTATCTCCATGACAGCAAACATCTGGAAGCATCTTCTCCTTGAAATAACATCTCTCATGATTGTCCTGCATCTTTCTGGAGCAGAGCTGAGATTATGGAATGGAAGGGACTCCATGTCCCTCTTCCTTCCCTTCTCTGCCCACTGTGTGCTGATAACAAGCTCTCTGGTGGGAGGCTCCAAGCAGCTGGATCAGAGGTCAGGCAGGGTCATTGCATGTTCCGGCAGACTGCCTGGTTCCATCCATCGGTCCCTGCAGTGTGCATTGTGAGGGACACTCCTTGATCTCGCCCTGCTGTCACTGGGCTCTGCAGTACAGTTGGGGCTGGACCTTTGCAAACATTCTAATTTGATGTATAATTAATATAACTGCAATTCGAAGCATACAGCTTCTGGGACTAATTAACGACCTGAGTCTCCATGGTAGCCTGCATTCCTTTCTTATCAGCACTGGGAAGACCTTCAGTCTTAGAAACAATCAGTCTCCCACTTAATACTGTGACATAGCCAAGAGGCAAAGATCATCTTTCCATCCAATGTGCAAAAATTCCATCTGTGTGTAATCACTTCCCTCAGGGACTAAACTTCTCTTGGAAGGGTCTTGCTAAATTAGTCCCTCGTGAACTTTTACATTTCCATATGGGCCCAGCAAGATCTTATTGCAGGTGAAGAAATAAAGACAACCAGTCAGGGCTCACTGGGCGTCCACAGAATGGACGGCATTGTTCCAAGGGCTTGAAGTTGATCTGAAGGAAAATAAAAGCCTCTGCTTTCCTTTCAAAAACCTTGCAATGCAACAATGAAGCACATGCAATGAGAATGGATGACAGGACAACCTCCCTGTGACCTGGACTCCTAACGGAGTATTTTCAAAGCCCAGGTGAGTTCACTATGTGTACACACCAACCAGTCTGCAGCGGCACTGTTCCATTATCCGTTCTGATGATTTCTCTTCAAGCTTCTAACAGTCATGCATGTGCTGTCTGGTCCTTCCTGTTCCACAAACAGTGACATCGCATGCAGTGCCAGCTGTGTTCCTAGGACATGATGGTAAATGTCAGAGTGGACAGATTTGGCCACATTAAGGCACCTGCTCACCGGGGCTGCTTCAGCTCTGGAAAAATAGATATTGTGGTTATCAGTGACCTTCTCGTGGTCTACATGTTCCAGTATGACTCTACCTATGGCAAGTCCCACAGCATGGTCAAGGCTGAGAACAGAAAGCTTGGCATCAGTGGGAAGGCTATCTCCATCTTCCAGCAGCGAGATCATGCCAACACCAAATAGGGTGACATGAGCTTGAAAAAGTAGACTTCAAAGACAATGCAAAGTATGTTGTGGAGATCACTGGTGTCTTCCCTACTGTAGAGAGGCTGGGGCCCACCTGAAGGATAAAGCAAAAGGATTATCATCTCTGCCCCTTCTGTTGATACCCCCATGTTTGCGATGGTCATGAACCCCAAGTATGAAAGCATACTTAAGACCATCAGCAATGCTTCCCACATCTCCAGCGCTTAGACTGCTAGCCAAGGTCATCCACGACATCTTCATTATTGTAGAAAGCTCACAACCATAGTCTACAAACATCACCACTACCCAAAACACTATGGATGGTCTCTCTGGGACACTGTGAGAATGAGCGGAACATCAAGCACTGGCACGGCCAAGACAATAGGCAAGGTCATTCCAGAGCTGAACTTGAAACTCGCCAACATGGCCTCACACATTCCTACCTGTAATGTGTCTGCCATGGATCTGATGACATAAGAAATATGGTGAAGCAGGCATCAGAGAACTCCCTGAAGGTACTCTGGACTTTAAAAGGAACCATGTTGTCTCCTGAGACTTTAACAGCGACACCCACTCCGCCACAGTTGATGCTGGGGCTGGCATTGCCCTTAAAGTCTACTTTGTTAGGCTCATATCCTGGTGTGACAATGAATTTGGTTATAGCAACAGGTTAGTGGACAACATGGTCTACATGGCCTCTAAAAAAGAAAGGTGCTCTAAGACATTCTACCACACCATTACAGCAAGAACACAAGAGGAAAGAAGAGGTCCTTGGCTACTGGGAAGTTCCCACTCCCCCCACTTTTCCCAGCACATTTGAGTATTTCCTCTAGAGTTTTCATCCCAGATTCCCAGAAAGGAAAGGGTTTAGGGAGCTCTACTATCTCACATATCATCAATAAAATTCACTGCAAATCCTTCTTCAAGAAAAATCATGTGTATGAAAGCAGAGGACAACTTTGGGTGTCATGTTTTGTGAGCTATCAACCATTTTTACTTCTTAGTTTTTTTTTGTGTGTGTGTAGGTAGGTAGGTAGGTAGGGGTGTAGAAGAAGGCAATGGGTGTGTGTGTGTGTGTGTGTGTGTGTGTGTGCACTCGTGCCTGTGGAGGCCAAGGTTGACATTGGGAATCATTGTCTTGGATTGATATGCTTTGGGGTTTCCCAAGCTCTGCCTTTCAAGGCAGGAAGTGCAGGCTGCTTCCATTTCTGACTTTATATGGGACTTGGGATCCTAACTCAAGTCCTATTGCTTGTGAGGCAATGACTTTAACCCCTGAACCATCTCTCCAGTCCTCCTTTTTTCTCATAGACCTGTAACTTGCCAAGTAGGTTAGTCTGATTGACCTGTGCACTCCAAGGATTCACCCATTCTCTGCCTTCCCAGCACTGTGATTATAAGTGCACTTCACTAATCCCAACATTTTTTAATTTGGATTCTGCCCTTGTGCTTGCAAGGCAAACATTTTTTTAACTATGGTATCTCTTCAGCCCAGCACTTTTCTTCTTTAAAATTGTATGCAAAATACATAAAGGGATCTAGCATGGAGCAGGACAGTGTAGTTAATAACATTGAAACTAGAAAGGCTTATGCCTTGCTTGTTACCAATAGAATTTAAGGAAGTGACACTGCATGATTTCCAAAACTAAGTCTTTAGAAGTGATAAGACTCTGCCAGAGTGTTGAGCCACCACATAAGGGATTTGACTTCCATGGAGTCACAATCTGAGAGGAAGCACAAAACAGCCAGTGCAGAAAGACTGTATCCAGAGACTCTAAGGTCATATGCAAAGAGGAAAACAAGCCTGGTGCCCTCTTACCTGCTCTAGCCACCTTCCTGTTCCAGTGTCACAACCACAGAGTTAGACAAAAGATTTCAAGCCAAAGTCACCTAGCCAACCCTTTCTCAAACACCTGATCCACAGAAATTATGACAGATAAAGTGATTGGGATTATTTCTAGTCACTAAATATCAGCATAATTCATTAGACAGTAAAGATTATTATAGTGGATCTTAGCATTATCAGTTCTTAATATGAAAGGAACAAGGTCTGCAGTCAGCTCCTCAGAGAATTTCAACCCTTTGGAGAGTTAACATCTATTTCATCCAATGTTCTCAAGAGAGACTAGACAAGGATTATTCAGTATTGTCCCAATACAACATCATGCAAGAGAATTGTGTTCCCTGCAGATTCCTGTTGAAACCTTAACTCTGAGTGTGACGTATTCAGTGATAAAACCTCTAGGAAGTGCCTGGAATTAACATAAGAGTCCGGCAGTTGACAGGATTATACTCTAAAAAAAAGAAGACTCTGTCTCTCCCTCACTCTTTCCCCACCTTCTTTCTCTCTGTTTATCATGTTAGGATATGGTGAGAAGGTGGCTGCCTCCAAGCCAGAGGTAGAGCCTTCATCTGAAATCTACTAGGTTGGCATCCTAATCATGGACACTTAGCCTCCAGTGGTAAGAAATAAATGTATGTGATCTAGGTCACCCATCATGACATTTTGTTATGAATGATCAAGTTAGTGTATTTATATATCTATACATATGATACACATAATAAAATAATTTGCAAGTTAAAGTAAATAAATTTAAGCATTTCTACTTTAAAGCCCCAAAATCTAGAAAGACAGAAGATTAAACAAGTATCTATCAAATAAACTAATTCAGAATTTTCCTGTGTACTTGCATTTGTAGCAATATTTTGGGGAAAGTAATTTCTTTATCATTATAACTGGTAATGATATTACCAGCTGTATAACAAAAGCTAGTTTTAAATATATAATCATAATTGGCCAAAATTCAGAGAATAAATGGCTATGGAGTGCTCAGCCTTCAACAGGACATCTAAATCAAGCGCCACCCAAAGGTTTAGGGAGACTCGGAGAAGGCAGAGTAGTAAGAATATAAGAGCCTAAAGTGGGATGAAGGACAGGGTGATGTAAGACAGTCTTTTCTGGACATAACAAAGCTGCTGCATCCATAAACTCTTCAAGTTTGTCTAATTCCTGCACAAAGTTTGGTCTATCAACACTTCAGCATGGAAGGGACAAAAATCTCAAGAGACACTACACCTCCCTGAGATTATTGAAGATTAATGTTTGATGGGAGACGAGGAGCTACATGATGATATATCATCCTTGCTCCAGCAACTGCTCAGGCACATAACCCCAGTGAAGCTAAATTTGGCCACATGAAAAAAAAATAGACAAAGCAGGAAGGAGACTAGTTGGGAAAGACATCTACTTTTGGAAAATGAGGGGGGATGAAATTGTACATTAATGGGTGAAAATGACATAAGTACATTGTATTCATGTATGAAACTGCCAAAAAATAAAATATGAAAACTAATCCAGCTAAATATCTAGGTTTGTTTATAATCCTTCCATATCAGCATTATTAATTATGTTCAACCTGACCCTTTGTGGATGACCTCAATTTGAAATGCTCAATATATTTTGTCACTTTGGACTGGTACAGTGAAGGACACATCGTAATTATTTTCATAGGTCTATAAACTAATGCAATTTTTTGAAGGGAGATTTTATTTCTTTGCTCAAGAGTATTATGAGGATTTATATATCCCTCAACCTATGCCCAAGTAATAAGCCAACATACAGAGAAAGTTTTCTATACTCTGATATTGTTTACAATAATATTTGTCATTTGAAGACAAAAAGAGTGTTCATTGTAAGGAAAACGGTTAATGAATCATTAATTATTAATAAGTTACTACTTTATAAAACATCACTCTATAGATGTGCAAATAAGACACTGGAAGAAAACATATACACTTGTCAAGTGAGCTACATAGTAGTAACAAACTATTGAACATTCCATTATCCCTGGCTATCATGCTTTTCACTGGACAAAGGAATGACCCAAAATCAGTTTGGATAATATGCTCACTGGAGAATCATGTGGTCATGAAGTTATGCAATCTGAAAGCTTCCAACAATCACTTATTTAATCATTACATAGCTCTAATCATAATTAAAGAAATTTGCCTTTTCAATTAAAGAAATTTGCCTTCTCATGACTTCCATCCATTCTTACCAGGTTTAGAAAATGAACTGATCAGAGTGAAATCTTCATAAACTGTGAGAGTGGTTACACATCATGATCTTAGTAGTTCTTCAACAATAAAACACACTCATTGTCTTTGCTAATATCTCAAATATCTCAAATTATCTTTTAAAGTGTTTTCAAATTCTACCTATCAGGTGAGAGACTTTTAGTTGTTCTTCATTGTCTGGAATATAATTTTGTAGTTTAGAACTTGAAACACTGGTAATTGGAGGCAAATGATTGTTTTCTCCCATTTCCTGACTTTTTCTCTATTTTTGTTTTTCACTGTTGACTGATTTTTTTTTCCTTGAGTTATAACAGGTGGAAGCCAAATGTAGAAATTTCCAAGTGAAGTGTGGTCAGAATCGGCCAGGGGTGGGAGGTGGGAAAAACTTGTTCTTTGGGATGACAACTATGTCATAGGATATTATCAGAATGATTCACATATATTTTGTGTGGAAACTGGAGCTGGAGGGAGTCAGTAGAGAAGGGAATGAGGCTGATTGTTCAGCCCCTTGTTTCCTGGGGACTATGGGCTTGGTTTGTGGTCAATGCTTGCGATGCTTTGGGGCCATGACTCAACTTGGGTGTACACTCTGGGTACTGGCCATTGTGCTGTGTCTCCTTTCAAGGCTGCATATTAGCCTTGAATTCTGGTGAATGTAAATTGGAACTAGTATAAAAGTAGACATTTAAAATAGGATGATTATTTTATCAGACACAATGGGGTCTTGCCTTAGTGACTGTTCATATATAAAAACATTGAAAAAATATCACTTGCTAAACTTTAAGGGAAATGTCTGGCATGTTGGTGTTTTTACATATTTTGTTAGGGGTTAGTTTACACAGGTGTATGAATTTGTCAAAACTCAGCATATATAGCTGAAATTTCCTTTTTACATCAAAAAATCCTTCAAACGGTAGACTCTATTGATAAGTACGCTAGAATGGAGAGAATAGTGCTTATGTCTTCAACTTATATTGAAATTTTTCACAGTAAGATGGAATGTGTGTGGGCCACAGGCTGGATATGCAGAAGTTCCAATGTGTCTACCCAAGAGTTGTGGTACAATCTCTGTGATGGTTCCAGAGGCTATTGCTGAACCTCCGTGTTCACAAAAGCTCCCAAGAGATGGTTTTATATGGATCTTCCCCAAGTCACTTCAGCAGAAGTAAAATTAGCAGTGGTAGAAACATACACAAAAATAAGCCAGCAAATGATATAAAAGAGAGCTTTTATTTTTTTCTCATACACACCAATAGTCAGTTTACCAAAACTCAGCTCAATATGTGGCTGTTCACTGTAGACTTCCTTCAGTTTTCCTGTATATTTACAAATTTTCATCCCAAAATACTGGCAGAAGAGCATGATTCCATCTGTTTTTGCTGATTTTAAAAAAATAAGCGAGTTGACAGTTTTTAATTTTTTTTTCTTCTGACTGGGAGAGAGTAGGTAGCAACAAAGCACTCCTCCCACGACTGCAGCTGGAGGGAAAAGATGTGTCACAATATTATGTCTTTAAAAAGTAGTGTGGAGAAGCACAGAGGCAGAGACTGCTAGAAGCATAGATAGTCCGCAGGAGAGGAGCGCACACAATGGAAAAGATACAGGCAGTTTTCCTCAAAGGGGGAGGGAGTATTCATCCAGGTCCTGTTGTAGGTAGAAGAGAAGGAAAATCCAAGGAGCTCTGCCAAACCCTGCGGGTTGGTATCAGAATGGCATCCAAATGATACACAGATTTTGGATAGTTTTGCACCTGGGGTGACACAGGACCCTGGAGGGCTGAGAAAGCATGGGAGAAGGCCATCTCTCCTAGCCTCATGGCTCACAGGAGCCAATCACACCAGAAGAAAGGACATACGACCACACCAGCAGGGCTCCTGGAAGAACACTTGGCAGATTTTAGATCAAGTGATGGGAGAAATAGGAGGAAGCTGGGCCGGGAGAGGACTCAGATCTTCTCATGCTACTGTCTCTCCTCCAAAACCCATGTGATGAAAGCTTAGTGCCCACTCATGGCTCTGCTGGGAGGTGATGAGTCTCTGTGGATACATCGACTAGAAGAAAGCCAGGTCATCAGTATGCTCTTGAGGATATTCAGACTGTCTTCCCTTCTTGTGTCTCCCCTTGCGTCTCGGCTATCATGATGGAGGTGAACAGACAATCCTCTGCCCATACAGCCCCACTGTGTCTCGATGGGAGTCAAGCAACTAATGACTGGGACAGTTAAAGTTGTGGGTCAAGATAAACTTTTCCTTCTTATAAGTGGATCATTCTAGCTGGTTTTGTCACAGTGATAGAAAACTGACCTACACCCTTCCACCACCCAAATATCCCAAGAACAGGGCTGATGACCCACAAGGTGAAGGTCTCCGTTGATACCAGGATTGGCTGAGTCCAATCACAGCCCTAGATGTAGTTTAGTTTAGCATCAAACTGATGGGCTACAACCACATCTGCCTGGCTGAAGAAAAGGCAAAGTCCCTCTAAGGGAAAGAGCAAGCAATCATAAGTAAGGAAATGTGAGTGAGAAAAGGTAGGAAAATGGGACCTACAACCAACACAAAGTGTACACAAAGTAATCCAGGAGTTGGTATTAGCAGAAAAAGACTTTGAGAATGTTAGTAGAAAATGTGGGTGGAAAAGAAAGATGCAAAGATGAAGAATCTCAACCGAGTGCTGAGATCATTTTTTAAAAGAGTAAACAGACATTCTGAGTTTATAATATTTGAAAGCAATAATTTAAAGGATAGGATTAAGCAGATTAGACATAATAGAGGTCATGTTGTTGAACTTGGAGATATGACAATAAAAATATTGATTGAAGACTGAAGAAAGAATGGGCAAAGTATGAGACATGCAGAACACAGATCAAAGGTCCAGCTCTCATGCAACTGGTATGCCAGCAGGCAAGGAAGTAGAGAATGGCGATATAGTCACATAAGTCCTCACAAACACCAAAATAAATTTATTTCACTTGAAGTGAAACATCTACTCCTGGTCATGCCCTTTAATGGTTAAGTATGACACTGGGAAAAAACTTTCCTCTTGTCTTCCATTTTCCTCATCTACAAAGTTGTATTAGTAATGTTAATTTCTCAGAACTTTTATAAAAATTGTATAGATAGATAGGTAGGTAGATAGATGGATGGAGAGATAGATAGGTAGATAGATGGAGAGATAGATAGATAGATAGATAGATAGATAGATAGATAGATAGATAGATAGATAGATAGATAGATAGGTAGATAGGTAGATAGATAGATAGGTAGATAGAATGAAGCTAGATAGCATGCAACTTTAAAATATACTCATGGTTATTGCTTCACTGTATTACCCTAGACTATTAGAGTAGACAAATATGTAATTTCTACCTCTAGTATATACCAGGATTAAAATTATCAATGAAAAAAATGAAAATTATAGTTCAGTTAGATTGTATCCTCTCTTCATTCTATAAAGTTTCTATTTTATCACATGTCCTCAGTATTTTCCCATTTCTGCAATGAACAGTATCTCTCCCAGAGATCTTTGACACAGTTAATTGAAAGGCACTGAAGTTTTCCCTTCTGAGATGACTTCCTGGGAGTTGCTGTTCCAGAGTGAAGAGAGGACACAAGACATGGAGTAGGAAATAGCTCCCTAAATTGCATCAGGAAGGGCTGGATCCATTTAAATCTTTCATCTTTTAGCTAAGTGAATGCCCAGAATTAGATAGGAAGGGTGGGTCTGAGCAAATGACATGTGACTCTGATATATAGGTGTATTTATAGGCACATATATATTTTAAGAGTTTTAATGGAACATGAGCCTGGGAAAAAATTTCTAGCGGAAGATTTGCAACTGTGGAAGTCAAATCTGCCAGATTTCTGTCAATCCATCCAGTAGAATTCTAAACATCAGTCCTCCAATCAATTTTTACTGTCGTCACTTTTTGGAATCTCTGTGGGGGAACGCATACATAAGTACAGGTGCGTGTGCACATATGATATAGAGCAGATAAAGGGTATCTTCTTCCATTGCTCTCCACTTTTATTATTAAGGAATGTTCCTGCAATGCTCTTCAAAAGGAGATGATGTGTGATAAAATGATGGTTTTCTCTTGTTTCCATGACCATATCAATGCCATGTTCACCAACCCAGCAGACCAGAAAGCTAAGGAATTTGGGGAGACAGTCTCTGCTTCCTTTGCCAGCCTAGGGGTCTTTCATCTCCTTTCTGATGATCTGCCCTCTGTTCTTTCTTAATCTCATGGAGAAATTAAGATTTCTAGTCACTCTGTGTGTGCTTTCAAAATCAAGCTACCCAGTACTGGATGACCCAGTTGTCTGTAGGGTATGCAGAGGTGGCCTGATGTGGGACATGTGATCTGATCCCTTCTTCATTATACACCACACCCTTTTCCTGCTAGTGCATCTGAAATAGTGCTTTTACCCAAGTGTACTTGCTATATGAGGCCATGATTATTGGGACAAATCATCCCAGGGAACTCAGCCTGCTGAGGATGAAGGAAAAACCCTTGACAAGGCATTAAAAGCATGTTTAAATAGTTCAAGCAGCAGCAGAAATACAAGATGAGAACCACTCTTTTGTATGAGGAGAGTTACGGCCTACTTCATAGAGAGTTAACCTCTAGTGGGATATTGAAAAAGAAATGAACTTGAGGATACAGTATGGGTGGAGCAAGGGCAAGTGAAAGAGGCAAACTGTTCCACTCAGACGAAAAGCATGAACTAGGCCAGCAAGATGACTCAGTGGGTAAAGGTGCCTGAGCACAAATCTGCAGACCTGAGTTGCTTGATACCTGGAGTCCACATGGTAGAAGGAAAGAACAGACTTCTGAAAGTTGTATGTATACTCCTGCATACTCTCTGTCTCTCTCTCTGTCTCTCTGTCTCTCTCTTCTCTATCTTGCTCTCTGTCTCTCTCTCCCTCTCTCTTTATATTTAATATATAATAAAATATTTTAAAAAGAAAAGCCTCTTTGACCAGCATGTCAGACCAAGTATGTTGAGAAATGTCTGTCAGACCAAGTATGTTGAGAAATGTCTGTCATTTTCAGAGATAAACAAGAAATACAGTACCTTAGACTAGAGGTTCTAAAGATTCCACTGTGACAGGATTGTCGGAAGTGCTATTAACTCACAGGTAGATGGCTTACCCAAGTTTCTGATCCAGGAGGGACCCAAGAATTGGCATTTCTAAGGAGTACCCACAACAGTGTTGGCCAAGGAAAGTGGTGTGGGAAGTACATGGATCCTGAATAATGGAAGGTGATGTCGTCATGCATTTGGCAACCTAAAGGGTTAGTTGTAGAGTGGAGGGATGGTCTACCAGCTACAGATGAGTGGAAGCATGACCTGAGGTTGTTCTATTATGTGGCTGATTAAGGATGAGTACTTGCCAGGGTTTTCTATTCACCTAGGGAGGAAGTCAAAGATGCAGAAACAATTAGCTTCTCTTGGTGACAAATTGAACACAGAACAGAGGATGAAGAGAACTTTACAGTTTCTTCTTAGGTGACTAGATAGATTTTTAAGCATCGCAGGAAAAAATCATTCAAGAAGAGGAGCAGGAGGGAAACTGTCACAGGCAGATGCAGGAGCCAACTTGACAATTGAAGGTTAGAACTCTGGACACATTTGTAGAGAATTAATAGTTGAGTTAAACCCAGAGCAAGCCTTCAGATTGTCTAGTTGATGTGAAAAACCCAGTCCATGGTGGATATGACTAGTCCTTGGGCAGGTGAATAAAACGAAGGGAACTAGTCAAGGAAGTGGGCATTTCTCAACATACTTGGTCTGACATGCTGGTCTAGGTAGGATTGTCCCCCTCTCAGCAGTCCTGTGGATATATGGATATGGTGTGGCCAGTTCCATTGTCTCTTGATGTTGGTATGAGCTCTCTTGTCAGTCTGCACAAGGAACTTTAACCAAGAGTTGTAAGCCAGAATAAAGCCCCTTCCTTGTCCCCTTAAGCCATTTAGTGATGAATTTATTGGCAATATGCACAGGAACTACAACATATGGCCATGGTCTTTGAGATTGGCATTAGGTGCCCAAGAAACAGAAATGAACAGTTGTCTCTGGACACACTGGCTGGAGCACTGTTGATGGAATGAAGACGAAGTTTGGTGTGTAAAGAAAGCAGAGCTAAAAACACATTCAAGGAGTACCAAGATGGTAAGGTGGGTGACTGACATGGATTGAAGGAGGGCAGAGGTGAGGCTGGGTATAAAGACAAAATCTTCCTCTGGCTGGCATCGGTTCCTTTCTGCTCCCAGCGTGAGATTCCCAGGGGAGATTCAATTCTCAGGGTCCATTCTTCCCATAGTTCTGACAGCCAGCGTAGTGAGAGAGGTACTGTCTGGTATCAGCACCCCACTTCCTGTTTTACTGTTTGGCTGCAAAAGAAGTGGACTGTGGAGGACTGCGGGTGGAGGACTGAGCTAGTGAAATGCTTGTGTAGGGCACTGTAACTGCAGAGGGTAAGTCCGGGGTGTCTTGGGGGGGAATGATAAACTAGATAACCTATTGGAGAAAGAGGAGGTGGACAGAAGGAAGCAGAGGCAGATCATGGGGCACAGAACCAGCAGCAGACGAGGGCATGGGAAAGCCCTTGCAAAGAACCTGGTGAGGTTGGCCAGGTCCCCTGCCCAAAGCTTGCTAAAAATCCCTCCCGCAAGTCCCAGCACATGACTGTAATCCTAGCTGCTCAGGAAATTGAGGCAAATGGATTGCAAGTTCAAGGCCAATCTCTGCAACTTAATGAGACCCTGTCTCAAAGTAAAAACTTGGAGAAAAAAAAAAAAAGAAAGAAAGAAAGGCTGGGGATATTGCTTAATGGTAGAACATTTACCTTACTACACAAGGCCCTAGTTTCAATCTCCATTACAGAAAAAAAAAAAGTGCAGTGTAGAAACATCTGCTATGTGGGTTCATGAGCTATTCAAAACCATCAGCCTTACACAAACACCAATCTGGCTTGGAATGAAGCTCAACATTTGAAGTTGACAATTCACCTTCTTCGCCATATGTTACCTTTGGATTTCCACAGCATTCCAAGGTCCCCTTAGGGGACCAAGGTTGGCCACAATCAAGCAAATATACATACACATATAGTTTTGTGCCTGGGGCTCAGAAGCAATTTCCAAGGAGAATTTCTAAAGCTGTTTTGAGCATTATATAGCCAGTTGAGATGACGGATTCATTCCAAGCACATAGCAGAACTTCATAATGAAAGTCACAGAATTACACTCCACTTTGTCCACTCCTGCATGCCTAGCACTTCTGGGGTCCACAGGACACATGAAGGAGTGAAAGGCTTGGGCTTCTGCTCTTGTTAAACCCTGCTAGGCTCACTTCCAAACGGATCCTGCTGGAGGGAGATGCCTGGCATTCATTCCATTCTATTGTTAAAATCTTTCCATATAACTGTACTCACACAGTCTTACCCAGACAAGTTAGTATAACACAAGACTAAGGTGCTTAGGAATCAGACAGACAGTGGTCTGAGTCCTGAGTGGTCACCTGTGTGACCTCGTGCCAAGAGCTCAACTTCTCTGAGGCTCTGTTCTACCATAATGATAATAATAATACCTCTAAGGTTGATACAAAGATTAAACGAGCTATGTGTATGAAACTCTTGGTACTTTAACCTGAACAGAGATTGAGCTCTCGTTGCTGTCCAGATAGAACAAACTGAGACCAATGTGAAGCATCGATGAACCACAGACCCAGGAGACCTATTTAGGTCTACTTGCTCCTATAGACAAGAGGGAGAAGAATGTGATGGCTACACATTCCAAGCAACCAGAGTCGCCACTCCATGGGAGCTCTGCCTCTGTGAGGTGACTCCCGTCTCCCCAGTGATCTGTCCTCACAGACAGTATCATTCAATGACCCTTCGCAAGCCACTGGTGCAGCTGCAGGCAGCCCAAGGGGAGTAGCGGCACCAGACTCCGTTCCATCTTGAGCCCAGGCTGGTAGCTTTACCTCAGCTTGGCTCTCCCCTCAGACCTTTTCACACCCCAGGCGTGTCAGGATTTAAGGTCAACTCAAGAGTCACTCTTGTTTGCTTTATGTTCCACCTGTAGACTGCAAGGCCTCAGTGGATAATGTTTCAGGAAACCCCTGAGGAGGGAGCTCCAGGTTCCCATGGCTACGTTAAAGGTGTAAGAGAAAGTGCCAAGTTGGTTGGGCCACTGCAGCCAGTCAGAGCGGAAAGAAGCTTAAGCAGCACTTGCCTTGCACGTGTTTCCATTCAGCATGAGTCACAGGCTCCTAAGCAGGCAGACCGGGCCCCTGGAACGGCCTGGCCGATGGAAAACCAAAGGGATTGTTCATGCTGCCTAGCTTGGCTCATGTTTACATACCACCCCCGCTTCTCATGACATCCTCATGCACAGGGAGGGCACACTGATCCAACCCCAGGTCTCCCCAGAATCTGACAAGATAGAGCTCTTTCTCTGCTGAGCAGAACAGATGCCTAGAGCCCAACACCAATCCTCTGATTGTTACAGAGTTCTGGGGGGCCGTATCTGGTAAGGGAAGGAGAATACGCAGTTTCAGGAGGGGGGATGATACAAAGGCCACTTCCAAAGAAGACAGTCATGTTCTTGAATGGATAACAGGGGTCTGTTAACAGTAAGGATGTGTTCCGAAAAATGCATCATGAGGCCTCAGACTGTATGCACGCCTGTCTAATGTTTATCACAAAACATCTGGTGCATAGCATAGAACATGTGATCTATTGCTGCCTGAAAAAGTCATTCTGCAGCACCGCGTGACTGTGAGAAGTGAACCCATGTGACAGATCAGATCCCACCTTCTCATTAATTGGGGGGAAAAAAGGTAAATTGTTAAAACTGTTTCCAGGGAGAATTGAAAAGTTTATCATTGTAGGTAACTTAATCAAGGAAAGATAAGGTCATTGACCAAAATATAAACTGGCTATTGACTTATAAGGATGTACACCATAAGTTCATGGCTTTTCTTTATTACAAGAAATAAATATCCATGTTTCTATGGAACAAAACTCTGTAAGGTAACTTGTCTTTGCAGAACTACCTGAGTCAATGGAAGCCAGTCAAAGGAACACGCAGGCACTGATAGAAGGAACACCCAGGTGTCACTAGCTCATGGCCAAGTTATGGATAAATTTTCTCTAGCATGTCCCAACCTCTGGATGATATAAGTCCTCACTTGATCCTTCACCTAGCTGAGACCACTCAATGCTCTTTTTCGCTATAAACCTTCATTACAAATTGAATTAGTTACTAATCTGGCCACCCCTTGGTGCCACATTGCTTTTATTCCTTGAGGTTACTCGTGTTGTGGTTTCCCTGGCCATTCCTCTCTACCATGTTCCAGGGTTCTAGCCCTAGTCACTCCTACTTGGCTGCTTTTCCTGTTCCCTTTCTTGCTTCACCATGTCTGTTCTCCTCCACACACCAGAAGCACTTTAAGAAATGTGAACATCATCTTCCCACTGCTTAAAGTCCCTGTTCCACCCACTGCCTTCTTCTCCATTCTGGGTTTCTCTAGTTCCTGAGACCCAACCAAATTCACTTCACTTGTGCCATCTCCTGCCCCATTTTTCTCAAGACACCCCTTTAATCTTTCAACTGTCATGTTCAACTTAGCCACCTACCACTTCTGAATCACCCAATTTCTCTTGCAATGTAGAAACTGGGCAATGCAAACCCCAGAAAGCAAATCTAGTAAGTTGAAGACTTTAAAGCGAGTTCGAAGGGAATGGCTCCATCTGTCCTATTACTGACACATCCCAGAGTTTATCCCATGACTGGCATCAAATAGCCACAGAATAAATCGTATCACATACAATTTAGGGACTGAGGGTTTTCTAGGTGGAAGGGTCCAGATGTTTCCTGCTTTGATGGGACAGAGCAGGGCAAGCTGTCCCTTCTGGGGCGGCAGAGAAGTCAGAGGAAGACAGGCTTACACAGCCTGTGGATTGCCCCATCCCCGAAAGGGATTCCAGGAATCTAGAGGTGTTTTTGCCTAATTGATACTGGATTTGGTAAAAATTATTTTGTTTCTTTTTCCCCTCCACAAAGCTCTTTGAAGGTAATTCAGGAATTTATCAGCATAACATTTTCTTTTCTGTTTCTAACCTATAATTCCTCATATATACATAGTGGAGGTTCTGGAACAGATCTCTACATTCCCTTCGGAGCTAATATTTGATGGTTTTAAGTGAAAATGGGTTCCACCTGGAATCAAGGCATGTTCAGGTCAAGCCAAGAGAGAGTGAAAGAGAGAGAGAGAGAGAATGATTGCAGTTTAGCTGGAACATCTTGAGTAGGCTGCAGGGACTCTCACAGCGGGCAGCCCAGGTAACGAGACTTCCTCACCTGCCTTGATAGATAGGAAACAGCAAAAGAAGATTATGAAGCCCATATCCTGTCCCCTCCAGGGCTTGTCTATAGGTTCTTGGTACTTAGTTTTCCCCTCCCCCTCTGGAATGCCCCCATTCTGAGCGGAGATACTATTAAAGGATGTTTTAAACTGCACAGTGAGAAACATTCTCCACATGAGTTTCTAAAGTGCACATTTAAGACGGTAGATTCTTAAGTGCAGTCACCTGGGGTGCCTGTTCAAAGTGTCACCTCTGGCTCTCTTCCAGAGTTCTGACTTGAGGATTTGGGCAGCACCTGAGAATCTCTCTTGACAGGCCCCAAGTGAGCCTGGGTGTAGTATTGAGGTGTGCTGCATGTGCTCGTGTGAAGGCATTCATGTTCTGCAGGGACGGATTCAGCCAGGTTTCTGGTCCTTCCTGCAAACTTCTCATGGCTCTGACAGATGCAAGAGGCTCTGGCAGGCTCTTCACGCATCAGCCCTCCGGGCTCTGATTTCAACAATCCAGTCAGTCATCCGCAGGGTCTGTCTACAGTTGGACACCTGCACAGGTCAAGGCCACAAAGAAATCCCAACCTACGACAGGAACAGCAGCAGACTGTCTTGGGCTTTCTGACTTACAAACTGGAAGGTGAGTCTGGCTGCCTCTTGCGCTCCTGTTGGGTTGCCTGAGGAATTTGAAAGACAGCAGGCTTGATTGTGCAGACAACAGTGCTTTCCTCAGGCCTGCCGACACCCCTGCTACCCCCCCCCCCATTGTCCAGAGGGAATAGTAGGAATTTCAAAACTTTTTGAGTGCATCTTCTTCATTTCCATACATACACTAATGAAACCAAAACTTGTGGCACACAGTTGACAAATTTGATACACATAGAAACCATTACAGGCCTATTTCCCAGCAGCCTCTCCACTCCATCTTTCTGTCCAGACAACCATCAACCTGAAGAACTCCTATCCCAAAGAAGGGGGTGGAAGGTGAAATAGAACTCCCTCAGGGTCATTCGTTAAAGATGCAAGAAACTGATCTACTTTAAGAACTCTTTCCATACTTACATCTCACCCACCTGCAGGAACACATCTGAGGGAGCTAGAGAACCATCACAGAACATCTGTGAGGTCAGGGGTCTAGGAAAGCCTGGGATGAAGAGAATTAAGTTTCGGGGCTTTGTCCTCATGCTGTATGTTCTCCCTGCGCTTGTGGTTCCATTTCCACAGCATAAAAATGAAAAGGAGAGAGAGAGAGAAACAGTGCACCCTTCCTATCATGGCCTTCCAGACTCCAGGAGTATCTTGGGAACTGCCAGCAGCATATGTCTAGCATTGCTTCTAACTCGAGAAGCCAAGTTCTTGCGTACTAGTCCCAGACAACTTTAACCAATCTAACAAAAGGGTGGCAATGGTCATAAATCACCCAGATGTCAACACCAGGTGCAAGAGAAGCACCTGCCCAAACTTCAAGGCCTAGGTCACCAACGTCTTACCCTTCAGAGTCAGTGCAAAGAAGATGCGCTACTGAGATGACCAGTAGTGGGCGGTGATTGAACCAGAAGGTTCTAGTTCCCGGAGGAACCGTTGAGAGTAACAGACAACTGATGTGTTGGGTCTTGAGGAAGAGGCACCAGATTTCCTTCACTTAACTAGTAGAAGCATTGTTGGCAAGGTGATCCTTGAATTTACTCACTGATTCCAGAAGCTCTTGCAGTATATCAGTGAGCTAAAATAAAGAGAATTCTAGAGTTTCAAGGAGACCTGAAAGTGTGGGGGTTCCAGGTCATGGTGCCCATAGGAATAGGAACATGGGAGGACTAGGTGACAGTGGGCTATACCTATAGACCCAGTGGAACGTCACCAGCCCCACTGCTGTTACCATGCACAAATTCTAGACCAGATTTTCTAGAGCCAAGGATTTTTCAATAGAGTAAGCCTGCTGGAAATTGACTTGATGTTATTTAACACACTGCACAGGCAAACAAAACTCTTTTGGGGAAGAGAGGATTTATCCTGTGAATTTCCAGCTCATAACTTCTGATATAAATCAATTATTTTATAGCCGAGAATGTAATCGTTAGTATTAACTGAGCGTTGCACACATGTGTCTGTCTGGAGGAGACAACTGGGTTTTTAGGGATCTCCTCCAAGTTAGTAGAGCTATACAAATAACTGAGCAAGCCAAGGCTCAAACCGGAGTCGATGGTGAGAGCTGTTCGCCTGGACAACGTAAAAGCACACAGCTGATGCTCATAAGCAAATGAAATCCAAGGAATGCGAGAACTGGTGTTTCAAGAGAACCTTACGAAAGAGAATTGCCACCCTGCTAGAGGACAATGTGTGAAAATCCCTTGATGCAAGGTGGACCACAAGTCCCCAGCCTCACCTAGGAGCGCATCAGAAAGACAGAAACACAGAAGCACGGCAGCAACACCTTCTGATGAACCCCTGAACAAGCTGCCTTCTGATGTGTATGCCCACTGAGGCTTGAGAGACAATACTTGCTGTCTCTGATTTGCTCCCTGGAAAGTGACACCTTCCTTTTTCTACATCTTCCCCTTCCAGTGGCCAATACCATACTTGTTAAAGCATCATCTCCCATTCTCTTTTGCCCCTTCTCCAGCATGGCATACGTTCATCTGGGTCCCATCAACCCAGCTCACAAGAAAGGACCTGTCTCTACCTACTGATATATGATTCGTGACCTAGCAAGTACTCAGACACATGCCATCAAAGGCAACCCCAGATGAAATTCAGGGGGTGCAAAAAGACATGAAAATAGAATGGAGACTGGCAGGAAAGAAGGGCTATAACGGAGAAGAAGGAGAGGTGGGATTTTGGATTTGGGTATGAAAATATCATAAATTCATTATAGCAATATATTAAACTTTTAAAGGATTTTTGAAAAAAGATGAAAAAGGGGGACCTATTCCTAAAATCTTAGCATTGTAAGTAGTCTGGGCCTCAGGCCCTTGGAAATGTGAGAAAAGATAAAGTAACTCTGAGAGCTTCCTACATGGTCTTGTGCTGTAAGAATAAAAGTGGCCCTTGTATCCCAGAAATGTATCTATCCCATAGGCAGAAAAAAGTGGATTTGGGCCTGGTGATTCCAAAACTCATTTGCCTTCTGGTGAGATGAGATAAGGTTCTCCTCTGTGTAAGGGCCTCAAAGCAGAAGCCCTCACCAGGGATTATGGCATAAATGTAGCCCAGTACAAGGGCAGTGACATCTGCCACCCTGTTTTGATTATGGCAGCCAGACACCCAGACTTCTTGCTACCTGCTGCTCTTCGATCTTCCTGAGTTTCTCCCTGCTTGTTAGCTGATCAGTCACCTCGTCTTCGTTTCTCCACATCTCAAATATATTTCTCCTTTATTGTCTTGGGTCTTCTCACTTGTGGGAGTACAGAAAGGAGGCTTCTATTCTGCTCTCTCTTACCCTGAGACACTCTGGAAAACAGACAAACTTCTGTCCTTCCCTCCTCTGCCATGGCTAAGTGTCAAGAGGAGAAGCATCATGGTGTGTGTGCACGTCAGCTTGTGTGCATAACTGTTGCCCAACGCCGCTCTGGTTTATTCAAGTCCACCGAGGCTTACAGGATAGCTCTTACTGACCCCCAGACAGCCAGATTCTTTAGGCATATATGTCACCTCCAAGTCATCCCCAGCTCTCACCTGCCTCTCAGAGACCACAATCAATCAAGGAAAAAATCAAGTCAAAGTTCTCCTCCCTGCAGCCCTGCATTGCATACCCGTGCAGCCAGAAAGTCCGTCCTGGCTCTAACCCACCGCAGCCTTTCCATTCCAGTGAAACTGTGATGTTGCCATAGAGACAGTCAGTGAGGTGTTTCTCTGGCCCAGTCCCAGACTGCAAATGTACGCACTGCTGCATGCCAGGAGCCCCTAATACCCAACACCAATCCAGGGCAACCCCCCAGTGCCTCAGTGGGGCTGCTGGAGTCGTGAGTGTGTGTGTGTGTGTGTGTGTGTGTGTGTGTGTGTGTGTGTGTGTGTGTGTGTGACATGTTTGATTGTTTTCCCTTTAGGCTAGCCCCTCCTAGCACACAAAAGGCACATTCTTGAAAAAAGAAAAAATGTATTTTTTTCTCCCTGCATTCCAGCTGCCTGAGCTAAGCGGAGGAATGAATGGTTTGGGAAAAATCTCACACAGGAATAAATTTACAAGGGACAGCTGAGCGGATAAATTTGGTCCCCAAAGAGGGGCATTACGAGTCCTTTTGGCAGGAGGCTTGCCCCTTGTGCAAAGCTGTCTAAAGGAAAAACAGAGAAAGAGAGGGAAGCTTTCAGAAGCACCCCAAAATAAACCTTTTGGAGATCTTTTTGTCTCCCATTATCTGATAACATGTAATGACAGGAGACCCATTAGCAAACAAACAAAAAATCCTTTCAGGGTAAATATCACACCCCACCCCTGAGTTTGCCAGGTGACTCCATTGCTCCCCCATTACTGAGGTGGGTGTATCAGGCTGACCCTCATTTTTTCATGTTATGTGTCCTCCACTTGCTCCAGGACAAAGATGTTATCCAACCTGGAGTAGATTTAGCAAACGGCTGGTGATATCTTTTTAGGAGACCCTTCACAGAGCTAAGGTGATAATTTAGTGGGCAAAGTGCTTGTTGTGTAAGCTGAGGACCTGAGTTCAGATCCCAGCACCAACATGAAAACTAGACGAGGAGGTTCACAACTGTATTAAGCCCAGAGCTCACCAGCCAGCAGTCTAGCCAACTGGGGAATTCCAGGCTCAATGAGAGGCTCTGTCTCAAAAAATGAGGAGAACAGTAGGAGACACCCAAGTGTCAACCTCTACTTCTCCATACAAGCATACATGAGATATTCATTTATACACACACACACACACACACACACACACACACACACACTCACACACATATGCATACACAAAGATTACCCTCCAGCTAAAGAATGAATTCAACAGGGTAGAGGCTGTCTATCTTAGGTTGGACCTAAGTCTAGACTCAGTGCCTAGGACTGGAGAGACACACTGAGAAAGAGTAGGCAGTGGTGCCCAGGAAGCTGTCATCAATTCTGGAGGGCAGGCAATGTTGGTTTCATTGCACTCCTGTGGGGTTTTTGCAAAGCTTGAGAGCAAAGTTAGGCCAGAATAATTTGGAGCACTTCTTCCCAAAGAAGCCTTCAAATTTCATTTCTCTTCTACTCCTTCACCGCTTCCCTGACTCCCACTGCGAGTGGCTGGCTGCTAGAATTAGGAAAATCCCTTTGGTTACAGTGAGGTTTGAAAACTGATTTCACCCATTTCCTCTCTGTTTTCTCTGGAAACCAAATCTTAGCACTTTTACAGCTGGAAATGACCTTTGTGGTCTTCATGGCAGTTTTTCCCAGGCTCATCCAACCCCAGGAGAGCTTGAGACTCAGTCAGGCAGGCTCCTCTGGGGAACCAAGCTGTCCTTTGAGGGTCACCAAACATGTCTGTGCTGGGCTAGTTGCATTGACCCTTTGTTTCTGATATTTATACTTCTGAAGTCTTCGTCAGCCGTTGAGTACTAAGCCTTTCCAGATCAGTCCTGCATGGAGATATAGAAACACATATGAGAAGACCAGCCCTTAATGCCAGCATCTCAGTTTTTGTTGATCCATGTCTTCATTTCACGACTCCACTGCTGTAATAAATACATGACCTGAACAATCTAGGAGAACAAGGGTTTATTCTAGTTTACCATTGCAGGTTATAGTCCACTGTGGCAGATGTGACACCAGCGTGAGCCAAACGAACTGGAAGCACCAAATCCACAGCAAAAGCAGAGGGGCAAAGACCGTTGCTGCTTTGCTTGCCAGCCTGCCCACCTGTCAATTCCACCTAGCTCTCTATCCACCTGCACAGGAAATGATCCCCTCCACAATGGGATGGGTCTTCCCACATCAATTATGCAATTAGGGCAATTTCCTATAGGCCTGCCAGAGGCTTGTCTTAACTGAATAATTGCTCAGAGGTGGCTAGGGGATCACCTCTGAGTGTCAAGTTGACAGCTGACACTGTCATAATCAGACAGCAGTGACCAACTGTGTGTACTTGCTTTATGCCTGTCCCTCAGCTTTTCATTAATTCCCTATGATGATTATTTTTATATAATAAATAAATACTTAAGAAGAGTCTTATGACTTTTCAGGAAGAAAATCCTGGTTCCCTACTAATCACCTGTGCTCTTGGAACATTACTTTCTCAGAGTCTCAGATTTTTCGTGTGTTAAATAGGCATGCTACCGGGCTGGATGTAAAATGTCCCCCACAGGCCCAAGTATTTGAATACTTGATCTCCAGCTGCTAGTGCTGTTTGGGAATGTTGTGGAGTACAAACAATAAGTATTGTGCAAGAATATTGTGAAAAGTCAACAAAATGGCATTTGCAAAGCCATCAACTCCAGTGCCTCCCCCCCCAGCCTGCCAATCATGGTGAACTGCAGAACCCACCAATATGAAGGGGGCCTCTCTCTCTAGCCCATCCTCACCAGAAACCTCCAGGAACAGCCGCCTTGATCTCCCAAGTCCTACTCAGAATGAGGCCTTCTGAGAAGGGGAGAGAACGAGACACCCCTGGCCTGCTAGATTTTGAAGGTTGTTCCTTAAGGGGCCATTTGGCTGCATTCCTGACTCATTTCCTTCCAGGTGGCATTAATTCTCTGGGTCTGTGTTCTTTATTTAGCTTCCGTAAGAGACAAAAATAAAAAATAAAACTAGATTAGGTTCAGAAAAACATTTATTTACTGAGTCTGAGGCATATTAGATACATAACCAATTTAAATTTTACATAGAGGGTTCAGAAAATTGTGCCTGAATCTCAGCTTGCTTCTTGAAGTTCCTCTCCTTTGCTTTGGTGTCCTTGGAGATTTCTCTGCTCAATTTACTGTCTTGTGAAACCAGCACATGATAGTATAATGTTAGCTGGTTAAACTAAGGAAAAAGCAAAGATATGTGCATATGAAGTAATTTGTGTAAATATATTCAATGAATAATACCTTTTCAGTTTTTCTTGATATAATAGGATATAATATAATTTGATGATCGGAAGCCTGCATTAATGCAGAAGATCATTAGTTATCTTTCCATTTCACCAAAAATTGTATGCACCATTACTAGTACTGCATAAAAGACTAATATGGCATTTGGCTCTGCCATGCTGGTGGTATTTACATGGGCAGAATCCACAGGCCACACATGAAAGCCACTCAGGAGCCAGAAGTCACAAACCTAGCAAGCCAAGTTCAATCCCTGGAAGTCCTCATGGTAAAAGGAGAGAACTAACTTCTGAAACTTGTCCTCTGACCTCAACCAATGCCTCTCTTTCTCTCCCTTCCTCCATAAATATTGAAAGAAAGACAGCCACCCAGCAGATATCTGAATTGTCTGTATGCTTGCATTTGAGAGTCATCATCTTGGATGCTTTCATCCTTGCAGGAACTTATATGGAGTAGCCTTAAGTAGCCTTCTTTCCTGCAGTAAAGAGCCGCTGATGCAACAGGCAACAACTGGGTGAGGGAAAGAGAAAGTGGGAATGGGGGGCTAAAGCTGAACTTGGTATTCATTGACTGTACCACGAGCCACGAGCATGTATTTCATAAGGAGGTATTAGCAAAGAGATAATAACTGCCTTTATTAGTGGCAAATTAAATGCATATTTGAGAGAATTATGCAATGTTGAAAAGGGAATTCAGTGCTATTTTCTAGTTGTGCATTATTTCTTTAGAAGCGTTAAGGCTCCTTTCTGTCCAGGAAAATTTGGCTTTCAGAAAGTACTCAAAATTCAAGCAAGAGATTAATTTAAGGAGCAAACGATGGCCTTCCTGAAGGGTGTGGGTAATGGTCACAGAATGATGATAGCTAGAATCACATTTCCAGTTGGGCCAAAGGAAAAGAACATCCTTGGGGAGGTTCTGCATCCAAGACTAACACAGCAATCACTAGCATTTACTGCAAGCCTATGATTGTGTACAGGAAGGGAATAAGGGCCTCACAGATGGTCCCTCACTTGATTCTGTTAGAAATTCTGTGAACAAGTTCTTGTTATAATTTAGAGAATGGAAAAACTGTTGTTTAGCAACATGAAGCAATAGCACTAAACAGCTAGCATCTGGCAGGATTAAGATTCTTAGCAGGTCAGACTGGTTAACTCCAACCTATACCCAAGGCCAACCCAACTATCCTAAGGGGATCAACCTGTTCTCAGGGTGTAGAGGAAAGTGTTGGATGTCCTTCTGTACCTGTTCCTACCCTTGTTCATCTTTCTTCACCATAAAAATTGGAAACCTGGCAACTCAGAATAAAGATGTACTACTTAGTTCCTCCACAGCTTGATATGGTCATATAACCAAATATTGGTTCATGGAACAAAAGCCAAGTAAAGTATTCAGTTTCTCAGAAGTATCCTTAAAGCAAAGATGCATATCATTTTCCTTCTCCTTTCTCTTTTTCTAGCTGGCTAGAATGCAAAACTGATGACAAAACCTTGAGTCACGATCATGGACCGCGAGAGAGATGGAAGATGGCAGAGTCGGGGTTTAACAATGTGGTCACCGATGATTGTAACCCTGGTCTCCATAGCATTTCGCATAAGGGATGAATAAACTTTTATCTTGCGTAAGCCACTGTCACCTGGGGTTTTCTGTTACTCGCCCGAGTGGAATCCTGTTTGTACCACATCCACTCTTTGTCCTATCTATCTCTCCTACTTTCAGCCATATCTTCTCATTCATTCTCTTCTTTTCCTCCTATACTATTTCATTTAAATAGATTCAGTATCCAACTAATGAGGGATCCCCAAACAACAGGGAAACATCCTGAAGCTTCAAAGAAGTTAAGTATAGGCTGGAATGGGGCCATGCTCCTACAGGCCATGAGCCTGCTTGCAGAGAGGGAGTGGCTCAATCCCAATTCTCAACCCCAATTTCCTTGCCCAATGAACCTCCCTGTTCATCTATGAGGCAAGGTATGAGTCTTACCTACAGCATTGTCTTTCAAAAAAAAAAAATCCAAGTCATCCTGCTTCCCCAGATGTGAGCTGTCATAGAACATCTGTCTCCAGTCCCACCCAGAAGTACCAGATTCCAGGAAAGACCAAGCCAGACTGAACCAGACCTTCCCCTCCTCTGTGTGTGTCATCTTTACTTATCTTCCAGAACAAGTCCAATTGAGCCTGGCTCCAAAAAAGAAGTGATTCCTGCCCATGGAAATGCTTCAGTGAGTTCCACGGTGCATGTAACCTCCAAGTCCCCTGATCATTGGTTCCTAGAGCTGGAGGAGCTGGAGTTGACATCTCAAAAAATGATGATCTTAGAGTTAAAGGAAGCAACCTAGCCAAGGCTAAATGGCTTGCTATTAGAGAACAAGGATCACTGGAGACCATAAGAGTGACTTAGGCCATTCTTCTCATGCACCCAGCACTGTCAGAGAGGCTAATGAGCATTGTGTTATTTTGTCCTTAACACTAGAAAGCCAGGCTCAGAGAATTAAACAATTTTGCTTATTTCACAAGCTAGTGTGGTGTCGAGTCAGTATTCACAAAATTACAACTCAAGCTTGTCTCTCTCTCTTGAAGCTGGCAGCAGTGTGCTTTCAATCCATTACTTGTCAAAGCGAGACAATGTCAGGATTCCCCTTCTCACAACTGAGCCCATTTCAACAGTCTGGACCCTCCCAGAGTTGTTATTAACTCAGCTTACATAGCACTATCCACCAAAGACCTTGATGTCTTGCAAAATGGGAGTTTAATATCTTCATTTAGAAGAAATCTAGGGTTCATTTCTCTCATGGTTTGAATATGAATTTCCTCCCACAGGCTCACGTGTTTGCATCTTTAGCTGATGCTAGCGTTTGGGAAAGTTGCAGCATCTTTACAAGGTACAGCTTTGTTTGAGGAAGGCATGTCAGAGGAGATGGGCCTTGAGATTTGGTAGCCCTGTCCTATTTCCTCGCAGTTTGCTCTTGCTCTCTCTGCCTCCATGATGGCTTTGGTAACCTGAACCAGCCTCCAGTTTCTGCCAGCAGCACGCCTTCTGTCATGCAGTTCCTACCATGATGGGCTACATCCCATCTAGAACCACAAGTCAAAATTAATCTCTCTTTCTTCCCTATCTTACTTAAGTCTGAGTGTTGTGTCGCAACAATAAAAAGAAGTGACTACAGCAAACCTGAACAACTAAAGTTTAATACTTAGTTCCTCTCTTGTGTATGTGGTCAAGAAGTATTTATTGAGTCAAATCAAGATAAACCTAATCCCAGGGTAAAAGATTAAATATACATGATACCTGACTTCAAGAAGGATTTCAGGCTGAACTTAGTGATACATGTCTATAATTGCAGCACGCAAGAGGCAAGAGGATTGTCACATACAAGGTAAATGAGAGTTTAAAAGGAAAAACTGGTGTAATCAGTAGTGTATAGCAACATCAGCTTCCAAAAACCAACAAAAGAAGGAAGAGGAGAAAGAAGGGGCTTCCGGAGGAGAGATGAACAATAAACGAACCATTTTTCAAATAATTTTTTCTATCAATTGTGCCAGGTGTCACAAAGGAAAAATTCAGTATACCACAGGAGGCTGTCAAAGGGATACCCAGATATGAGGGAACTCTGAGACAGAAGCACACCTCAAGTTCAAGAAGCGGAATGAAGGTCAAGTTGTTTAAGATATGACTAAGGGTCAGCTCATTCAAGCTCTGTGTACTTGATGGTAGGAATAATGATGTATCACTGAGAAGAAGTTTCACACACAGGAGTGACACAATATGAATTGCATCAATACTCACTTTAGGTGCTGAATCAGAATAGAGGTAGAGGCTTCCTGGGCTACATAGGGATACCCTGTCTCATAATATTGTCTTATTTAATTTCTTTATCATTTTAATGACCTGAAGGTGAGGCGAGATGTTAAGACTGGTAACTTCATTCTTAATTACCTTTTTCTACTGCAAGCATCAACCGCTGAGACTTTTAATAATTAGATGCCTTCTATTTTGAATAGATATATTCAAAAATGAATAAGATTGTTTATAAACCATTTCTTAAAATACAAAAAGATATGGTTAAAAAATAAAATGGTTTTAAAAATTGAACAGCATTTTATTGACGTTAACAAAAGGCATTTCAAGTAAGTTGATGAGGTTGGGAGACAAACAAGAGTGAGAAATATTGTGTTGGATTTACGGGCTTAGAGGCACCATTTCTAGAGACCCTTTTTGTTTCAGACTTATCCTGGTTTCACAATCCATTCAGACTCATTATCATTCTCACCTCAGGTTCCATAAGAGGAAAGTGCCAGAATCTTGGAACCAAAACCTCTAATTCTAATTCAGTTTCAAAACTAAAATAATGAAGAAAGAAAATGGAGACTAGGATAAAGCTAATAGGAATCAGATCAATATTAAAAGAAAAACTTTGCAATATTAAGTAATCTTGGAGAATGAGAATTTTCTAAGACATTGATTTCAAGATCATAAAAAGAGACATTTTTAGAAAAATGGCCAATTAAAGAATGGGTCCAAAAATATGGGGAAATTTGTGTGGCTGGGTTAGGAGAAAGATAAGAAAGAACAGAGGGGGGAGTAATCAGAATATATTATGTACACACATAAAATTGTCAAAGAACAAAATTTGTTAATTTAAAACAAACAAAAGAAAAATGGCCCAAACTCAGAAATGGATGACACAGGAGTGAAACAGTCAAGCTAGAGACTGAGGAGCAGGAAAGCTGGTAACTCAGGACTCAGGACGAACTGGCTGTGTAGTCCAGGAGCGTGAGAAACTCACAGGAATCCTGAGATCCTTAGTAAGAAAATTCACTGTAACTCCAGACTGTGGATTTTCGCCATAGGAACATAGCATCAATATTTCTTACTCTCATTTTATGAAGCATTATACATCTCATTTTACATAGACTTTACTTGGCATAAGTCTATTGCAGGTCACAATGTTATTCTGAAACATGGGGGGCTAAGTCCTCAGTTCCTTCCTGGTGTGATAGATTATCACTTAGAGATAGACTTCTAGGTCTTCTTCAGACCTAGAAGTCACACAGGATTCATTGCCCTGTGGTACCATCCACAGTAGAGGGTATGGGTCAAACACTCTGTGTCATAATTAGATACCGGTGTCAGTTTGAAGGTTGAGGGTTTGAGCTCTGGGCGCATTTGTAGAAAATTAGTAGTTGAGTTAAGCCCAGAACAAACCTGCAGGAGATTGTCTAGTGGATGAGGAAAGCCCAGGCCATGGTAGGTGGAACTAGTCCCTGGACAGGTGAATAAAATGGAGAGAACTGTTTGAGAAAGGGAGCATCCACGTCAGACATGCTGGCCTTCAAGTAAGGATCATCCCTCTCTCAACTGTTACGTGGAGATGGTGTGGCCAGTTCCCTCAGCCCTGTTGTTGGTGTGAGCTCTCCTGCAAGCTGAACAAAGAACTGTAACTAAGAATCAGAAGAGAAAATAAACCCCTTGTTCCTTAAGCAGTTTTGTCGTGATTTTATGCATGTAAACTGCTTTGCGTCCAGTCACTAACTTCCTCAGCCCTAGTCAACTCCTGATGCAGCAGAGAACGCTTCCCTTGAGCTCCTCTGTGGCAAATTCATTTCTTCACCTTAATTTCATTCTCTGCAGAAAGTCAGCACCAAAAGCATCAGCAGAAGCAGTTTCTTCATACCCACCTCCCTGCTAGTTGCAACTGACAATAGCACTTTCTCCTTTTGGATCCTTTTTGCTTAGAACAAAGTGTATGCGATGAAGAAGGACCAGGAAAAAGAGCTACGTCATAGGCTGTGTTACATGTCTGACTGGACGGACTTGTGTCTTCATTCTGATCTAAACTTAAGACAACTGACAGGCTCTGATCTGCATTTCCAGACCCTGACTCTGCGTTTGTGTGTGTGTGTGTGTGTGTGTATGTGTGTGTGTGTGTATGCACGCGTGTAAGACTGGTTCATCAGATTGCATCCGTGTGAATTTTTGTGTGTATCCTCTAAGAGAAAGACTATAGATTTTGTGGCTCTTATCATTTATTCCCTCTTATTGGCTCCTTCTGGGTACATGCTGGTACTTGAGATAGAGGCTAGGCAAGATGCAAACTGAACAATTCCCTTGAGTGTCAGGCAGCAAGAAGTGTGATGTTTGGGGACCAATTCAGTTTGTTTGGTTCTTCAGTTCAACTGAAGCTCTTCCTTCCCACATGCCCCAGGGATGAGGTTCTCCAGCCCCCCTGTGGGGCCCGCTGAGCTATTTTCATGGTTGCTAAGCAATGTCAATCTTGCTTCCCGCCTGGTGAGCTCATGACTGTACTGTGGGTGATCTGGATTAGGTTTCTAACAACCAGAAGGAAGGGAGGGGAGAAAAAAAAAAGGTGTGTGCACCGACAGCACGCATGAGAAGTGACAACGCGATGAAGGATGGCTCCGCTGGAGACCCAGAGCCACAGGAAGCAGCCATCGGACCATTTTTAGCATCTGCTCTATGCCAGGTATTATGCCAGACACTCTGGCATCCGTGCATTCCTTTAACTGGGAATGACGCATGCTACGCAGAGGTGGCTGCACGACAAGCAGCCGCCTATCATCTCGCTCACTGTTGAATTCACCTCACACGGGGCTCGGTGCACAGTAAGAACTGGGAAATTATTATTGAAAGGCATGAATCATCGCGTTGAGCTGTCATGTAGCCCAACTCCCTCATCTATTACACGTGAGGATCACTACAGAAATTCTCTCGGATAAACACCTTCTATCTAACCTCCATACACGTCATTCTTGTTTTAAAAGAAATTCATCAGCCCACACAAAATAGTCATACCTACAGGAGGGTGAGCGTATGCCAACTCCCCTCCTCGCAACCCCCACAGCACTGCAGAGGACCTAGACCAAGAAGAAAAGGTGGAAATTGTGACCACCTGCATAGATTCACTAGAGCCTCTTGCTCCCCCAACTTGCCTCTGCTAAGACCTGGCCCTCGCCTCTTCTGTGGTTTCTCTCCGAGACAACACAACAGTACCTTCCCAGCCTGTGGTTCCTTCCCAGCCACCAGCCTCCTCCCACAGGTTTCCCCCACTGCCATGCCCATTCCCTCAGCCTTGACCTCCATCCAAGCGCTTCCTCTGCCTGCTGCAACTACCAGGTCTCTCTGTTCCTTCCTCATGCAGTCAAACATACCCAAATGCCAGCCTTTGACCATCACTCTGCATTCCTTCCTCTCCCAATCTACGATGGGCAGAAAAGTAGGGAGAGAGAGAGAGGGAGGGAAGAAGGGAGTAAGGGAGAGAAGGAGGTACAGAGGAAGGGAGGAAGAGATAAAAACAGGAAGGGAGGGAAGGAACATTCCTGTCATGCCCAACACACCTGCAATCCCAGCATTTAATAGATGAGGCACAGGACTGAGTTTGAGGTCAGTCGGAGATACATAGTGAGTTCAGGATCATTCTGGGATACATAGCAAGATCCTGTCTCGAATGAATGAATGAATGAATGAATGAATGAATGAATGAATGAATGAAAATAGAGGCCAGGAAGGAATATACTGCAGTCACCAATGTTCATTCAAGGAGCTGTCCAACCCAGTGGCTTGCTAGGATTTTTCAGAAAGCTTTCTTAACCCTAAGGAAACCACCCACTGTGGCATGAAGAGGAGCCACCTGAGAGATGCTACCACTGGGCAATTGCTGCCGAGCAAGGGCCACATGCTTTCTTTGAAAAGAGCTTGTGCTACTTTTCCTTCCTGCCAATCCCTCCTCCCCACTCTTCTCTCTTCTTTGAAAATGTCAGAGTTATTCTGATCTCCACCTATGACCCCGACAGCAACCTTAGTATTCGCATAACTCCCAAATATGACTAAATATATAATAATATTCATTTAGCTCCCAAATACAAATTGCTTGGAAATTTATCTCTGCCTTTTGTTCACTGTGACCATAATCAAGACTTTTAAGAAAACAGCTCTTCTGAGAAAGTGGAGCTGAAAGAGTACTTTACACATTGCGTACGTACTGCATTATGCTTTTCATATATCCTGAACATTCTTCCTTTTTCAGATATATGACTTGTTGATATTCCCTCATTCTGCGGGATGCATTTTCTGTACAACGTATCCATCAACGTATAAAACAGCTGTTCTGTTTGCTGTCATGTTCTTTTGGATGCTGAATAGCAAGCCAAGGATCTTTTCACATGTTAAACAAACCCTCCAGCATTTATCTACAACCTCAACCTTGATGCACAAATCTTTTAAGTTTTTATTATAGTCTGTTGCTTATTCATTTGTCACATCTGCTTTTGATGTCAAATCCCAAGGAGTCATTGCTAAATACAATGTCATGAAGCTCTCAGCCTCCTATGTTCTTTAAAAGTTTTACAGTTTCAGCTTTTACATGTAAATCATTGACCCATATATAATTTTTGTGCATGTATGTTGTAAGGTAAGAACACACCTTTACTTTTTTCCACTTGCATGTCCCATTTTTCCAGCTCTATTTGTTGATATGACTGTCCTTTCCTGAAGTAGTTTGCCTGCATTGTGGCCAATAAATTCACAACTAAATGCTTAAAGAAGAACAAGGGGTTTTATTTTATCTTACAATAGTCTGGTTGCAGTTCTTAATCCAGCTTGACAGCAGAGTCCATACCAATGCCAGAGGCCGAGGGAACTGGCCTATCCATGAATTCACAGGACTGTTGAGAGAGGGACAATTCTTTCTTGCCAGATTAGCATATCTGGCCAAATACACCAAAGGATGTCCATTTCTTTAACCATTCTGTTCACCTGTTCAGGGACTAGTCCCACTCATCAGGAACCAGGCCTACCCATCAATCATACAATCAACCTCTTGCACCATTTGCAGCAAGTTTTTGAATAAAGAAATGTGAGTCCTCTAACTTTTTTCTTTTTTCAAAATTATTTCGGTTGTTCCAGAATCCTTTACAATTCCATGTGAATTTCAAGATGAATTTTTCTATTTCTTGCCGAAACAATCTTTGACATCTTAACAGGCATTTCATCGATTACATGAATTGCTTTGAAAATTCCTACGAAGTTTTAAAACTCTTCCTGATATTCTTAAGTTAGTCAGCTTCCTGTTGCTGTGAGAAAATACATGAGAGAAGGAACTTGAAAGGATTAAAGGTCAAGGGGCCGGAGAAGTGGCTCAGAGATTAAGCTCTGCCTTGCAAGCGGAAAGTCCTGAGTTTGGATCCTAGACTCCATATATAGACGACAGGCAGAAACGGGGCGGCCTGCGCTTCTGTCCTGGTAGGGCGGAGCTTGTGAATCCTGGGGCAGAGTAAACAAGGAGGAGGTGGAGGCGGTCCATGGTGGTTCCCGAATTCGCCCATGGTTCTACACATACATACACACACATGCACACACGCACACATGCACAATTGAATAAATAAAAAAAAATTTTTTAAAGGATTAAAAGCCAATTTGGCTCATGGTTTCAGAGGTTTCATCTCCTGAATATCTTGACACAGAACCATTGCTGTAGTTCACATTCATACTCCCAAAGATCCACTTCCTTTAGCTCACCTCCAACATCCCCTTTCCTATCACCTTCGCATAACCCATCAGTGACTTATGGATCCATGGGCAGGTCACATCCCAAAAGCCAATCTACCTGCAACTAGAACATGACCTTTGAGGAACATTTTAAATCCAGACTATAATGCTACTTCTTTTTCAATGTATAAGTGACCTCTTTACTCAACTAGATTACAAGCTTTTGACTATGAGAACAATGCCTTCTGTCTTTTCTATCTCATTTAAACACAATTAAGGCACTAAGTGAAATATACAAAAAAAATCAATGATCAGTTCTCACATCTCAAATTGAATTTTTTAATGAAAAAAAAGCAAGAAATGTTCAATTACTGTCCCCCAAATCTCCAGGCACTAGATTTATTTCATATTGCATTACTTAGAATTGATAAAACAAGATGTCACTACCCCCATGGAACCTGGAAGGAGCACCGTCTCCTTTTGGAGCACAGGGTTGAAGTTTGTGATACCATGACTGCTGACAGGACCAGAACAGCCAATAGCTCTTTCTTCTATGATAAGTGCAGCCAGTGCTGTAATTTGATGTTGACTGTTCATAAGAATCCCAATATTGGGATGGAGAGATGGCTCAGGGGTTAAGACTCTGTCTAGGAAACAGAAGGTCCTGAGTTCACATCCTATGTCCCACATAAAAATGCCAGGTGGAAACGGCGGTGGCCTGCACTTCCAGCCCTGGTGGACAGAGCCTGGGAAATCCCAGCGCTAAGCAAGAAGGAGGCAGATGCAATCCAGGATGATTCCAAAAGTCACCCTTGGTCCTCCACAGTAACACACACACTAAATAAATAAATAGATAGATAGATAGACAGACAGACAGACAGACAGACAGACAGACAGACAAATAAATAAATAAATAAATAAATAAATAAATAAATAAATAAATGAATAAATGAATAAATGAATAAATAAATAAATTTTTTAAAATATTTAAAGAATCCTAATGGAAGGTGATCTCTGTTCAGGGGGAGTACTCAGGCCGATGCAGTCAATAGTGAAATTATTTTTATCTACCTTTCTTCATTCAGCGTTTCCTGTATGTCAAATGCCGCTGAGTAAACGTGTTGTACAGGCGTCACCTCAGTGGTGGGAGCACTCAGGATATCGCTACAGGGAATGGGGTTTGCTCCCCATGTTTCCAGTGAGTAGAAGGCCCTAAAGGAAGAAGCCCAGTAGGGATTCAGCCTCCTTCAGCACACAATGAAGACCATTCTGCTATGCACAAAATCAGCCTATGATTACATGTCAGAAGGATGTCATCAGTTCGCATTTGTATTTAGGTTCCCCAACATACCATCCTCTCTCTAGTAATAACTTCTCATCCAAAGTCTGCAGAATTGAAAACTCTCAGATGGAAGATAAAGCTCTGGTTTCAGCAACCGTGCCCACCAAAAAAACCAGGGATGCTCCCAGAGTCAGAACCAGAAACCCTGTGCAGCGTGGCTCAGACCCTGGGTTAAGCCCTCCAGGAACGGTGGGGGTGTTGACAAGTTAATTATGAGCCTACATAGTCTGCGGTGACTGTGGGGCTGCCCACATGAATTGCATGGTACCAGATGTTACTGTTTCCCTGAGTGACATGCCAGAAGCGTCAGGCACGAGGGTTGTGCTGACTTGCTGCCACAGCGACCGGCCGCAGAGATTAAACAGTGGTTTCCTCTGAATTTAGTTGGCAACCCATAGACCAAACAATTGATTGGTTGAATGAGTTTCTACTTTTCCATAGAGTTTTGGTTCCTGTATGGCCTAGGTGTTGATACACTACTCGGGGAAGAATGACCGCTCTGGGCAGTGAGCTCTGGCAACCTTTGAAACTCTAGTTTCTTGAGACTGATGTTTGTTTTCTAGCATGTCTCCATTCCACGGGCCACCTGTTTCTGTCTGGGCTCCCATTCCTAGCCAGCATGTCCTGAAACCGTCTGCCAGATCTCTGCTGCATGTCTTTAGTCCTGAGAACACTGTGCGTTCTGTGAATTGGGTCCGATCCCCATATAAATCAGATCACTGATGAGCTGTCATCCAGTCGGCCCAACCAAAGCCCAAAGTCCAATCAGCTAAGGGGACATATGCAAGTAAAGAGCACCCAAGTGGACAGCATCATCCAATTCTGTGCTGCAAAATAGCTTCCAGTGGACACACTGGTCATGTGGCCTCTAGTGTCATTTTCAATAATGGGCGAAAATGTTTACATACTTCAGGTCTCACTGGAAGCACTTATTTGTCCCAGTAGTGTGCGTCATCATCCTTCAGTGGCTCCTTCCTGCCAAGAACATGAGACACAAACTCCTTCCTTCGGTTCCCAAAGGTTCCCAGAGCACTTCCTGGAAGCCCGTTCTTTCAGGCCCAGCTGGCTGGTTTCCTCATTGCCTGCCACATTCTCTGCTTGTCACCTTCTTCCATTGGAAGTCCCTGCACCCCCTTGCCTTACTACCCCCAAGTTCCCATCACTGCCATGTCCTCCGTCAATTCCTGTGGGATCGAAGAAAGATTTTGTTGACAGCCTTGAGTACTAGTGATAAATGCCATGCCCTGTACTTTTCTAGATTTTTTTTCTTCCCTCATGCTAACTAGTGTTGAGGGGGGTTGACTAGTGTAACCCCAGAATTCTTGTGTTGAAAGCCTAGTCCTTAATACCTCTAAATACATCCATATTTGGAAGTTAGGCTATTGATGGCTTGGTTATGATGATGAGGTCATGCTGGAGTTGGGTGGGCCCCTAATCCAATATAGCTGAGGTCCTTATAAAAATAGGAAATTGAGTCAGAGACACAGATGAGCGCGCACACACGCGCGCGTGCGCACACACACACACACACACACACACACACACACACACACACACAGCCACATGAAGAGGAAAGCAAGTTCAGAAGAAAGCAATGAAAGTCAAAGATTACTAACAAACCACAAGGTGTTGGAAGGGAAGCTCAAAACAGACTTTCTGCTACAGCCCTCAGAGGGACAACCTCTCTGACATGGTGACCTCAGACTTGTATCCCTAGAACTGTGAAAGAATCGACTCTGTTCCTCGAGCTCCCTAGTTTATGGTATTTTGCCATGGGAGCCCTTGAAAATGAACACAGGTACTTGTTACTTGTTATAATAAATTTAGACTCAATAATCATTGTTTGGTTTGAATGTTGAATGTCTCCCAAAGGCTCCTGTATTAAAGGTTCGAAATAGCATCCAGCCTGGTACTATTGGGAGATGGTGGAACCGTTATGCGAGGCAGTTGGAGATCATGGCTCATTGGTCTCTTTCTCTTTGCCTGATGGCAATGAAAGGGAACATTTACTCTGCCCCATGCACCCCATCACCCAGCACCCCCACTATCGGACTAAAAGCAATAGGTTGACCAATCATAGACTACACCCCCTAAACTATAATCCTAAATAACCCTTTTTTCTGTTTATTATCATTAGTTTCACATATTTTATTATACTGGTAGAGGGCTGACTAATACAATGAGGTCATAACACGTGTCTAGCATGGACTATGGTGCTTTCTATATCTCCTCATTTGCATCCTCCATTCCTAGCAGACTATGAGATGGCAGCGACATTCCCACCTTAAAGATAAGGAAAATGTGGATTGACAGGACTCAAACATCACATTTGGAACCAAGTATCCCGCTAGATCCCCTGCCTTATGTTCCCTCATATATGCTGTCCCACTGAGTGGCTTCTCTTTCCAGTTAGACTCAAATCTGGAACTAGAGTTGATCTCTAACATGTCTATGAACCTACAGAATGGCTAGAATCAGACCTTTCCTTTAGTAAATGCTTGAAGAACACACTGTGAGAAATATACTTGAGAATAAATGCACTCTGTGCATTATATTGGACATATGCCATACACATCATCCTTTTTTCAAAACAAAATAGACATGCTTAAGTTACTATGCAAATTAATGGGAGTCATTATGACATTTCATGCATGTATATCATTAAACTGTTCTCATCTTCCTATATCCCTCTTACTAGTTACATTTATCTTTCCAAGAATTCCCTTCTTTCATATTACATATATTCCTCCTTTACTACTTTCCCTTCCCTTCCCTTTAGATCTCTTTTCCCTTCTCTTGGTACCCTTTTACTTTCATGAAGTATATACACAAAATACAACACATCTATAAATTTGTCTAAAATCTGCATAATGAGAGAAATATATTTGTCTTTCGGAATCTGACTTATTTCACTTAACATGATGATCTTCATTTTCCTCTATTTTCTTTCAAATGTCATGATTGCATTCTCATTATGGCTGAATAAAATTCGTGTGTGTGTGTGTGTGTGTGTATATATATATACATGTCACATTTTCTTCATCTAGTCATTCATAGATGGGCATCTAGGCTGGTTTCGATTCTCAGATGCTGTGAATAGTGCAACAAATAGACCTGGTGTGTGATCTCTGTGATATGCTGATTTAGTGTCTTTCTGCGGTATAACAATCAGTGCTATAACAGGGCAGGGTCATATGGCAATGCCATTTTTAGTTTTCAAAGATTCTTCACACTGACTTCCATAGTAATTGCACTGGTTCCTTTTTCTCTACACCCTCACCACTATGTGTAGTTTTCTCGATAACAGTGATTCTGATTGAGGTAAAATGGAATTTCAAAGCAGATTTCATTTGCATTTCTCTGACAGCTAAGGATGTTGAACACAATTTCAAATCTTTTTGGCCATGTATATTTCATATCTTGGTAAATATCTCTTTACTATATTAGCCCATTGGCTGATTGGATGATTTTGTTTTGTGCTACTTAATTTTTGAGGGGCTTTGATATTCTCAATATTAATTCCCTGTCTGATGTAAAATGATGTGTAATAACCAAGATTTGCTTCCCATCATGTAGGTTGTCTCTTTGGTAATTCTTTCTGTGCAGGGGCTTTTTAATTTCGTGTAATCCAGTTTGTCAGTTCTTAAGAATTTTAATATTTTTGCATGTATCTGCAGGAGAATGTATGCATGTGTGTTTGCACATGTGTGTGGGTGCACATGTATATGCAATGTACACATACACCTATGTGTGCGTGCATGTGGGTGTCTGAAGGTCATGTTGAATAACTTCTTCAATCATGTTCCACTTTTATTATAAAACAGACTCCTTTCATTGAACCAGAGATCACTAATCAGTTAGATGAGCAAGCCAGTTTCTCCTGGGGATTCCCTCCCTTTGCCTCCCAAGTATTATGGTTGTAGATCTCCACCACACCTTCCTGGATTTTACATGGATTCTGGGGACCAAAACTCCAATCTTCGGAGCCATTTTCCCTGACCTGGGATTATTTACTGTGCTGTTGGAGTCATCTTCAGTTTTTGCTCATACCTATATCATAGAGTATTTTACCAATATTTTCCTCCAGCAATTTCAAGGTTTCAGGTCCTACACTAAGGCATTGGATCCATTTTGAATTGATTATTGTCCTGGGGAAACGATACATATCAAATTGTATTATTCTATTGGTACATGCCCAGTTTTTCAAGCACCATTTGTTAAAGTGGTTATCTTTTTTCCCATTGTACATTTTCGACACTGTCATAAATAAAATAGGAAGCTGAACCTGGGTGAGTTTATTTCTGTGTTCTCTGTTCTATTTCATGGGTTCGCATGTCTTGTTTTTATGTCAGTGCTCTGCTGTTCTTGTTACTATGGTTCCAAAATATAATTTGAGATCAGGTACCATGGTACCTCAAAAACCTTTAATGGGATTATTCTGAGGATGATTGGCATGAAGCTATTTCAGAGCACTGGCCGTAATAAACCGCTGGGTGAGTTGCTACAAGTGTAGCTTGGTTTAGATTGCTCTTTCTCATCAAGATTGCTTTGGCTATACAAGATCTTTTGTGCTTTAATATATAACAAAGGTTTTTTCCAAGTTCTATGAAGTATGTCACTGAAATACTGGTGGAGATTGTATTGAATATGTAGATAATTTATGATAATATGACCATTTTTGCAATATTGATTCTGCCAATCCAAAGACCATGGGAGGTCTTTCCATTTTCTAATTTTTTTTCAATATCTGTCAGTGTAATAAAGTTTTCACTGTAGAGAGGTTTGTTGCTTTTTCAATATTGTGCAAATTATGTATAAATGAGAGAGAGAGAAATAGAGACAACTTGTATCTATAGAAGTCAGAGGATAGCTTTCAGAACCTGGTTCTGTTTTTCTACTATGTGGTCTCTGAAGATCAAACTCTCTGGTCACCAGATTTACATGAATAACCACTGAACCATCTCTCGGACTCTCTAAGATGTTCCCCTATCCCAATTTCTTTCTTGTAACTTTGCTGAAAATATTTAAAGAGTTTGCTGGTGAAGTCTTTAGGGTCTGTTAAGTATAGAATCATATCATCTTCAAATAGGAATAATTTGACTTTTTCCTTTCCTATTTGTAGCCTTTTCACTTATTTTTCTTGTAATACAAAGTCTTTGGTCCCAACGAGGAGGTTTACTTTATTTCTCCCATCTTAAGTTCTAGCTCAATAGTGTAAAGTTAACAGCTCAGAACATTGATTACATATAGGCTCTGGAGCCAATCACTCTGCATTTGGACCCTGAACCCACACCACTGAGGAATAAAGTAACCTTGGCCAAGTTACCAGTTTTCATGTGTCCTTCTTGTCTTGTTATATAGATTAAATTTGCATTAACAAAGCTTCTGTCTTTCTCCTTGTTAATGCCTATTATGATGTCACAAAAAAATAAGCTGTTCAATTGTCACCAATAGTCTATTTATTAATATGTCTCTGATACACAAAAGTTCAGAGAGGGAGGATGAGAACCTTGGAGGTATCTCAAAGAATGAATATTCACCTAAAATGGCTGAAATAGAAGCTCAATTATACCCTAAATGACATGCCATGAATCTTAAGATACTGAAGACAGAAAAAACAGTGGGTTCAGCCCCTAAATGTAGCTCAGCTGAACACTGAATGTCGACATGATTTGCAATTGAGATGTTCTTTCAAAGGCTGCTCTGTGTACATACTCCAGAGTGAGCAGAGCCAAGAATTTTTTTATATATTTAAATGATCCTCAAGTATTTAAGCACATTAGAAAAGAAAGTCACTAAGAGTACATGGGGAAATTTTTGTAAGCTAAAAATTCAAATATGAGGAATTCAGGTTTCTTGAGGAACCAAAACAGATTGCAAGAGAACATGGTGCTGGCCGGTGAGAAAAAGGTGACAGTACTTGTTCTGGGTGTTCAACTTCTGCTTGAAATACAGAAAACCGTCACTTGAAAGACCAAAAAAAAAAAACTCTGCAAAATCTACAAAATAACTCTCCTTGAGCACATCAGGTAGTCTACGTTCCAAGGCACCCTATGTGAGTTAAAATCATTTCACTTTTATGAAACATTGGAGGAAGATATAGTTTCAACTAAAGCAAAAAGAGACAGAAGAGCTGAGATGTTAATGAATTCTTAAATGGTGAATCTGGGTGGGTGCAATAATTTAGAACCTTCACTGTAAGGCATTCTTTGTCATGTGCTTTGCCATGTTTAACTTTATCTTTCTCTTCTGAAAGTTCTAGATCAATCATATAAAATTAACAGCTCAGCCCAGTGGTTACATATGGGCTCTGGAGCCAGTCAGCCTGAGTTTAGATCTTGACTCCACACCACCGAGGAGTATTTTAAGGAACAGGGGTGTGGCAAGAAGTCTGGAAGAGTCTTTCTGTGGGGTCCAGACACAAAACTATTTTCTGATTTCTGAAATATTTTCTGATTACAAGCAAAAGTCATCTTCCTTTGGGGAAGGGCTAGAAACCCTTCCATTCTCAGATTCTAGAAAAGGCATCTGCTGCAAAGAGAGGTTGAAAACCACAAAAAGGAGGGGCAGGAACCTGTCCACTTTGTACAACGAACCTATCAGCCAGGCCTGTCACTGAAGGCCTCTACCAGAAAAAGAGGTGTGACCACTTCTATCTCCAATCATAGGCAAAGGTTCCTGCTATTGAGGGAGAGAAAGAAGTAAATATTATCTGCTTTGGGAGGTTCTAGAGTGTTAAGAAAGCAGAAGTCAACTGCCATGGGGAGAAAAAGATGGGAAATTCACCATTTCCAAAACTCTTACATCTCCACAACAGCTTCATATCATAGGGGGGGAAAAACAAGCATAGTAAGAAAGACCATGCCCAAAATCCAGACATACTGGATGATCCAGTACTGAGACTGAATCAGGAAAACAGAATCAACCCCACCATCTTCTCCTCACATAAGTTTTCACCCACGTTACAAACAATAACCAAGCAGAACAAGGAGATAATTTCAATAGCCAAGGTGTTGAGGTAGTACCTACTGAGAAATGATGGAAGAAAAATTTTCTGGTCCCCCAAATCCCATATTAAGGCCAAAGTAGCAGCAGCCCACTGTTAAATACTGAAGTCTGTGGCATATTGATGATAAATAAAATAATAAAAGAGCATCAAACACAAAATTAGTTCATTCTTTTACTACATTAACTCTTTCAATATGAGTATAACCACTTCCACATACAAAAATATATTTATTTCAATCCCTCCTGTTATTCTGACACAAGAACCATTATGCAATACAAAATTATAAAACACATGAAGCAAGATAAAATCATTCACTGTCACAAGATAAAGAAGCCAGACCCAGAGATAACCTAGATCTTAGGCTGTGACTTCAATGTAACTATGATTAATACATTAAAGAGTCTACTAGAAAAAGTGGGTAATGTATATGAACCAAGGAGAATTCCATCAGGGAAAGGTGAAATATTCATAGAGCCCATTAAAATGCTAGAAATAAAAAGCACAAGATCAAAAATGAGAATCTGCTTTTCAATAGGATCATCAGCTAGTGGAACAACTAAGGAAGGGTGGACTGCAGTATCCATTGAAGGACAGACAGACTGAGGACTGTTGATTCTAGAGTCTTGGTGCTAAAATGCAAAAAAAACCTATGGTCAATTATGTTAAGTGGACTTGATTTGATCTAAGACCAATAAAAGAAAATGTACTTTGTGAATCCGGCAGTTTCCAGAGAAGAAGAGTGTTTGAGACCCAAACAACAATATGGTCTGAAGACTTGGTCAGAATACAGTGGTGAGGCATGGAAACCACATAACTGACTACAACTTTAGGGGATCTTGTAATCACTTGTATCCATTTCTGTCAATAATCTCTACCTTGGCTAAATCTGGTCAGTCCCACATAACTACCCAGTCCAAATCTATAGATTATATTTAACAGTGACCCCATTTTAGCTGAACTATCAGTGGGTAAGAGTTTATCCAAAACTTGGAGCATTCATGCCACTCTCAGTCAGCATCATCCTGGGTTCCAGTCCTGAGCCACTATCCGTTAATCAGTGTCCTTGCAATCATGCAATCATGTCCTTATTGTACCATCCAAAGGCATGCCAGCTAAAAGCATGCAGCAGATGATCGTGTGTAGACATTTAAGACCTCAAGAGAGTATAACACACTAGGGAGAGTGCTGTTCAGACTCAGGAGGACCGTGCTAAGAGTTGCGAGTATGTTCCTCAACTTCAGTTCCCAAAACCAAATGGTCAAAAAATGAGCAACTGAGGAATTTGTCCTAGTTTAACCTAATAATTGATGTCTTATTCCCAAGTGTCTGTGTACCCAATATATTTATTCATAAGCAACAAAAAAATTACAAATGCAGATGTTCCTTCCTGTTCATTCAGTAAGCCATCTAGTACTCCATGAGCCTTGTTTAGAAAAGGGAGTGAAAACAAGTACTTAAAGGGTCTAGAAGTATTCCTGCAGCATTTTCTTGCAGAGCAAAAGAGGCCAGCACAAGCAAAGGAACATTTCAAGGAGGAGAGTCTCATAGTGATGGGAAATCTTCTTGAGAAATCTGGCCACATCTTCGAAAATGTTTCTTTCTGATGAAATCATTCCTAGGTCAGCTTTGCTTTAGAATCTCCACTAGATGTGCAGTTTTAGAGTCCAGGAGTGGTTCTGTAACTTACTGATATGGATCACACGGTCATGGTTCTAGGGCTTACAGCACTGTGGTGGTAAGGAAAACTCAGCATTAGCCCCTTGAAGGAGTAGTCTCGAAAGAAATCTCTGATTTCATTTCCAGAAGATTCAGTCTTAAGGTTCTTGGCTGTGATCGGTCTGGCTGTCGTCACTTGATGGGTCATGAAGTACTTCCTTTGCCACCTAGAGACATGCCTTGGAATGATGCATCAAACCCCTGCAGTACTTTGTCAGATAGGAATGTTAGAGAAGGAGTGTTACAAAGGACATAGGCATTCTGGTAACTATTTTACACATTCAAACGAATGATAGTACTTTTAGTTAAGGCAATTCAATTTTACCAATACTAATTTAAAATTGCATAAAAGACTGAGATTGCTCCACATCCATCAGTGAAATCCAAATCAAAACTTCCCTGAAATATCATCTCACCCGGTTCAGGATGGCAAAATTCCACAATACAAACAACACCAAATGTTGGAGAGGACGTGGAGAGAAGGGAACTCTCACATATTGCTGGTGGGAATGTAGGCTCATACAACCACTCTGGCAATCAGTATGGCTATTTCTAAAAAAGTTAAAGATTGAAATGCCATATGACCCTGCTATACCACTTCTGGGAATAATCCCCTATAAAGCAACTTTTCACCACAGTAACATGAGCACAACCATGTTCACAGCAGCACTATTTACAATAGCAAATTCATGGAATCAACCCAAATACCCAACCGTTGACAAGTGGATAATGAAAATGTGGTACATTTATACAATGGAATACTACTCAGCCATCAAAAAATGAATTAATGAAAGTTGTCAGGAAATGGATGCAATTAGAAAAAATTACAATGAGTGAAGTATCCCAGACACAGAAAGTTAAACACTGTATGTACTCCCTAGTTCCAAACCCACTTAATGATATATTCTAAGGTAAATCTTTATAATATCTACTGTAATTGCAAAGATTACAAACATGAGGGATGGGGAAGAAGGACCCCCCCTTAAAAAAGGAGATAGGTGATCATGCTTCAGTAGAGAAAATAGGTCACTGTTAAGTATTGCATGTCAGTAGCGAGGCATCTGATGCAGCTCATTCTCACTTCCCTACCTGGTCACTTGCGACTGAACAGGTTTGATCTCACCAATGAGGGAGAGTATAGGGACAGGCACATAGATGGTAACCATCCCACAAATGGGACACTGACACTCCCCCCCCCACTGCTGTGTCCTACTCCTATTCTTCTATCTATCATTCAGTCTCCTCTTTTATTAAGATCTTCATTTAAACAGTCTTTTATCTTTGGTTAGGAGGTAACCTCCAATACCAATCAGGATGCAGCCAAGAGCAGTACAGGAAAAACAAAACTGAAAATAATAACAAACCATAATTCAGAACGCCAAAGACCCTACATTATTCACCTGGAACCAGACCAGCCAAATCTCTCTCCATCCTTAAAGCTCAGGGAACCTTGTGGAAGAGCAGACAGCAAAATTGTAAGAGCTTAAAGGTGGGGAGGATCAATGATATGCAAGATACTCCACATAAGTTAGGGCTGCAACAGCCAGGACTGGACTTTGCCTGACCTGCACAATGGCTGGCATACCAACAACCCCCAAAGTCTAGCATGGATCACAGGGAAGAAGACCCCAGGCAGTAGGATCCTTAGAGGCAAGAGATTAACAGTCATAATAGTGTTCCCATACTAACGGGGAGCCCAAGAAGGGGCTCTGGGCTATGCCACTGAGTCCTTACCCCTCACTAGGGTGGAGAACTCAGAGGAAGGTTTGACATTCACAAAAAAAGGATGCTCCAGGGGATGGGATGGAGGAATGGGGAGGCACTGAGAGAGGGGAAGGGAGGGAAGGGGTGAAAGGAAGGGGGAAAGGAGGGAGAGTGCAAGGGAGGATGACTGGGAGGGGAGGAGCCTCTTTCTCTCTCTCTCTCTCTCTCTCTCTCTCTCTCTCTCTCTTCTCTTTCTTTCTTTCTATTGAATTTGTATGATTAGGAAAAAAATAAAATATCGGAGAAAAAGAAAGACTGGGATTGACAGATGCAATAATAATGACACTGTATGTTCTAATACCCTAGCTATGTCATCATTTACCTAATAAAATGGTTCTCTGTTACTGCATATATCTATAAAAGGGCCTTGTAAGGAAAAATCATTTTCTAGTAACTTTACTGATGTTATAACACAGACCTCCCTGTTTGGAGCGCTCTAGACAATCAGAGAACACAGATTAGTATAAGGCAACATATCTATATCCCACTGAAGATGAAACTGAATGAAACCCTCCTCCAAACATTTGAACAGTCCCTCACATAGCAGGTATGCCCTATCTGAAGTCCTATTTATAATCCTAGCATTATGAGTTTCATATACCAAGTATTGGCAATGAACAATTTTAGGAATTTTAGAACAATTGCCCTAATGTTTTCCATAGTTTGCATCATTCGTCTACTCTATAAATTGTCAATAATGGAAGACTTAGAGACTCAGAAGAGACCAGGTCCCCTATAAGCCCAGGCTTGCAGAGTTTGCTTCCTTTCAAACACAATTTCATCTTTCTAGCTCACATAGGCACCACTCTTCTTAAGGTGAGCAACATAGACAATTGAATTTGGATCAAGTTCATTCATTATTTATTCAGTTGTGCGTGCGTGTGTGTGTGTGTGTGTGTGTGTGTGTGTGTGTGTGTGTGTGTGTAGAACCACTGGCGAATTCGGGAACCACCACGGGCCGCCTCCACCTCCTCGTTTACTCTGCCCCGGGATTCACAGGCTCCGCCCTACCAGGACCAGAAACGCAGGCCGCCCCCCCTTCCACCCTGCGTCTATACGTGGGGTCTAGGATCTGAACTCAGGACTTTCCGCCTGCAAGGCAGAGGCTTAACCCCTGAGCCATTTCTCCAGCCCCTGGATCAAGTTCATTCAAACCTCACATCTCAGAAAAGCAAAACAAAGGCCACACAACTATAGAAAAAGTCAAATTCCTCAATGGAGAGAACTAGATTTTCTTAAAAAAAAAAAAAAATCAGAGACTTACTATGCCAGTGTGCAGCACATGTGCCTGTAATCTCAACATTTAGAAGGCTTGGGTAGAAGGATTATGAGTTCAGGCCAGGATGGACTACATAGCAAAATCTGTTCACAAAAGATCAAGGGCTAATCCAGATTACTTTAGTGTAACAAGAAGCAATCATTGTTTGTAAAGCAATTTTCCTTAGCTCTTCCTGACTCTGTACCCTGAGGTCACATAAACTTCCTAGTCTAACATTAGAGATGGTTTAGTATGCCCAATGATCACTTCTATTTATTTATCAATTTCAAATATGTCTTTGAAAGTGTTTCTTTGACAAGTACAAAGGTTAACAGACACTAATGAAAGTGAACTATTCATATATATATGTATATATATATATATACACACAGAGAGAGAAAGAGAGAGAGAGAGAGAGAGTTTAGAGATGTAGCTCAGAGGTAGCGAGCTTACCTAGAATGTACTAGTCCCCAACATTGGGGAAAAAATATCTAATAGCCTACAAAAGGTCTCTAAATTCTCTAAGAAAACAAAATTCTAAATTTACATAGTTATATTTTATAGTTTTACTTATCAAAAAATATCTTACATTCTTCATGTAAGAAATTACTTCTGTTTTTAATCACCATAGATTAGATTTTTTTAACATCTATCAATCTTAACTTCTAGTGGTAATGTAGAATAGAGCAATTTTGGATTGTTTTATATCACATTTCATAAGTGAACAAATTTCATAATGTTTCATTTTTCATAATTTCATTTTTAGAAGCCTGTGAAATTCAACCTTTTCACTCCTATTAACTGACATTAGCTTCTCTATACCACATAAAGGCAAGATGATTCACTAGTAGATTTTATTTGTTATCAAATGTAAAATTTTGAGATTGGCATTACGTATTGATTGAATAAGTGTTTGAAAAAAGGCATCTCAATTCAACCATTCGTCTACTTGCAGATAGTAACTCAGGTAACAGTGAGTAGAAATGCTTCTTTTTCTCCCTGGCACTTAATACTTTCACTAATCATGAGAATTTTCTAACTGCACTGTGTTTGTATCTGTTTCTATTATGATACTCTGTATCATAATACTATCAGCTCTGGTTACCATATATCTCTAGCCCTAGTAGGATGTGTTATACACAGCACATACCCAGGTGCTACATAAATGTGCAGTATCTGCCTCAAATAACTTGTCATTTCATTCACGTTTTCACTTGAGAACATCTAAGAAATTTCCCAGTGAAATAGTGAACAGTTGGTTTCTCTGAAGACATCTCCTAATGACCTCTAATCAACAGAGGTAATACAAATATTTTCCACTAGTTCAAACCACATGTGTCCTGTCTTCAGGCTCTCCTCTTCCAATACAAACTAAAGGGACAAAATGACACAAACATTTCATAAATATCTACCACATAATTCAAAGTTACTCATATTCCTGGAATTATGATAAGCTCATTTACCAATTTCCATCCTAGTCTCATTTACTCAGTCTTAGTAATTATGCTGAATCACTCATTCAACCAAGTTTACCAATGAAAGAGTTCAGGAAATAACATGCCTGATTTACACTGAGTTGGTATACTTTCAATTGAAAGCATTTGAGAAAGAGCAAAAAGCAAAGCCTTCTGGTTACTCCTCCATTTCCTTACTAGTCTCCAAAGGGACCTAACAGTTACCAATCCTCTGAAGATTAATATATCACAGGAGAAAGTATTTCACCACCTCTTGCAACACTTCACCAGACGTCCCATACTGAAGTGTCCAACTTGCCAGGTCTGGCCACTTGATCCTAAAGAATCAAATAGAAAGAATGTCAGGGTTTTAATCAAATAGGACATTTTCGGAAGATTAATCATTTCAGTCCATCTTCTCAAACGATCATAAGCTTAGGTTTGAATAGAGGAAGAATTAGGGCAGAAGAGGGAGAATTAGGGCAGAAGGTAAGAGGGTTACATATTTAAGCACTCGATCAGAGCGCACCCTGATGGGTCACTGCGTCAGTCCTGCTGCTGCAAGGTATCTGTAAGAAGTCCTTGTTGCTCTCCAGATAGAAGGGTAATTATTGGAGACTTTTAGGCACCTTCTAGTGTGTCTAAAACAGAACACTTTAAAAGGTAACAGTGAAATGCATTTATTGCTCTTGTCCTGCTTTCAGCTTTGAAGAGGGATAAAATAGGTTAAGTATCATCAGTTTTTAGACAGACACTCCTTCAGTGAGTAACATGTCTACATGCAGTTGTTGAGATCAGGCTGCACCCTGCTCTGTTACTCTGCATTGTGTAAAACCATGGTTTTCAGACCATGCCTTGTGCCAAAGAGTTCTATTTATCAACATCGTTTTACTTCATTTTGAGAATAGAGGGTTGTACACTTGAGTGGGCACATAACAGTGCCATCTCTCTGGTATAATCCCTGCTCCACAGACAGGTAAACAACATATTCCTGGGAGGAGAGACGTTGCAACCCCTATAAATTTATCAGGGTGAATTGAGATTCTAGGGACATATGGGCATATTAAAATCATATCATGGAAACCAGACCCAAGAATTTATCAGACATGCCAGACCAAGGAAAGCATTTAACTCCCTTACCTACAAAGAGGTGTCCTTCAAGCACTGTGATAGCGATGCCCCCCCCCGAGCTATTATTTGATAACCTAGGGTGTGAGTCTGGACTGGCAGGCAGAGAGAGTCCCATGTGTCCCCAATGTTGATGCAGCCTACTTGAAATTTCATCTGCTCATCCTACTGCTTGTGCATCAGGACCTGCCGCCCCTGCCCTGCCCTTTTGCCTCTACAGATGAACTCAGCTCAGCAGCTTCTCCCTCAAAACTGTGACCCACAGTTACCTGACTTGAAGCTGCCATAGGTACCCCATATTCTCCAGCTCCATTGGGTTCATCATCTTATCAACACTGAGACTCTTGTATTCCTATCCAATTCTAGTTTTGGCTTCTCAAGCCTCTTCAAAACTCCTTGTTTCATTAGGCCCCTGAAGTCATTCTATACCCTATATGTACATAAGCACACAAATATACATATATACCACATATACTGTATGATATATACTCCAAAAATTAATAACAATGATTAAGATTAGAATAAAAAACCTACATTCACTAAGCCAGATTCCCAGGGTAGGTGGCACTATCTGGCAAACTGTTGAAACTGAAACCACAACACCTTATGAATTATGGTTATTCAGCAAATTCTGACATTAAGGAAAAACATGAACATGTTTGTCTGTTTCTGACATAGCACACTCATGACAGGAGAATATCAAAGTCAAAGCAACAAATACAGGCGTTGTCCTGCTTGAGGAACTCTGTGGGCGCAACTATAGTCAACGCAAAAGCAGTTGCTAAGTGCCTGCTATGCCCAGGGAGACCCTGGCTGCAGATGATCACCTATTCTTCCAAGCGCTCATTCATCCTTCTGAAAAACAATTCCACTTTTCTACCCAAAACTATTATACTCAACTCAAAAAGTAGGTTGAATCGAAGGAATCTTGACATTTCTAGGTTGGATCACCTAATTCTTGTTCTAAACTGACCTTACAATAAATACAGTTATCTATTGAAGCAAAGACAAACAAAAATAGGAAGTTTAGCTAAGCAGTCGATATGAGGCACATAGTACAATGTAAATCTTTTTTCTCTTCATCACAAGACTCTCCTAGTGGTGTAGGAGATGCCTTTACAAGATGGATATTGCCTCCATGATATACTTTCCTCCCTAAGGCAGGTCTCAAAATTACTAAAACCAATAATGTGCATGCCAGCATTAAAGGACTCTCTGGGAATTGGGGGGGAAGCACTGGGGGATGGGGAGGGAGGAGTGAGGGGAAGGGGAGCAGGGGGTTCGGGGAGGAGGGAGGGAGGGAACTGGTGTACCTATTACGTTTGTATGAGCGGAAATAATAATAAAAAATGTTTAAAAAATTACTAAAACCAGGCATCTGGCCTTTTAATCAGTAAGTCTGGGGAAGAACCTGTGGATGAAATGAGCAGACAGTTTTTCTATGATGGACTGAGATACTAGACACTTAAAGTTTTGTTTTTAATTTTTAACATTATTTGTGTGTGTGTGTGTGTGTGTGTGTGTGTGTGTGTGTGTGTGTGTGTGTGTACGCACACTTGCATATACATGTGTGGAGGTCAGAGGACAATTTTATAGACTGGGTTTTCTTCTTCCATCTTTATGCACATTCCAGGGATTGAACTCAGATCATCAGACATGTGCAGCAAGTGCTTTTATCCTCTGAAGTATCTCACCAGACCTCAGCTTAAGATTTTCACCAAGGCATTGAGTGTTTAAAGAGGCATATTCTATTGAGCTAACAGTTCAAGTTCTATAAGCAGGTAGCTTTCTTTTCAGTCACATCTTTGAAATTGTGTGCTAAGTGTTCAAACATATCATGTTGTTTCTGTGGGGTGTTTGAACCTCTTTTTTTCAATTTACCTTATACACAGACTTTTATCTAAGTCATAATTAACTCTACACTATATTCCAACTTCGAATTATTTTGGAGGGAATTCACTCATTTCTAAAAACAAAACAAGAAAAATCTCTGGTAATTCTTATGTATGCAATTGGCTAGAATTCCAAAAGAAAGAGTTCTAGACTCTGGTTCTAGTTTAGTGTCCTTCTGACTAGTCCCCCACTACACATCCCAAGATCATAAGCTCTGTCATATCACAGACTGACTTTGCAGTATGATGACATGATTATATGCTTTTTCAAAACATAAACAACCTCTGGGTAGAGTTTAAGGTCAAATTCATAGACTTCCTGTCTTCCAATAACCTTATCCATGTACTGAATGAAGTGATTTTAATTTTATAAACTATTGATTATGAGAACTGGGTATCAATAAGATCTTGTTAGTATTTAACCAGTTACTTTACAATAATTTCAAAGTCTAACCTAGATTTAAAAATATTGTTCAAACTCATTTCAAAACATACATATATAGGGCTTCAGAATCCTAGAGAGAAAGTACCCATGATCCCTGGTTGTTTCAAGAAAACAATTAGATGCATTATTTAAAAAAAACAAAGTAAATATATTTTTGGGGGTTGTCAGGCCCAAAGCCTGCTATCTGAAGAATGACACATTAGCAGTTGTTAGGGGCGCTTCCCTTGGAAGTTGAGTTTGTCTCTTGTCTGCAAGACAATGGCAGGTGAACTCCTTCCCTTGGAAGTTGAGTTTACCTCCTGTCTGTTCTTGGGTTGCTTTTGTTTTTCTCAGGATTGGCTGGGTTACCTCCTCCTACAGTTCCTTCCTACATATTTGGGATATGCTAATGCACGGACCAAAGAACTCTTCTTTGAGGCGCACATCATCCATTCCCTTCTAGCAACGAGGTGCCATGCCTGTTTTTCTCTACCTGGAGACACTATGTCTGGTCCCACAGCAAGTAGATGTCACTCCTGCCTTTTCTTTGTTAACTGGAATGTATATGTTTTACATAATTCTGTAAAGAATTTGGTCCTGCTCTTCTTTGATGTTTTCCTGAATTTGGCCCTGCTCCTTGATTGTTTTCCTATAAATACTCATGTATGTTACAATAAAGTTGGCTTAGATGATGGAGGACATCCTAGGCTCCCTCTGACCCGATGCCTGATCAATTCCTACTGCTCCTCCTTCTGTTTCCTGCATGTAAGTGTGGGTTTATGCTGGTTCGTGGGCCCGGACATATATTTTCTTCAACACAGATCTATGCCTGGTTACCTAATGGTTCAGTGTAGAAAAAGACTCTCCTTTGGAGCCTGTCAACTATGCCAAAAACTTAAAAGGGAAATTGCCAATTATATCAAACAGAGCTCATATGTGCAAAGACCATCTGAGATTCAGATAGTTCCCAGGCCCAGAGTTGGTTCTGAAAATTTCAGTTAATAATATGATCTTGTTACCAAAACTCCCAGCCATAAGCCCGGCCCTGGGTCTAAATAGATTAAGATAAATGACTATATATAAAAAGAAAATGAATTTATTTACAACTTTGGCAGAAACTGGAGAAAGAGACATTCCCTGTCTCAGCCTTGCCTGCGGCACTGTTAAAACTTACAGAAAAGATGAAAGAAAGGCCAGAAAGCATGCATATGTAGGTTTTACTGTGAACTCCAGCTACAGACACTTATAAGTTTTTTTATTATTTATTCAATTATACGTGTGTGTGCGTGTGTGTGTTTGTGTGTGTGTGTGTGTGTGTGTGTGTGTGTATGTGTGTGTAGAACCACAGGCGACTTCGGGAACCACCATGGACATCTCCACCTCCTCCTTGTTTACTCTGCCCCGGAATTCATAGGCTCCGCCCTACCAGGACCTGAAACGCAGGCTGCCTCCGCTTCTGCCCAGGGTCTATACGTGGGGTCTAGGGTCTCGGGACCTTCTGCCTGCAAGGCAGAGGCTTAACCCCTGAGCCACCTCTCCAGCCCACTTGTAAGTATTTTTCATATGGCTCTAGGGTTCTTAGAGCTGACCATTTTCATCCCCAGCCTGGTATTTCCTATAAGGATCCTGATTCTTACCCTACCATACATACAAACAGTGTAACATTTTTAGAAAAGCAGAAACAAAGAACAGAAGACATCTTAATTGACTACAGTTCAGCCTGCCCATCGATCAACCATTTAGTCATGACATAGATAACTAGTTGACTATCAACCAAAATTCAGTTATCATAGTTACATACTTTATTAACTTGGGCTATTGAGTCCAATATCCATGCCCAGTCTAAATTCATGGCCTTGGCTTCCCACAGTGGAGAGAAAGTCTAAGAAACCTTGTACAGAGACAATGTATCACATTGACCTAAAAAAAAAAAAAAAGTGACCCAAAACTTTTCCCACCTAAAATATTCAAGTCTGCCCACAAGACAAAGACAAGGCTAATGGAAGACAAGCATTACATGATCAGAAATTCGTGGAACATTGGGAACACATATTCATTCCATGGAGACCCATCTGAAGGGAGATCCTCAGTTTCACAGCACAATGATTGCTGCTCAGAATAGTCGTATCAAAAGTCATCGACTGTGAGTGGATTCTTTATTTTAGAAAATGTAATTTTTATAAGGAGACTTCCTATGTTTGCTAAACTTTTCCCTAAAATTAAAATTTTTCTTAACTTATTCACTTATACACGATAGTTTCCCAAATGGGACTTTGAACACTCCGTGTTGTTTGCACTCTTGTGCTTTGCTTTTATTGCTCCTACCTCCTCGAATGCCATCTTACCCAATGTCCACCTTTATTTCACCATCAGGGTCTCACTGTTAATGGCAGTCCAGGCACTGCTTTCCTCCATGGATCCTTCCTGGTCCACTACTCATTCTTCTACTTCTTATCCAACCTGAAGCAATGGCTTGTTGCTATGCTCCTGTGGAACAGGTGAATAGTTCAATGAGTTACATTTAATTCAGCAGGAAAAAATTACCCATCAAGTCACCTGTCTTCCTGCAGAACTCTAAGTTTCTGCAGTTAGAAGCCACTTTCATTGTCTCTGTATGCTTAGGAGTTCATAGAACCTAATGGAAGAGCCCACAAAGGAACAATAGCAAGTAATGATGAGTAAGGTCTGAAGATTTGGTGTAACCCCTTGAATACAGGGTAAGTTACAGAAATGGGACTCTCTAGACAGTGGGGACCTGGCTGGACTTAAGCTCCTTCCACTCCTCATTCAGCTGCTCTTGTGACTTGCAAAAATTACACACCTTTTGCTTGGCAGCAAAGACCTTGATGAAATTAAATCTTCTCAGTTTCAACTTTATCATCAGTAAAATACAGAGAACAATGCATCACATCTGTGCAGTTGCTTGCAGATTATCAGAAGTGGCACATGAAAAGTTAAGAGCCTGGCACTGAATAAAGGTTCCAGAACTGGTTGTGGTTACCATGACTATTTACAACAACAATATACCAGCGAGTCACTTGAAACTTATAAAACATGTAATGGCATCTTTGCATTTCACAGACTTTGGTCTGGCATCCATGTGGAGGACAAATTGAGTGGAGGTTAATAAATTGGGAGACTACTTATTACCAAAAGCTAGGCAAAAGGTCTGAGCTCACAGAGCAAAGCAGAAGCAAGGGCTGTGCAGCAGAGACCTGTTTCCTGTGGATGTTTTGGCTTCTGTTCTGTGCTCTGCAAACCCATCTCTTCCCCAGACCCCTTCTGCAAGAATCACTAGGAACCTGTACCGAGAGCCCTGCTCTTAGGACCGGTGCCAAAGCAATTAGGCATGTAGCAATACGTTAGACTGGAAGGCCGGCTGTAGGATAGGAAAAATACTGTATCTTTCTCAAGGGACTCAGAAAGCTCTATCATGTATCCATAATGCCCCAGAAACATCTGCAACCCAAATGAGAAGTTTAAATGAAACCTCATACAATGTACATGTGCTCACAGACGCATGTGTACGTTGCAAGATGGGTGCCAGACTGAGAACCCAGGCCAGCTACGGATATTTTCCATACCCACAGTACCAGAGCTCCCAGGCGCAGGGGAGTAGGCGGGTGTGGGAGGCAGGCTGGGAGAGGAGGGTCCTTCGCCTGCAGGTCTTTTTCTAGATAGTGAGTTCACGTGTTCATTCTTGATTGGAAACACGTGCGCTGTGGGGCAAAGCAGAAACCAGAAATCAACAACCTACAAAAACATTGCCTTGTACAGACGCTTTCCTTCCACCATCTCTCTGTCGCCCACAGTCTCCTTTTCTTCTTTATTGGCAGTGAAGCTCCCTGAGGAGGGATCCGCTCTCGTGTCCCATAAATAATGATGCAAGTTCAGACTGTGCATATGGTTTGTGTCTCTATTTCTGAGTCATTCTGAGTGCACCTGAAACTGTAAGGGTAGAGGAAGATTTCCAGTGGTACACAAAGCCTGCTTTGAGAATGTGGAGGACCAAAATATTTAATTGGTTGTGTTTCCTATTAGTGCCACACCTGTCCGTAAGTCAGAAAGGCTTTAACCTCCAAAGGCATCTACTTGAACATAGTCACAAAGAGCAAGTGAGTAAGAGTTTTCAATCACGATCCCTAAGATGCTGTCAAGAGAGATAGTCTCTCTCTAAACCTTAAACTCACTATTTCATTCTTATGTCGTGTCCCCCACCCCGAAATTCCCCAGGGATCCTCCTGTCACTCACTGCCTGGATCCTAGTGCTGGGATATAGACACTCTTAGCCACTCCCAGATTTTTATGTTGGTGCCACGAATCTGAACTCAGATCCTCATGCTTACACAGAATTTCTCTTACCTACTGAGATAGATCCCTTTGAGGTTTTTTCTTTTTTTACTACAACAAACATAATATTTACCATTTAGACATTTTAAGTGTATAACCAAGTGACATTAAGTACATGTAGTTTATTTCCATTACCTATTTCTAGAATGTTTCCCTGATCAAAGTATAAACCATATTAAAAATAATTCTCCATTTCTGTCTTCTTTCTGCCTACCTAGTAACCTCTATTATAGTTTCCAGTTCTTTGAATTTTTTATTCTAATTTTTTTTGTGACTGGCTTAGTTCACTCAGTCTTTAAGGTTTATCTGTGGTGTAGCATGTATCAGAATTTCATTCATTTGAAAGGCTGAATAATATTTAAAGGTGTATATACCTATTTGGTTTATTCATTCATTTGCTTATTTGGGTTGTTTTCTTATTTGGTTTATCATTGGTAAAACTATAATAAAACTTGTGTGCACTATTTACTTCAGTCCCTGCTTTTGAAACTTCGGAGTATTTGGAATATCTTCTATAGCTTGAATCTTTTTTTATACATTTATTATTATTTCCGCTCATACAAACTTAATAGGTAGACAGTTCCCTCCCTCCCTCCTCCTCCCCCCGAAGCCCCTGCTCCCTCTCCCCTCCCTCCCCATCCCCCAGTGCCTCCCCCCCCAATTCTCAGAGAGTCTTTTTTTATTTAATACATTTTTTATTATTATTTCAGCTCATACAAACTTAATAGGTACAGTTCCCTCCCTCCCTCCTCCTCCCCCCGAACCCCTTCTCCCCCTCCCCTCACCCCTCCCTCCCCATCCCCCCCGTGCCTCCCGCCAATTCCCAATTCCCAGAGTCCTTTCTTGTGCATGCCTGACTCTCCTCTGGGCCCTCCTCTCCAATGACGTACAAGGACCCAGTGGCATTTCCCTGAACCCTTTCCTGTGTTCCCCTTAAGCATAGGAACACTACTGTGGCTGTCAATCCCTTGCCTCCAAGGATCTTGGTGCCTTTAGCAGATGCTAGACTTTGTGAGGTCAATAGTGTGTTGGACATTGCGCCGGGCATGCAATGTCCAATTATGGTTGCTTCGGCCCTAACTTGTGCTGGAGTATCTTGCAAATCATTGTTCCTCCAATCCTTTTGCTCTTACACTCTTACCGCCCCCTCTTCTGCAAATGTCCCTGAGCTTCAGGATGGGGAGAGATCAGTCTGGCCTAGTTCTAGGTGGTTGATATAGAGTCCCCAGAGAGTCTTTTATTGTGTATGCCTGACTCTCCTCTGGGTCCTCCTCTCCGATGACGTACAAGGACCCAGTGGCATTTCCCTGAACCCTTTCTTGTGTTCCCCTTAAGCATAGGAACACTACTGTGGCTGCCAATCCCTTGCCTCCAAGGATCTTGGTGCCTTTAGCAGATCCTAGACTTTGTGAGGTCAATAGTGTGTTGGACATTACGCAGGGCATGTAAAGTCCTATTATGATTGCTTCGGCCCTAACTAATGTGGAGAATCTTGCAAATTATTGTTCTCCCATCCTTTTGCTCTTACAATCTTAGTGCCCCCTCTTCCACAAATGTCCCTAAGCTTCAGGATGGGGAGAGATTAGGCTGGCCTAGTTCTACATGGTTGATATAGAGTCTCTGAAGTTCTGGATTGTGGTTTATTGATTTTCTTTTGCAGTTTTGCTGCTCCTGCAATGCCCTTCACTCCATCCTGATGGGCACTGTATGTCACTCCCTGGTCAGAGACAAAAAGCTGTTAAACTGGAGTCTTGTTATAAGAGCACATTCAAGGGTAGATGTAACAAAAGTAGGAAACCTCAGTGAGGGAGGGGTCAATCACCCATTTGCAAAATGATTACTTTTTATCTATCAGACTATATGTCCTCCCTTATATAGCTTGAATCTTGAATATCTTTCAAAGTCTCTCGGTCTATGGTAACATTGGGAGGTGGTGGAACCTAGTAGAATGAAGTAAAATTTTGGATCATCAGTACCTACATTTCCTCACTTATTGCTTCTGCACAACCATGTGGAAAAACAGTATCCTTCACCATATATTCAAACCACAGTGTATTAGTTTACCACTACTTATGTCATGGTTTGAAATGTGTCCCCCACAGTCTCATGTTACCACTACTTATGTCATGGTTTGAAATGTGTCCCCCACAGTCTCATGTGTTTGGCAAGGTCATGGTACCTTGAGAGGTGGAGCCTTGCTGGAGGAAGTTACAAAGGGTGGGCCTTGAGGTGGATTAGTCCCACCCTACCTCCAGGAGAAATCTGCCTTTGCAGCAAGCAGTCTGCAGCTCTCAGCTTCCAAGATGTCTGCAGTGACTTAGCCTCTTCCACCTTTGGTCAGCCAGCCATGCCGCCTCCATTATGAGAAACTGACCTTCCCTCTGGAACCATAAGCTGAATAAACCTCTTTTTCTCCCTTAAGTTGATTGACTTTGGGTGTCTCTCACAGCAATAGTTAAGAGTAACCGTTAAGGAAATTGGTACCGGGTAGTGGGGTATTGCTGTGAGATTAACAACAGCCGGTACTACAATGTGAAGCTGTTTGTGAAGCTGAGAGAAGTTGGTACCCAGAAGTATGGCCAATGCTGTGATGTGGCTAGTGTGCCTTTGGAACTGTTTATTGGGAGAAATATGGAGAACTTTGGGACTTTGTGCTGGGAAAGTCTGCGTCTTGGCGGTTGGGCCAAAGGGGCCTTTCCTGTGAGAGCTGAGAGGAGAGCAATGCTGTGAGAGACGCAGGCAGTGGGAGCTCAGCTTGTGATGGTCCAGAGGGGAACAGAGACTATATTTGCAACTGGACGAGTGACATGTGGAGCCATGTGTTGGCCGAGAGTTTAGTGAAGTTTTGCCCTCCTCCTGAAAGCTTGCCTGAAGTTAAACTGGAGTGCTTGGTGGAGGAAATTTCAAAGCAATGTAGTCTTAACAATGTGATATGGCTACTTTTTAGTTGTCTTCAGAGTTATGAAAAAGAGCAAAGAATCAGGCAGGAAGAAGCAAAAACTGTAAGATCCAATAATGAAAAATACAATGGCAAACTTGAAGAGTTGAACCAGGAAGAAGCAGAGAACAAAATGGCTGTTGAAGAGATTAGCTCCATTTGTAAATCAAAGCCTGCTCTCAATTTGAATAATAGGAGAGGTCCTAGCTTGAGGACAAGATCCTCAGGGAAGGCTCCCACTTATAAGAATGCAAATCCTTTCAGAAGACTGGAGCTAAAGAGTGGAGTTCCAAAGCAAGAGTTGGTTTCTCTTACCAAGCAACTGCCCAGGAGTGAAAGAGATGGTCAACATAGAGAAGCAGAATCAGCTGTGATTCAAGGGGGCCAGTCTTAGCAAAGTCGTCCACATGGTTCTGGTTTTAGAGGCATCAGTGATGCAAGAGGGAGGAGATCATGGAGTCTTCCTCCAAGATGTCAAAAATTGGCAGAATCCAGGCATCATGAGGCAAGAAGCCTGCAGTTTAGAGGCCCAAGAAGGGCAGTTTGTGCTGTGGAGTTAAAGCCTGATATGCCATTGAGAAGTAAAGATGTTAGAGATTCCAGACACAACGTGGGACACCTGACAAGGAGAGCTGTATACCCTGGGAGGAGTCAGCTCAAGAGAGCAACGTATTCTATGGGCAGCTGCATTGGAGGGGTGGAACCAAAGCCCTTTGGAACTGAGATGATTTCAAAGATGCTCACCTGTTGGACTTGAAGCTACAAGATTTGAAGTTTGTCCTGCTGGATTTCGGTCTTGTTATGGACCAATCTTTCCTGAATATGCCCCCATTTCTTCCTTTTGGAATGGGAATGTTTATTCTTTGCCATTGTATGTTGGAAGTATGTAACTCATCTTTTGATTTTACAGGAGGCTTTGGATTTTGGACTTTTGGACTGTTGGGACTACAACCTAAAAAACAAACAATGTGAACAACCAAACATGGGCTTGAAAACCTCCAAAAACAGTGAGCAAACATAACACCTCCTCTTTCTAATTTGAAAATATCAGGTATTTTATTATAGAAGCAGAGAGATTATGTGATCATCTGATTTTCAATGAGGGCTCTAAGGACATTTAGCAGATGGACAACAATGAGAAAGCTATATATCCGAAGGTCATTGAAGAACTTGCACCCATAGCTAATATCTTACCTGCTTAACGCTTCTGCCTCCAAGAAAGAGCTCTCCTCGCCTCCAGGCCTGTAGCAACAGAATGTACCCTCAAACTGTGAAACAAGACAAACCTTTTCCTCTTAATTTGCTTGTCAGGTGTTTTTGTTTTCTCAGTAAGAAAAGTAATTGGTTAAGTCATTGTTTCTTTAAACAATTGTGTTTCCTTCTCTCCTCCTTCCAGGATTCTCATAATGCAGGAGTTAGTTGTTCTACCTGTCAATGTCTACAAGATATTTATACTCTACTTCTTGAACCCTATGCTTTCAATTTGCTTTCCTTCAGGTTCACCGGTCATGCTTTCTGGAAGTCCAATGTGGTGCTGGGCTCTCTAGTGAATTCTTCGTTTCAGTTATGGTAGTTTTCAGACCTAAAATTTCTTTTGGTTCCTTCATATAACTTTGATTTCTTTGTTGACATTCTCACTTTATTTTTGCTTTGTTGTCTTGATATCCTTTAGTTTTTGTTCATATTTTCTTTTAGTTCTTTCAATATGCTTTATAGAAAAATCTTTTAACCATTGGTATATTTAACCTCTTTTTGGTTCAACCATAAACTACTCAGAAACAGTGCTAGTACTCTTTGGTCCAAAAGGATTACTGCCTGCATACTCTAAAGAGCTGATTTCATAGTTATATATTTCTTTAATCTGTTTTTATCATAGAAAGCATTCATTTCTCCTTCAATTTTTTTGGGTTTGCCAGAAATAGCAGTCTATATTGACAATTATCATCTTTCAGGACTTGAATTCCAGCCTTCTAATTTGAAAGTTTTAAACTGGGGCTGGAGATAGGACTCGGGGGTTAAAACTCTTCCCCACAAGCAGAAGGACCTGAGTCAGGATCCTGAATCCTACATAAAAATGCCTGGCGGAAATGGCAGTAACTCTCACTTCCAGCTCTGGAAGATGAAGCCCAGAAAATCCAAGAGTGAAACAAAAAGGAGGTAGAAGCAATCTAGGATGATCCCTGAAATCACCTTTGGTTCTTCATAAGCACACATAGTTCCCTCTGATAAACACACACATACACACACACACAAAGTTTAAAGTTTCAAACAATCAACCATTATTCTGATTGTTCTACCTTTTATGTGATGTGGTCTTTCTCTCAAAACTTTCAATACTTCTTTTGGTCCTGTCATGTGCTTCTTGTATATGCATATATCTTCCTGTCTCTGGATTTGTGAAACTGCATTCTATGATTTTATCAAAAATATTTTCTGTCTCTTTGGCCTAGAATTCTTTCCCTTCTATGTCCATAATTCATATATTTGGGCTTTTCATGGTACCCAAAGCTCCAACATTTCACTAGCACAAAAACAGGCACATTGATCAATGGAATATAATACAGGACCTATATATAAATTCCATGCAATCATAGCTGCCTGATTTTTTGCAAAGATATTAAAAATACATGTTGGAAAAAGGAGAGCATCTTCAACAACTGGTGTTAAGAAACCTGAATAACAACATATAAATGAATGAAACTAGATCTTCATTTCTCACCTTGCATAAAATTCAACTCCAAATGGATAATGAATCTTAATAAAAATACTGTTAACCTTATTACTGGACAAAAGGGCAGGGAATATATGTCAACATAAAGACACAAGTAGAAACTTTATAGAACTCCAGTAGTACAACAAATAGAACCAGTCATCAACAAATGGGATCTCATGAAACTAAAAAGCCTCTGTACAGCAATGATAGCTGTTGTTGAGTAAAAAAATGTTCTATAGAATGGGAGAGAATTTTTATAACTATATAGATAACAAAGGATTAATGTTTAGAAAATATAAATAACTAAAAACAACTCAACAGCAGTTGTGGACTATACAGGACTAGTGCTGGATAACAGAGGGAGATCTCTACAGGGTTTGCCCACTGGCAGACCATTTATGTCCTGGCATGCTCCCAGACACTAGCTAGTGCAAACATCCTAGATGAGATCCAGCAAATCACACATGGAAGGAGAATGGGTAAGGCAGGATAGGATGGTGGAAAGGGTAGATAGTGGGAGATGAAAACATATACATTTATTGTTAATATAATTAAAATAAAAATATGAAAAAGATAAAAATAACTAAACACCAAGAAAACAAACAACTCAACTAATATAACTAAATGGAGTATGTAATTAAATGAAGAGTTTTCACAAGGAGAAATAGAAGTGACTAGAAAACACTTTTAAAAGTTTTCAAAATCTTTAGTCACTAGGGGATAACTCATATACACTGTTGATGGGAGTATAAACTAGTGTGGACACTTTGAAATCGGTCTGAAGATTTCTCGAAAGGTAGAAATAAAAATTACTATGTTACCCACCTATACCATTTCTGCACATATTGCCAAAGGATTCTATCATACTACAAAGATACCTACACACCCATGTTCATGGTTAGAAAACCTAAGCTAGGAAATAGAAGCAACTTTCAAGTCCATTAGTGAATGAATGAGTTATGAGGACATGGTACATACATCCAATGGAATTTTATTTGGCTATAAAGAAAATCTAAACTATGAAATTTGAAGGAAATGGATGGAACTGAAATAAACTATACTAAGTGAAGTAACCTAGATGCAGAAGGACAAAAACACTGAAAGGTGGCTCTCATATTCAGATCCTAGCTTCCAGGTTCTAGTTCTGTTTGTTTAATTTGGAGTATATGTGGCAATTAGGAAGCAGGATAAAAACATGGGATCGGGATGGTGAGATGACTCAGGGGTTAAGACTCTGCCTCTCAAGCATAAGGTTCTGAGTTTGGATTCCAAGTCCCATGTAAAAACACCACTTGGAAAAAGTAGGCACCCTGCATTTCTGGTCCTAGTGGGAGGAGTCTGGGAAATCCCAGAGCAAAGTAAAAAGTAGGTAGAAGCAATCCAGGTTGATTCCCAAAGTCAACCTTGGGCCTCCACAGGGACATACAATGCCCCTCTGTGGACAAAACACACACACACACACACACACACACACACACACACACACACACACACACACACACGTGTGCGCACTTAAAAAAAAAGACATGGGGTGGTGATAATAAAGTACCAGACTATGGGATGATAGTCTATGATAACAGAGTGATATACTATGAGTGATAATAGAGATAACAGACTATGGGAGAGGAAACAATAGAGGACAGTTTTTTTAAACTGTTGTTTAAAAAAAAATGAGAGAGCAGGAATACTGGGGCAGAAAGGTTTAAGTATGGAGTGGGGGAATTGGAGAAAAGAGAGTATGTAGGGTAGATCAACCAAAACAAAGAGTATATGAGAAAGGTATATGAAACCTACTATCCTGTAACCCAAATTTAAAAAGAAAAAAAGCAAAACAGAGATTCTTAAGACAGTTACTTTGCATGCCAATGTAACTAATGTAATAGTAACAATGTAACAATGTGTTACTAAACACAATTTCCAATTTCTGTGTTGGACAGGTCCAGGGGAGCTGCAGCAGGGAGCCCTAGACAACCCCCAAAACAATATAAGTTTTTGCTGGTTCTCTTAGCTTACCAGAACTAGAGAATAAGACCTTTGTGCCAGAGACACTTCACACTTTGCTTGTAAGACAGAAAAAAAAAAAAAACCTCCAACTCCCTCCTTCCTGCTGACTAGTGCCAGAGTGTACTATGGGGAGAAAAAGCCATCAACAGTCTTATCCAGCTGTGAACCTCCAAATCATGAACCAAACCTGCCAGGAAAGATGTGCTGGTAAGATGTGGGGATAAGCAACCACCTTCTGACTGGATTTGAGGACACAGATCAGGGAGGAACACAAATTCTGGCAACCTTACATCATGCATACCACCTATGACCTACTTTCTCTTCAGTAGTCCATTCAGGAGAAATGCATTTTTAATCTCATCCGCTGGATAACAGCAGCTATTTAATATGAATATTCACCCTACATGCATTTTGTTGTCAGAAACTGTTACTAGGGGTAGAAATGGAATGCAAAACATGGAGGAGAGAAACTATGCCTGATACTGTAAACTCAGCTAGCCCATGCCTTGAAATGCCATAGGTCCAAGTGGGGGAACTTACAACTGTTGTTTAACAAACACTGACATACCAACCAATTGTCTTCTAATTATAGACAAAAGCTACTCAGACTCAATCAGAGAAATCGCTCTTTGCAGTGAACAATGGTAAACACAGAGATTCATGGATGCCCAAGATGGTGACAGTAAGTGACAGCTGAGGATTCAGTCCTAAATAAGACATTTATACTGCCCCTTCTAAGACCCAGGAACATCATGAGAGAGGGAGCAGAAAGAACATAAGAGCCAGAAGACAGAGAGAAAGGCTGTAAAATACCAGCCTCTAAATAGGACACTGCAAGCATGAGCCCCCAGCAGTTACAGCTACCTATACTAAGCTCATACGAGATTGCTTTGGTAAGTAATCAATTATGGATAGAATGGGGATCAAGGGGTCCGACTTTTGTGGACTATTGATAGATGCTGGGAGAGAGGCAATTATTTTCTGCAGGCTCCGACAAATAACTCCAAATCTATGGTCACACAGATGGCCCTGGTCAAACCTAGAAGGTCACAAAGCAAAACAAATAGACATAAATCTAAAAAGGAAATTTGCAGGACAAGGAAGCATAGACAAAGATGATAGAGAGATGGAAGAGGATAGAAGCCAAAGTGGCTAGCATTTAATATCTATACATACAAAATAATCAAAGAACAAATTTAATTAATAAAAAATTATGTCTGTATTTACTGAAGTTTTATAGTCTTAGCTAAAACATAATGGAAAAAAGATATGTCCTTCCATCTTGGACCAGCTGAGTTTATAGCTTACATCTTGGTGAATGCCCATATCAAAGAGAGCCAAGAGGCTGTGGCCTGACTTTCAAAGGGAAGTTGGTACTCCTCCTGCATGGTACAACAGAAAGAAAACTGGTAGCCTGGCACATCTCGCCATGCTTTACATTCCATTTCTACTCCTAGTAACAGTTTCTGACAACAAAATGTCTGTGGGGTGAACATTCATGCTAAATAATTGCTGTTGTCTAGGATGAGATTAAAAATGCATTTCTTCTGAATGGACTACTGAAGAGAAAGTAGGTCATGGGGGGTATGCATGGTGGCTCAGCAGTAAGTTGCCAGCGTTTGCTTTCCTCCCCTGATCTGTGTCCTTCTACCAACTGCTTGACATCTTGTTGCTATGGTTTCTATAGCTGTTATAATATGAATTATAATTACATCTACTTCATAGGGCCATTTTTGAGGCTTAAGTAAATTTATGCAAGCACATGGTTTAGGATAATATTTCTAAGCACTCTATAACTGTTAATTTTATCTAATTCTTGATATCTCCAGCTTTCTCTGTCTAGCTTTATTCTTCAGCTATCCTAAACCTTCTCTAAATCATGGAGTTTAGGCAGCTAAACAGGAATCTGAGACTCTCAAATATTGGGAAAACTTTACCAGAGTTCTGTTGAGACTTGGCAGAGTTAGGAAAGACTTGGTTTCAGCATGTGTACAGAGGTCACTCAGATTCCTCTTCCCTCTCCTTCAAAAATAGCTGCCTCAAAATTCTCTACTCCAAGTCAAGCCTATTCCTGTCCCACTCACAAGAAGACGGTAAGGCAGAGCTGACCTGCCTGTGGAAGCCAAGTGCTTTCCTCCCACCCATGAGCCTTGCTACTTTAGAGTGCACTGAGATAAGGTGGGTCACTATGACTTCACTTTGTGTTCTAAGACTTTTGATGTAGTGTTGGCAGTTCAAGAAGGTTCAGGAATGGGAGAGCAAACGAATGAACCTCTTATGAGGGATCACAGGGTGAATTGACAGGCCAGAGGCAGAGCCAAAACAGGAACCTAATGGTCTCAGCTCATAAACCAAACCACTAAGGAGAATTCCAACAGTAGGATGTGAGGCAGGAACAGGAGGCGATGACAGGGGGCGACTGGTAAAGGTAACCACGCTGCAGGCCTAAAAGTCAGGCCCCAGTTGAGAAGACCAGGGTAGAAATCAGACCCACTCATAGGATTCCAGAGAAGTGTAGAGCAAGGATCCAACTTAATAACTGGAAAGTAGGCTAAGGCAGGACTGTAGAAACAACACCAATTAACACAAAGACACCAGAATAAAGCTGAGACAAGTCCATGATACCAAAGGAGGTAGCTTTCTTTTGGGAGTCTGTGACATTTGGAACCTATAGTAACATTATTATTCCTGAACCATCTATTAAATCTCAACTTGGCCAAGTGTGCTGATGTCGATACTTAGCTCAGTAAATCCATTAATTTTCACATGCTAAGATGCACACTCAGGGTCTTAAGACCCTTCTTACTCCCAGTCCTTTACCCAGAACCAAAAATAGCAAAAACAGTCCAGAGCAAGTACTTAATCTACATTTTCTGTAGCCTTTAACCAAAAGTTTAAGGATTAACCTGCTTTCTTAGTTACAAACTCCCTTGTTCAGTAAGTTTCATCTGTTTAAACATAGTGGCCCAGAAGAATGAACTTTAGACCAATCACACAGTTACTTTGTGTTGTATGTTTAAGATGCCTGGTATCAATTTTAACAACATTGTACTTCGTTGACTTTAATGTATTATGACAAGTAATTTGTGTGGATCTGTACAGGCTTGTTCCCAAAGGATCATATCGTTTTCTTCCTGGGAAGAAACAACTCACATAGAGTGTCATGGCAGGTAGCATACCTCCCCACTTTTAACTCTTCCAATCTTAACATCCCCTCTTCTGCTGGGTTCCCTAAACTTCGGGGTAGGGAGTGATTCTGATGACCTGTTTAGGGATGAGCATCTAGCATTACCTGCCCTCTGGCCAGATGTGGTTCTCCACATCACAAATCTTCCATTGCAACAGGATGCATCTTGATTGACTGCTAAGAGCTTTTCTTATCTAAGGGTATATAATAAGAAGTGTTTAGATGGTAGTTTACTATCAAGTATTTACAGTTAACACTAAGAGATCTGTTCCTATTAAGTGTCTATGTTTCCCTTTCCACCATTATTTCAGAAAGTTTATAGTATCAAGCATATCTTCCCTGACAATAAGAAAGGTTTAAAACCATTTCCAAGAGCAACTAGTTACCAAAGAACATTATATATCACTATTGCTCTACTGGACTCTTCTTGCCAGAATTGTTGTATATAGCTGAATGAAGCCCTTAATGACTCCCACCCCCCAACACATCCCAGAGCCATTTGCTTTGCTTACTCCCCCACTCTTTCTGTAGCCTGTCCCTTTCTTCTCTCCCCTTATAAAACTTTTCTTTCATAATTACCTTATTCATTCACTTGACTGTGTTCTTTTCTCTCAACTCTTTTGGAATCTACCTCCACCTCCTGACTTACGTTCCTTTGTGGTTTGTGGGTTTTATAGAAGTTCCCCTTTGTGTATAACATTCTAAAGGTTTAATGCTAGGATTCACATAGAAGGGAGAACATGCAGCATCTGTATTTCTTCATCTGGAATACTTCACTCGGTATAATTTCTTCCAATTCTATACATTTACCAGCAAATTTCATTAATTTGTTTTTTCTTGAAAGGTAAATAGTATTCCTTTATGTGTAGGTACCATATTTTCTTTATCCATTAGTCTATTGTTGGACATCTAGAATATTTCCATTTCCTTGTTACTATGAACAGAGCTGCAATGAACATAGATATACAAGTATCTCTGCAGTAAGAATGTAGTGTTCTTTGGAAATATTCCCAGGAGTAGTATAGTTGGGTTGCATGACATTTCTATTTTTAACTTCTTTAGAAACTCTATACTGATCTCCAAATATGTAAGTTATTCATTATGTAATGAATGGGATCCCTTCTCCCCACATCTTAGCCAGCATTTGATGTTATCTGTGTTTTAGATTTTAGCCATTCTGACTGGGGTGAGATGATATTTCGGGGTGGTTTTAATTTGTGTTTCACTAATAACTAGGAAGGTAGAACATTATTTAAAGATATTTGTTAGACATTTGAATTTTGCCCTGTGAAGAGGTTTTGTCTTTTTTTGGTTCTGAGGCCTATGTTTAACTGGCTTGTTTACTTCCTTGATATTTAATTTCATCATCCTCTTCTGTCATTTCCTTTGTTCAGTGATATGCAGAAGACTATGTTATATTGGGTAGGTGATGCTCAGCCTTCTTGAGAAGCAACACATCCTCCAGAATCTGCTGAAAGTGGGTTGTTTCTGTTTCTACCCTCTCATTCCCAGGTCATATGCACATGCAACTAAATTTTACCAAAAACTGTTCAAGTGACTCTGGAACCTTCTAACACCTGTCAATAAAGGTCTTTAATATCAGGTTAAAGCCTGAGCTATTTCAACACATGGTACTAAATTGTAATTCAGTGAATACTAAATGCATAATTGAAAATCCTTGTCAAAAGAAAGAAAGAGAGAGAGAGAAAGAGAGAGAGAAAGAAAGAAAGAAAGAAAGAAAGAAAGAAAGAAAGAAAGAAAGAAAGAAGGAAGGAAGGAAGGAAGGAAGGAAGGAAGGAAGGAAGGAAGGAAGGAAGGAAGGAAGGAAAGAAAGAAGAAAGAAAGAAAGAAAGAAAGAAAGAAAGAAAGAAAGAAAGAAAGAAAGAAAGAAAGAAAGAAAGAAAGAAAGAAAGAGAAAGAAAGAAAGAAAATTGGCTTTTCTGCCTCCACATCACCATGGCTCCTGTGGAAAGCTTGTGGCAAAGGGAGGCAAAAACAAGAAGCAAGTTCTGAAGTTCCCCCTCACTGCACCCACCTTATAAAAGATGGAATCATAGATGCTGCCCATTTTAAGCAGCTCCTCTAGGAGCGAATCAAAGTGAACGGAAAGTCTGGAAATCTTGGTGGTAGCATCACGACCATCAAAAGGAGCAAGATCAAGATTACCATAACCTCTGACATGCTTTTTTCCAAAAGGTAGTTGAAGTATCTCAACAAAAAATATTTGAAGAGGAATAATCTATGTTATTGATTATGCATAGTTACTAATAACAAAGAAAATTTTGAATTACATTACTTCCAGATTAGCCAGGATGAAGAAAATGAAGAAGATGAGGATTAAAACACATTGATCTGGAATATTTTGTATGAATTCATAATAAAGTTTAGGAACAACAAAAAAGAAAGAAAATTGACTTAGATCCTTACCTCACACATTATGCAAATTAACTCTTAATAGATTGTAAGGTGAAAAATAAATGTTCCTTCTAGAAAAAGGAGAAAAAAAATAGGAGGAAAAAAAATCTTCTGTGACCATCAATTAGTCAGACTTCCTAGCTGTGATGCACACACACACACACACACACACACACACACACACACAAATAACAAACGGGCTCCAAAAACTTTTACTCACCAGAAGATACTGTTGAGAAAATGAAAGGATAAGCCATAGCTAAGAGAAAATATTTACCAAATATCCATCTCTGTCCTCCTCTTAACAAATTATCCTGCCCAACTTCACTACTTCATCTTATCACTAGCCCATAGATTGATTTACAGTGAAAGTGAATGGTTTAAATAGGCATTATACCCTGAAATATAACTGGTTCTGTGACCAAGGCAGACAAATAGAAAGCACATTAGGCAGGAAACTAGGAGGGTTCCATATCTACAATAAGGTAACAAGTCTGGTCCTGCTTACAGTAATGCAGTCAGGACAAAGCACGGTCCCTATCTTGGAGTTCTATCATGCCTGGGAATAGCCTAGTAAACAGAAAGCCAGCAAAGAAGATTCATGTTCTTTCTAATCTGGAACGCAGTGCTGAGAGATCACGAGGATGGAGAGCTCTGCAGGGTTTGTGAAGACCGTGGTCCTGAACTTGGCTTCTCAGCAAGTGATTCCAGGAAACAGGAAGAAGGAGAAAGAACCAGGACCTGAGACATGGAACCAAACGATTTCACACCGTCCTCAAAGTGCCATGTTGAACCGCAACAGAAAGAATGCAGTGAGAAGTGGGGATTCCAGTTGGTGTGACGCAGGTCAAGATAAATCTAAAGAGCCAAAACACTTTGTCCTTGATGGCAAAAAGAATTGTCCAAGAAATTCTAAACTCCATTATTTCAGGAAAGGAGCAGCTCTCCTGCCGTTGTAGTCATGGGTGTTGGAAACTAGTCACCAGTGCTCTTCGATGAGGATCCAGATGGAGCTCAAAGGCCTCCTTAGCCCAGCATTCAAAGTATTACCAAGCCATCAGAGTTGGTGCAGCAGACATCTAAGCCATTCCCATGACCCCCTGTACCTCCTGTGCCTCCCATCAGCCATCCTTCTCCACCTTCATCTCCATCATCATTTATCTCTTGCTGTGCACATTCTACAGGGGTAAGTGAATTTCCTATCACTTCTTGCTATCCATCTAAACCTGGGGAAGCAATGGTGGAAATGATACAGAATCTAATGTGGCATGGATATAGCCATGTCCCTTTGTCTTAGTAAGGTCAGCAAAGGGAGGAAATGGCTGGGATTCCAGCATTAGATAGCAGATAGACTAGGCTAAGAATAAAGGAGAGGACTGGTGACAGAAACTCACAAAGAAAACAGGAGTTTAACGATCTTGTGTGGATGCCCAAATCATCCATTTCCACTACTTCTGTACCTAATAACTAGTCAAACATTTGAAGTGCGCAGCTCAGTTCATCCTGAAGTGTCTTCTTTAGATATTCCACAGTTTGCCTTGGCAAGCAAAGCAGAGAGAAGGATGCTACATATTTAACCAAGGGAGCTGTTCTCATGTGAGAAGCGGGACAGAGCAGGGTAGTTTTCAAAAGCTGTTAAAGATTTCCTTCCCTGCCTAACAAAGCATCAGAGGAGAGATTTCGCAGCACGCTTTCTTCACATGCCTGTCACTGTCCCAGCGTTGCCATGGTGATGCTGTGTATGTTTGCATGGTTGGAAGGATCCAAAGATGGAAAATGAAACCAGGGTGGACCAGGGCAAGGAATCTAACAGGAATTCCTCTCCGCTCCTCTGCCGCAGATTGGTTGACAGAATGCTAATGTGAGCTCCTGAGATTCATCACTAAGCCTGTTATTTCCAACACAAAATAAAAAAAATCATAAGCCTCAAACGTTCCTCTTGGGAATATTCATGAAACCCATTTTCCCAAAGCAGGAGAGTACCTTACCTCTGCAGGCAAAGCACATGAAGATTGTAAGGCAAGTCACTGGATGGGTACAGTTAATACATCAGAGAATATGTCTCTCCTGTCCCTCTCTGCCTGACACATCTTTGTTTTCAATAAGTTATTTTATTTTTCTAGTTTTACAAACATATTTAGTGCTCATCCCTGCTTCCCTCCATCCCCCTTCCCACCCATCCCTCTTCCCCTTCCTTCTTCAATCCATACGACTACCTCCCACCCTCCCACCTGTCTGCCTTCATGGCCCCCAGGGCTCCCTCCCTCTGGCCTGTCTACTCTTTTTTTTTTTTTCTACTTTTATAAGCATATTGAGTACTTATCTCTGCTTCCCTTCATCATGCTTGACACATCTTAGTGCTTCATGGACCTGAGGTGGGGGCAACCTCTCAACATTTGTGAGACCCCCTTTCTAGATGTGAACTGTGCTTCACGATGTTTCTCTCTGTTGGGAAAAAGAAGCTGGTTGGATGTGCTTGGCAGTTCCTCAAGGAAGTCTATTGACCTTTTAGTCATTTCTTTATCTTGTGAATCACTCCCCAATGTTCTCTATGAGAATGTCACAGAGCAAACAGCTTCAAGCACTCTGACAAGCATGCTGCTCAACAAGACAAAACCTGCTTTTAGGCAAATCACATAAACGTGTGTAATCAGCATCGCTTAATGCAATATTGGCATATCTAGGTGCTCAAAAATATTTTTGACAAATGAATAAAACTTAAGAGATAGGGCAGTGGCAAAGATATATGAAAGGTGGCTGCCACCAAGAAGTGTGGTGAACTTACCATCATAAAGGACAAAGGGAGACCGTTGAATAGGATACGGTGCTAAACTGACTATATTTCCAAATTCGCCCTCCTCCCTTCACAGTTCCACCTCCCTTTTCACACAAGCTTCAGGAGCATGGAGTTCAAATTTCACTGGTGATGCATTAATAAACCTCGGTTGACTAGTAGAGTATATCTTTTGTACCTAAGTGCCTAAGATTCTGGCAGATGGAAAAGTGGGATGAAGGGAAGGTAAAACATCGGTTTAAGATTGGTGTGATGCTATGATCCTTAGAGACAAGGGATTAACAGCCACAATAGTGGCTCTAGGCAATGCTACTGAGTCCTTACACCTCATCAGAGAGGAAGAACCAGAGGGAAGTTTGTCATGTATACTAAAGGATGCTCCAGAAATGGGGGGAGGGGGCACAAGAGAAAGGAAAGGGGGGGAAGGAAGGGGAAAATAGGGGAGGGAGCAAGGGGATCCAGGAAGGGGTGGAGGGAGGAAGAGGAATGGGGTACTTATCAACATTGTATGAGCGGAAAAAATAAAAAATAAAAAAAAAAGATTGGTGTGATGGTGAAACTCTAATTCCAGTACTTAGAAGGCAGAGACGGGAAGATAATGAATTCAAGACCAGCCTAAGCTACATATTGAGACCCTGTCTTCAAAAATAATTTAAAATATATAAAAATCTTCTCTCGGAAACAGTAAGCATTACTTATTAGGCTAAAAGCATTGTTTCATTTAAAAAAAAACACCAAAATGTACTTTATATCATGTATTACTAAGTCCTTCCCTAAACACTCCAGAGACATTAGGGATTGACTAAACATCACACTTAAAGGAAGGACTATGTTGCTTGCCGATGTTTAATCCTGTATCAAACCCAAAAAATAAGCCATTTGGTGAGCACTTGTAACTCAGAGCACTAATTCTTTTTTATTACTTCTTTCTTAGTTTTATAAACATGATGAGTGGTTATACCTGTCCTCTCCTCTCTCTCCCCTCTCTTCCTCTCTCTTTCTTCTACCAGTCTCCCCTCCCTTCACCAATCCATCCCTCTCCCTCCGACTCTCCTGCCTGTCTGCTTGTGTGGGCCAGAGCAGTAGTTCTTAACTAGGAGAGTTTTTTCCTGCCAGGGAACATTGACAACTATTATTTCAACTAGGGGGATGGTTCTTCTGGCATGTCAGTGAGCCAAGATACTGTTGTACATGTTATCCCGTACACATGCAAAACAGATTCCACATAAAGAATCATCCAGCCTCAAGTTTTTGAGAAACCTCAGTCAGAAAGACAGAAACATGCAAGAACACATAGCAAGGCTCCTCCTCAAGTCCTGGGGAATGGAAGAAGGCTTATGGGAGAGGGCAGCATGTGCACTGACAGGTAAAGAGGAGAAGGAGCCGGGCATGGTACTTCAGATCTTGGGAAGCTGAGGCAGGAAGACCATGGGCTACATAATGAGTTTGAGGCTAGTTTGGGCTACAAACAGAGACCTTGTCAAACAAAACAAAAAACCCTGAGAAAGAGAACATCAAGCAGAAGAAACTACTGAGACCAAAGGCTGGAGAAGATGGTCTAAAGAATTGAAAATAGAGAAGACATCCTTTTGACCAACATTTACTTACACTAATTTCTGTGCAAAATACTTTGCCTAATGCTCACAGCACCCTGAACGTGAGTGGTTGGCAATCCTGTGTACCTTACTCCTGCAAGCGAATTACATGCTTGTTGAACGTCAACAATGCTCATTCTCAAGGCCGTTTATGTCAGTCTTAATGCTAGCATAATTATGTAAATAGGCGCTATGCTTGTGAAATATGATTGCAAAAGAAAGTTCCTATTGTTATTCAAAGAATAATGCTCTAATGCGACTTTATGAAGATGATTGCTAAAAATAAAATGCAATCAAACTAGATATAGGCAAAACAGCTCTAACAGTTTGGCAGAGAAAAAAGCTTTGTAATTGTGCATTTACATCACTTCATGAAAGTCATTAAGTTCCCAAACCATTTATTTAAAGTACCATGACTGGAAATCATAAATAATTCTTTATTGATATAGTTTATACGGGGAAGATGACTCCAAACACCAGTTAACCTATGTTCCAAGGAAAGGTCTTGGCCCCAATTCAAATTGTTGCTGAATAAATGTATTTCATGTTTTGAGTTAAAATAAAAATATGAATCACATGTATATTTGCATTTTTATTATCCCCTGCTTTATCCAACTTTTTTATTAGTGTTATCAGGTATGACAGCCTCTCCCATGTCAGGGTGACGGGTGCTTCAGCATCCAGAGGACATGCCATAAATGAGAAACAAGAGTTGAACCTGGGTCAGAACATGAAGTGTTTTCTTTAAACATTTAGGCCTAAGTAAATAATAGAAGCCATTAGAACTTCCTAAACAAGGAAGTGGTTTGACTATGTAATGTGCTTCAGAAAGATATTACCCTGGCTCCAGTGCAGAACACGGATTAGAAGAAAGCACTCTACAGATCCAGCAAGGAGTGCCCTGCAGTGATCTGAACTCCCTGTGGTGGCTGAATAAATAAATAGCTTGGGAATGCAGAGGTGAGAGTAAGTCCAAGGGATAGTTAGTAGTTAGTGTACAGCAACATTGGGGATTGGCCAAAACTATACATAAAGGAAGAACTAATCACACACCACTCCTAAGTTTAGGGCTGCAAGATGTGACTTGTTTGTAGTAATATCTCTGAAGTGGAAGGCAAAAGAGAAGAATTTTTAGGATGGAAAGATGAAGACATTGATTTTGGTCTATTTAGCATACAGATATAGATATATACAAGTTTTAAAAAGGTGTTAGGTATTTGGTTAAATGTTATGCTCAGAAGAAAGTCTTTTGAATAGAGTTGCAAGTAGTCACTATGTAGAAAGAAACTAAAGTCAAAAGAATAAATGAAGTACCATGTTAGAGATACAGAATGGAAAGTTGACCTAAGAGAAGATATATACAAAGTTCTTATTAATCAGTGAGAAAACAACAATCAGCCCAATAGATGAATATGGAAAATACAAAACAAAAAAAAATACTTAAAAGAGGGGAAAAATTAAAACAAGTAACTTAAAAGTTTTTAATTATCTTACTAATCAAGGAAGTGTGATTGCCTTTCCACAATAATATCATTCTAAATATGGTAGACTGGCAAAAAAAAAAAGTCTTAATGCCAAATATCAAATAAAGATTCAAAGAAGTCGCTGACCAGTGAGCTTAAGCATAAGTACAAATGCTTTGAAAAATATTTTAACATTATCTTGCAATGAACACTTGACAATTCTTTCCTAAGCATAGATGCTAGAGGAACTCTGATATGTGCACCAGAAGCCGTTGTCCAAATGATTTGGGCAACATTGTTCAAAGCAGCACAACACTGAAAGCAACCCAAAGAGTCCGCAATGGAGATAAGTAAGGGTGGCACTTTCATAAAAGGTCAGCAGGAGAAAAGAGTGACTGGAATACACATGTAGTCACCCAAAGGAATCTCAGAAGCATAAAGTTTAAAAAGCAAAATCCTCATCATCCTCAAAGACTTCAATCTGTATATTATTTTGAGAACAAAAAAATAAGCAAAACTGAACAAAATATAATTAAGTATGTACCTATTAGAGATAAAATACTTTAAAAATCAAGCAAATGATTAAAAAATGATCTCCAGTGGCAGAAGGAAACTAGAGGAGAGAAGGGAGGAGATGGGAGCATGTGTTAGGGTAGATACAGGCTGCCGAAAAGGAACTTGTTCTTTCGCTGAGCAGAAGATTCAAGGATGTTCACACTCCATTCTTCTATAATATAAAGTACATAAGGTAGGAATGTGCTTTCAAATGAATCAAAAGCATATTAGGACTAATACGAGAAATTTTAAGACTCTTACTTTTCTAGTATCTCAATCCTGGTAGAGTTCTGGACTCAAGGACTACATGAATTATCCCTTTGCTAGAAAGTCTTTTACAGAATGTTTTAGACCTTGAACTTTCTTCAGCACAGGCTCAGGCTCTAGGCCACATACAGGACCATGGAGTGCTCCCTGCGGAGTATTGAGCTGCTGATGACTTCCTCTTACTAACTGTACTTTCGTCTCTCTGGTGTGCTCAATCACGTGTTTCATTCATTCGCACTATGTGCGTGTGCGTAAGCTACCTCATATTCTTTGTGGAATAAGGCAGAGTTCAAATAATCAAAATTAAAAAGCTCTATTTCACACGAGCAGAAAAACATCAAATCTGAGCAGATTTTTTTTCCATTTATGGCAAGGAATTCAGAAAAGTGGAAGGTCCCTTTTCTCTGGAGGGCAGTCCACTGCCAAGGTTCTCATGAAATTTGAAGGTAGCCAGAAAAGGCAATTACAGATTATATGAGAGCAAGAAATGGTAGGCCACCAAGTCTGAGAACTCTTAATTCTCAAAAATGTTGTGAGTAAACCCAGATATAGTTCTGAGAATCCTTTTTGGGCCCATTAAATGATCCTTCAACCCTCCAGACCAGGGGACAAAGGGACTTCCTGTGTCTCACATACCTCACTCATTACCCATTATACCCAGAGAAGCCAAGTCCTTCTAGACTGGTCAAAGGTTCCTGTTCCACAGAAAGATGGAGTACTTTATGCAAACATGGCATGTCCAAGAAGATACAACCTAGTTGCTAGGGAAACTATTCCTGCCCACATTTACTCAATTTGTTAGGCACTAAAAATTTTTTTTTCTATATCTCAGAGATGATCAAGATAATTGATTTCTGACTCTATGATAAAATAGCAAAATTTCAAAAAGTCAAAGTTTAAGCTCCGTTCCAGTTGGGCTGGCTCCCCACGCAGAGGGTTCTGAAAAAATATACTAGGCACGGGAGATTCATTATGGAGAAAGAATCTGCTTCAAGCAGAAAGAAAAGGGGTAGGAAGAGAAATCAGAGCCAACATCCACCACCCATGTTCTCTTTGGGTCACTAGATGGCGAGGACTCAGGGGTTTTCTTAAGATTTCCTGCCCTTTGTTTCCCCTGAGATGTGTGCCATCAGATTGCCTGTTTACAAGAAATAGTTGAGATGAAGAAAAATGAGGAAAAAGAGGAGAAAGAAGAAAGGCAAATAAATAGTATAGCTCTTCATGCGATGACTGTGGCTATAAAACAATCTTTAGGAATTATGCTTATATATATGATTATGCCAAATGTCCAAATCACACTGGTGGGCCATAGACCCTTTCTTCCCCTAGATAGGACCCAGTACTTTTCCTAATAAAAGAGTTCTCGGTAATTTAAATGTGACTAAGCCTTCTGTACTTTACCACAAAAGCGGGTTTTCCAGGTGACTATTTTGTCAAGTGTCAAAATAAGAATTTATGGTATATTACTGTTGATCCATTTTGAATTTATATAGTGCAAAAGAAAGAAATGTGAGGGAAGAAGTTAAATAAATTGTCACAAAGCTATTTCCCACTTGACAGTGTCTCAGACACAGTCAGAAATTTCAAAGTTAGATCCAGGGTAGCACACAGTCTCTTCACCCTGAAGAAGGGGATCTAAAAAGGACAACACATGTGGGGGTCCCCTAGCTCTGTCCCTGCCTGAGTTCACCGCCCCCCACCTGGTTCTTATCACCATCAAGAATTACATCCCCTCCCTACTTAGCCAAGGGACTCCCAACCTTTCACTTTTAATGAGGTGGAACAATTGTCATTTCTAAGTCAAAGGCAGAACAGTCATAGCATCTTTTAAAATGTCTTTATTGAAATACATCGTTTCCAACCATTGGCACTGGCCCAGCTCATTCCTCTCTGCCTGGGGCTTTCTCTAGGAGACCTTTCTCACTTGGCTTCTCCCCAGCTCACCCCCACGCAGATCTCATGGAGGGGTTTCTGTGTTTTACTCAAGCTCCTGGCACCCCAAAGCTCAGACCCCTGCTCTTCAAGCTGTTTAATAAAGTCAAGAAATAAATATATAAAGGTAAGCATTTTTATCATCATGATCCCTCCTAGAGAACCCTCCTTAACTATTTCCTGACACTGGACTGCCTTCTGGCCTCAGCTTTAAATTGCATTTGCAGAGCATAAGCCGTCCCCAGGAAGGCATCACCAAAGTATGTTTCACAGAATGCTAGTTTGACAAAATATTCCTGAAAGAGAAAGATCCCATGCTCTCAATAGGTATGCTCTTGAGTTTCTCATGAGTATTCATACACCAGTCTCTTTTATTGGATTTCACCTTTCCATTAACACCTATCAGCAGAAGAGTTCTGGAGAGCACATTTGAACAGTGCTATCCAAGCTTATCTTTGATGGTTGTAGGAGTCAAGCATTGCCTTCAACACAGATTCTAATACCCATCTCATACTGTCTAGTCCGTCAGATTGACATGTCACGACCCAAGAAGGCTTTGTTGTGGCTTTTAAATGGACAAAATGCAATGGCAAAAAATAAAATGAGCTCCATTTGTTTTAGAAAATAATTAATGGGGGTTGGAGAGATGGCTCAGGGGTTAAGTCTCTGCCTTGCAGGTGGAAGGTCCTGAGTTCGGATCCTAGACCCCACGTATAGATGCCAGGCGGAAGCGGGGGTGGCCTGCATTTCTGGTCCTGGTAGGGCGGAGCCTGTGTATCCTGGGGCACAGTAAACAAGGAGGAGGTAGAGGCGGTCCATGGTGGTTCCCGAATTCACCCGTGGTTCTACACACACACACACACACACACACACACACACACACACACACACACACACAATTGAATAAAAATAAAGAAAAAAGAAAAAAAATTATGATGCACAAACACATTTGCATGACATATTTCAAAACTGAGTTACCCTTTAAGCCTCTGTAAACATTGTAATTGCTAAGACTCTTAATCTGAGTCAAGACCCTTTGTGGGGTCACAATTCCATATGGAGTCATGTAACTAAATGTTGGGGGGAGGGTCACAAAAGATCTGACAACCACAAAAGCTTTATGAACATACAAAAGTGAGAAATTAGCTCAAAATCAAATCCATACAGAACCCGAGGTGTTTCCCACAGGGTTTACCAATGTGGTATTGTGCTATTTCATTGAAGCATTGGTTCTGACGCACAACACGTACACTTGCATTGGAGCTTGCCATCATCCCACACACCACCAACAAACACCGACCGCAAAACCTTGGATCAGATTCAAGACTTTTTGTGTTATGAATTGCAGTGGTTTAACAGCACATACAAAGTTTTCTGCTTTTGTAGAAACAGAATAGTTTAATTATGAAAAACAGAGACTTTTAATATTTTCTTACAACCATTCCTCAGTATGTAAGTATAGAATTAGCATATCTTTGGATTGTATTGTGTTAGAATGCTTGATTTTAAAATTATTTATTTGACTTTGCTGGCCTGAATTTTATTTAAAAAATTGTTAAATGAACTTTGATTTGAGGTTTGGAAAGAATTTACAATTTCTGAAATGACCCTAAACATATTTCTGACATTTTGTATTATGTATTCATGCAAAGTAGTATTCTTGGCATTGATGATTATAAAATCAATGTATCAATCAACTCTGAACATGTTGAAGATGTTCCACCATCTGCTATATCAAATATTCAGCCAACATTTAATTGTTTGTGTAAAAATAAATGAATGTATCCATTTCATTAGTATGCAAATTTATTGTTGTCCTTTAGTAAAGGATAAAACTGCAGGCCTTGTAAGGAACAGTTTTAAAATAAATTTCTTCATTATGTACTGCTATGCATGTTGACTTTGTATACCTATTTTCTATGCCTATATAACTAGGACCACATAAAAGGTGAAAAAGTGTTGCAAGTAAAACATTTTAAAAAGCCCAGCTTTGCCCCATGGGAAATCTATTCAGGCTGTCCTTGAAAGACTTTTGTGAGATCCATCCTTAACTTGGGGGAACAGACACAGGATCTCTTACTGGACTTTTTGATATTTTTTTTTTTGCCCTTCTTTTCCCACTTTTCATTTTTTTCATATCACATGTAAGTCTAAATTAAAAGAGATATCTCTAAACACTATGGACAATGACTAAAAAAAAAAGATAATACCAAATACTAGCGAGGAAGAGAAAGAACCATGATTATTTATGCATTGCTGGTGAAAATGTAAAATGGTGCAACCACTCAGAAAGACAGTTTAATGGGTTTCCAATAAAGCTAAATATTTAACTACCATGCCTCCCAGCAACTGTACTCTTGAACTTTTATCCCACGAAAAAATGAAACCTTCGATCCACATTCAAAACTCATATACAAATGGGGGCTGGAGAGGTGGCTCAGGGGTTAAACCTCTGCCTTGCAGGCGGAAGATCCTGAGTTCAGAACTAGACCCCAGGTATAGTTGCTGGGCAGAAGCGGGGGCGGCTCTGCGTTTCTGGTCCTGGTAGGGCGGAGCCTGTGAATCCCGGGGCAGAGTAAACAAGGAGGAGGTGGAGGCGTCCATGGTGATTCCAGAATTGACCCGTGGTTCTACACACACACACACACACACACACATACACACGCATACACGCACAATTGAATAAATAATAATAAAAAACTCATATACAAATGTACATAGCAGATTAATTTTTTTTATTCTTTGTGTCCCATACATGAACATAGTGAATTTATGATATTTTCATACCTTAATCTCCAATCCTATCCCGCTCCTCTTCCCATTACCACCCTCGTTCCTCCCTGTCTGTTTCTCTCCTGTTTACATGTCTTTTTACCCGAGTGGCCCGCTGAGTTTCATCTGGTTTGCCTTTGATGGCACGTGCCTGAGCACTTGCTATAGCACGAACCATTCATCAGTGGGCAGACCATTGTGGAAAGCATCTTCCCTCATCCCTTCCCATCATCAGTTTCTCAGGGAGGGGTGAGGCCTCTTGAGATCGTTCTCTTTCCATGGTGAAATGTTGATAGGACAAATCCCTTGCAGGTCTTGTGGAAATACATATAACTGCAGTGAATTCATGGATGCAGCAGCCCTGTCCTGTCCAGAAGATAATGTCCACCTCAGTTTCATTTGTAATACCTCATGGTGCAGTTTGAATGTTCACAACCTCATCCCCAACCCATCCCCACCCCCAACAATTCATAGTTTAACCTCCATGGTGAAAGTGTTAGGAAGTGGGAGTCTTTGGGAGGAGACTAGATCTTGAGGACTAATGTCTTTATGAAAGAGACCTGAGGAAGACATTTCCTACTTTCCACCATTTGAGGACATAGCAAGACAGTCCATGAGCCAGAAGTCCAGCCCTCATCATATCTGCTGGTGCCTTGATCTTAGAATTCCCAGCCTCTGGAACTATGCAATTAATGCTTATTGTTTGTAATCCATGCAGTTAGATATACCAAACCCAATGGACTAGAACAAGCCTTAACTGGAAACAAGCAGGATGCCTTTCAGTAAGTGGTTAAACAAACTATGACATGTCATGTCATGGACTACTAAGTTGACAATAAAAAATAATGAACTTCTTATATTTACAGTTGGAATGAATCTCAAGAGATGCACAATGGGTAAAACAGCCAATTTAAAAAACATACATATGATCTGATTCCATAACACCCTTGAAATGGCAAAATCATAGAGATGGACACTGGAGGTTCCGGTAGGAATTGGAAGATAGTAGATGCACTTAAATGAATAGAAACTAAAAATATTTGTGCAAATGGGACAGATGTTGACTATGCCGCTAGGATGAAATCATCTAGAACTAACTATGCACATAACCAATGGATACAGATAAAACCGAAAATCCAAATAAGACTGGTAGATATCATCAATGCCAAGTTTCTGGTTATGATATTGTAGTCATCTTTGCAAATTATTGCTTTTGAGGAAACCGGATAAGAAATTTGCAAGATTATCATCTCCACTTTAGAATGCAACATTCCAAATATGACTTTTCATGCTTCCAATAAAGGCAAGATGATATATTATAACAACTGCTGATCTTCTGCTCTCTTTGGGGGTAGAGAAAATGAGAAATGAATTTAAATTCTAATGAAGAGATTCACATTAGATAGAAAAATTCCTTCTGATAAGAACTTTTAAATGGAGATGTTAATGGCAGAGACACTCTGCGACTGCTTCTAAGAATAGGTCATCTCTGCAACATTTATTCTTTTTCTGTGACCTACCACAAACTACTTCACCATCTTCTGTGCAAAATTTAATGTGATCATTCTTAAGTTGGGTGGCTAGAGCAATGGCTCAGTTGGTAAAGTATTTGCCACATAAGCATAGGGACCTGAGTTCAGATTTCTAGTTTTAACATAAAAGGTAGACATGGTGACACATCAGTAACCCCAGTGCTTTGGGGCAGAGACATGAGCATCCCTGGAGTTCATTGGCCAGTCAGCTTACATGAATCAATGAGTTCATTCAGGTTCAGTGAGAAAATCTGTCTCAAAAAATATTAAATAAGGTGGAAGTAATTGAAGACAGTAACATCAATCTCTGACCTACACACACATACACTGCATATGTGTATACGTGCATTTGCATGAGTGCATGTACATAACTACGTTAAAATGTAACACACATACACACACAAAATGAACATGTAGCGTGCACACACGCACACACACACACACACACACATCTTAAGACTAATGTTGTAGTCTGGCTAAGTTACCTAAAAACAGTTTAACCCTTTTGTGATCCGCTCAAACGTTTGTTAAGTGAACCTAGAGCTTTGTGTCTAGGACAGACACTTCTTAGCATTCTAACTGTTAATTATGTTTAAATTATGCAGGTTTTTTTTGCTGCAACTTTCAGAACAAACAATACTCCACCCTAAGTGACATTCAGCTACTATTTCTTCTTGTCCTCCCAGAACGGACTACACTTTTTCCTAGCCTTGGATAACTACCTTGTGTACATGTTCTGATCAGTACTTAACTGAGCACTTGACAGAGATCTTCTGGAATGTTCTATCCACACTGACTTCTCATCTTCTGTGATTTTCCATGAAAATTCTTGCTGTTGGCTTCCTGGACATCCAGTCCCAACTCCTTAGTTGGAGGAACAAGGCCTTGCCAAGGCTCTTCTTACCGGCATTGTGACTGGAAACTTTTTCCAGACATAAGCTGGGGCAATAGTATGGCTCCTCTACACTGTTTTTTTTTTCTTTTTTTTAATCATTTGTCATTATTTACTTGATGTTCAGGGCCTTACATGTTAGTGTCTCAGATATTTTGTCGAGGTTTTTAACTGTGCTAGTGTGAAGCTGAATCTAGTCTCTTGCTCTGCTTGACTGGAAGCGGAAGGCCCTTAGGCACATCATGCATCTCAGTTCCCAAGGAACCCCCATCCATGTGTTAGGTCTCAGCTACTCACATCATGGAACCCTGCATTTTATAGCAGTAAGCTACAGCATTATAGCAAGTAAGAAATTTGTACATCCTGTTGAGGCAAGACAAATTTCCAGAGTCCCCTTTCCTCACACATTAGAAAGAATAAAAACAAAATATTTTAACCAGAACTAGCATCATTCCCCAGACTATAAATGGAGCAACCCAGAATAACCATCAAAAGTTAAGGCTACTGTGGTGTGGTGCTTCTAGGCACTGCTAGAACAGGAAAGAACCCCGGGCTCTTTTAATCCATTCGTGGTCCCATTATTCCTAAAAGACTAACCCAGAAAGCTATCCAATACAAAAATATTCATTTCCCAGCATGAGACTCAACTATGCAGGCTCTAAGAAAAGCCTATCTTCACAGTGACTGAATTCAAGGGGTGGGGAGGAGATGCAGGAGGGATGAGAGAAGAGAAAGAGGAAAGGAAGAGGAGAAAACAGAAAGACATACATGTTCTTCATCCCTTGCCCTGTATAATATCTTGTGCCATCTTGAGACTATGAAAGGAAAAAAAGGCCATTAACAAATATGAACCTTCTCATCCTAGAATTGAGTTAACTAAACCTCTTTCTTAAAAAAAAATTAATTTACATCCAATGTTTTATTATAGTAATGTGAAAATGGACTGATACCTTTTGGAGTAAAAAAGGCAATTTTTACTTTATAATGGTTATCTTCATTTAATATTTGTTGCAGTCTGCCTGCATGGTTGCTGATAAATGACCATCACACAATTTAAGGGAATAAGGAGTTTACTTTCTTATGACAGTCTGGTTACAGTTCTCAGTCCAGCTTGATGGGAGAGCACGCACCAACACCAAGACCAAGGGAACTAGCCATATCATCACTGCATAACAGCCGTGGACAATCCACTGGAAGTAAAAGGCCCTTAGCCACATTATGCACATTAAGAGATGGACAGTCCTTACTTGCCAGACCAGCATGTCTGGCCAAGCGAACAGAAGGATGCCAACTCTCTCAACCAACTCTCTGATTTATCCAGGGCCTAATCCCACCCACCATGGGCTGGGTCTTTCCCATCAGTTAGACAATCTTCTTCAGGTTTGCTCTGGGCTTAACTCAACCCTCAACTCTCTACAACTGTGCGCAGAGCTCAAACCCTCAACAGTCAAGTTGACACCTGTGCTTAACTATGACAATATTGTTTCCCAAATAGGCCATAAGTTCCTACAGGGAAAATATTCTATGTCCTACTCACAGTAATATTCCTAGCTTTTCTCATAATGGTCATTGGGTGAGAAGGCATAGGTATTATATCAATTACATAAATTGGCTGATGATGTGGATGATACATATTTTAGAGAGAAACTCTCTAACCTTCAACAGATCTGGACAATGAACCCAACAGAGACAGAACACCTCTAGCTTTCAGGTGCTAGTCCACTTACCCTCTCTTGTTGCTGGGCCTTTAGGACCCAGAACCCAAAGATGAAGTGAGGACCCACAGCATCACTTAGGGACCCTTCCCAGAGTATTGCTGCACTTCTCAGCCAAACCCCAAAGCCCCAAGGCTCCTCTGAGCTTAGCAACATCTGTGCATGTCCTTCAACCCCTTTCCAGATCTGGTGAGTACAGAAAGCGGAACACGGCAGAGCACGTCAAGGAAGTGAGAATGGGGATAATGGGTCCCTGTACCCTAGATTTCTGGCCCTGCCACACTGTGCTACATTAGGTGCAAAGAAACCACCATCTGGTCGATTTAGTTTTAGTCCCATCAAGTTTTTTTGAAAAGCATTTGCCAGTGGATCAGAAATGAGAGGGAAATTTAAAAATAGCATAACTAAATACCATGCCAGAGAGTTGTGTCACCAGTCATTCGAAAGCAAGGAAGGAAAACAAAGTAGATATTACAAAAATGATTAAGTAAATATAACCAAGATAAATAATAATAAATCCAAGCAGGCTTTGGCCTCAGCCCCTGCAACCTTCTTGACTATTCTCTGCCCTCCATGTGCAGAGTTGCTTGGCAGGCTGAACTTAGCTGGCTGGGTTCAGCTGAGCTCAGGAATGTGTGTGGGAAGAATCGCCAGGCACTGCTGCCCTGGCAGATTGTCACCAAGAGACTGGAAAGCATGGGACTAATGGGCAGCAGGTAGTGCTTCTGAGTTTGGGTACCCCGTATCAGATGAGATTACCTGGCTTCCAGGACACACACTCCCTACTTCTCCCCAGGAGCAGAAAGGCTATAGGAAGCACTACTAAGACCCAGCTTGTTTGCCTGGTCTATTCAAATTTCTAAAGATTGCTTCAAAAAGAAAGGCTATATTGCTCTATTCAGAAACACATTCAAGACAAAGGCTACTAATAAATCTGGAAGTTAATGCCTACTCTCTACCTACGTGTGGCTCACAAGACATAAGCAATCTAGAGGTCAACAATGCTTGATCTAACTGAGAGATGTCTTCGGCCTCGGATGTTACTATCATGAAAAGCTCTTGGAAATTTATCAGAAATGTTCACAGAAAGGTACATGGCAGCTAGTCTACCCTTGATTGGGAATCAGTTCTAGTTGAGTTCCTTCACTTTGCTGAGTCTCTATAAGCTTCGCCTGCAATGGGGCGGAGTGGGCTGCTTGCCTGAAACGGCTTCAAACACCAGCATCCTAGTGCAGATGAGAAAACTCATCTTGGGAAGATTAGCCTGACTTCTCACAGCATAACATCCCTCTGTTCTACAGAAGGGCTAACTGTAACCAGTATTCCAGATCTAGCCTACTGCCAACTTTCATGAATAAAGTTTTATTGAAACACAGCTGTGCGCATTCCTTATCATTGCCTGCAGCTACTTTTCTGCTACAATAGCCATCGAGCTGTTTTGACAGAAGCCATTTGAAGAGAGAGCCTGATCTATTTGCGGTCTTTCACTTTACAGAGTGCCATTCAATAAAAGTATTAAATGAAATATTACTATAATTTTGTTTTTTACAAGAGCCCTGTGAAAAGGTGATTTACAATCAGAGACATGTTTATGTTTTTGTTTTACCTTATATTGCAATGTTTGTAAAACTTAACATATGACAATGTATTAAAAACAATAATATATCTTGGTATTGTTTGCATATAGAAAGTTTAAAAGGTGGGGCTAAAAAGGTTATAAGAAGTAAGGTTTCCACTCTCACCACTTCTATTCAATATTGTACTTGAAGTCTTAGCTAAAGCCATAAGACAAGAAAGGGACATAAGAGGGATTCAAATTGGCAAGGAAGAAGTCAAGCTATCCTTGTTTGCAGATGACATGATCTTATACCTGAGTGATCCCAAAAACTCCACCAGGAAGCTCCTGGAACTAATTGAGAAGTTCAGCAGGGTAGCAGGATACAAAATAAATGTGTAAAAATCAGTGGCTTTCCTATATGCCCAGAATGAAAGAAGTGAAAAAGCCTTGAGAGACTCAATCTCATTTACTATAGCCCCTAAAAAAAGAAATACCTTGGTATAAACCTAACCAAGGAGGTAAAAGACCTTTACAATGAAAACTTTAAAACCCTAAAGAAACAAATTGTAGAAGACACCAGAAGGTGGAAAGACCTCCCATGTTCCTGGATTGGCAGAATCAACATCGTAAAAATGACCATCCTACCAAAGGCAATATACAAATTCAATGCTATACCAATTAAAATCCCAAAGCAATTCTTTAAAGAAGTTGACCAAGTAATCTCAAAATTCATATGGAGGCACAAAAGACCCAGGATAGCAAAGACAATCCTGAGTAACAAAAACACTGCTGGAGGTATTACCATACCAAACCTTAGTCTATACTACAAATCCATAGTTATAAAAACAACCTGGTACTGGCTCCAAAATAGACACACAGATCAATGGATAAGGATTGAAGACCCAGATATAAGCCCACAAAATTATAGCCACTTGGTCTTTGACAAAGGGGCCCAAAGAATCCAATGGAAAAAAAACAGCATCTTCAACAAATGGTGCTGGCAAAACTGACCTCCACATGCAGAAGATTAAAGCTAGACCCATACTTGTCACCATGTACAAGACTTAATTCCAAATGGATCAAGGACCTTGATATCAGGCCAGAGACTATAAAAACCATAGTTGAAAGGGTAGGGAACTCCCTCGAGCTGATTGGGCTAGGCCAACATTTCCTAAACAGACATCCAATGGCACAGTCACTGCTACCAACTCTCAACAGTTGGGATCTTGTGAAATTAAAGAGCTTTTGTTCAGATAAAGAGATTGTAACACGAGCTCAAAGGCAACCCACAGAATGGGAGAAAATCTTCACTAACCACATATCTGATAGAGCTCTACTGTCCAGAGTGCACAAAGAACTTAGAAAACTAAACACCAAGGAAACCAATGGCCCAATTGAAAAATAGGCCCTGGAACTTAAAAGAAACTTTACCAGGGATGAAATTAAAATGTCTAACAAATATGTTAAAAAATGCTCCACTTTTTTAGCCATCAGGGAAATGCAAATCAAAACTTCCCTGAGATATCATCTCACCCTGGTCAGGATGGCAAAAATCCACAATACAAACAACAACAAATGCTGGAGAGGATGTGGAGAGAGGGGAACTCTCCTACATTGCTGGTGGGAATGCAGGTTCATATAGCCACTCTGGCGAGCCGTCTGGAGATTCTTAAAGAAATTAAAGATTGAAATGCCATATGACCCTGCTATTCCACTTTTGGGAATAACCCCACATGCAGCAGAGGTTCACCTCGATAGCACAAGTGTGACCATGTTCATAGCAGCGCTGTTTACAATAGCAAAGTCATGGAATCAACCCAAATGTCCAACAGTTGACGAGTGGATAAGGAAACTGTGATACATCTATACAATGGAGTACTACTCAGCCATCAAAAATGATGAATTACTGGAATTTGCCAGGAAATGGATGTCATTAGAAACAATTATATTAAGTGAAGTATCCCAAACCCAGAAAATTAAGCACCATATGTACTCCCTAATAGGTGGCTCCTAGTACCAAACCCACCCAGCCCACCTTGAGACACTCAAAGACAAATCTATGTAATACCTACAGTAATTGCAAGGATTATGAACAGGAAGGATGGGGTTGGAGGGCCACACCAGAAACAAGGGGAGAGGGGACCATGTTACAGCAGAGAAAATAGGCCTCCATCAAGGACTTCAAGTAAGTAATGAGACACAGACATTCGTTTCTGATCATTTACAGCTAAGGGGGTATGATCTCACCAGAAGGGGAGGGCATATAGTCTGGCAGAAAAAAAGTAACCATTTTGCAAATGGGTGATTGACCCTCCCTCACTGAGGTTTCCTACTTTTGTTACATCTACCCTTGAATGTGCTCTTATAACAAGACTCCAGTTTAACAGCTTTTTGTTTCTGGCCAGGAGGTGACATACAATGCCCATCAGGATGGAGTGAAGGGTATTGCAGGAGCAGCAAAACTGCAAAAGAAAATCAACAAACCAAAATCCAGAACTTCAGAGACTCTATATCAACCACATAGAACTAGGCCAGACTAATCTCTCCCCATCCTGAAGCTCAGGGACATTTGCAGAAGAGGGGGCGGTGAGATTGCAAGAGCACAAGGATGGGAGGAGCAATGATTTGCAAGATACTCCACATAAGTTAGGGCCGAAGCAATCATAATTGGACTTTGCATGCCCGGCGCAATGTCCAACACACTATTGACCTCACAAAGTCTAGCATCTGCTAAAGGCACCAAGATCCTTGGAGGCAAGGGATTGACAGCCACAGTAGCGTTCCTATGCTTAAGGGGAACACAGGAAAGGGTTCAGGGAAATGCCACTGGGTCCTTGTACATCATCGGAGAGGAGGGCCCAGAGGAGAGTCAGGCATGCACATTAAAGGACTCTCTGGGTATTGGGAGGGAGGCACTGGGGGAACTGGTGTACCTATTAAGTTTGTATGAGCGGAAATAATAAAAAATGTTAAAAAAATAAAGTATAATTAACAATGTAAAAAATTTTAAAATAAAAAAGAATAAAAATAAAAAAACAAAAAAATAAGTAAGGTTTATGTTATATTAATTGGATAAAAACAAATTTCTCTCGGAAACCAAAGGAATGGTGGTCAGAGTGGATTTTTTATGTATTTTTAAAATATTTTATTTATTTGTGTGTGTGTGTGTGCGTGTATCAGAGGACACTGTGTATTCCTGTGGAAGACCAAGGACGACTTCAGGAATTATCCTGAATCGCTTCTACCTCCTCCTTGTTTCATTCTAGGATTTCCCAGGTCTGCCCACCAGGGCCAGAAGTGCAGGCCACTGCCATTTCCACCTGGCATTTTTATGTGGGACTTGGGATCTGAACTCAGGACCTTCTACTTGCAAGACAGAGACTTAATCCCTGAGCTATCTCTCCAGCCACAGAGTGAATATTTTTAAGGATATCATTCCGAAACCAAGCATATGCTGAAGTGGAAATTTTCGTCTTTTTTGTATCTCATATCATTCCCATTCATAGGAAATTAAAGCTCACTTTCTTCCCATTCCAACTACCCTTTTCCTAAGCCCAGAAAAACCATGAGATTCTGAACCTGCAGTCAACAGAAAGACAGGAAGAAGGAAAAACTGAATTCTTGAGCTGTCTGAGACCCTAGAACTTGCAAAACAGAAGAATGCACCAGACAGGTGGACTTCATCACCCTATGAAGAACAAGGAGTCCCAGGGAAATGCTATCCTTCCCACCTTACCCCAGCACAGAGACTTTGGACATGTGAAGTGTGAGAGAACAAAGCAACAAAGCAATAGGAAGAGGAAAGCTAGGAACAGAGGGTCAGGTGACCCTGTGGGGTGTGGCAGTGAGCTGGACTATGTACTTATCTACTTCATTAGCATGAGAAGGGGGCCTGAACACAGGAAGGAACTTGTGTCTTTGCAACACCAAGTACCACAGAGACCATTATCTTCTATTGGTAGTTACTTAGTATTGTACAACTAGCGATCCTGATTGTTATTTTACAAAGCTGTAAGTGATGGAGTTGACCAGTCCTTCCATAGCAGTTTAAAAGTTACTGGTGAAGCTGTAGTTAATTCAAGGGTCAGGCAGTGCTGGTTGGTCTAAGTAGCACCACTCACCATCTAGTAGTTAGTGCTAGCTATTAACTGAGCTACATGCTCTAGCATGCTTCAAGGTAGAGAATGTTTCCAACAGTAAGAAAGGCAAGCCTCAATGCATACACATTTTGTATCACATTTAGCTAATGTATTAACCAAAGCAAGCTTCCCTATATTATCCAGCTTTCTCTTACTATATCAGAATTGAGGTGATATAAAGAGAAAGGGTTGGTTTTTGGCTAACTGCTTTGGAGATTTCATTCCATGATCTGTTGATCCTTTCATTTTGCATCTGTGGCAACATATAATAGCAAAGCAAAAATCACTTATTTCACTGCCAAGGAGCAGAAATAGAACAAGAGACATGGGTCCCACAAACCCTTTCAAGTACACATCCCAGAATGTCACAAAGACCTCCCAGAAGGCCCAATCTCTTAAAACTTCCACCATCACAAAACAATACTACCAAATTACAGACCAAGCTTATAACATATGGGTCCTTGGAGGTCATTTCAGATCCAAATTATAGCAATTGGCTAAGCCCAAATTCAAGGAATAAGAGTTTCAACCTCATATGTGAAAACAGTAAAGGCACCATCCAGAAGTGCATTAAGAGATCGGAAATTTCCTGTATTCTATTGTACACTATTAGACAGTATATCTATACTATCTCAGTATATAGAGTATATCTCAGTATATAGAGGATGAAGACACGACTACAGTATCTGCAGTTTATTAACTTAAGAGGCATTTGCGGAAAGACACCTGCTGCAGTCAGCCTGCATGGTTGCTGATAAATGACCATCAAACGGCTTAAGGGAACAAGGGGTTTATTTTCTTATAACAGTCTGGTTACAGTTCTCAGTCCAGCTTGACAGGAGAGCATGCACCAACACCAGGGCCGAGGGAAGTGGCCACACCATCTCTACACAACGGCCGAGAGAGGGACAATCCTTACTTGGGAGAGCTCATGCCAACCCCAAGGCATGTGCCTAACTATGACAACACTGTACTAGGGTGAGTCAGAAAACCTTGAGCTCAAGGTTGAATATTACTCCTCTCTCACTGTGTGATTGGGGCATATGATTCAATTCTCCAAGCTCAGTTGCTCGTCTGTAAAAGGGCAACAGTGTTATCTACTACACAGAGTCAAGAGGCTATCCACAGGACTTGCTACAGAATCTGCATGGTTTAGCTTTTGTCTGCAGAAATCCGTGCCCCTGTGAGTAAGTCAGCAATTATAAATGAGGGAAGCACATGGATTTGGCTCTTCAGAGTACTAAAGTTTAGTGTCTGGCAAATAACAATACCATAATCCCCCAATATGCAGTCTCTCACTTCGGAACCCACATGCCACGTGGAACTGTTTGGCTGTTCAGAGCCAAAGTCTTGGAGGCTTGCCAGATCTCCATCTCCCCAAGAGGCCATGACTCACACAGCCCAGGAAGACAGGGATAGAGGTCCACAGACAAGGGGGCATTAACACTACCATGCCCAACCTCTCCATTCTGGGGCCTTACACTGGACAGCCAAGAATCCAGAGCTCTGGCAGAGGGCGAGGCTTGACCTTGTCCAGTTTCTGTGAATGACTTGAGCATCAACATCCCTCCTAGGAGCTAACCCACAACAAGCGGAACTTGGAAGGCTCATAACAGGCAAAGGTGAATGTGTTGAAATGTGGTAAGTCACAAATCAACGTTCGACAAGACATTGTTCAAGACTTGTCCTCCAGATACAGGCTGTGGCTCTCAACCCCAGATCTGCAGACGTGGATGTGGGTGAGGTCCTCTCAGGCTCCTAGCGGCCAGTGTTGAGAATCCCAAGACTATTCCCCAGCCAGGGTGTAATGTGCTTCCTGGCAAGAATCACACTCATAATTAAAGTGCTCTGGGGACAAAAGAGAACATGTTTACATAAGACACTTGAATGGTTCATGCAACCGTGGGGGGTTAAAATGGTATGCTTGCAATGCATGCCCGCATATGCATATACTTGCTGAATCAATAACCAAGTTCCATAGGAAGTCAAGGAGCAATGGCTTCTCAGTAAGTCTATCAGAGGTACTTCCTTGAATGTTCTTCGAAATAGTGTTAGATAATCCAAGTGATTATAAAATAGAGTAGTAGATTGACTAATTTATTTTGGTTCCCCAGTTTTAGCAGTAGAACTCCACATCCAAGAAACCTCTCAGCGGCAGGCAAACCAAGATAATTGGTCACTCTAAAGTTTGGCCAATGCATAAGTGTCAATGCATTGCAAGCATACCATTTTAAGGTCCTCACGGTGCATCCAAGAACCATTCAGAGTCTTACATAAACATGTTATCCTAATGTTCCCAAAGCACTTTAATTATGAGTATGATTCTTGCCAAGAAGCGCAACTTTTATAATCACCAATACAGTTACCCATCCAAGATTAAGGCTAATCTGAGATGTTTACTAAAGATGTGGTAAGAATCTGGCAGTAGGGATAAATTGACCAATGCAATAAAGGATATTGTCTGTCTAAACTGGACTTCATCTGGTGTTAGTGGCCACACTTCTCCAGAGAAACAGACCTTCAACCTAAAAGGATAGAGTGTGGGCTGGCACCAGGTCATGTGGAGGAGCAGAGTTTGTTTGGTGGTGACAATGGAGCCCTTAGATCCACCAAAGACAAGCTGGCTGGTGGTCTGATAGTAGACCAACGCAGAGTGGGCTCTGTTTCCTCACTTCTGCTGTGAACAGGCTCCTCCAGTTCATAGACATTGCTGGTCCAGCACTGCAGCAGTGAACCAACAAAATCCTCCTCACAGATAGCAAGATGAAATGCTACTAGTTTCAATGATCTTTCCGAATTCTCCTAACAGACAGACATCCCCATCCTCCTCACTTCCAGGAGGTACAGCACTTCTCTGTGTTATTTCCTATTCTTAGAGTACACCCTCAGATAAAGAAAAACATGCCCACACATGTTTCCCCCAAACATTCCAACATTTATATCAGCAAACAAGTCACAGAAATTCTCCAAACCATCTGAAAGATATGTTTCCTTAGCACTTTCCCCAGCAGATGCAAAACTCATTCAAGGTGACAGATAAGACATAAAACACACCCCCCCACACACATACACACATGATCTTAAACATCACAAAACTGGACAGCTGATACAGTGACGTTCTGTGTTAGAGACACTCCTGGCAGACTACAAGGCAGTCAAGTGGCGATCAGGTTGTGTATCAAATGTACAGTATGTCAAAAGGAACAGTCATTTCCAAGAACAATGATGGAAATAGCCCAAATATGTGCTTGGAGAAAACCAAGTGATTTTGGGTTTTGGTCCAAGTAAAATATCAAAAGGATGAATCAGAAATATATATATACATATGTGAGGCTCTGTAAAGTTATTTTTCTTTGTAGTTAAAATGGCAGAATTTCAATTTGAGTTTCAAGTGCATGGGAGATGTGTCAGATGATCTGGTTTGCAGTCTGTGACCAGCCTAGAGGGAAAATGATAAAACATTGTTTTGATTATGGCCCTAAGATTGTTACAATAAACACAGCCTGGGGATCACATTAATATCAGTTTTTTTTTTAACTGAGCTTCATAAAATAGCATTTGTTTTGTTCTTGAAAGGGTCTTTGAGAGTCCCTCTTGTGTCCTCCAAGTCTTCCACATCCCTACTGCTTTCTTGAGACCTTTTGGTCCCTCTTTGTTCAGCTCCTTTGAGATGAGCTGGAGCACAAAGCTTTCTTAATAGGAGGAAATAAATCTTGCTCGTAGGGTCAGTCCAAGGCCAGGAGACATCAGATGACAACCTGTGAAACTGACTGCATGTGTCTGTGACTTAGGGGGTCGCCAGTGAAAGAATATGGGGTTGCGAGGAAGAAACCCCTATTTCAGTTCCTGGCTCTGTTATTTCTAAGATGGGTCTCCTTTCATTTTTGTTTTAGTTCAGGAAATATGGTAAAGTGTCTGTTATGGTTTAAATCTGACATGTCCCTCCCTTCCAGGCTTATGTGCTAAATGCTTTGTCCCCAGCTGGCAGCACTATTTTGGGGGGGCTTTGTAAGTTGTAGGAGGTGGCGCCTAGCTAGAAGAAATGAGTCACTGGGCACATGTCACTGAAGAGGCAGCAGTACCTTCCTTGTGTTTTGCTTCCTGTCTGCCATGAAATGAACAGCCTCCTCCTTCGCATGCTGCTGCCTCACCAGAAGCCCACAATCAATGGAGCGCAGGACTATAGGCTAAAACTTCTGAAGCTGTGAACCAAAATAAGTCTTTCCTCTCTTGAGTATTTGGTCACAACTATGAGAAAACCAACAAACACAGTGTCTAATAGATGCCACACCCAGCTGCTGAATAGAGATAGATTTTAAAGATTTTCGTGGTAGGGCAGGAGGATTATGTAGACTCATAAAGTGCAGTGCAGTTTGGTACTGTAACAGTAGAAATGGTTACAAAGTGCAAAGATCACACAGAGGAGAAGAAAGGAAATCATTTTGTGGGAAAGGATGAACATTCCTTAGGAAGTTCTCATAGATTAGATCTTCAGTTGGATAGGCGTCATCCAGACTAGTAAGGAATGGGTCAAGAGTATCTTGGCCAAAGAAGGAGCAAGCAAAAGAATTCAGGTGGGAGAAGGGGGGGGGGGACATGGGTATTTAGGAAGTTGCTACCATTGGATCATGAAGGTACAGGATAGGTTGGAGGAGAGCTGCAGTAAGAAGGTAAAAGGTAGGCAGAGACCAGAGGGATTCCTTTATATTTATAGTATATTAATAGTAGCTTTTATTTACATAACACTTTGTAGTATTCATTGCTGCTCAAAAGTTCTGTAAACATTCTCATTCAATGTTTACAAAAATCCTGGAAGGAAATTAATGTCCTTCCTCTATACTTAATGGATGAGGAAATTGGTCCTTGAAAAATTTATGTGATATGTACAAGGGAAGCGAGTACCATGCATGGGAAAATAGAGATCAAACCCTAGTTGTTCTGATATTGTGTTAGCCTTCCTCTATATGATTTTTGGAGGGTGGGCAAACAGATTCCATTGATGACCATTGCTAGTTTAATGCTGATATCAAGTGGGGGACAGAAAGTACAAGCTGAGGAGAAGACAATGGTGAGGAAGGAGGTAAAGATAAGACCCTAGTACTACCCCATTGATGTCTGTCTTTTCTCCAATGTAGGTTAGAGAATGCAATACAGGCAGGGTTGTAGGGCCAAGAAGTAGGTTGACTTTCCCCCAAGGAAGACAGTCAGCTCAGCTGAATGAAAGAACTTGCTGAATGTGGCCTGTAAAACTGAATGGCACAGCATGCTGTGTTGTTCAGAGATGAGAAGACTGCCGCTGACAGCAGGTAGCAGGAGAGATACCAGAAAAGCATTTGAGTAGCACACTGAAGAGTAAGGCACAGCAAGGATGGAAAGAAAAGACAATTCCAGAAGGGCCAGAGGTGGAGCCCAGTACCAAAGCAAGAGAACGCGATTCCAAAGCAGCGAAGGAAGAGCAATCTTCAAAGACTGGATGTGAAAGCTGGGTAACAGAGCCAGGTGACAGACGGCTGAGCCAGGGAATGAAGCTTCATTTGGAAACCTGGAGGTTTCTTCCAGGGAGACATGATCAGAGAACGGCCCCATAAACTCGGCAAGCTACCTGCAACAGTCAACATAGCCGCTGTGGGGTGACAGCTGAGCTGCAGAAACAAGGCAAACAGAGAGAGAGGGTCACCCCAAGAAACAGTGAAAGGGATATCCACAGGTCCCTGGGAACTGTGGAGCGGACGCTGTCGGTGTCCCCTCAAATGGCTCAATGACTGGACTAGAAACAGAAATAGCACCATCAAACCATGGGGATTCTTTCTATTCATAGCTTTGGACTCATGTACCAATAAAAAGTTTGAATCAAGACATCAAAATCACTCTCCATACCAAGGCTCAGGGAACGTGGCAGGAGAGGAACGGTAAGACTCAGAGCCGAGATGATACCCAGTGGGTCACATACGCAAACAGACCTGAAAGTAGGAGGGAGACTGGCTGGAAAGGAGAAAGTATGAAGTGAGGCAAGAGGTAGGAATGGGATTGGGTAGTAAAGGGTAAAACAGATAAATCCATTGTATTGTATGTGAAAATGTCAGGGAATAAAAATAATTTTAAAAGCTTGTTTGAAGAAACACAGTTAAGGGAAAAAGAAAGCAAGTGTCTACAGTCTCCGCGTAGCCATCCATTACCCTCTGTGGGTTTTCCCAGGTTTGTTTGCTTTTCTTCTTTCCTTTATCTATGTACTTCTAATGTTTAATCACAAATGGGATCTTTCTATTTTATAAGCTTTTTGTCACTCAACTGTCTGCAGCCAGCATTTTTCCACTGCAATAATTATCATAAAGCATCATTCTATTAATTGAACAGACCCCTACTTCATGGACTTATCACTACTTATATGTTTCCTGATACAAACAACTCAGCAAAATTCTAATTTTGGTTATCGGCCCTTGAAGATTGATTCTTCTGAGCATCATAGCTTTAATTCTTTCTCTAAACTCTTATCAGTGTAATCTGGGGCCTAAGGAAATATGAGGCTGAAGGGTTTTGAAGCATGTGTTTGATTCCTTCTCCATGAAGAACTGTTGTCTGTGCTCTTACCGGCAGTACAGGAAAGCAGAGAGAGAGAGAGACTTTTACTGGGGAGGAAGCACAAGCAGCTTCGGCTGTGAAGACTTCAAGGTATCTGAGAACTCGGTGGTGTCAGCTGGAAAAAAAAATGTTGGGAGAGTTGAAACCAGGTTAGAGAAGTCAGATTCCTCTTCATGTTATTTCTCCATCCCCCCTCCCTTCCCTTCCACACTCTCCACCTCCTGGGTGAAGTTGGACTAGACAAGTCATTCCCAGGATGGAGTGCAGGAATGGGAGCCTGACCTCCTGCAGACACGTGTCGCCTCAAGGAGCCCCTAGTCCTCTGACAGTTTGAACAGGTCATCTGTGCAGGAACGTGGCCCCAGGCAGATCCCCAGGGCCTGGGAGTAAAGGCAGACAAGCCCAGAAGTAAAGAGAAGGAGAAGTCGATCAGATAAACGTGTTAAGAATTACAGAAACCAGGCTCTTCACTAGATTTCTGTATTAGTCTGATTTCCCCTAGAGTGATGGAACTAGCAGGGGAGGATAGATGATAGACATATAGACAGATGGTTTATTATAAGGAATTGGCTTATACAGATGTGGAGGCTGGCAAGTCCTAACACCCTGTTACTTGCAAACTCTCAGAGGAGTTGAGAGTGCAGCTTCAGACTAGGTGTGTGAAGGAAAGGGATCCACAGACATTCTCAGACAGATTTATGGAGAACATATCATCGGTGGTTGTATTCTATTCGGGTTTTCAACAAACCTTCTCACCCAGAATCCCACACAGACATACTAAACACATAGTAGCCGTCAGATTGGCATATAAATTAATCATCATGTTTATCAAAGTGGTTATTGGTCTGTATACATTCTCTGTGTGTGTGTGTGTGTGTGTGTGTGTGTATATTCTTTGTCTCTACACCCTGAGAAGCAGCAGGAAGCTCTAGTACTCCAATAGCTGTGAAGTCATCTGGAACCCAGATCTAGTCTTTGTAAATGCTACGCCTTTTTCACTAGGATAAACCAGGATTCCTTAGGGCAACGGCTGATTCCAAAGGAGCCTGAAACAAGAAACAAGCTGCCCCATTGCAGCAGAGCTCATAGGACTCGGACGATGGAACAAAGGGACACGGGGTATGTCCAACCTGAAGGGTGTTTGACGGTCAAATTTTGAACAATCTAAACACTAAAATATATGATGACAATAACAGGAGATGGTAACCTACTATATAAAATAAGGACCCATGTATGTATATGGGTATCAATAAACAGGTAATTAAATTAAAAGTTTGACAAACAGAACAGCTACACTGTCTCAAAGCAATTTCTCCCCCTAAAACATATTTACTAATCACAAGTCATGGCTATGGACTTGATAGTTCATACTTATAATCTCAACACTCAGGAAGCTGAGACAGGCGCATCATGAGTTCAAAACTGGCCTGAGCTATATAGTAAGACCCCCATCTAAAAAGATCCAGGGCTGAGGATATGACTTATTTGTAGAGTATTTTCTTAGTGTGTAAAACCCTGGGTTTGATCTCTAGCATAGCAAAAAAGGAAAATTATAAGTCATTATTTCATTATTTGATTATTTACAAATATATCATTTTCATCTGCTACTTGATGTTGATGACACCAAGAGACGTAACTCACACTGTTCAAGAATTTATTGAGACAGTAAGTAAAACTCAAGTGCGACTCTAAGTCAATACTGTATCGATGTTAATTTTCTGGTTTGATAGTTGTTACAGTTACTCTTATTTTTTTCTGTGAGATATCACTTAGACTTAAGCAACTTATGGAAGAAAAGGTTATTTATTTGGCTTAAGGTTCCAGTGAGAATATAGTCCATTATGGTGGGAATTGCACAGCAGAAGGCGTGGCTAGACACAACAGCAGCAGATCGTTTCCAGTCAGCACAATCACTGGGAGGTGGAGAGAGGAAGAGAAAGCAGCACTGGATTGCCAAACTTCAAAGTCTACCCCTCTGCAATGTATCTTCCTGAAGCAAGGTGCTACTTCTTAAAGGTACCAACATTGATATCAGCTGAAGATTCAAGCACATAAGCCTCTAGAGAGGACAGCTCACATTCAAATCACGACAGTGGTTCTACATCAACTATGTCTTTGCAAAGTACAGATACGCTACAGTAGTGATACTGTAACAAATCACCAACTTACCCTCCAATGGTCAAGGGAACAACAGGTTCTTTTGACTGCTGTTGAGAAACAGAGAGGAAGGATGGCAGGGCTGGGAAAACCCACGTGAAGCCAGCAGCACTGAACTTCATGGTATAAGCCATGCTGTTAAAATCAGCAAACTTCTAGTTCATCCTGCCTAGTCTGTAAGCCAATCTAATTAAGGTTATGATGCACTAACAGCCTCAAGATACTGGGTCTTGAATCTCCCTGCCAGTTCTTAGCCTATTTTCTCAGCCCAGAACCTGCCTAGAACACCTGCCCACTTGACTAAAGTCTGGCTTCACTGCCAGATTTAGCCAGGCCTCTGCCACCACTAAGCGATCAATACCCTCCCTTTCAGACCCATCGCCTACTTCTGGTCTTTTGTTTAGAAGCTGGTGAGACTGCCCTGAATCACAAAACCACCAGCCACCTGACTAATTTAATGATCTCCATGTACAAGCTGCTGCAAGTTACCTGTGTAATCTTCCCTTGAAAGTCTCTGCAGGAGATGACCAAACTGGGGTCTGCCTAGGTTTATGACTATCCTTTGCTGAGATCCCAGCTCTGCTTCTCTGGGCTGAAGTAGAAGGAAAGGAATTCTACTGGATATTTAGGGATTCTGTATAAAAGGGACAAACAAGGGAAGGATTAGGAGAAACAATCAGACCTGAGGCATGATGTGCAAACCAAAGGAGGAGTTTTCAAGAGGGCAGAGGATTCAGCAAAGGCAATGGCGTTTGGCTAAGATAACTTCATCCTTGTGAGGTCCCTGTGAGCGCCATAGAGTAGTAGTAGCAGAAGTCTGATCATAAGTGAGATTGGGTAGAAGCAGTAAAAGCAGAAGAGATGTTCCTTCAGCAAAGACAAAGTGAAGATTAAGATAAGAAATCAAATGTCTAGGCACATGGAGGATCAATGCTAGGCTTCATCATCAATGAAAGTAAGGGTTAGCATCTGGAAGACATGTAAAAGATTTTTCACTGGCAAGTGTAGACTCCTGTGGATGGAAATAGTGGGAGGGGAAAATGGAGATTTGGAAGCAGGACAGAAGTGACCTGGCAGCAGGTAGCAGAATGATAGGCCCTGGAAGAAGCGGACCTGCAGGGATCTAGCACCAGGTTTTTACCTGTGTGGCCGACAGGAACACTGGGACACTTAACCAAGTAAGGGCCATTGTGCCAACAGTGTGCAAAGCACAGTGTCTGTGAGCAGCGACTAGAAACAAAGTCCCAGAAGTAGCAGAGAAGCCTAATGAGGGGATGACAATGGTAAAAGGTGGTCAAAATGAAATGCTGTGACCCAGGAGAGCTCTCAGCCACCAGCTGCAGGAAACGCGGCTGTGAATAGGTCCAGCAAGCAGTTAATGCTTTTAGTAGCATCATGGGAAACAGTCACATGCAGCGGTATAGGAAAGTCAGTAGAGACATATAATGGAACATTATTCAGTGGCCAAACGAATCAACTATGTCTATGTGTGTCAGTTCAGACACATCTGAACAGAGAAAGAAAAAGGCCACCCTGGACAATCTTATTCACACAAAGTTCAAATGCAGGCAAAATTCTACAACATCAAAGTCATTTTACTAGAAATGCCTTCAAAGGGCAATGAAAATAATTTACATATAACTCCCCTAGTGGGGGTGAGGGGGGCTGACTCACGGGAGGAAGAAGAGCTGCTTCTCCACTTTGGCAGCATTCTTTTTTTTAATGTGGGGATAAAACCAGGAGTATTTACCATGTTGTTTTAGTATCATATCAATGTTGCCAAGTATATGACCCAAACAATGGAGCTTTATTGATGCCTATAATTGGAGCTTCCTGTCCATTATGGCAGAATTCATACCAACATCAGAAGCCAGGGGAACTGACCACACCATAGCCACAGGAAGGACTAGAGAGAGATATTACCCTCCCAGCCCGGCAAATTCTTTCTTTCTTTATTTATTTATTCAATTGTGCGCATGTGTGTATGTGTATGTGTGTAGAACCACGGGCAAATTCAGGAACCACCATGGACGCCTCCACCTCCTCCTTGTTTACTCTGCCCGGGGATTCACAGGCTCCGCCCTACCAGAACCAGAAACACAGGCTGCCCCCGCTTCCGTCTGGCATCTATACATGGGGTCTAGGATCCGAACTCAGGACCTTCCATCTGCAAGGCAGAGGCTTAACCCCTGAGCCACCTCTCCAGCCCCCCAGCCCGGCAAATTCTGAACAGATCTCTTTCCATGTCATCTTGCTGTTCAGGGGATGGTCCTACCTACCATGAGCTGTGCCTCCCTACGTCAATTAAATAGTCTCCCACCGGTTTGCTCAGAAGTTTCCCTTAACTAAACAGTTCATAAAACTCAATTTCAGTTGTCAAATTGATATATAAAGCTATCACATACATTATCTTTTATAACTCTCATACATTATGGGTTCTTTTGTATGAATGGGTATTTCATTAAAAAAAATAATAAAGTCAAGCATATTTAAAAAGGGAGAAAATCCCAAGAACTTTCCCAGGTAGCTAATGAGAGCTCTGAAAACCAGGCTGATTACTGGGTCTGTCCCTTGGTTACTGGAACGTAAACTCCGTAGTGTGTTAGTCAGCTTTCTATTCTTGCAACAGAAGGCCTGGGGTATCATTTTGAATCATAGTTTAAGAGATTTCAGTCCATGATCAATCAACCCCATTGATTCTGTGCTTGTGGAGAGGCAGTAAGTCATGGAAGGACAGGAATTGTCTCCTCAAGGACAGGGTGTAAAAAGGAAAAGGAAGAGACTGTGTTCTCAATATATCTTCCAAGTTTCCCTCTCTAATGACTAGAAAACCACCATTAAAGTGGCCACCAATTCCTAATGCCCCGCCCTAGAGACCAAGTCCTTAACACAGGAACCTTTGGAGGGATATCAGAATCTAACTGAAGCATCTAGCCTCCAATTTTACAAACCCTACTGTTGACCCTACAGATTTCAGAGCTATCCTTGAGGCAGAGAATGACAAGCAAAAAAGTAAATGTTGCAAACTTTCAAAGAGCACACTCTTGGGGGGAAAGGTGACCTCAGGGTGACTCAGGAGAGTCAATATGAGCAACCTCTTCTCTGAGTGTGAGGCAAGGGGAAACTGCCAAGGACACCTTCCCACTGCCAGCTGAATCCAGATTTCCACTGAGATGAGGAAGGACAGGTTCCTGGACAACTCTGGGGAAGTGGTTTTCCTCTCTATGAAATTACAGAATGTTTGCCCTTGAAGAAATGAGGTATCAGCAGATAGTTGCCAGACCTGTGCCAAGGTCCATTCATATACCCACCCCCAATAAACCAATAAAAATCAAATTAACAGTAACAACCAAAGGACATTTCCAAGATGGCCACTTGGGGAGAGTATATGTCTAAGTCGCTCTCTCTGCGGTTTAAATAGGGGGTCATTGGTCAAGGGGTGGTGCCATCTACTATTGTCTGGTTCCAGTCTCCCCTGAGAGGTGATCTGACAAGTTGTCAAAGCTTTGTGAAGCTTCTTTTAGGAGACACACTCCTCCTCTGGCTGCTGCTGGATCTGGTGAATTTTCAGTACTCTGTGAAATCCCTCTCTCTGTTCCCACTGTGAGAGTCCTGGGGAAATCTCAAGTTCTCCGTGTCCATTCCTTTTGTATTCCCCATGGCCAGGGTGATGGGGGAGGCACAAACATTCCTCTGGAATCCTGGTGCCATCCGGTTACTGTCTTTGTTGTATAGAGACCAGAGACCATTCCAGAACTGCTCCAACCCAGCAGAATGTGTTTTCCAACTGAGTTCCCTGGAGATGAGATTCTCCATCTTTCAGAACCCTCTCCCACCGAAATCAAGGATTTCAGGGGTCTGAGAAGAGTCAGAAATGAAACTTGACGATGATTCTTGGCTAACAGGATAGGATGATCTGGCAGACCTCATCTTGGGGGCTGTGGGAGAAGGGAGAGAGATCTGTCATTAGGTCTTGTGAGCATCTGTCACATGCCAAGCTCTGTTCTCAACCTGAGTAAAGCAAGCTCACAGGAGTTAAGAGACAGAGAGGCAGGGAAGAAACCTGACTCGTTCCAGGAGTACAGCACAGCGTGGAACAAGCCCTCACTGTTCTGTGAATGTCCTTTCTACCCAAAATGTGGGAGAAGGATAAAGGAAAAAAGTAGATGAAGACTGCCTTATTATTTGTTCCAAGAAAAAGAGAGGCAAATTTGGTTTAAAACAGCCAGATCACACTGTAACCAGTCCACTGCCGTGAGATCTAACCTACTGCCTGAAGATGGGTGTTCATCTTTATAAATGTTCTAATGACTTCCTGCCAGGCCCCATGTCTTTAAAGTTCTTCTACCTTTCAACACTACCGCATTGGGGTCCAAATCTCCAAATACCGACCTTTGAGGAAGAAACCGAAGCCAGATTTCTTTGGAGGTTCTTATGTTCTAGAGTCGAAAACTAAAAGCAGAACATGTTCAGACATTAAAGCAGAGATTATATTGAAAATATTATATCGTTGGGCGTTGCTAAGGAGTGGCCCAGGAGTTACTACAGAAGTAAGGTAGTAGAGACCAGAGGGGTGGTGGGGTAGTTTGGACATTCCTAACTTCACCAACTGTCCAGTAGAAATTACTGCATTAAAACCACATCCAAATCATAGCACCGTCTTTCTCGGCAGTGTTTCCTTGATTTTTATGGTAAAGTACACATAACACAAAATTTATCATTTAAATTATTTTTAAATGCACAGTTCAGTGGCATGAACTATATTCCTTTTGAAATTACTGCCTCTGAAGACTTACTAGTCACACAACGGGGGTGGGGACAAAAGTGGGACCAACCAATCCCACGGCAGTATCACCACCTCCCCTCTAAGTTCTCTCTAAATTCTGTTCTAGAACTTGCAGCACTTTTCTTTCTGGTTTGGGCAGAGGTAAATAAAGCTCAAGACCGCCATGTGCGGTGCCTTTCATCTGTCGGAGCGTGTGTCTGAAACTTGACGTCTTTCACCTGATTCTGACACACATTTTCTGGGGGTGTGTCTTGAATGCCTTTCTGACCTCTCTTGGCTCCACAGGACAGCTGGGATCTGGCAGAGAGAGTTGTCAGGTTGCTGTTCCTGGCAAAGGGAAGCAAATCTGTTGCCTAACATAGCAAGTAACCCCACGGGGTTCCTAGTTCTCCCCGCAAGGCCTCTGCTAACACTCTGTGGGGTTCTTCAGGAAGTCATTCTGGGCCTCACTGTCAGGAACAAGAATAACAAAATCGGTTTCCATATACCGCCTTGCTGATGGTTCACATGACCTCAATTCTTTTAGGTCTTCTAGATATAAACTGAGAATAGTCAACCGTATTTTAGGAAACTGATCTAGTTTGGGGCTCAGGTTAACTGACTGTCCAATAGAGGATTGTCAACATGCTAGGTGACCTGAAGGGTGTTGCTAGGACCAGAACATAGCTGAGACATTCACTAGTCACAATGTCAGCAACATTCCTAAAACGTCTGGTAAGCAGAGATGCCCTCTGGACAAATGCATCCCTTAATGTGATTTAAGACTCCATACCTGAAATTGGACAGCCCAAATGACTAGCTGAAGTGCTTTTGTAGTTAAAAGCCCGGTTCACAAAAAGTCCAGCTCCCCCTCTTCCATGCTCCATGCCTAACATGTCGATCCCTGGGGAAGGCCGTCTCTCCTGTGCTCACAGTGGGATCCGGCAGCCAGTAGACCAGAGGGAGGCAAGTGGAGAAGAAGAAGCCACTGAGAACGTGTCACCCCTTCTCCCTCCCCAGGAAGGCTTGTGGCTTCCCTTCTGCATCACTATGTCGAAAGGCCTCCTCCCCATTTTGACTTTGTGAACCAAGGCTTTTAAATCCCTGATCATGGGACTGCCTGAAGGATTCTGAGAAGGAATCAAGGATGCTTCAGGAGGGAGTAGTCCTCAGGAACACATCTGTATCTTTCTTTCCCAAGTACTTTTCTACTGCCACATTGTCATAACAGCAAAAAAAAAAAAAAAAATCATTGAGCTGACAATGTCAGGAGTTTCCTGAGATCTTAACGTTAAGTATGCAGCAAAGCTTGTCTCAAGAATAAGAGCAGAAATGGGGCAAACATGTGGATACTTCATTTTTCTACTACAATCTTCCTGAAGAGTTGTCTGAATGTTGAACTGGCTGTTCTATGCTACTAGGGTTATTTAAATGGTCACTAATATGACTGACGTTAAGCATTATAAGACCATTCTCAGATACAGGTCTAGGTGGACGATATCAAAGTATTACACCAGTACTTAGCTTTCTGTTTTTAACAGTTAAATAAAGAAGTGTACTTTCTCACACATGAAATGACTCCAGAGCAAAAAGAAAATTTTCAGAATGGTACTCATCAGTAAACAAAGCTTCTTGGAATCCCATTTGGCAGTCGTGTAAATACAGAGGGAGAAGGACTAGTAGAGCTCTTAATTGGAGAGAAAAGGGGATACGTGGGAGGCGGGAATCATGAAACATGTATATGTGATGTGGTTCCCAAGAGTCTGGGGGAATTTGATGGCCTAAAGACAGCCATTATGTAGAAATCTTCTCCAATAAAACAAAGACAAAACCTCATAGAGGAATTTATTGCCCATTAACAAAGCCTGGGAACCTAACCACGGGGGGCACAGCTCAACCTAAACCTTTTCTGGATCAGCTGTCCCTTGTTCCTGGGCACCGTCTTGCCTTTGGATAACAGAGTAAGAAGAGTAGACTCATCCGCACATCCTTTAGCTGGGCCTCTAGCAGGCATTCCTCCTTACCTTAAATCCTCTGTGCTCAGCAACAGAATGCAAACCAAGGCACTGAATGCCACAGAGAGCCAAGATTCTGACAGTGACCCCGAGATAATGATCAAAGAGAACCAAGAGGATGAGGTCTAGATCCCCTGTCTGTGTCTGCGCTTTCCCATGGCCAGAATGACTCTGAATGATACAACTCACCAAAATAATTCCTCTGGCAGAATCACATCATTGTTCAAGAATTGGGCCTTCTCCATACACCAATATGGATCTCAGCTATATTTAAGAAAATTCCCACGAAGTCTACTCACTACATGGCTTAGAGTAGCTACTGAATCCAAGGACTCTCCCTGCTACCAGATCAGAACCCCATGCAAATGACCTCCTCTGGGAAGGCGAAGACTTAGCTCCAAACCCTGCAGAAGAATGTATGCAGAGGACTAAAGCTTAATGTTCTGTACAGTTAAAGGATTTTGTTTCAAAATGTAAATCCTAAGCTAGACAGACCTGTAACCCTAACACTCAAATGGCTGAGGCAGGAGGATGTCGAGGATTTAAAGCTGGTTGGGACTCAATCGTGTGTTCCAGGTCAGTCTGGGGACCCTGTGCAATACAGAAAAAAAAAAAAAAAAAAAAAAAAAAAAGGAAGGGGTAAAAAACTCACTCTCCTACTTAGAATCTGTATTCTTTTCAAGTCTAGACTTCTTCCAGAATTACCAAGGATCTCAGACATGCTCCTGGGGGTTTTAAACATTCAATAGTTAAATAAGTCTTCACTGAGCATCTACTAGGTACCATACACCACACGCACTGGAAACAGAAGCAAGTCAAGTCAGAAACAAGAGAAGTATCTATACAGAAAGACCAAGAATAAAATGTGAAGAACCAGTGGGGTAGCTCAGCTGGTAAAAGTGACTGCTCATAAGCCTAGTGACCTGACTCTGGTCCCCAGAGCCCACACAGTAGGAGAGAACCAATTGCTGAAAGTTGCCCTCTGACTTCCACACACATGCTGTAGCATGTACTTCTAGCTAGCCAGCTAGCTAGCTAGTTATCTCTCGAAAAAATAAAATGTTGAAACATAGTGAAAAACAGAAAAATTCCATCCCCTCACCTCTTTTTAGTGCTGCAAATGGATAATTTTTTGCCCTCTTTGAGACCCCTTCCTGGAAACATAGCAGATATTATTGACTTATCTAACAAGTATGTATTGAACACCAGGCAGATAGCATCTATTGTACTGTACTGTAATCTATACTATGCTCTACTAGATAGTATATATCTATCAAAGTGACTGGAAAAAGAGTATTTCAGCGATGACTGAGGTGACATGACAGATAATGGCACAAACCTGGCAATCTGAGTTTGATGTCTAGAGCCTATATGATAGGAGAGAAATGACTTCAAAAAGCTGTCCTCTGACCTCCATACATGCACCATAGTGCATACTGTGCGTGTTCTCTCTCTCTCTCTCTCTCTCTCTCTCTCAACTATTTAAGTTAAAAAAGAAAGAAAAAAATGAGGATTTAGATTCTCCATATCCTGGCAAACCCTCATGATCATCTGGTATATTCTAGCTTTCCTAGTAGTAGGAAGTGACATCCTTTTGTAGCCTTGATTGACATGTCTCTAATAACTGATTGTAATGTGCTTTTTTTTCCTGTACTTCTGAGCAAATATCTAAGCAACCATTGCAACTCAAAGTCTCAAACGTTTTACATCTCTGTTGTGATTTTGCAGTTTCAACCGTTACATTCAGAATCTGTGATCCATTTCTAGTTAAGTTTTATATATGGTGTAAGGTAGAAGTCCAAACCCACTATTTTGTATGTATAAATCAGATTTCCCCCATTCCATTATTTCTGAAAAACTGTACTTCTCATCCACTGAATTGGCACCTTGATGAAATAGGTTTGCCATAACTAAAATATGATTTTGAGGTCTTAATTCTATTTATAGGTTGCATGTACCTATCCTTAGTCCAATGCTACACAGTCTTGATCACTGTAACACTGCAGTAAGTTTTGAAATTAGAAGTTCCAACCTTCCAATTTTGTTCTTGTTTTCTCTTTCATTTCCATATAAAATCTTAGGATAAGCTTGAAAATTCTTAGGGGGAAATGAACATCTGTGATTTTGGTAGGGGTTTCATTGAATATAGAAACCAATTTGGGAGTATTAACATCTTAGCAATATTGTTTTACAATATTGTTTTACAGTCCATGAACAGAAGATATATTTCTTTGGTAGGTTCTGTTAATATTTTATAAAAAGTTTGGTAGTCTTACACTTTTTTGTTACATTTATTCCTAAGCATTTTATTATTTTTGATACTGCTGTAAATGAAACTATTTTCTTAATTTGATTTTGAGATCACTTATTGCTAATGTCTAAAAGTGCAATGGATTTTTGTATTCTGATCTTTTATCTTAAAATTCATTTTGCAATGACTTCTGATGATTGTGTGCATTTTCTGGGATTACCTACAAACAAGATCATGTCATCTGCAATACAGACAATTTTAACTTTTTGCAATACGGATAACTTATTTTTCATTTTGCAAATTTGATTTCTTTTTCCATTATTGTTAGTCACCAAGGATATAGTTTCATTTCATTCCCTGATACAGGCTTAACATCCAGATTTGTACCTGGCACATACTAAGTACTCAATGCTATTTACTGAGTTAATTGTTAAAAAGTGAGAAGTAGGACTGGAAAGATGGTTCAGAGGTTAAAACCTTTGCCTTGCTAGCAAAGATTCAGTTCCCAGATCCCAAGAAAAAAATACCAGGCAGAAATTGTGGTGGCCTGAACTTCTAACCCTGCAAGGTAGAGCCTGGCAAACCTCAGAGCAAAGCAAAGCAATAAGGAAGTAGAGCAAGCCATCATGACTCCTAACATCACCCTTGGGCCTCCACAGGCACACACATTCAAGTGTCCACTTATACACACATAGCCACATACTTACATGCACAAAGACACACATACGTGCGCGCGCGCGCACACACACACACACACACAGTGAGAAGTAGATGAGAATAGTTCAATTACTTTTCCCTCCCACCTTGGAATCTCATCACAGTCTGTGTTTAACCCACTTATGATGCCTACCCAGCAAAGAGAAAGTAATTGGCACCCAATCAAATTTCCATTTGTTTAATGGAAGGGGTGAATGAATAAATAAATTAATGTGAGGTTGATACTTTGAAGTGTGTAAGACCACATGGTCAAATCTGCTGTATTAAGCGCCATCTGTTGAGCAGCCACTTCCATCTCAGTAGTAAGCAAGCTATCATTTTCATCTCAGGATATAATAAATGAATGTCCCTCAAGATCACAATGACAATAAAACTCTGTCGCTAACATACCAACAATTCTACAGCAGTTGTTAGATCTTGCTGTTCCCAAGCAATGTCATTACACAGAGACTTGAACCCCCACAAGAGTAGACAAGCCAAAGAGAACCCTGGAATCCATAGAAGCGGCCAGGCAGGGGCGCAGAAGGGTGTGAAATGGATTAATGAAGGGAAGGGAAGAAGATGGAAGGGAAGAGTGATAGAGGGAAGCAGGGATAAGACTCAATATGCTTATAAAACAAAAAAAAACTAGTTAATAAAATAAAATGCCATTAGGTAATTCCACTCATCTGTCACTTCAGTGATAACTCAGGGAGTCAGCCAGGCCAGGAAAGGCTTGGCAAGCCATTGAGGTGGCCTGCATGGCACCGACTCGCCCAGGAAATGCTGTAAATACATTTGGAGACCCAGTGTAAGCACTTGGCATACAACCATATGAAATGTCAACAAACGCCCAGTGAGGCCCAGGCAGGTTAGGGCACAGGAGCAGGAGGATGAGTTCCCCCACTTTCCTGTTCACCCTCTTTTAAAGAAGCTTCCACTGTTCCCACTCCCTCAGTCCAGAATCTCACACTCTCTGTGTGGTAGTAAAGTTTGAAATTCATACTATCCAAATATGCATTTAATTCTATTTTACTTGAACAATTATGTGAATAATTGCATTGTGATTAGAAACATATTTTAACATTTTAATGACCATGAAGGAGATTTATGGCTATTACAGACTTGCTAATCCTCAATAAGTATGTTTTTAATTGGGTTAGCATTATGTACATACAATAGCTGTCTTATTGATTCTGAGGTGGATTTTGAGTCTTCATGGAAAATCTTACGGTTTTTTTCATTTCCCTGGAGTTCTTCCAGTTATACTTTAAGATCAGAAATTAAAACAGGAGAATTTTCCGCCCTGCAGGAAGGACCAAAAAAAAAAGCCCAAGAATAGGACTTGTCACAGTCGTGACAAGAAGGAGCAAGGAGGCTTAGCACTCCTTGGAAGATTCTGGATGGAGAATCAGGAGATCAAAATCTACATTTGCTCTCACTACTACTTAGCCCTGTGGCTCTGTTCAAGTCACTTAAGCTGTCTTAGTCACGGTTTCCTCATTGTCAAGTGGGGATCATCACGGCCAGGCAGACCTCACATTTTCTTGGTGGGGAATCTGATCTGTTAGTATGGGAAGCATTGTGTGACAGTCACTCAGTGTGGCTCTGTGGGGTTCCGGCTTGGATTCTGCACATAACCTTGGGCACAGCCTTTAAGCTTCTGACCCTCAGCTTCTTCATTTGTACAACACAGATGATGGTGGTGGTGGTGGTGGTGATGGTGGTGATGGTGATGTCACTGCCGATTCTTTAAGGGCTTGGCGGCTTAATGAAACAACACATAGAAACTTTCCCACAGGACCTAGCACATAATAAGCACAAACAGGATTCTGTTCCCATTTAAATCATCAGGAATGCACATACTTTCCGAGGATGAAATTCTAGACGTTTGGGAAACTTCAGACCTGCTCTCATTCCACTCTCGCAAGGCAGACAGGCCTGAGCCACCATGTGTCCCCGCATTCCACAGCTTGGGGCACCCACTTCACACCCTTTCCATTGTTGCTTGATCGAAAGTCCTTGACAAATTTCCAATTAAATTGTTTGGCATGACGGGTCACTCGGGAGAAATGTCACCAAGCTGAAGACACAGAAGGAGACTGCTTTTGAGTTGGTTGTAGTTCTTCCAAGAAAACGGGAACAGTCAGTTAAGAGCTTTGTTTAGCAAAAAATTCCTTAGTACCCAGCATCTTTCTAGGAAGAAGGAGGCAGCTTGAGAGTGGCTGGATCCTGAGAGCACCTTGCTGGCAGCTTTGGATAAGACAGGATCCCTCTAAGCACAGGGGTGTCTGCTGATGCCCAAACCTTGGATTCATGTCTTACTCTACATCTCCAAGAATCTTCATACTTCACAGCAAACTTTGAGACAACCCTTCACTGATTTCCCCAGACTGAAAAAGCACAAGGAGATACACAGACCCAAGGAAGGAGACGTCGACGGGTCCCTAGCAGGCACTCAGAGCACCTGTGACTTGTGGCTCCCTCACCTAAACCCTGCCGCTGTCCAGCCACCAACCCCACCTTTCGCTCAATTCCTTTCCCCTCCCCCATCCTGGGGACAAGGCTACATAAACCAAATAGGCTTGTAAAACAGCCAGAGAATTAAATACTTGATTCATGTTTAGACTAAGCGACTGACCCATTTCCCACCTCTGCAAAGTCTGGGGAAGGGACACAGGGTAGAAAGAAAAATAAAGCACCAGGGGCAAACAAAACCAAATTATTAAGTTCTGTCATGAAATAAATAAACGCCATCTGATAGGTCCTCCTCTGGAATCCTGGGATGCCATCAGTCCTGGAAATAGCTTGAGAGAGAAAAAAAAAAAAAAAAAAAAAAAACCACCAAGAAAGAGATTTTGGTCTACAGTGCAAGTGGCAGCAAAGCCCATCCACCCACTGAGAATCTAGGGTTAGAGATGAACAGAGGGGCACAGAACGATGTGTGTGGGTGTAATCGGGAGATGGAACCAGGAATCATCACTGTTTCGGCACACACCTGCTTCTCCGGGGAAGCGCCAGATGTGAAATACACCCTTGGCCTCCAGCCCCTGCTGCTTCTGACCCACAGAAGGACAGTGACTGAGTGAGTCAAAGGCATCTCCTCACTCTCCACTCGGATCCACTCGTCCTCCACATGCATTCGCCTGAGGGTAGTGCTCCTACCACCTACACATCGTGCACCCCCTCTGTCAGTTACCCCAGAAACAACAGACCAACGTCCATCTATTCTACTCCCTAAAAACAGTTTCTTATGTGCAAACCTGAGACTGCCTGATTAACCTAACAGTTCAGCAGCATTGATATGGTATATACCGATGTACTTTTCAGCCTTTCTGCTATCAACCTTTTACATTCATTGGTCATTGGCCACAAACACAGAGATGTCATTGTGTTAAGGGAAAAAAAAAATACCAAATGAAGTCGCCTCTGGTTGAAGACTGCCACAACTCGTTGTATGAAGCACATGTGGCCCTTCACAGTTGACTCCCCCCCCCCCTTCTTGTCAAGAACCCTCAAGCTACGACATGCTTCTGACCATTGCCTGGTCTCACTAATCTTTTCCATATACTCAGCTTAATCTGCTGTTCTCCCCGCCTGGAAAGCTACTGCTGTATCTTGTCCTGACTGATTCCACACTCATGCTTCAGGGCCATCTTGATAAGACCTACCTGTGTTCTGGGAGGTCTGCCCTGACTCCCCAAATCACAGCAAACGCCTTCACAATTCTCAAACCTATCATGGACTCTACATCTCACTTGCTAACTCTGACCCACTAGAATGAGATTTTCTCAATGTTTGCCTCATGTTTTGCTCACGTTTGCTGCCTGTGGCCTGAAGAGGCACTTCTTAATGTGTGTTAGGGAATGAATGAACAAGAGTCCTAGCCGTAGCCACACCATTTTGTAAAGTCTCCACCCTGGTTGGAATATGACTATTCCCAGAATTGACCTCATACTCTAAATTCTGAATCTTACAGGACTGTCTTTTGCATGGCAATCTTTTACGCCCCACTCCACTGCCCAACTTCCCTTGCAACTCTTAGCAACATCTGAAGAGTATAAAAGATAGACGCAACTGGCTCCCTCCACTGGTCCAGGGACCCTCCTCAGACTTCATTCCACCTGCTATCCATGGGTGATATCTCCCTATTCTCTCCCACTTTACTCTACCTCTTCTGTTCTAATGTTCTCCCATCTTAAGGTTAAACTATGGCTTCCATGGCCACTAGACCCTCCACACTAATAAAACTTGTAATTTAAGTCTCTTCTTTGTGTTAGCTTCTCTTTATAATGGACCCCCACATCGACTTTACACCTTTTAATAGAGTCGGTCTCCATCCAACTTAACAGAAAGGGCAAAATAATGAGGAAGTAAGCAAGTCGGCAGAGTAGACTTCAGCAAATGACTGACAGGCTGAGTGAGGCAGCTCTTACACATCCCTTCCTGATTCCGATTTTGTGAGTAGTAACTGATAAATACCGGCCAGCTGGAATTTTCTGTGTGAGAACTGAACAGAGTTCTGTAAGAATTACAGCAGAGAACTGTAAATATAGAAAGCCGTGGAGAGTCTTCTGTAAACACAGAGGTTCAGGGCACTCGAGAGCAGACAGGTTTACACAGAGGTAAGCCAGATGTTTTCATTAAGAACACAGCCATGGACAGTATCCAAACATTGTCCTAGACCTTGCAATTCGATCCGCTTACAGAAATCCAACCCAGACCCTTACAGGGCATCGACTTGATGAAAGGGGCCAGGAAGAAAGAGAAGTGGCCCAATAGCAGGTGAAAGAGTAAGCTACAGCAGTGAGGACCAAAAACTTGTCACTGACAGTCTCAAGCACTGAAGCCTGCCACCCCTCACCCACCCCCGCTCCCAGTCTCCCCTTCCAGGACACCCTGACACAAACACAGACCTTCACCTGAGCCAGATTGCTTCACTCACACCTTCATGATGTGTGTAACACAATCCAGCCCCCACACTTCTATCTGTCCTGTTTCTCTAGCTTGAGAAGCCCCCCTGGTCCCTCTCCACCGTAACCACACCTCAGCATATTCTCAGCACCCACCCTAGAGTCTGCCTCCTTAACCACACCAACAGAAAGGAATCTCTTTCCTCCTCTGAATCCTACCACAGCTCCACTGTCTGGCTTGACCATTGAAGCTATCACTATGTGACATAACACAGTGCTTGACAAATAGAAGATATGCAGTAAAGCTTTGTCTGAGTCAATGAGTGAGTATATTAAAAATGAAACAAAACCTGTAGACAGGAAAACCCTTGTGCTCAGGAAAAGACATAGTATATACTAAAGGACTGAGATGAGCAAAGAAACAGAGGTAAGAAAAATATACCAAGACAGCCAAAGCACATGGCTGTTGGATTTTTGAGTTTGGGGTTTGTTTTGTTTGGGGGTTGAGAAGAAAGATTTCCTAGCTGTCTGAACATTGCAAACTTATGAACAGCAACCAACATTCATTGGCTTGGACGATATGCACAGTGTCTTGCACGTAAACACAGGCACGTATTTGTGAATTGCTCTGAATAAAGTCAAGATTGTTTAAAAGAGAAAAACTTTATGTGCACAAAGGATTCCCCTGAACCGGGATGATTTGAGAGCTCGGTTAAAACTGAAAGCATTAGGCTGCCAGGAAAAGAATGAAAGAAACTGAGCCTAACAGCAAGTAAAAGAATGTGGCTCCAAAAAGCAAGTGAAAAGGGGAAGTGGGGGGAGGATGAAGAATGGTTTCAAATAAACACTGGGGTCTAGTTAAGAATGGAAACAATTAACATGGATGGTGTCAGGTCACAAGCACTAGACACATAACGCATTTGGTTTCAGACAGTCGTTTTTCTATGTGTGGAAGGCCTGGATGGAACAAAAGCGAGTTTTGTCAGAAAATTTTCATTTAGTCACTAGACTAGGGAGAAGTTTTCATAGAATAAATCCAGAGATGCTTACGATTACAAATAAGATTAACTGAAACAGTAATTTAGTTCCTATTGCTTGTTCCAAAATGATTATAAATGAGGGAGGGAAGGAACGAGGGAAATGGGAAAGAAGAAGGCAGGGAACAAAGGAGGGAGCCACCTTTCCTGTCTGGCTGAAGGCCAAGCGAACGTGCCCTCCATTTCTCTTAACTCCTCCCCAAAGCTCTGCTCTTTGTAGCTATCATTCCAAAACACTACCAATTAACTATGTTGAAATTTATGAAAATCAGAATTATGTAAAGCATAAAGGCTAAAGGAAGTGCCCCTTAAGAACTATTGAATTAAGAGCCTTCCTTTACTTTTCTTCCCTGTGGAAAACAATTTGCCTCACTTTAATGAGATTACCTTGTCCTATTTCTTGACAGGCCTGGCATTAGTGAAAAAACTATATCGCCAGCATGGATTAAGGCTCCCTTCCTGTGAATCACATGAATGTTTTGCTTCAGCCATAGAACAATGCTACTCTATCTTCTCTGCTTGTCTGGGATATAAGCAGAGAAGGAAGGCAAAGACAAGAAGCTGAGGTTTTCTATCTTCCAAAGCTTTTAACCCTGAGAAGATTGGCTAGTGTGAACATCAAAGACAGACTTGAGATGGGGGAGGACGCCAGAAAAATTGCAGAGTTATACATGAAAGAAGAAAGGAGGTAACTGTGCCTCAATGATGGTGGAAACTTTGACCCTGGCCAATAGCAGATACTTATTCTTTACCTATTACATAGGTAATTAGATGAATAGGTGAATGGACAGATGACTGGGTAAGTAGATAGATGAATGGGAGGATGCAAAAGTGAATAAATGAGCCACATGGAATGCTGGCTCTCTAGCTGGATGGATGGATGGATGGATGGATGGATGGATGGATGGATGGATGGATGGGCAGATATAGAAGAATGAATACTTTGATAGATGAATAATCTATGGAAAATATATCTCTATGACCCAAGTAAGTCTCTTTCCTAAATGTAAGTAATGGCTAGAATAAATCCTGTAGTAATGATTTCAAATAGGTATTTAGTCTGTGATATAGGAAATAGCAGCACTTAATTTCATTTAGATTCTTATTTTTAAGGGGAAATAGTCCCATAAAAATGTTTATAACCTTGGCACAAGTAACCTTATTTAAAAGAATTTACCTAAACTCTTTTCCAAAAAGAAACTCATCTGCACTAGGATTGTTTGAAGAATAATCTATAAGTGTACAATTATTATGTCTACAGATGTTAAATTATTTTAACTTGATACATTATTAGGCAGCTATAAAATAGCAACTTAAATTATGAATCAATGTTGAACCAGTCTATGGTGAAAGAAAAGTCCACACTGCATGCATATTTCCTCTCTCTGCAAAGAACATAGGTAAATTGTGCAATTGTGAAATGCAATCAGTAATCACTGTTGTCTATATCATTGCAACTATAGCTATATAGAAACGTTTTCAGGTCAAGAAGCTGGAAGATCATGAAGAAGGCAGAGTTGTGGATGACCTTTTTAAACTTATGAAATTATTTTTCAAATGGATAAGGTATTTAATCTCTTTTATATAGTAATACTTTCAAAGGAAATATTATAAATAGTTGTCAGTGTTTTATATTGTTTATATTTGCTATAGTATATATTATTTATTTTGTATGCAATATTAAATATTATAAATAGTAGTCAGCATTTGTCAGTGTTGAGCCCAAGAAATCTCAAGTTGCTCAACACTGACTTTTTGAGTCCTCAGAAAGGTCAATGACACACTGGGTGTGACGTGACACTTTTCCTGGGAAGACACAAATGCCTGTTCACCCCAGAAAGGAATCAGTGAGAGATCAAAGTAGTATTTACACCAAGCTACAACTTGGTAAGCCAATGAACTTATTAGGGTTACTTGCAGGAGCATTGGTATGGGTTACTTACAAGATGACTCAAAGGCAGCTATATCACCTCCAAGCCCATTTCAACATGCTTGACAACCCACAAAAGCTGCACCCCTGGAACTCAGTGCACAAGTACAGCCTGCTCCCCTGGCCAGAGAGCTTTCCTCCACACTGCTGGATTGGGGAGGGGCTCCAGTAAATCATGTTAGTATGGAGAACTAGGAGCCTTTTACCTTCCGAGTCTCCCAAGCCTTCCTCCAGGACAGAATATTTCAAATTGTTATACAATGACCTCCTTAAGTTAGACTGGGGGTAAAGTCCAAGATGATATCACGCTATGCTGCAGGGTCTGATGCTCTCCCTTCTCCTCTGCTTCCCCCCTTACTCCATGCCTTGACCCATCAGTTACACAGATCATGCAGCTGCAGCTGCAGCACAGATCATGCAGCTGCAGCTGCAGCTGCAGCCGCTTCCTAACCGCTTGCTTTCTTAGCCTCCACAACCCCATCCTCACAGCTTCTGACATTTCTTTGTGTGTAGAAGCTTTTCATCATTCTTTTAATGCCAATTACAAGAATATAATAGGTTAATCCTCAATCCCGCTGTCTCTTCTCTACTCTTTGACTTGCTCCACTCCCATTTGGTCTCAGTGTTCACGTCACTTCCTCCAGGCAAGCGTTCCTAATCTCCAGTCTGAGCTATCATGCCATCATTAAATCTTCAACAATTGAGGATGCAATGCATGCTTTTGCTTTTGAGTTGCAAGCTCTGTGGGAGGAAAAACAAATAGTCTTCCTTACTCCTGTTGAATCACTAGTGTATGCTAAGTTCAATCACTAGAACATATTCTGCGCTCAGTAATTCTGTGTTGAACAAATTATAAGTGAATAAAGTTTAAACAACATTTCAGAATGCTGAGCCAGATGCTAACAGCTCCCCACAGCTTCTCCTCCAAGGGTATTATCTGTGTTGTCCTAATTGGAACATCCAGTTGTGTTTCCCCCTCTTCCCTGAACACCTGGCTGCACCCTGCCAGGATGGAACCACAAACTCCTGGTTGTCTTCCTTACTCTACACATTATTTATGTGTAGCTTTCTGAGACCATCATCCTCATTCGGAATTATTGCTTTTCCTCCTTCCAGAGAAGCCAATGGCCCACATCCTAATCCTCAGCTTTCTATATAACTAGATTCCATTCGGTGACTGAGCCATATCTCACTCAACTTGGCAAAAGTCTGTTCCTCCACAGAGATGAATGGGTTCCCTTGGATCCCCATCTATATTGTTGCAGTGGTGCCCTTCAGATGACCAAGAATAATGCTTAGCTACAGTCACTTCCTGAATTATCTCTTGCTCTCAAACCTTTCCCAAACTTATTACAATTTCAAGAGTATTGGTTCCAAGACTCCTGTGTATACCCAACCTATGGATGCTTGAGTCACTTATAGCAATGGTAAAATATTTGCATAGAACCTATAAACATCTTTTGCACATTCTAAATTATTTGTAATACTTTATACAGTACACATCAGACATATGGTTCTTATACTTCATTGTTTAAGGAATGGTGACAAGAAAACACCTGCATTATTCAATATAGTTATAATTTTTGTTTGATTTTTTGAGGCAGGGTCTTGCTGTGTAACCCAAACTGGCTCAAGTTTGCAATCCTTCTGCCTCTGCCTCCAGATGCTAAGATTACAGATTGCATCACCATGCCCAGTTGCATATTTTGATTCTTGAGATACAAGGAGAACCCACTGTACCTCTCTTGTGGTTTCTCGAACAAACTTCCACACCCTGAAGACCACTTAACAATTATCTATTTTTTAAATTGAGAATTTTTCATATACAAACCAAATTAGTTTATATCCTTGCCTGACACAGTCCCCTTCCATCTTTCCACTCCCCTTCTCTCCCAACTTTCCCCTCCCCTCACCAACCCAACCATGTCTCTCCCACACTCCTCTCCCTCTGCAGAGGGCTCCCTTTGGGGTGCCTGTGTCAGTAAGGAACAGGTTTCTGAGGTAGTACATGTGGCTCTTCAGTGGGCAAACTCAGAATTATGGCTGCTCCTCTTCTCTTGTCTAGCATCTGCCCCAGATACTCTCTCCAAGTGCAGTCGTGTCTCCTGAGATCCTCGCTAGTCCTTGAGGGAATGTCGCCGCGTCAGCTGTTGTGAGGACCTGGCGGTAGAAGCTCTTCGCTCCTGTGTTCAGCAGCTCTGCTGTGGCTGTAGCATCTTGGCCAGCAATACGTCGTCCCACCTTTAAGCTCTTACAATCTTACAGCTCCCTTTTCTGCAAGGCTCCTTGAGTCTTGGGGTGGGGAAGGATTTTGATGGCCTGATTAAAACTGAGCATTCCAGGGTCTCTGCTATTCTGCAATTTGTGGGTATTATAGAACTTTCCCTTTTCCCTATCGTTTTGAAGGTTTAATGCTAGGAACCACTTAGAGAAAACATGCAGCATCTGTCTTTCTGAGTTTGGGATACTTTCTTCAGTATAATTTCTTCCAACTCCATCCATTTACCAGAAAATTTCATTAATTCATTTTTGACAGTTGAATAGTATTGCATTGTGTATACATACCACACTTTCACTATTCATTCATCTACTGTTGGATACCTAGGCTGATTCCATTTCTTTGCTATCCTGAAGAGAACGGCAATGAATATGGATGTACATGTATCTCTATAATAATACGTGGCTTTCTCTGGGAATATTCCCAGTACTGTTATAGCTGGGTCATGTGGTATACCACCTTCTCTAAACCTGGGTTTAGAATATATCCTTTTAACATGCAGTAATCTTTGATGACCCTCATTAGTCCCAACTCCTAGCTTCAGGTGACTCCTACCATCTGGCCTCCACTTGCCTTTGTCTCCGTGTCTTTGCTTGCATTCTTCAACTAACCAGATACCATTGTTTTCCCAACCGCTCACTTCTATACATTTGTTTCATGGGTTAGTACCTCCTTGGAAGACCTTTTGCATTCCTTCTACAAACTAAGGAATAAAGCCACCTGCCTGTCTCTCCAAAGCCAATGTATTTGTGACGTCCTCCACCATGAGTTGCAAAATCTATCTTCTCCACATTGCAGATGCAGTCTGTATCACTCTACATTAATTGACATATTTTATTTTAAAAAAAAAACTGCCTGGACATACCTAAAGCTTGGTACTAGGCGGTATGGTCCTTGGACGGGCTGGGCATCTTAATCTCCTCTGGGATTTCCATGCTAAATGTATAGACCATATCCGTGTGCTAAAACTCTTATATTTGAAGGATGGCCCTGCAGTAAGGTTTCCTTTTCCTTAACTTCTTAGTGTTCCCCTGATTGAATTGGAATAATTCAGACTTGTCTGTACCAAGACTCCTTACCTCCAAATTACAAACAGGAAATCCATAGGAGGAAAATCTGCAGTTAATAGGAAAGCAAGTACTCAACCCAAAACCACCAGCTGCCTTGTTAAAATTAACAAGCAGCAAAGAGAAACATGTGGCTTAGGAGTTGGGTTTCTCATTGTTATTATTAAGGAGAGAGAAAGAGAGAGAGAGAGAGAGAGAGAGAGAGAGAGAGAGAGAGAGAGAGAGAGAGAGAGAGAGAGAGAGAGAGAGAGAAATATCTTTCCCAGGCTTCAACAAGTACCAGGATGAGAAAATTGACTATGAATAACAGGAAAGAAACTGAGTTTTAGAACGCAGAATTAATGGGTGCTCTGCAAAACTCCCCAAATTAGAACAAGGTATTACAGTGTGACCTATTCTTATCAGGGGTTTCAAAGCCTCCCAAGCAAAGACCTGCTTCACGGAACCTGTCGGAGATGGCACAGCTTACAAAATCACACACAACCATTCTTTTTAGTCCTTAGTATTTGTATTGCTGTAGTTAAAAAAATACTGCAGCCTCTGGTCCTAGAGAGCTCACCTTTGTATCACGTGTCCTCCCCTTGAACACCTCTCCATGTCTCAGGGGCTTCAATTGTTTATTTCAGTGGGAACAGAAAACATTTGATCCATATGGGTCTTGAATTTATGTGAGATAATGTATATAAACAATTTGAACACAACGTATCTGTGGTGTCTTTAATCAGAAATGATCCTGGAAGGTTTATGTGTATTAAAGGCTTACATTGCTAGGGTTCTGACTGTATCTGTGGATTAACTCATTCATGGATACATAATGGTATTTGATGGTATTGATAGACAGTGGAAGGCCAAAAGGAGAGACCCAGATGGAGAGAGTAGGTCATGGTAGGGGTGCTCTAGAAGGGTACATCTTGTCCCCTATGTACTTGCCCTCTTTCTCTTCCTCTCTCTATCTTTTTTATGGGTATACAGTATATGTGTATATGTGTGCATGCATGCTTGCATGTGTATGGGTGCATGTATGTGTGCAGCTGCACAAATATGTATATTCCTGGAGTATAAAAACTGGGGGTGCTATTAGGAGTAATCATCATTCTTTTTTTTCAGATTTTTTTCTCTCACATTTTTTTTCCTAATCAAATAAGCTTAATAGGTACCCCCATCTTCTCCCTCCCCCATCCCCAGTCATCCTCCATTGCACTCTCGCCCCCTTCCCCCTTTGTTCTCACTCCTCCTTTCCTCCCCCTTTCCCAGTGCCTCCCCCTTCCTTCCTCCCATCCCCTGGAGCATCCTTTTATGTGAATGCCAAACCTCTCTCTGAGTCCTCCACCCTAGTGAAGGATAAGGACTTAATGGTATAGCCAGAGCTTCTTGGGCTTCCCCTTAGTATGAGAACTCAATTATGACTGTTTAATCTCTTGCCTCTATGGATCTTATTGCTTGAAGCCTTCTCCCCTGTGATCCATGCTAGATTTTGGGGGGTCGTTGACATGTCAGCCATTGTGCAGGTCAGGCAAAGTTCAATCCTGGCTGCTGCTGCCCTAACTTTGTGGATTATCTTGCACATCATTGGTCCTCCCCTATCTTTAGGCTCTTACAATCTTGCTGCACCTCTTCTACAAGGTTCCCTGAGCTTTAGGATGGGGAGAGATTTGGTTGGTCTGATTCCAAGTGAGTAATGTAGGGTCTTCAGTTTTCTGAATTATGGTTTGTTGTTGTTTTCAATTTTGCTTTCCCTGCACTGCCCTTGGCTGCATCCCAATTGGTATCGAAGGTCACCTCCTAACCAAAGATAAAAGACTGTTTAAACGAAGATCTTAATATGAGGAGACACAAAGGTATATACTACTCGACCATCAAAAAAGATGAATTAATGAAACTTGCCAGGAAATGGATGGAATTAGAAAAATTATATTGAGTGAAGTATCCAAGACACAGAAAGTTAAACACCATACATATTCCTAATAAGTGGATCCTAGTTCCAAACCCACTTAATGTCATATTCAAAGGTAAATCTCTGTAATATCCATTGTAATCACAAAGGATTATAAACAGGAGGTAAGGGGAAGAAGGACCTCAAAAGAACGGAGATATGGGAACATGCTTTAGTATTAAAAATAGGCCACAGTCATGTATTGCATATAAGTAGCGAGACATCTGGTGCAGCTCACTCTCACTTCCCTTCCTGGTGGTCACTTGAGACTGAACAGGTTTGATCTCACCAATCAGAGAGGATATAGGGACTGGCGGATACACAGTAACCATCTGGTAAATGGCACACTGACTGCCCCCACACACACACTGCTATGTCCTACTCCTAGTCTTCCATCTACCTTTGAATCTCCTCTTATATTAACATCATTATTCTTAGACCTTATTTTTTGAGCCTGAGTCTCTAATTAAACCCACAGCTCACTAGTAAGACTAGTCTGGCTAGCTGTTTGTTCAGGGGTTTCCTGAGCTTTGCAGAACTAGAATCACAGGTAAGCAACCTTGCCCACCCAGAATGGGCTCTGTGCTAAACTATCTCTCCAATCTGCTCCCCACCTTTCCCAGCCATCATAATGTAAGTAGCTTTGTCCCACCACATCCTCCTGTCACAATGAGGTTCTGCCTTCCTACAAACCCATAACAATGGTCTGAAGCCAACATAAATCCTTTCTCCTTTTAAAGTGGTCCCTAAGGTATTTTGTCTTAGTAACAAATTCTAATATAATGTAAATCCTTTAGAAACATCAGGATGTTTTTCTTTTCTTTCTTTTATATATATATATGTATATATTGGAAATCATCCTCATTCACTCTTATACCTTATTTTTTGATGTTGAGTCTCTAAACCCAGAGCTAGTTAATAAGACTAGTTTGGCTAGCCAGACTATATCATATTATATACATACACTAAACTTTGTAGTGAATAAAGTTTTATTATTTTATGAGCATTGTTGATTGAAATGTGTGCCAGGTGCTTAAAGGGAAAGTAAGGGTCAGCTATGATATGACGAAGGACAAGTATGTGAGGGACAGGTGCAGGGTGCAGTGTCTGGCATCTGGTGTCTGCTGCAGCACCCCTGTCTCCATCCACATTGCCTCCCAGGTGTGTCAGTCACCTTTCTGCCACTATAACAAACACTTGAGGCAATCAGCTTATAAACTGCTCCAACTCACAGTTTCAAAGGTTCCATTCCACGATGAGTCAGCCCTGATCCTATACACTCAGGTTCATCTGGCGGCTCAAACGCTCACTTCATTGCTGGAAAGTAAGGGAGAAAAGGGGGAAGAGACCAGGATCCCATGTCTCCCTTTGATGACCTAAGACCTCAGATTAGAGACCATCCCCCATAATGGTGTCTCTTCCAGACAGCAATTCCTTGGCAATCAGGCCTCCAACATAGACACTTTTGAGAGAAATTTAAGACCCAAAACACAGGCCCAGAGATGTGACTTAGTGGTACATTTGCCCATTCAGCAGGTGCAAGGTCCTGAGTTTAATCGCACATGACACTAAACACACACACACACACATATACCTACACACATATATACACATACACACATATATACACACAAACACACATATACACATATACACACATACATACACACACATAATACACAAACATGCATTACACATATACACACACATACACACAAACACACACATTCTCTTTCTCTCTCTCTCTCTCTCTCTCTCTCTCTCTCTCTCTCCAAGGTATAGCATTAGGAAAGTGTAGTCATCTTAGCCCCATAGTAAGCACCATGAGCTAGGGAAAAGTTAGGCACAGATAGAGTTATTGACAAATTCCTGGTCTCCAGCTCTGAAAACCAAAAACAGCCACTGTAACCACTGTGGATCTATAAATAATTTTCATACTGCATTTAGCAGCAAATTTCCTTTACTATAGTAATTCATGCATAGATCCAGAATTTCTTTTGATCCCTTCCTCAGTATCTCTTTTGCTTGATTTGGACATACTCGGCCTCCCCTAAAACCTATAGTGTATCATAAATAGTTAAACAGTTCTCAAAGTTGCAGGACAATAAGAAAGAAACCTGGGATTATGGCATATGCCATTTTCCAAGGTTTAACTCTTCCTGCCACAGAGCTGGGAGAAATTCACTCATTGGGAACCTGTGATGCTTGGCTCCAGCATCAAGCTTTCAAAATAGGACCCTTTATAACCCATCTCCAGAGGAGAAATGTTAACTCTCCCTGATCTCCAACTTCCTTTTTTTTTTTTTTTTTTTTTTTTTTTGTCTTTCCAGCCACTTGAAAATGAACCCTCTTTTGCAAGGTAAGTCCTGGTGTCAGGAAGCTTTGATCATTGTCAGAGTGTCCAGAACTGCTACCTGTAGCCAAAAGGGAAGTGTAGCATACAGCTTAGGTACATTTAGGAGGGTCTGTGCACCATGAGGGTTCCAGGAGTGTCTCACTGGAATGGTAAGACCTTCCTGACCCAACGGCAGAATGGAAGCGGTCAGGTTTCCTAAGACTCTCATCCCCATGTGAATTCATGGCTTCAGCAACTTCTCCAGCAGCTGAAAAATCATCTTACTCACTAAAAAAATAAAAAATAAAAAAATGGAAAAGCCTTCGAAGAGGATCCCGAGGGCCTTGGCAAATCAAATGAATGCTCCTTTCTCCCAAGAAGCAGTAACAGAGTCACTGTAAGTTGCCTAGCTGCCTGTCTACTCAGTTAGCTCATTCCTTCCTTAATTTACCCAATAAATAAGATCAGTGACAATCAGTAGGTTGGACTGGGCAAGGTAGCAGTTGCCTGTGTCATTTATAGAGATCTGGCAGAAGGGAGTGCCACCCTCGATAAATCTGGATGTGGCAATAGCTGCCATGGATGGAGCACTTACCATGGGCCAGGCTCTGTCAAATGCTTACTGAACACCATTTCATCCAGTGGTGAGGCATTTGTATAAGCAGATTTAATTAGCCCCGATTTTCAGATGAGTATATTTGGAGACATGAAAGAATTTATGTCTGAGCCTGCACAGCTAAGACACACACAGGAGGGTCTGACTGCAAAGCCCTGGCTTTCAACCTCAGGGCTTCTACAGTTCCTAAAACAGATCCTTCTTGGCAGTCCGCTGTGGTCACTTATCTCCGAGTGGGTGGCAGGCAGATCTTTCTCTCCCCTCCTTTGAAGGTGTTCAGCTGATGGACTAGCCAGATGGGACCTCAGAAGGAAAGACAGTCTAATTACTAAAAAAAACATGGTCCTGTACAAAGGGGGACCTACCACCCAGATTACTGAAAGACATACTACCCTAAGGAACCCAACCTAGAGACTTCTTTGGAAATTCTGACCTTAGGGTCTTCAGCAGTAGTGGGGTGCTGTGTCTGGAAGCACGCAAGATAATCAACAGAGATTTTGTTTTCTCCTGAACAAGGCCTTGATTTTTCATATGGAAAGTCAGTGAGTTGGAAGGTATCAGACGAAAGTCAGGGGAGAAGGAATTAGGAAGAGGGTATTTGTGATGGGGACCGACTGGGCTGCTGTTGAGAATCAAGCACTCTACGATGATCTACACCTGGAGAAAGGAAATCTCAGCCCAGGAAAATGGATCTTGGCTGTCAGGCCCCAACCTCCAAGAGAAGGCAAAATGGGATTGGAGGAAACTACCCTCGGGAAAATCTTGTCTGGTTCCAGGAAAGGAGAACAGCTCCCGTCCCAGTCCTGACTCTCACTGCTGTTTTATTCCCCTTCTGGCCCTTTGAAAACCCACAAACTCAAGTCCACTCTTCTTTTTCACTAGATGTACGTGAACCTTGGAAGCGACGCCCATCTCGTTCCCTATGGATAACAGATGAGGATTCAAGAAGCTAGAAGGGCGCTTCGCTCAGCTCCTCCGTGAACTCAGCAAATACAGCACTTGCACATGGTAGCACTTGTTTCTCTGTGCTTTGGTCTCCGAAGCCAATCTAAAGACATCCAGACAAGGAATCCAGGGCCTGCAGTAAACACACTCTTGAACATGTAAAGAAGAACCTGTGTGTCCTAACAATGGGAAACAGCGGGATAGTTTCTTCAATGTCTGTCTAACTGGGAAAGGTAACAAACAGCTTGCGCTCTCCCCCTCGTTCCATGCTGAACTTCGGATGTCCTGGGAATTCTGTTCCACCCCCAAAGACCCAGACGGTCTGAAGGAGTTTGATTTCTGAGCTCAGAAAGGTGGAAAATAAATGCTAGCACCTGAAAGAGTGTGTACAGGATCAAGGTGAACGGCAACGTGACCTCAGGCCGTGGGGAGATGAAACTCATGGCGCTGAAGATGCTCCTGGTTCATCGGCGCGTACACGACATCTGATCGTGCCTGTGGTCTCGGGCAGCAGTGCCTTGGCCGCAGCCGTCAGGGCTCCGAGCCGTCCAGAGTGTGGAAGACAGCCCTTTCTGGCAGCAGGTCTACAGGTCACGGCCTCTGAGGTCTGTAGTCAAATGCCATGTGGGGACACGGCAAGACCAAACCTCTCCACCCTTACCTGGAAACTACAACTCACATCTGGCCATCCTCCCTCTGGCCGGATCTGATTTCTGTTGGGAGTTATTCTGCAAAAGTCCCTAATTTGCAGATAAAGGACTTTATTTGGGTCTCTTAAACAGATACTCGAGGTCAATAATACATCGAATGTTTTTCAGGGAAAAAGAAAGAAAACTATGCCTCCTCCCTTCTTCTGTCGCCCGATCACCTTAAGCTAAATCCAAAGCGTGGACCAGCACAGGCCAACTTGGGCAGAGAGCCTGTGCCCACACTCTGCCAGAGCGTCCTTAGTTGGGACACCCGCCTGGCTGGGCTGCCCTCCCACTGAACCTGTTTGAATTATTTTCTCCAAAGTGCCCTGGATAAGAAAGAGTTCATTAAAAATCACTCCTTTCTAATGAACAATGGAGCGAGAAGACAGGAGGAGAAAGGGGATACTTTCATTTCTCCCCTTGGTGCCAAGTGATTTCTGCCTCTCAATGTAAAAAATGCTCAGAAAGGGACTTCCTTTAGTCACAAGCCTGAAGTCTGAGTCTAGTGCATCGTCAGCCCAACATCTGGAGACAGTTCAAATCCAGAACCTCTTTCCTTCTCAGTGGATAGAGTATGGCATCTTGGGAGTCTCTGGCCCTCGTGAAGGGCTTATTAGAAACTTCTGGACAATTTTCTCACGGGAAGAGCATCTTTCTCCTTTTGGAACCCGGAACTCTGGATCCCAAATCTGCTGTTGCATGCATCTATGGACTTTCTCATTTATTTTTAATTTCAGTTCTCTCTTTTCTTTTTCCATCAACTATGACCCTTGAGGTCCCTTCCCTAGAGTCAGTTAGGAATCCAGCAGTGCTGCCTAAGGATCTGGGGTTCCATAGTAAGTGTGGGGGGTTAACCTAGATCCCCCCACATTTGAGTTTAAAAGTGTTTAGGCTGGGCTCTGCAATATGCCCAAAGCAAATCATCATAAGTAAGATTTTTGGGACAACAGGGAGGTGGGGAGCTCAGAACTCCTAAAAGTGTGATTAGGAAATCTCCAGCAAACATAAAACAGGGTGATGGGTTCCAGTTTCCTGCTAGGTCATTAATGTTTACACGACTATTGAAAGCTTTTCTCTTGGGACTGACCTTAGATTCTTCATTTGTATAGCGAGAATGGACCACATTAAAACCCCTTTCAAGTATGAAATCTGATGTCTCTAACCATCCTTGGAGCCCTAGGTATGGTTCACTTATTTATTGGCCTTTGTTGTGACTCTTTGTGAAAGACTGAGAGCTACAAAGAGCAGAATCTTTGTCTTTGTAGTACACTGTATTAGTCAGGTCTAGAGATGCAGAATTAACACAATGAATATATATGTATGTATATATATATGGATGGAATGTATGTATGTGTGTATGTGTGTGTGTATATATATACATGGATGGAATGTATGTATGTGTGTGTGTGTATATATATATATATGTATATATATATGAATGTAATGAGTTGGCTTACAGTATGGCCGAAGTAGTCCAATGATGGCTGCCAGTAGCCAAGGTAGTTCAACGATGGCTACTGGTGGCTGCTCAGTTCGGTAGTCAAGTGGGTGATGGCTGAAGGCTGGAGAACTCTTAGAGTCTTAGTCTAGTCTAAGGCTAGAGGGTCGAAGAAACCAGGCACCTAGAAGGAAGAGCGATTCCTAGCACAGCTGCAAGAAGGCATCTGTTCTCCTTGGCGGCTCCTTTTTATGTGATGCAGTACTGGGAGCATCCTATGAGAGCTTTGGAGGTTCTGATAGGATCTAGGGCAAACACAATCCTTTCAAGTGGTCTCAGTTGATTCTTTCCAGAGGTGGTCTCAGCCCAGCTTAGTTAATACCCGGTGTGTCAAGTTGACACCCAGGCTTAACTATCACATACACTATGCAAATGCATATCATGATTTATGTAAATGCATTTTAATGTAAACCACTGGGTAATACAACCCATAGATGATCACTTCACACCTTCTAGCAAGCAGGGCCCTGTGCTGTGTCACGAAGAGATGCCACAGAGAGAAAGCACGAGACCTCTTAGAGGAGCTCGAGCTAGTAAGAGAGACAGTGCCAATCATGAGCAGTAGACGTAAGGCAGGGCATTCTCCTCCGTGTTATAAAGGAGGAGATGAGAGAAGGACAGAGGAAACAGAAGTTATCTCCAAGAGACTTAAGGAGACAGGAAGACAGGTGGTTCACAGGTGTGTCATGAACACGAAGGGAGAAGCCCAGCAACAGCTGAATCTGGATAGGACTGGAGTCCGGATGAGAGTGATAGGAGGTGGGAAGTCAAGCAGAGAGATGAATACCTGGGAAGATCTTGGACACCTCTCTGGAACCTAACACCACCCTCATTGGAAACAGCTTTGATAGAATCTAAAGCTTTCTACGTCCTTGGAAGGATGTGCCCATCTCTAGTCTTCTGCTCGATACGGCCTCAATGTCAGGGGAGAACCAAGTCCGCTGAAAGCATCAAACAAGCAATGCTTGTAAGTCCTCAAGGAACTCCTGGGCGATGGGAGGCCAGAAGAAACAAGTGCAAGAAACAACTCCAAGTGTAGCTACTGCAGAAGAATGAAAAGCTCGCCAACGGGTCTTGCTCAAGCGAAGGATGAGCTGAGCTGCTGTCCGGATGGCGCGCCTGGACGCTGTCTCCTCGATGGCTTTTATGGTTGTATCACAGCACACAGCGCTGAGTCCCATGACACACCCCACCTACCCATCCACCCCGTGACAGATTGGTGTTCTGTTCAAACTACCAAGGCAGCTCCAGCTCAGACTGAGGAAGAAACCTGCCAGGGAAGAGTCTAGTCAAAAGCTTCTTGAGCCAAGGTCCATCCCACATTCCCTAAGCAGGTTATCTCTAAGAATGATTAGAAGGCAAAATAGCTCCCTTCCCTGTTATTGCAAACCCGCCCATATGAGTTATGAGACACCCCAGATCCAGGAAACCTAGGGCTCGGCTGACAGCTCAATTATCGTGAAGTGTCTCCTTTAGCCTCCACCTCCCCCACCTCCTCCTTTTTCCTTTTATTGCTCTTGGCAGCAGAGGGAGGAGGGTGCTGAGGTCGAACTTGTTGAAAGTGCACAAGGGAGAAAATTGTTCTCATCTGAATAAATACAGTCAGCTGTGACCAGAGGGAGCCATCCCCCTGTGGTAAGTTCCCCTAGACAAGCCTGCACTGTGTTGGGTTGACATGGGCACATGAACCTAGACCAGCACTATAGAGTGAGTCGGAACAGTGCTTATGAGCAGATAAGATATGTCCCTCCCCCAAGCTTTGGACTATCCCAAGGCAAGGTGAGACAGTAGGGTGGCAAGGTAAGGTGGACCCAGAGATTTTTGCCCACATTGTGGCTGGTGTCCCCCACTCACTGGCCCTCCAGCTGTGTTGATGAAGAAGGAAGAAGCAGTCAGCAGACAGCACAGAATCTAGTTTTCTGTCTCTGACCCCTTAGGCATGGGACTCATGGGTAGAATCTCTAACTCCTATGTCCCCTAGATCTGAGACCACAGTATCCTGGATGTTCCTTGACATCCCCACATCCAGGCTACTTTTGGAGATCACCCCACCCTACCAAACTGCCAAACTGCCCCAGAAATTCACACAACATTTCTTGAGAATCTCACCAAATGGACTTAAGAACAGAAAGGAAAAGAATAGAGGAGGAGGGAAGGGCAGGGCCAGACGAAAAGGAAGGAAAAGAAACCATGTGAGAGGCAGAAGATAGCGCTAGCACCTGGTCCAACATGGAACCTAGTCCTCGTTCCTTTGTAAATGAGCCAGATCGCTTCAGCCAGGCCCCACGTCTCAGGTCAAAGAGGACCCTCAAGTAAACATCATCTGAGGTCTCTTCAAACTCTCTGCAAATACCAGCAATGGGAAAAAAAAAAAAAGCACTGCAACAAATAAGTAACTTCAAGTCTTGTTCAGGGCCCTGGCCCCTGGATTCCAGCTCAGATCCAATCACAAAAGAGAGCTTCAGATCTATCCCTCTTCCCAGCATTTCCTCCCTGCCCTGCCTCCCTGGACCTCTTTGCCGCAGGGATACGGAGAAGTTGTTTCTCATTCTCAGCATCTAGAGATGCAGCTGCATCACATACCTCGTGAGATATGCCGAAGCATGTGGAAAATGCTTTTTCTGCTCTGGCGAAAAAGCATTCAAAGGACTGGCCAGCAGGGAAAAGCATTCGTAAGACTGGCCAGCAGTGTTTCTGTCTCCAAGGGGCAGAGAAAACTCAATGGGTCAGGCCACTGACAGGTGTCAGAAGCAGCAACCCTGGACAGAAACCTCCCCGTGGAAGAAGCGGCAGCTGATCGGGTGCCGCTGGCTAATATGTTTCCCAGCCAGACCAGACTTGTGCCAGAGTAACGATCCCTCGCGTTCCTGCGGTATTTGTAGCTGACAAGTACAACATGTAGATGACTTCACTAATCCTCGCAACCTCCAAATCATGGGGTGACATTAGCCTCCTTGTACAGATGGGAAAACCAGGACTTGGAGATTGACGGATGTTCTGTGTTTCCACCAACACATCCGTCACCATCTCTGCGGGGTGGAGTGCAGGACAGGCGAAGATGGGGTTAGGGGTGGTGCTGAGTGCAAAGGGCCAGGGGGACAGAGCCTCCAGTTCCATTTTAGGGTGTACTTTGTATCTTCTTTCTTCAATATTCCATCTCTCTTTCTTCAACTTCCCAATAAAGATCTGAAATGTCAATGCTTCCTGGTTAGAATCTATCCCTAAAGGCTAGAAAATAGCAAGAGATTTATAAAATGGTGACAAAGGTTTGGGGAAGTGGGGGGGGGAGTCATCCCATCTGCCCTCTCCTTCTACAGATGGAGAAATAGAGGCCTATGTGCTTGCTGCCACATTAGAAGCTGCTATCCTGACCATGAGGCACAGGGACAAGACTGTCTGCGCCAAGGAAGAACTGAGGACTGAGGAGTTCCCAGTCAGTCTGCATCCTCCTTCTCTCCTCTTGCAGTCTAACACCAGGGCCATGAGAGCCACATCAAAGTTAGAGACTCAGCCAAAAAGCCTCCCTTTTATAAAGAATGTCTGAGATATTTGCATCGGAGGCACTAATTTCAGCTGGAAACTCTGTACTAGTGCAAACAGAGCAGGCTGCTCAGACAATTTTTTTTCCCCTCTGCAGTTATGGAATCGCCTCTGGAGACCTGAGCTCATGGACATGCTATAGTTAAAGGCTGCACAGAGAAAGAGCACCTTCCCAGGCTACAAGAAGACCATGCCACACTTGGGGAGTCTCTCTTAATAGCAGTCTCTTCTCCTTGTACAGCATCCTTCTTTCTGCATTCACTCAACAAACACTTAGTGGGTCTATCAGTTGTCAGACCTTTGTCCTGGGAGCAAGGCCACATGAGTGTTTTAAATAGAAACTGTCTTCTCAAAGAGTCCTCATTGTTTCCCGAAGAAAATCACATCTACAACTCCTGGATAAACTTCATGAGTCCAAGGGAATTGACTTCACTAAAAGCAATGGAATTCCAGCCTGGCAGGTCAACTAGACCCAACTCAGTGACCTAAGGCTATAAATTTACTCAAGACAGGGGATGGTCCACTCTTCTTTGTAAACTTCTTCCCCCTCTCAGAGCCAAGCAAATGTCTTGCACACAAAAATATCAGAAACATTTGTTGAATGGATAAAAAAAATGAATGGAGAAAAAATAAGTGAATGGATAACCTATATCTCCTTTCATTCTCAATGTCCTATTTCCCTTTTTTAAAAGCACGGCATATTGGGCTCTTGTCTTTTGGAATTGCGATTACTCCTAAAAGCTGAGAAAATGAGGGAGATTTGACAAAGAATGCTATAGAGAAGAAATTCAGCCATGGAGCTGGGCTTTAAGCCTCTTAGGTTGCTTCTTCAATAGCTGACTCCTCCTAACTGGAAATTCAGCTAATTTAATTCCGTATGATGACTTTTTGATAAGAAAAAGGGCATGAAGACAGCCATTGCTTCTCAGGGATTACCACCTGCCCTAGGTGGCAAATTAGGTATGGAGGAAATCATCAAAGAAGACCCATAACGTGTGGCAAAACGTGCATTACTAAGTGCCCAGGAGCAGACTCTGCAAGCGGGCTTTCGTTTGAGATGCTGTGGGAAAGGAATGAGGCATCCAGAGCTCTCAGAGGGAGGGAGGCCAAGGCCTCATGGACTGTGGGAAGTCATGCTGGCTGAGTCTGTCGAGAGCACAGGAAAGGACATACACTCTCAAAGCCACAACTCTTGCAGATCCAGACCGAGGCCCCACGTGGACCCAGCCCCAAACCTGCTGAGCACCCCAATGGCAGCTGCAATCCCCACGGTTCCTCTGTCCCTACCAAGTGATCGATGCCAGACGCTTCGTCCTTCACAGGAGGAAACGTATCTTGGAATACGATCTCTCGTTAGAGTACATGTTGCTGCTTTTATAGGTTGTGAGTGGAATCCCACAGACTCCAGCCTGCCTGCCCTCCCCCTTCCTCGTCCATTCCCAGCTTCGTGTTCCTTCATAAATCATCAGCTGGACGGAGCCAAGTTCTGCTTCCCCCTCTGGAAGTCTGAGGGCATTTATTCCTACTGATAAACTGGATTTAGACAGCTTCACAAACCCCAGACTGTAGCCAAGATTATGAAGGTGAAATATTCATTGAGTTCTGTCCTGTCGAGGAGAAGAATGTACAGTATAGGCTCAAACTGGCATGTTTCCCACCCATTACTGTCCAAGGGAGAATTGCTTTTGTCAAGGGCTGGAGCTGTGTTTGGGGTTGGCTGGAGATAGAAGCCAGGATGATTACATTGGTGCTTTCCACCAACTCTCAGAAAGAGCATGCAACAGTGCAGGCTCTGTTTCAGCCCCAGAAGATTGTACCTAGGACCACACTTCCACCCTTTCTGCTCTGGGAAAACCAGCATCCTTGTGTCTTTGTACAGGTACGGTGGGCCCATGGATCAGAGCCAGAATCCAAGTCCAGCTGCAAGATCTGGTATTTCTTTCCTTTTGTAGAATCTTGGCCACATTTAACTGTTGGAGTCATTGCTTTTTGACAAACTCCAGGAATCGGTGCTCATCTGAGGGATGTTCAAGGTTGAAAAATAAAACGGGTGTGTTTCCAGTGGAGGCTGGAGTAGAAGAGGGTGCGATCCATTAGCTCCTTTCTTTCTCACAGGTTGCATGCTGCCTACAGCTACCCAGCAAAGCCAAGACAGCGCACAGGCCCTGCCCACCTACTCAGAGGACCACAGTGAGAGCAAAAGCACATAGGCGGCTCTGTTTCCTGGGGGCTATGTTCAGGAAGACCACAGCCCTGCATTTTTCCCATGCCCATTACCCTCCATGATTGACAGAGGGCAGGTGACAAGAGCTAGAGCTGCTGGGAGCCCCCCAATGACATGCATATTTACCTCGGCTTTCACTCCATATTTATCTTACTGGCCTATGTCACAGAAAGATGGGAAAACACTCAGCCCCAGAGTGAGAAGCTGTGGGAAAAGCCTTCGGAAGATGTACCGAGTAAAGGCAAGGGTTTGCGGGCAAGGACTAGAACCTTCCATCTTTCGCCAGCTGTGTGGCCTTCAGCAAATGATCTCCTTTCTCTGAGGTTCTGTTTAACATCTGCAAAAACGGGGATACACTGTCTATCTGGTGGTGGTGTGAAGATTAACATGGCCCCAGTGTCTTCTGAGCCACGGACAAGCGCCTGCCCTCACTGCTTCTAAGTAGAACATGAGGCGATGCAGGCCCCCTCCTCTCCCCACAGCCACCCTGCCGAACAGGCTGTTTACCATCTGCCGTTTATCCGAGCATAGATTCCACTTTCCCTCTCTCCCTCCCTCCCTCCCTCCCTCCCTTCCTTCCTTCCTTCCTTCCATTTATTCTTTGTGGATGCCTAATGGTGACATCAGAAATCATCCTAGAGTGCTCTACCTCCCTATTTCTTTGTTCTGGGGTTTCCCACCTTTCAGGACTGGAATTGCAAACAGCTGCCATTTCTGCCCCACATTTTTACATGGGATTTGGGGATGTGAACTCTTGTCCTTTTGCTCACAAGGTAAAGGCTTTAACCCTTGAGCCATCTCCCCAGTGGACCTCTCCCCACTTCTTTGTAGGTAATGTCATTCCCTAACATTTAATACACCCTCCAAAGCTAAGAAACTCTGGAGCCTGGCTGCCCTGCACCAAGCAAGGAGCGTGGAGCTCATCACTCCCTTTGCCCTCTCCCGCCCCTCCCCCGCCCCACCCCCCACCCCACGCATACACACCACCTCTGCTTGGTTGCACTACAGTTGCCCTGAAATCCCACTGAGCTTTCTGGTGTTGTCCACTCAGGAAATGGGAGAAAACGGAATATCTTGGTCTACCTCACAGAGATTATTTTCAATAGGAAAATAGCAGATTACCATATGCAGACAGCCTAGAAAGCCAAGTACAAGAATCTATTATATGATACATGTGTATTAAGTCTGACATGCTTTATAATCACTTTTCAGATAGTACGTGTGTTTTCTACACTCTTCTAGAAATGTGATATACTCCACATTCATCTAAGCTGTTTAAACAGTTAACCTCCTACTCCAAACCCTCAACGACTTCCCCTTGAAAGAACTACTGGGAACGGTTTCCAGTGCGTCCTTCCAGAAAAGTTCTATTCATATATAAATGCACATCTTCAATTTTAACACAAATAAAGAATGTTCTGAACAACATGCTTGCTTTATTTATTTTTAAATCATTTTTACACATGTGCACACGTGTCCGTGCATGCGTGTGCATGTGTGTGTGCGTGCGTGTGTGTGTGTGTGTGTGTGTGTGTGTGTGTGTGTATCAGAGGGCACTGTATATGCCTGTGGAGGCCCAAGCGAGACTTCAAGACTCATCCCAGGTTGTTCTACCTCCTTTTTGCTTTACTCTGAAGTTTCTCAGGCTGTGCTATTTCCAGAGCTAGAAGTACAGGCCCCTACCATTTCCACCTGACATTTTTACATGGGATCCAGGATCCAAACTCAGGACTTTCTGCTTGCGAGGCACAGGCTTAACCCCTGAGCCATCTTTCCAGCCCTGCTTGCTTTTATTATTCACTTATTTATTTGTTATACTGGAGCTTGAATCAAGGGTTTCATGTGTGCTAAAGAGATACTCTGCCATTAAGCTGTATCCCTGGCTCTCTTGTATACTTTTCATTTTGCGAGGCAAAGGCTCAATCCCTGAGCCATCTCTCCAGCCCATATATTTTTTTTCATTTTGAAACATGGTGCTGTTTAGTCACTCAGACTGACCTTGAACTCACTCTGTCATCCAGGCTGGTCATCAACCGACAATTGTCTTGCCTTAGCTTCCTGAATTGCTGGGATTATAGTCCTGCACTATCAGGTCAGGTTCCGTGTGTGTGTGTGTGTGTGTGTGTGTGTGTGTGTGTGTGTACATGAAAGGACAATGTTTTGTTCCTCAAAAACCATCCATCTCTTTTTTTTAAACAAGGTTCCTCATTGGCCTTGAATTCACCAAGTAGACTACGCTGACTAGCCAGAGAATCCCAAGGATCTACCTGTCTCTGCCTCTCCAGCACTTAGATGACACACTCACACCAGCACATATGAGCTTGGGATCAAGCCTGGGTTCTCATGCTTGTAAGGCAAGCACTTCACCAACTGAGCAATTTCTCAGCTCTCCTTGTTTGTTTTTTGATTAATAACATACTGTCTTAGAGATTTTGTTTAACATCAACACATATATTTTTACCTTGTTCTTTCTAATGGCTGCATGAAAACCCATTACTCGGACAATTCTTTACTTCTTTCACCGGTAGGCTGTTCGGATCTCAGATCCCACATATGAACATCAGGCAGAAATAGCAGTGGCCTGTACTCTCAACCCTGGAAAACCTAGAGCAAAGACAAGAGAAAGTAGAGAAATCCAGGATGATATCTGAAGTCACACTTGGGCCTCCACAGACACACACGGTATCCTCTAAAACACACGCACACACCACATTCATGACTGAAGAAAGAGAGAGAAGGAAGGAAGGAAGGAAGGAAGGAAGGAAGGAAGGAAGGAAGGAAGGAAGGAAGGAAGGAAGGAAGGAGAGAGAGAGGGAGGGAGGGAGGGAGGGAGGAGGGAAGGGAGGAAGGAAGGAAGGGAGGGAGGGAGGGAAGGAGGGAGGGAGGGAGGGAGGGAGGGAGGGAGGGAGGAGGGAAGGGAGGGAGGAAGGAAGGGAGGGAGGAAGGGAGGGAGGGAGGAGGGAAGGGAGGAAGGAAGGAAGGGAGGGAGGAAGGGAGGGAGGGAGAGAGAAAGGAAGGGAGGGAGGGAGGGAGGGAGGGAGGGAGGAGGGAAGGGAGGAAGGAAGGAGAGAGAGAGGGAGGGAGGGAGGGAGGAGGGAAGGGAGGAAGGAAGGAAGGGAGGGAGGGATGGAAGGAGGAGGGAGGGAGGGAGGGAGGGAGGGCGGGAGGGAGGAGGGAAGGGAGGGAGGAAGGAAGGGAGGGAGGAAGGGAGGAGGGAGGAGGGAAGGGAGGAAGGAAGGAAGGGAGGAGGAAGGGAGGGAGGAGAGAGAAAGGAAGGGAGGGAGGGAGGGAGGGAGGGAGGAGGGGAGGGAGGAAGGAAGGAAGGGAGGGAGGAAGGAAGGGAAGGAGGAAGGGAGGGAGGGAGAGAGAAAGGAAGGAAGGGAGGGAGGGAGAGAGGGAGGGAAGGAGAGAGAGAGGAAGGGAGAGAGGAAGAGAGAGAGGGAGGGAGGGAGGGAGAGAGGGAGGGAAGGAGAGAGAGAGGAAGGGAGAGAGGAAGAGAGAGAGAAAGGAAGGGAGGGAGGGAGGGAGAGAGGGAGGAAAGGAGAGAGAGAGAGAGGAAGGGAGGGAGGAAGAGAGGGAGGGAGGGAGAGAGGGAGGGAGGGAGGGAGGGAGGAGGGAGGGAGGGTAAATATTGTTCCTTTGGTAAGCGGGCCAGTATAATGCTGGCTGCCCTTTAAGAGTCATGGAAACCCCATTACAGGCCAAGCCCCAGACCCTCAGAGCCTCAGTGAGTGGTCACTGTACTGCCCCAGCAGACAGAGGATTTGCTTTGGCATCTCCTGTCACAACCCCCTAAACCTGACTTCCCTCAGATGTGAGGATAGGGGTTGTAATAGTAAGTTTCAGGCACTTTTTGTTTTCCCAGACAAGTCTCCTTCATGAAAATGTAAAGACCCAAACCAGAAAGCATTACCCATGGCCCAGACGACTTGGATCCTGGTCTGTAACTGGCAGGCCCCACCCCCCACACTCTAGGAAGGGAGGGGGCGGAATAGAATTCCTCTCTTCCGACCCAGATGAGTTGTGCCCGGGCCACTGTGCGTGTGTGTCTGCTCCTCTCTCCCTGGCGGCGGGTACCAAGGAGCCAGCAGGTGGACCCTTGGGGCTTGAGTGGATATGGCTGGGCTGCAGCTGGGAGCTGAGGACCCTCTTTCCGGCTGGTGTCAGTTCCTTTGCAAGTGAAGGTCAAGGTGGAAATGAGCACCAAAGCCAGGTGGCTGGCAAGTTAAGGCTCCTGCCACTCGGTGCACACCCATTCACCCAAGGTGTCTCTTCCTGGACTCCTCAGGGCGCCGAGGTCCCATCAGCCTTGGAGGCAAATGTCTGCAGCCCTCATGCTTCACCTTGCCTCGGTATGCACCACCTCTGTGTTTCTCTTCCTCCTCACTCCCTTCCATCACCCCCCAACAACTTGCCCCCAGATTGGTCTCCCTTCCAACTCTATTGTTTTCTGACTTTCTGAACTTTGTGATTTCTGATTGGAAATCTCTCTGCTCCAGGGTCAAGGTAAAGCCTTGTAGAAGCTTCGTCATGGAAGCCCAGCTTCTTGGAGGGGGGGTGCCATTTATGACAAGAGGAGTTGGGGTGAATGTGTTTTTTTCACCAGTCCCCAGAGGCTAGCACACACAGCCATGTGCAGGCACCTGCACGTTTCCTCTGCGGCTTTCCAAGCTCTGCCTTCCTCTTTCTTCTGCACAAGAAAGTGCTAGAAGTCCTTTCCTTCTCGCTCCCCAGATCCACCAAACACCCTTTTCCTTTCCACCCTATTAGCAGGCCCCTAACGCCTCCTGGGGGCCACAGTGGAAGATGGTAACATGAAAGAATATTCTGACAAAACTGTCCAAAGAAAGGAAGTTTTGCCTCAGAATAGAAAGATGTGTTTAACCAGAGGGCAGAAGGTAAGATGGCAATAGAAACTGTGCTAGAAAAGTTCTCTAGAGGAACAGAACCAATGGAATAGATAGATTAGATAGGTAGGTAGATGAGGGAGGGAGGGAGGGAGGAGGAAAGGAAAAAAGAAGGAAGGAAGGAAGGAAGGAAGGAAAGAAGGAAGGAAGAGAGGGAGGAAGGGAGGAAAGAAGGAAGGAAGGGAAGAAGGGAGGAAGGGAGGAAGGGAGAAAGGGAGGGAGGGAGGGAGGGAGGGAGAAAGGAAGGAAGAGAAGAAGGGAGGAAGGAAGGGAGGAAGGGAGGGAGGAAGGAAGGGAGGAAGGAAGGGAGGGAGGAAGGGAGGGAGGAAGGGAGGGAGGAAGGAAGGGAAGAAGGGAGGAAGGAAGGGAGGAAGGGAGGAAGGAAGGAAGGAGGAAGGGAGGAAGGGAGGAAGGGAGGAAGGGAGGGAGGGAGGAAGGAAGGAAGGAAGGGAAGAAGGGAGGAAGGGAGGAAGGAAGGAAGGATTATCAGGATGACTTTACATAGCCAGGATCATAGTCCAATAGTGGCTGGACAGGCTGAAAACCAATGACTGCACAGTTCACAAGCCCCGATGCTTCAGCAGTCTTTACCCGACCCTGAAGGCCTGGAAGTTCCCGCGAGAATTTCTGAGTTCATGTTGGAAGGTCAAAGATACCAGAGACTGAAATGAGCAGAGGGTGCATAAGCTGTGATAGACACACAGGTGTGGAGGGAAAACATGGTAGACAGGTTACACAGCTTTCTCCTCAGACCTTATCAGCCCCACTCACTAGAAGACGACCACTTTGAGGGTGGGTCTTTTCCACTCAGTTAATCCTCTCTGGAAACAGATTCTTGGACATATCTCAAGGAGTATCTTCTATGTAATTCTGACCCATCAAGTTGACAATCAAGACAAACTATCACAAGCCTACCCTTTGTCAACTTGACATTGAACCATATCTTATATCTTTATTTAGTTTCCAAATAAAGAGAATAGCATGCTCATAATTATGCCTAGCATAATACTGCTATCCCACATAAGTCAAAAACACAGTAATTCTTTCCCTGGAACAGATGCAAGAGTCTCCCAAGAAATTTTCCTATCCCATAATTTAAATATGATAATTATAGGTTTGACAACATATAAATGCTAAAGTTAATTCAAGCATTATGTTGTAAAAGGATAGGAAAGGAAAGGAAGTATGAAAACCTACTTAATATATGTTTAACTATGGATAGACATATTTTTGTCTTAATATTTTATTTATTTGAGAGAAAACAGACCCACAGGAAGATCAAAAGATAACCTTTAGAAGTCAGTTCTCTCTTTCCACCATGTGGGCCCTAAGGTTGAACTTAGGTCTGAGACATCTCGCTAGCCCCACAAATGTATTCTTAACAAAATGGAAAAGAAACACTAATGATGATCTTTATTTCTGCAGCTGGTCACATGGCCATAGCTGGTAGTTATAATTACCTTCTTCTACTGCTTATTCTGCATTCCCTCCGCCCTCAGTACCTCAGCAGGTCTGGACTCTTTTTCCTAGAAGCATGCTCCACACTTAATTCCCAAAGCCCAGACCCTGCGATTCCACTTTTGGGAATAACCCCCCATACAGCAAAAATTCACCTCGATAGCACAAGCACGACCATGTTCATAGCAGCACTGTTTACAATAGCAAAGTCATGGAATCAGCCCAAATGTCCAACAGTGGACGAGTGGATAAGGAAACTGTGGTATATCTATACAATGGAGTACTACTCAGCCATCAAAAATGATGAATTACTGGAATTTGCCGGGAAATGGATGGAATTAGAAACAATTATATTGAGTGAAGTATCCCAGACTTGGAAAATTAAGCGCCATATGTACTCCCTAATAGGTGGATCCTAGTACCAAACCCACTTAGAGACACTCAAAGACAAATCTCTATAATACCTACAATAATTGTAAAGAATATAAACAGAAAAGATGGGGAAGGAAGGCCCCACCAGAAACAAGGAGAGAGGGGACTATGTTACAGCAAAGAAAATAGGCCACCATCAAGGACTGCAAGTAAGTAATGAGACATCTGGTTAAGTTCACAGACTTTCCTTCCTGATCATATGCAACTGATGGGGTTGATCTCACTAGAAGGGGAGGGCATATAGGCTACCTGATAGAAAGTAACTATTTTGCAAATGAGTGATTGACCCCTCTCTCACCGCAGTCTCCTACTTTTATCCCATCTACCTTTGAATATACTCTTATAACAAGACTCTAATTTAACAGGTTTTTATCTCTGGCCAGGGGGTGAATTCCAGTACCCATCAGGATGGAGCCAAGGGCATTACAGGGGCAGCAAAATCAAAAAAAAAAATCAATAAACCATAATTCAGAACATCAGAGACTCTAAATCAACCACATGGAACTGGGCCAGCCTAATCTCTTCCCATCCTGAAGCTCAGGGAAATTTGCGGAAGAGGGGGCAGTAAGATTGTAAGAGCCAAGGATACAAGGATGGGAAGAGTAATGATTTGCAAGATACTCCACACAAGTTAGAGCTGAAGCAATCATAATAGGACTTTGCATGACCTGAGCTATGTCCAACACATTATTGACCCCACAAAGTCTAGCATGGACTAAAGGCACTAGGATCCTTGGAGGCTAGAGACTGACAGTCACAGTAGTGTTCCTAAGCTTAAGGGGAACACAGGGAAGGGTTCTGGGATATTGCTCCTCATCGGAGAGGAGGACCCAGAGGAGAGTTTGGCATGCACAGTAAAGGATGCTCTGGGGATTGGGGGGGGCATTGGGGGATAGGGATGGAGGAGAGAGGGGAGGGGGGAAGTAGGGGGGTTAGGGGGAGGTGGAGAGAGGGAGAAGACCGGTGTACCTGTTAAGTTTGTATGAGCGGAAATAATAATAATAATAATAATAAAAAGACTGCCTCGCAAGCAGAAAGTCCTGAATTCAGATGCCCAGGTCCCATGTAAAAATGCCAGGCACAAATGGCAGCAGCCTGCACTTCCTGCCCTGGTAGGCAGAGTCTGGGAAATCCCAAAGTGAAGCAAAAAGGAGGTAGAAGCAATCTAGGATGATTTATGCAATCACCCTTGGGCTTACACAGAGACACACAGTACCCTCTGATATGCACGCACATACACACACAAACAATAATAATAATAATAATAAATAAGTAAAGTTCGAACCAAGACTTCTAGACCGAAAGAGTATAGGATTGAAGAAATAAGAATCAAAGTTTTTTCTAGTGGGTCACTAGGGGATTGATGGTTAGTGGTACCACTCCTGCTTCCTTGATCCCCGGGTCTGTGAATCTTGGCAAAGGGAGAAACAGGACCACATATTGGTTGCAGATTCAGAGCACAACAAACTTCCTGAGAACTTTGCCCCAGCCCTGAAAGTTATGGCCATTTAGGTGTCACAGTTACTGTGCCTTTGAAAAGCCATTCCACTGTCCTATCAAGTCTTCTGCTTCAGAAAAAGACTTCATTTGGGGAACATATTAGACCAGTGACTCCCATGTGCATAAACCCACTGCCACACTTCTTTGATCATAAGGTGAGTTCCTCAGTCAGAAATAACATTTTATAGAATACCATGGTGGTAGATAAAATGAACCATCATAGCAACCAAACATTAACCCAAAGAGAAAGGAGGGCAGGAGGATTGTCCTTTCAACCCTGTCTCTACCCAGGTCTCCACAATGTGAAGTTACAAGGCATCAGCCTGGTGTCCAGTCTCACCTCTGGGCCATCTTAACTTAAGATTTCCCACAGTTCCTAGGTAATCCCAAAAAGGGCTACTTCTACATTTTAAAAAAGGCCGTCCATGTCCCTCTTATTTACAATCACCTCTGCATTGCCTTGCAACTCAGATCTCTTCATTTCTTATTAATTACTCACAGGAGGAGTTGGGGGTGTAGTTCAGTTAGAGAGCTTGCCTAGCAGACATGAAATCCTGGGTTCACTCCCTAGCCATATAAACCAGAGTGGTGGTGCACACCCGCAATCCCAACATTCAGGAGCAGGGGGATCAAGTTGTTCGAGGTCATCATTGGCAACATCATGAGATTAAGGCCAGCTTGAGAGACACTGTCTCAAATATATATATATATATATATATATATATATATATATATATATATATATCCATAAGTATACAGGTGGACAAAGGACATAGGGAGAGAAAACACCTTGGGGTTTTTCTTTAATTGTCTTCTTCTCAAGACACTAACTACATAATATGAAAATGAACCTGCAACCCTAAAGAGAACAAAGTCCTCATAGATGAAGCTAGAAAATAGTTCAGGAGATGCTAAGCTGGGAATCTGACATAGCCTAAACAGACAAGAATCTACCTGTTATCAACAAGGATAATGAATAAGACAGCTTAGAGCAACTTGCTAGAGCAGGAGATGGGTCTGCTTAGATCACTGTGTCTAGATAGCCTGGGCCCACAGAGAGAACTTCAGAAAGGGACTTCCTTCTCTTTTCGTTAACTGGAAAATGAATCATTCACCATCCTGCCTCCCGTGACCCTGTCCCGCCCTGCAAGGCAGAGCCTCCTTGACCAGCACTTACTGGCAAAGGAGAAGGGGAAATAAGCATCTGGCAGGGTGACGGACACTCTCCCTTTCCATTGCCATGGTGCTTCCCCAGAGCAGACAGCTCTGGGAACGAGCACTATTGGCAAGCTTGGGAGCCGACTTTCAGCAAGCTGTGCTTCCTATATGGCCTCGACACTGGACTAAAGCAGAACATTGAGTAACCTAGAGTCAGATTCTAGCAATTTCTTCAGCCACAGAGAGCTCTCCATTTTAAAAGGAGACTAGACAGGAAGAATGCGGACAAAATAGTAGGGGTATCTTTAGCTTCAGAGTCAGATAAACCCAAAATCAAGTCTTTTTCACACACTTCTATCTACAGAAAAGATTATGCCATCTTTGTCACATTGTAAAGAAGATTCAGGAAGATAGTTTATTTGAAGCACTTAACACATGCCTGATGTGGTGTGAGTGATCCATAAAGACTCCTTTGAAAGGATAAAGAAATGGTCAGCCAGGCAGTGCTCGGACCAGCTCAGGGCCAAGAGCTGGAGTCCTTGAACAGGCACTAAGGTGAGACGGGTAGAACTTCAATAAGAAATCCTCCCTCCTCGGGGCACGTAATGCACAGACTACATCTTTATCTACTCTCTGAGGCAATTCACTGTGATGTGAAAAGTTGCAGGCGGGCTAGTGCATGTCTTTAACCCCAGCACTGTGGAAGGCAAGGCTAGAGGGTCATGACAAGTTCAATACCAACTTGGCCTATCAGTAAGACGTTGTCTCAAAAAACAAGCACGCAAAAAGGTGAAGAAGACACCTTTGTGCTTCTTTGGCTTCCTATGTGCTCACAGAAATAACCGTCTAGTTCCATTGTCATGGTTAGGCACAGGTGTCAACTTAATGGTAGAGGGTTTGAGCTCTGAGCACATTTGTAGAGAATTAATGGTTGAGTTAAGCCCAGAGCAAACCTGAAGGAGATTGTCCCTTGACCTTCATTTTGGCCACATGCCACATCTTGACCAGTGGAACACTACCACATACGAAGGAACCAAAGGCTCAGGAAGCACTTGAGCAGCTGCACTTGTCCATCTGTGCTTCTGTCTCCATCTTGCATAGGACCTGTCCAACTCGTCCACCTGACCCACAAGAAGCACCGGCCACATGTGGAACAGAGCCGCCCCAGCTGGGTCCATCCTGGATCAAATAAATTAAGGAAGCACGAGCTAAAAAAAAATTGTTTTGTGGTATATGAAGTCTTATAATTGTTAATACCAATCCAGAGCAATTAAACATTAATACCAATGACATAGAAATGAGATCCTATTATACTGAGGAAAAAAGACATTGGCACTGAAACTGAACAAGTAAATCAAGGCTAGAAAAATGACAAGGTTAATGGAGAAATAATTGCTTGTGTTACACAGTAGCAAAGTATTAGTCAAAGTGATACCCGTTAGTAACTTAGAAGCTAGGAAATGTATCCAATAAAGTTGTATACTTTGAACATTAAAAACATAAATTGGTTTCTTTCAGCTATATATGATACTCTATTTATATTTTTAAAAAAAGTTTAGTGCTGAGGCAATGGCTACATGGATAAGCTCTTGCCATGCACCATCCCGGGAACTTATGGAAGCTAAACACATAACGCACATCTGTAATTCCAGTGTACCTACGGTGAGATTGGAGGCAGAGACAAGAGAATCCCTGGAAGCTTGTGGGCCAGCTACGCTGGTATACACAGTAGTGAACAAGAGGTCCTGTATCAAACAACATAGAAGACAAGGACAAACATCAAGGTTGCCCTCTGACCTCCAAGCATGCACACTAAGTCTCTCTCTCTCTCTCTCTCTCTCTCTCTCTCTCTCACACACACACACACACACACATATACACAGAGAAAGAGAGGCTTGGAAAGAATTGATCAGTTTGCACTCCAAATTTAGAAGGAATATAATTTAAATTTTTTATCTCCACTCTATATATCAAGAAAAAGTCTCAAATTATAGCCTAGACAAACTTAAATTATAACACAGACCAAATAATAGGATGCCGCCAATGAAATATGGAAAGCCCAAGATAAGACCACGTTAAGAGCATTAGCATCTCTATAAGGACCTCTTGAAGATCTGTGTAGATACTAACAGATTCTCTGACCTAAGCAAAAGAGATTCTAGAACCTCTTTTTTTGTTCTTGTGAAAGCCATGGAAATTCACTTCCCATGTTGATTAAAATTAACTGACAGACCCAGCAGCTATATTCTGAACTCCACCCCTACTTTTATATAATTCAGTGAAGCCATTCACATAATTCCCATAGCTGTTCCCACCAATGTCCAGAAAGCGGGTCTGGGCCTAGGAAATATGGGGCATATCTGACAAGCTCCTTTGGTTAAGTCACCCTTGTGGCCTTTTGCTCAGCGCACTTCATGTATTCTACAATTGTTAGTGCCGAGTAGAATGTGCTACTCCAACCTTTCCTCACACCTTCAGTGAGGATAGACCCAGATTACAAACCAACCGCTCTCCCAGCTTTCCTGGCACCCTCCTTGCTTCCTCTACCTCATCTGGTCTGAGTCTCAAAGGCCACCGCTAACATGGGAGTCCTAGGAGTACCCTGAAAAATAATAGATGGGACTGAGGACACCATCCTTGCTGGTAGATGAGTCCAGATGACGGTTCAAATTGCCAAAGGTTTCATCGTAATTGGCAATGTCCCAGTGGAGAGGAATGTGAGAAAGTTATAAAAATATGGAAAGTAGATGCCTATAAAGGTAGCATCTTGCTAAGGAGCCTCAATTAGATTCCTGAACAGGTGTAGAGACCAAAAGCGATTAACAAGTAATGACTAAGTATAAGAACTATAGGTCTCTTTGCTAACGTTTGTAGTGGAGGAACAGACAGTCTGAATATCTACACCAGAAATGTTTAAAACATTCAGCATCCAGAGATCTCTTAGACAAACCAAAGCTTGATAGACAAACCCAGGACCTGAAATATAGTAGAGGGACTTCCCAGCAGAAGATGCCATTCCTTCAGACTTTCCCTTTTGCCCAAACCTCTGGGCTTGCCAAGGTGACTCATCTTTCTCTAGAAAGAGCCAGCACTTTGATGCTGAAGATTCAGCAGAGTCCTTTCCGCCAAAAGGCAACAGGTAATACCATCAGAAAATGACCACATTGTCTCTCTGGGTCCCTAGGCCAGGAACTAAAGCATAATTCAATGAATTCCAGTATGATCCAGCTGGGCACATGCATTGAAAGAATTAAAAGTATCAGTTTGTTTATGCCAGCAGGAGCTAGAGGAGTGCTCTAGGAGTGTGTAGTGAAGGCATTTGATCAAGGTGGCCAAAATATTTAATGGGAATTCAAACATTAATTGACTTCTTTATATGTACTCTAAATGGTGGGTTTAATACTTAAGAATCCAGGAAATGCCACCAACAGCTGCTAGTAAGAGGTGTATCCAGATATTCCTTCCAGACAAATTGCTGCCTCTTTCATCTCTTATCACAATATGAGAAGCGTACAGCCTGACTGTCTTCTTCAGTTTAGAAGGTTACATGGTCTTTACGATTTGAGTAATATCGATTCTCTTCACCTACAATCAACCTCATCTATGGGACTGATTCTGAGATCCCTCACAGCTCAATTCCTTTATATATAAAATGACATAATTATTTGCTTATAATCAATACATATCCAGCAATATACTTAAGCCATCCCCAATTTCAGATAATACCTAGTGAAATGTAAATTTCATGTAAATACTATTATGTAACTAGTTGTTAAAATGTGTTGTTTAGAAAATAGTCACAAGAAAACTCTGCACATGATCAGTTCAGATGCATCCAATACAGCCCTTAACTACATAGATCATGATCTGTGGTCGATTAAAAGTGCTGATGTGGAACCCATAAATAGAAAGACTGATTGTCATGGGTAGCAGAGGGAGGTTTATCAGCCTTGGGAAAGGTCCACAGCAGAGAAATGCTCTGTAATAGGTCCAGGCCTCAATGCCAAAAGCCTAGCTGCGGTGGCCATGTGATCTGAGAGACCTTGGGGTGCTGGGAAAAGATATAATGCAGATTATGATAAACCACAATTTGAAAATCAGGATACATGTCCCAAGAATTCTAGCATGAGATCTGGCATAAGAAAATAGTTCTAGACATATCATTGAGCCATTTTTAGAGACAGAGGCTAGAGATCATAGGCTCATAGGCTGCCAAGTTAGCTTGGAACTGTTAGGAGATGAGATCTGCTCGGTAATATCTACCTGGTTCTAGGATCGAATTTTCATTTATATTGTTAGAATACGTGACCCAGACTCAAACCACACAGTCTGTGGGGATAGGACAGCAGCAGTATCCTTCTCACTTGTGCTGTGCCCAGCACCTGTCTTAGGGAAGCCCAGTACAGAGAGGCTCCAGTTGACAGTCCCAACCAAGCCTCAGTCCGCCACCTGGGAGTTAATCTGCAAATGATTTTAGCTTCCAGTCCCTAGTGTCTCCGCTGAAGCCCCAGACAGAAGGAATCTTAGACCTGTTACCTGCTAGGTCCTATCCAAATGCCCAGCCCAAGTTAATTGGCTATTAGCATTATTTTTGACTCTTTAGTTAAACCCAAATGCTGGGAGCACACACAGTTCGACACGCATGGTGGGAGCTACAAAGGAGGCAGAACGTGTCCCTTCAGCACTGATACTCTTAGGGTATAATTGGAGATACTCACACAGTCACCAGGTGAGAAAGCCTCTAAATCAGAGTACACTCTGTCCTAAAAATCAGGTTCCAGGCTGGGCATGATAAAGTGTGCCTGTAATCTCAGCACATGGGAGTCTGAGGCAGGGGTTTGCCCCAAGTCTGAGGCCAGCCTGGGTTATGTAGCAAGACATCTCAGAAAAACACAAAAATTCGATTCCATGATCAAACTAAAGTTTAAAATATTTAAGGAACAGCGTAGTTAGGATGCACATTTTAAATGCTAATTACTTTCCTCGTTGCCTCCATGAAATATCTAATGAAAGCAACTAACTCAAAGGAGGAAGGATTTACTTTTGCTGATGGTTTTAGAGGATTCAGTCCATGGTTGCTAGGCACCATGTGCTAAGGCAAAACATGGTATATAAGCACATGGAAAGGGAAGCTGTTCGTTCCATGAGGGACAAGAAAAGCCAAGTGGAAGGGACTGGAAACATACCCTTCAAAAGAACACTTCCTGAGACCACCTCCCTTAAGCGAGGCCCCGCCTCTTAAAGTTTCCTTAATCTCTCAAAATAGCACCATCAGCTGGAGACCAAATGGCCAACGTGGGACCTTTCCAATCCAGAGCATTGCAGTGACCCTTTCAAGACACCTGGGGACTGGAAGAAGAGCAGTGAGGGTGAGCACCATTTAAGAATGAGTCAACCTTGCTAAAGGAGCTGAATGCTTAAAAACCAAAGATTCATTTGATAAATAGGAACTATTAGAAGGGGAGGGTCGAGGAGAAAGCAGAACACACCTGAGTTAAAGCAGATGACCCTGACCTCCGGAAAACCCAGCAGAACCAGACATGAAAAAGGGAAAAACTTTCATTCTGTTCTGTCTGCTTTTCCTTATATTTCTACTCGATCCCCTTACAGTAATCCCAGCCTATTTCTCTTGCCCAGGTAGTCTGTTTCCTGAAGTCTGTCAAGCCTCAAGCTCTGGGCTTTGGAAAGAAGGTCTAAACAGACACGGGTCCTGAGGGAGGAGACCCTGCCTCCCATGACTCTGAGCAAAACCCCTCTGACGGCCAGAGCTTTGCTCCCCCTCCCTTCCCTTTTACCCATGTTCCATCATGGAGTTTGCTGGCATCGGTGCCTCTGAAAAATATTTGCAGAATGCTCTCCCACGCCCCTCTGTTGCTACTGAGGTCAGGCCAGCAAGTCTGCTCATCTCAGCAAGTATACTCAGAGCTCACTGTGTCCCTCCCCTTCAGTGCCTCAGCGGTTCTTCTCTCTCAACGCTCAGTGCTCCTTCCAGTCTCCAGGGGAAAAAAAAACCTGTTCCCACCACTGACCTCTGAGAAAGTCAGGCAGCAAAGCCTTCCCATGGAGGACTGATGCACTTCTCTGATCTCCAAACCAAAGCAACCGAGTGAGTTCGCCAATGCTTTCACATCACTCTCTTGCCTGTGGAGAGATCCAAGCTCAATACAGGGAGCAGAATGGGATCATACAATTAGGCACGAGGCAGAGCCAGCGCCCCTGCGACCTGCTTCATTTGGCTAACCATATAGCACCCAGTCCTCAGGTTTCCTAGAGTAAACTCTAAAGACATGTCCGTCCCTGGGGTCCAGACACAAGCCAGTATCATGAGAAAACTGCCCTCCAGGGTCATCTCCTGGATGGTGGTCCCATTGCTGTTATCAGGAGATTCACATTGCTTTGAGATTGATATTCTGTCTTTCCAGAACCCCATGTAGGAAATAGCTATGAGACACTAGCAAGACCAAGTACCAGTTCCTAAACTCTGATGGGTCTCATTCAAGCTGATTCTAGCAATGATTTCCAGTTACTGATTTTCCAGTACATCTGCTCTTGTCCAGAAACTTGCTAAATCCTCCTGGTAAACTAGGTACCATACCTTTGTAACAGAAGAAGGATAAAATGCAAAGAAATTTGGTAACTTATTTAGTCACATAATGGAAATTCAGCAGGCAAGGTTCCAAGACTACCATGCAGCCCCAAACCCTATTAACCCCCAGAGGCTACATCAGGTAGCCAGAGGACAGCTCTGATAGCTAAGTATTTGAGGGAGATGAACAGAAAACAGACTTGGATTTGCCAGTCATGCTTCTGTAACCATATGAAGCTTCTTCCACCTATTACACTTGGACTTAGACAGCAGTCCACAGCCCCTATGCAGCTGGGGATTCAACCAGTCACTGTTTGGAAATGTTTGAAAAAATAATGTGTCTGTGCTGAATATATGCAGATTTTTTTTCCTAAAACAATACAGTGTAACAATTATTAATATAATGTTTGTATCATATTATAACCATTTGGGGACAATAGCCCTGGATCTGAAAGTCCTCACTAACTGGGTTCAGCCAGCCATCCCAACATACCAATTAAAGAGATGAGTAATGGTGAAAAGTAGAAAAGAGATTTAATCAGTGCATTGGGAAGAAGGGCAAATAAAGAGGTTCAGTGACCCCATGTTTGCCTTCAGGGTACTGAAGTTTAAATAGAGAAAGAATGATGGAAAGAAGCTGTAAGGCTAAACAATCCTGGCCAGGACAGATCTGGTTAATCATTTTCTCAATTCTGGTTCTGCCAGGTGGTCCGCAGACATCCATTTGAAGGCAGCAATCTATTCCTTCAAGGTGATTACCATCTGCCCCAGCGTTCAGCCTCTAATCATGGATAGTTGCACTTACCTTATGGGGGGAACACAGTTACCATCATCTGGTAAGGGCAGGGTGAGGGTCTAATGTTGCAGACTTTGCTCTTCCTGAAATACACGGTGACCACAGGCTTAAGACAATGACTAATGTCAGCCTTGAAAGGGGATGAGAGGTGACAGGTAGACAAACACTTCTTGAGTGATTAACATGCCTACACACAGCCTGACTTAAAGAGACAGACACAGCGTGCAGACAATGAGAGGTCAATGGTTTTAGCAAAAACGGGTTTCCAAGCACCTGCTAAAAGTATTAGGGATATCAGTTATCTGGAGATAACTTATTAAAGTACACAAGATACATAGGGTAAGAGACAAACACTATGCCATTTTATATAAAGAACATGAGCATCTGAAGATTTCACAAAGGTTCAGAGACAGAAACAAAAATAAGACAAAAAAATTAAATAATCTTGAAACCTCCCATATCTCTAGACTTATCATGCTCCGCCCAAATACATCAGATTACTTATTAGTACAACTTTGGGTAATCTAGTGGGTAATCTATGCAGTCTAATCGGTCACATTTATTCAAGGGCCCAACTAGTAATGTAATAGGCACTTAGAGGTTGCTTTTGCTAGAGAGCACTGCCCTTTCACGTGGACACACAGAGCCTTTAAAGTTAGGATAAAGGCTTAGCATCTCTGCCTTCATTTGTGTCTGTCAGACTCTTGCTGCCTTCTGGAGGGCATGTTGGCCCCTCATGAAATGTGTGTCTGTCTTACCTATCTCATTCCCCTCCATGGCTGAAGGTCCAGAGATAGAACATTTCCGCTTGAGTCACCTTGGATTCTAAAACAATAGGATTAACATCTATTTGAAAAGTGACAGAAACTACCTAAGAAGGACAATGGGCTTGCAGTACAGATCACTTCCAAGATGAGAGGGAAAGTTCACACCGTGGAACAGGTCATCTTGTAGGAATCTGATTGGTTTCCTTTGGCAATGACTAATAACTTACCAGATCACTTTGCAGGAGTTGAGCTGAAACAGTAATGGGCAGGACCACATCTTGACCAGAATTGCTTAACCTCCTGTCCACTGCCCCAATTATTTCTCTATTTCAACCTGAAAGCTCACTTCAGTACACCAAGGACAGAGGGGGGTCACATGACAGCATTATTCCTCTTCCCATTGTGGCCACAATGAGTACACTCCTGCTTTTCACCATTACTCATTTGTTTAATAAGCACATTGAGATAGGTAAGCCTAGCCCGTTGAGAGTAGCAGAACCCTAGACTTTTGCCAAAAAAAAAAAAAAAAAAAAAAAAAACCCTCTAGTTTTAATAAGACTAAACCCGTGGGGCAAAAATAGACAATGAGTTTTAGTGGGCCATCGACAACTTAATTTTTAATTATGGGGGTTCAAAATGGCTGGAAGAGAGAAGGAAGAGCAGGGAAGCTCAGCCTGCCATGTGGCAGTTCTCAATCTTCTAACACTGTGAGCCCTCAGTGTCTCTCCATTCTGATGACAAATTGGAGGCCCTTGCACTTTCCTAGGGGGGCAGCGAGCGGCCTGAGCCTAGAGCCACCCCTGCCCAGCCCAGGGCCAAGGCTGTTTGCCCTTCAGGTCCCTGGCTCTGAATGCACAAAAGAGGCCCTTTGTTACCACTACACTGAGACTTTGTGCTCTCCCTAAACCAAGGAGCTCATGTGTGCACAAGGTCCGCCTTCTCTCTTCCCAAGACACTTTGATCCTCTCCCCATTTCAAATCTTGCTGGCTTTTCAACACCCTCCCAGACAATCAGGTTCTTTTCGATAACCAAGCTGTTCTTACTTCACCGCTATACTTTCCAACAACTCTGGCCAGGGAAAGACCAAGAGGGCAGATCCCAGGAAAACAACAGAAATATCACCTCACGGGGTGCTAGCCAGAGTGAATATGGAAGGTCTTCTATAGGGCTCAAGAAAATATTTGTTGAATGAATTAGTGAATTTGTGCAAAACTTTGGGAAATGGCAGCAAAAATCAGAGTAGGATTAAGACAGTCTAAGAAACCATAAATGTCACACACCCCCATGGGTAACTAGTCAGCTCTGAATTTCCAGCATTATCTTTGACCTCCAGAGCCCTTAATCTCCAGTAGTCAACAGTTAAAGGACTCATGTCTCATCATTTCCTCTACACAGTCTCTTCTGTATCCCTGTTTGTATTATCCCATAGCTAGTCCAAGGATAAGCCTCTTTACCAGATCTCGCTGTGTCTTTCAATCTTTTCCACCCACCTCCCATTCCTAAATGCCATTTTTATCAGCTTCCTTGTTATGCTCTACTCTGACCATGTGTTATTTCCCACAGATACGCAGAAGGGCCACATATTGCCCTTCATGCATGTTCCTCTGTTGGCCTGGCTCTGTCACTCTTTCCTGAGGTTATAGACTAGAATTCTAGTCACGTCTGCCACTCTTAGCCAGATAACCACTGGATCTATATTATCAATGGTAAAATGAGGATACAACCTCTGGAGCCTCTCTGATTGTAAAATCGTTAGACCTACCATTACATCATTGATTCACAAATATTCCACTTATCTTGCTGGTTTTGTACTTATCAATATACCCATTCTTCCCACCTAAATCACACAACTTTCAGTGACTTGCTGAAATCTCACCTTCTCTGTAAGTTTTCATTGGCCTATTGAGAATGAGAAAACCACTCCTTCTGTCCCACCTCCCATCGCAGCCATCATGTGATACCTCAGAAATTATTTCATTAGCTTTTTCATCTTTTATAATTTATTTTTCCATAAGAGAGGAAAGAATGCAGAAAGTGAGTTCTTTCTTTTTAGTGTGTGGGTCCAGGACTCCAGCTCAGGTTGCCAGTTTTGCATAAAGGCATCTTTACCCATGAGCCACCTCACTGGCCCACCTGATACTGTCATTGTTCTGTGTATGCGTGTCTTATTGGTCTAATTACAGTCAGCTGCATGCTATAAAGAGATGTTTTCATTTCATTGCCCTTTGTTGCACCAAAATACCTGACAGAAGCAACTTAGATGGAAAGGTTTTGTTCTAGGTCACAATTCCATATTGAAGTCCACCTCAGAACAATTCCAGATTAAAGTCCACTAAGGGACGTGGTCACATCAAACCCACATCAAGAACAGAAAGCGACAGATTAATGCCCACATAGTTACTTGCTAATGTTCGGCCTGTACTCAACTTGCTCTCTCCATTCTTATCCATCTACCCAGGGAATGGCCCCACTTCTTATGGGCTGTCTTCTCATATCAATTATACACTCAAGACCATCCCTATAGGCAAAGCCAGAAGCCAATAACTCTCAGATGGGCCTATAGACCTGCTTCCAATGAATACTAACCATCACAGGATGAGTGCCTTCCATTGTCCATACCCTTGTATATAGCAGGCAGCCCACAAATAGGTTTTAAGTAAGACAGCTGAACCAGAAAATTGGGAAATCTAGGTACTGCTTAGTTTTGTCCATCTGTAAACTGTTTGAGATCAGAATATTGGCTCATCTTTGAAACATCCTTCCAACTCTATGGTTTTATGATAAAGAAAACCCAAGCCTTCTTGGTATATCCTAGGTTTGCTTCAATCTTTCTAATGACTTTTGTCTAGTCTCAGGATGAGCAATAGAAATGGGACTTTCAAATAAGGCACACTGTTGTCTCACCCAACATCTAGAATGAAGTGGAACGCAACTGTAATAGAAGCTGCACTGTAAATTTCCAATTTCCCTCAGCTGGCTGAACAATTCCTTAGAAGCACACTCTTTACCCGAGAAAGATGGGCTCTTTGGCATGGAAGAACTCTCACTGTGTTCTTTCCCCTAAAGTGATCTGATGCTACCATTGCTCCATTGCCAGCCTCCTAAGGACAGAATGGAATTCCGGAACGTCTCTTGGCAGATCAGCTCGTGTCAAATAGAAATCACAGACCCTAGAAACCAACATTCAGTTTCTGTTGATGCTTCCAGAACCATAAGGATTTCTGTAATAATGAGTTTCATTTACATGTGGGGAGTTGCTGAGGAGCTTTGAAGAACTTAACCCAAACATCTTTATCCAGAATACAGAAGAAAAGTGGACCATCACAATGGTACATTTCACTTGATTGTAGGACTATTGCAATATGTCCAAAGAAATATTAGCAAAGAATCTGTTAATGTATCTTTATACACTTTATACACACATACACACACACACACGCACGCACGCACGCACCATCACATTTCATTAGTGACTTCTTTATTATATGATTTCAGGAAAGACGTAGCACTATCTTTTATGGGCATTTGTAAAATCTTCAGGGGCAAAAAGGCAATGGAATGAAATGAGAAATTTTATGGTAGATATCTACTTTTGTGCTGAATCATCTATCCCTATTTTCCTCTCTGGGCAATGATAGGAGCTTTTATTTATTTCATGCTTACGAGCCTCTAGGCACTGAGCTGAGAGGTGGGTAGTGCTATCCATTTCTAGGGTCAGAGAAAGCTATGAGCAGAGTCAGAATAATTAGCAAAGCCAGAAGTACAAATCAAATCCCTTGTGGCCACAGAAAAGTGTGGTCATAACTACTTTGAACCACAGCCACATTCATATCTTTCTGGCCTTACAACATGTCCCAGTCCATTTCATTTGCTTGGACAAACACAGATGGCAAGGATCGCCCTAAGTTTGCCTTAAGTAGTTTCTCGGCAGTTATTTCTCAGAATGTAGCAAGAAACTTAGCCAAGGTTTCTCCAGGCCACCTAGTAATATGAACTTTAATTCCTGTCTTGATTCATGGGCAAGGATTACTTCTCAACACTAATACCTACCTAACTCCCACTTCTCTGACTGGTCCCTCAAATGGAAAGAAGACAGAGCAGTGGATATCCAGGGTGAGAAACGGATCCAGAGCCAGCAGGTTTAAATATCTCCTGTCTGCTTGGCATCCTGTGAAGTGATAAGGGCAGGCGTGACTGGGAAGGAGAGGTGAATCACCCACCAAATGCTCTTTTGTCTGCTAGATAAATGCAGCCATTAATACTGGACACTTTCCTCTTCCTGCAGACAATGGAGCTCCATGGATTCTCTGACTCCCATTCAGCCATCTCATCTCCTTTTAGCCATTTGTCTGGCCCAGCCCCATAATTGAGACTCAAGCTGTTGTCCCTGGCTGTGTGATTGGCACCCATGCCAACCCAGAGCATGGACTGGGTCCCACAGTCTGTGGCTACCTACAATGCTCCAAGCTCACCCTTTGATGAAGAAACCAGAAAGTCAACTGGAGTCCATGCTGCGGAAGGCAGCACCCCTTAGTGCAAAACAGGCAGCTCCCCCTTGTAGGCTCACACAGGTGGACTTTCCCCCAACCAACCTGAGCGAAGTGATTCAGAACTGAGACTTAAAGCCTGATTAAGTCTTCATTTAGACCGCCCAGGATATGGGCGCTGAGGGCCTTTGATCAGACCTGTCAGTGCTGACAGCTCTGACCCAAGAATTATGCATTCGCGATCTCCGGCAGCTGGATTGGAACGTGACTAGTGCGGCAGGACCTGAACATTCTTGGGTCCCTCCTTAGTCACGACAGTATCAGCAGATCATCATCACCTTGCTTAGCACCCAGAATCATGCTGAGTGGAGAAACTCAGTCTTTAATGCCTAAACCGAAGAATAATCCAGAGAAGTAAGTCTCCAGGTGTGAGACTGTTTTAGGAATACCTCAGTTAATCTAATTCATGTATAAGTTTCTTTTTCAATGTGTGTGCAAGGTGACCTATGATTTAAAACAACTATTGAAATAAGTCTGAGACTTTTTTAAAGGAAATTTTAACAGGAGAAAGAGACGTAATTCATAATTTCTATCATCTGAATGTGTGTGCTCCTCCCCAAAATTTGGAATGTTGAAACCTAGCATCTAACGGAATTGTATTTAAAGACATCTAGGCTATGAGAGCTGAGTTTGCATGAGTAGGATAAAGGTCCCAGAGGCTGCCTTGCTTCTTACAACACACACGGATCTATGAAGTGAAGCTCCCAGAAGACACTGAATTTGTAGATATCTTGATACTGGATTTCCCAGCCTCTAAAACTGGAAGAAATAAATTTATGCTATTTTATATGTTATCTAGCCTATGGTATAACACTTTGAAAGGACAAAAACAGTATTTGGACCCAAAATCAAACTGCCAATAAGGGGCAAAGCCAAAACAGGAATCAAGAAGAGGGTCCCAGTCACAGCATCTTTGGTTCTGGCTCTAGTCCCTGACACTGCAGCCTAGATGTCCTTCAAATATTACTGTCTGTTTGAAGCTCTGCTAGGGGACTGTTCTCCCTTTTGCCTTTCCTCCCTACCAACCAAAGAGATGGCAAGTTTGAATGAATCCTGTATCCGGAGTCAAATACTTTCCTTCCTTCTTGAATGATCACTTGGGATGACTGAAAAAAAAAAAAAAAAAAGGAAGTCATCTGACTACATGTGTACATCAAAGAATACTTACTTTCTTGGACCCACCATTAACACCTAAGGCCCACCACTCTCGGCCCCTTCCCTAGGACAGTATAGTCCCCAGCCAGCCACATTGGGATTACACAGAGAGCAGATTTAACATTAGCAAATGGAAAAGAAGGCAGGCAGAGAGGAATAGGACTCAGAAAATGCTGGACTCTCAAACCAATGAGGTGCTTCCTTAGAAAGGGAAGGAGGCCTGAAGGTCCGAGGTTGGTACTTCCTGGGGATAAGCCAAGGCAAAACTTGAACTCTGCCATCTGCATGGAACCCTGAGATAGTGACCCAAGACTGTGGTTTGTCCTTAATGTGATGCTATCATGAAGTTCTTCGGAACTCTTTACCAGATTCTATGGTGGCTTAAAAAATAGCAGAGCAAGAAAATTAGGAGCTGATATTATTTTTGAGCTTGTGATCTCTTGGAACCACTCAGTTCACACAAAGAACTTACGGTGGACAGAGTAGTGAGGAAACAGGCCCATTGTTCAAAGTCTGATGGCAAAACCTTCAAAACCACACGAAGCAGCTCACTGAAAGATTGCGCTTTTTGGAGACAATTCCTAAATCTAGTCTCATCACCGCCATTTGTGTACCATGTGGTCTCGGCTTCTTCATTTGATTTTTTGGGGGGAGGGGTAAAAATAAACACTTTGACAGAGTGTGGGAGAACAAATGAAATAATGTACACAAAGCACTTGGCTCATAGCAGGTGCCCCCCCAAATATTTGTTCTTTCTTCTAAGCCTTGAAGATTCCACCAGTCAGTGTTATGTTTAAAAACATCTTTTTAAACAATAGAAGCCTTTGTAAAATTGTCAGGAGTTTCCCCCTAGAAGCTGTGAGATTTTTCAGAATGCAACTGGATATCATTTTCATAACCGCCTGAGCTGTGTGGTCCTCCCGGTAAGGAAGAATATGGGAAACAGATAGAATTTCATTGAGGTCAAAGGTCACTGGAACTAGATAGAAAATAAATTAATAAGGCCTAGACAAAGGAAAGCAAAGTCAAGTTCAGTCATGTAGCAGCCTGAGTCAGAGGCGCAATCCTGTGACAAACCTGGGATAGGGTTAAATGGATGGAAGGAAGAGGTAGCTATGCCCTGTCACCATGCACTGTACAAGTCCCAGCAAATGGGGCAGATGCCAGCAGCCCACAACTATGCAGCCTTGCTAGACTGCACAGTCCCAAGTACAAGAACAAGCACGGCAGCGTGAAGTTTACTACATGGACTATAATAAATAAGGCTGACAAGATCCTGTCTTAGAATCATGATTTGTCTCAAAATTACATGTGAAAGTAACCTTATTTCTTTTTAACCCTGGAAATGCTTGGAATTAAGAATAAAATACTTAGGAGAGACAAACTTAAAGCATTAATATGTTTGCTTTATTAAGAACTCTGCATATTCAGTAGTACTGGAGTTTATAATATGCAAGCAATGGGTTGGAGAGATGGTCAGGAGTTAAAGCCTCTGCCTCCCAAGCTGACAGACCAGAGTTCGGGTCCTGGATCCCACACAAAAATGCTGGGTGGAAGTGACAGCAGTAATTCTGAAATTCCAATCCTGAGAGTCAAAGTTTGGGAAACACCAGAGCAATACAATAAGGAGGTAGAGCAATCCAGGGTGATTTCCAGTGTTATCCTTGGACCTCCACAGGCACATACACTCAAGTGCCCTCTGGGATACACACACACACACACACACACACACACACACACACACACACGTGTGTGTGCGCACATGCAAAAAAAGTAAAATAAACGATGTTTTTCTAAAAAATTCTGAATATAATAAAAACATGCCTGCATTGAGAATCCTATGGAAAGTGCATTATTGAAGGTCTGATCTACAGCTCAGGATAGAAGTCCACGCTTATAAGTGCATAATCAAGTAACTGATTTAGATGTATACATTTAGATGTATACATTTAAGAGGAATCATACTAAGTTTATATGCAGTATTGGAACAGTTAAGAGGGTTTAATGACTATATATGTAAGTTTGTTTTACTAAGTTTATGAGTGACTTAAGAAGTTGGAAGGCTTATTTTGTTAAGACTTCAAAATAAGATCAAATATTCCATTTATACATGCAACTTTCAAAGCCGAGAGGAATTTAAGGCTATAAATCATCCAACCTTTGCTAAACATAGAGTTAAGATTTGTAAACTGAATCTTAAATTAAAACGTTAATAAATTAAATGTAATTTTTTTTCAAAACTAAAGAAATCTTTGAATAATATTAAGGTCTACTCCTTATACAAAGGAAAATCTCTATTTGGAAAAAAAATGAAATCTTCAAAGGATCCCCTTGCAGTAGAATAGAGGATTCCAATGATGACAGGGCAGAGCCCAGATCTAACCTATGGTTATGTTTCCTGGACTCCCTTTCAACTTCAGACTGATACAAACCCACCACACTGCCCACCTTCCATCAGTCATGCCTGCCTCACTCTGTACTAAACAGAAGGGCAAGCTGAGATGTATCAAGGCAGATCAAGTGGGAAGATATACTAAATAATGGAAAACATAATAGTTTTGGAGTCAACAAGATAGCTTAGCACATAAAGGTGCTTGCTCTGCCAGCTTTGATGACCTATGTTCAATCCCCGGAAACAACATGGTAGAAGGAGAGAATTGACTCTCAAAAGTTGTCTTCTGATCTCTACACAAGCATTGTGGTATATATGCATTCACATACACAAACACTAAAAAAGCCTAGAAACTTTAAAATTTTCACAGACATAGGTTCGAATGATAACTTTTGAGAGTTCAGAAAATGTTTCTAAATGTCCTGAGATTCAGAAAGAACTTTTGAAATATCTACTGTGAGGGTTGTGAGAAAAGCTCATGGAGTTACATATTTTTAAACCAGGAGTCATCTGGGTTAGGTTGAGAAAAAGACAGGACCCTATGCGGGAATAGCTGCTGGCGATTGCCCACACAGCCCCTGCTCAGTCAGTGGAAGCTGCCCCTGCTCACAGTGGTGTGAAGATATGCCCAGTGATGTCATTGAGATCCAGTCTGCAGTCTAGCTCTGCCCCTCGCTCACTCATGGAACGACGGGCACTGACAGCAGCTCCCTGTTCCTTAAAATGAGGAGGGCTGGGTGCAGAGATGCTCAAGGGTTAAAGTCTTTGCCTTACATGCAGAAGAACCTGAGTTTGCATCCCCAGATCTTATGTAAAAATGCCAGGTAGATATGGCAGCAGCCTGTACTTCTGGCTCTGAAAGGCAGAGCCTGGGAAACCTCAGAGCAAAGCAATAAAGAACTAGAGAAATCCAAGATGATTTCCAATGGCACACTTGGGCCTCCACAGGTATACGCACTCAAGTGCCCTCTGACACGCACACACACACACTCACACACTGCATCAATTAAAGAGAAGCAATGACCAGGCTGGGGGCATGGAAATATCTGGCACTGTGTTCAGCAAGTGCCTGAGATTATCTCCATCCATTCAGTCCTGGCAGTTAAGGCACGTTCTTGGTCCTGCTCTGCTAAAAAGGAGCAGAAAAGTCCAGGTTAGCCCGGGGCCTCTTCTGATCGGCGCAGAGAGGGAATGCACGGGCGCTGGTGCTGCACGGGAAGCCTGGCATTCTCTCCTTCACTTGTGGCCCCGACTGACCTTGAGGAGCCAGTCATTAATCTGGAACAGATAAACCACATCTGGTTCTGCTCAAAGCCTCTCTCCCTTTCACCTCTGCAGAAGGTCATACAAAATGCTATGGCAGCCTCTGCCCACTGCCAACCCCAGAGCCTTTTCTCTTCTTTCAGAATCTCCTGGTGGACAGATTGGCTCGGGGCCCTCCAGACATCGTATCTTTGCAAGCAACAAATTTGAGAGCCTTCTCCTTGCTCTGCAGATGAAATGCCCTTAGAGTAGACGATGGCTAATCAGACAGGAGCTCACACTGATATCCACCAAGTTCCACTGAGACCAGCAAGAGAACATCCAGCAGAGGCACTCATTCTTAGGGTCCCCATTCTTTAGGGCTCATTGACACTCAGAACTCCCGTAAGCACCTTGTCTTTTCCCATTGGATCAGGACAAGATCCCAAATCATGGAGCGGCTTGAACTACAGTTACCCCCTCTTTCTCACCTGACACACAAGATAAACGAAACATTTGAATTCCCTGACATAAGGCTTCTCCGATACCTGCTCCAGGAAATGATTTCTCTGTCTGGACAGAGATCTTCCAGTGGATGTTTGTTTTGCAGTCCATATCCATCCACCCTTTCGGCGCCTAGAATTGCCTCAAAGGAATCAGCCTGTCTTATTCACAGTCCAGGTACTCGGGGTGACAGTAGACTGCAGGGTGAGCCAGCCTAAGGCAGCCACACACTCCCCTTGCCACTTCACCCACTTCATGGGACACAATCACAGGGAGTAACTGAATGCCCACTGCTTCCCTGACTGGCTGAAACCTGGAAGGAAGGAGGCCCGAGCTGGGGCAGGCACCCTAACACCCACCAGAGGACGGAAGGCATGGGGGAGGGACACATAGCCTAAAGTCACACCTACGCCATCCTTCTGCAAACTTTAACTTTTATAACACAAAATAATCTCTCTTGTCTTAGGCCAGTTTAGCTCAAGCCTTTATTACTTTAAAAAAAAAAGGCCCTAACTCCTGATGTATACTGATTCCAGCCAAGATGTTTCAGAGAGCTGGTGAGAGGCACTTGTTGAAGTTCTGGGAACTGTGGGGTCCAGCAAGATGGTTCTGCTGGTAAAGGTGCTTGCTGCCACCAACCACCAAGTCTATCACTTGTGTTCTATACCAAGAGTTCACATAGTACAAGAGAACCAACTACCTACCACAGGTTGTCTTTGACTTCCCCGTGTGCATTCTCTCTCTCTCTCTCTCTCTCTCTCTCTCTCTCTCTCTCTCTCTCTCTCTCTCTCTCAGTAAATGAATAAATATATAAAAATAAGGTCCAAGAATTGTGTAAGTCATGTGCTATACACAGTCTTTTTTGATAAATTTTATAAATTTTCAGCTTCATAAAGTACCAATGGCTCTGAATGGAGTTCTCTGAGAGCAGTTCTTTTTTTTTACTTTGTAATTGTGTGTGAAGACAGATTCAGACATGTTCACGTTCTGTAAAGTTCTGAATAAATTACATGTGAAATGTGACATTTTCCTATAAAAGAAACTTCATGGTAGATGGTTTGTCTAAGTGCAGGTTCGTGCAAATGTGTTCTCAGCACATTCACAGTATGCTAGGTGAAGCTGTGATGTGCACTGTGTTATGGGGCATTAAATTTATTGTGGTCTTGTCATAGTTAGGCACAGGTGTCAATTCCATGGTTGAGGGTTTGAGCTCTGGATACATTTGTGGAGAATTAGTGGTTGGGTTAAGCCCAAAGCAAACCTGCAGGAGATTGTCTAGCTGATGGGGAAGGCCCAGCTTATGGTAGATGGGACTAGGCCCTGAACAGGTGAATAAAATACTGAGAGCTGGTTGAAGAAGGCAGCATCCTTTTGTACACTTGGCCAGATGTGCTGGTCTGTCAAGTAAGGATCATCCCTCTCTCAGCTGTTGTGTGGAGATGATATGGCCAGTTCCCTCAGCCCTGGTGTTGGTGCATGCTCTCCCATCAAGCTGAATTATGAACTGTAACCAGACTGTCGTAAGGAAATAAACCTCTTTTTCCCTTAAGCCATTTGATGGTTATTTATCAGCAACCATGCAGGCCAACTATGACAGGTACCAAGGATACATTCAGTTTACAATAGGTTCATCAGGATGTGACCTTGTTATAAGTAGAGGAGCAGTAAGTAGTATCTTCAAAACAAAGACAATACAGGCTCGAATCCCATCATTTACTAATTAGGTTGTAATTCTTTGAGATCATTTGTATCTATCCTATTATCCTGGTGATATTATATAAGAGGCCCTGAACATTTGTTCTTGAGTAGCACTATGTTAATTATCAGCTCTGCAGAGATGTTTACACCTAAGAAATTGGGAACCTGCAAAGTGATGTCTGGTTCATTACTCTGATAATCGCCTGCATCTAGGAAAGTAATGGAGAAAGTACTAACAGTGCTGATTAAAATTTGAAGTACATCATGTCTCTCTGTCCCTGCATTGTGATCAACATGAAATCTTGAGAAAAATCTTTCACTACTTGAAATTTATTGTTTCCTTGAATAAAGAATAAAGCTGTCGCTGTAGCCTGTCCTGATGTGATAATTCTGAGAACTACGAGTGAGCAGAACTCCAACCCCATGCTGGGGAAACTTACAGTGATTTGCTCAAGGTCAGGTATCATTAGAAAATATGGCAGTGAAAGATCCTGCCTCTGTCACTGAGCAGTGTACTGGTTTAACTGTAATGTTGACTATACATGCCTCACCCACACCCGCCCAGAGCTGTATGAACTAGTGCTAGGGATCTGTCCTGAGAGGGATGTGGTCGGCCCCTCGTCCTGCCCAGAGCAGCCACCACCATGGTATTCTCCACTAGCATCTTTGCTTAGCAGTGCAAGCAAGCACTGGACTTAAGTGATGCATAAGGGTAATTCTCTCACCAGAGGCACAGGTGAGAGGATTGCAAATTAAGAGAATCCTGGGCTACATAACAAGTGTCTGAGTCAAATCAACGGCAAAAGGAATACAAACAGGGGCCATGAGATTGGGTCATTGGACAAATGACTTACGATCAGAATGGTGGCCTGATTTCGATCCTTGGAATCTACATCTTAGAAGGAGACAACAGACTTCCATAATCATCCTCTGCCCTTCTAATGTACACTGTGCCAAGTGTGCAGTGTCCACATACATACATACATAAAAGTTCAAATGAATGAATGGATGGATGAATAAATATGATGGTTCATCCCATCTAGAAATTAGAGAAAGACCAATAGAAGCTATAGTACATTCAAAGTTTTGTAAGAAGTGTACATACAGTGGAACATTCCCCAACCTTTAAAAAGGTCAAAGCTTGACATTTCAGTTAATCCGGATGTCATTGTACTGAGTAAATAAGCCAGAAAGGTGAATACTACATGATTTCACTGGTATAAGTTCTCTAAAGTAGGTCAAACTCAGAAACATTAACAATAGAATAGCAGTTGACAGGGGCTGTGAATGGGAAAACAAAACATGGAATTGATGCTCATTGGGTATAAAATTTCTGTTATGCAAGATAAAAAAAATAACTAGAGAGCTACTGTGCAGCACATTGTGTATAGTTTCAGCATAGCACCTGCTCAGCTGCAATGTGTACAGATACAGCGGGGCGTCTGCGCAGCACAGCCCTTCTCAGGAGGAGGAAACTCAGATTAAGTATTCTTTCCAAATACATGCAATACCCACAAAGAAACTTCATTAATATTTGGGCTATTGTGGTGATACCATGTCTGTGGACATAGGTCCCAAATCATACTGCTAAATATCTGCAGGGTGTTTATATCGATTATATCTCAATGAAGTCAAATATTTTTTATTTTAAATTTATTTTTAACAGGTACATAAAAGCATAAACATATATGTGTTTGTGACACTATGTGGTGTTCTGATGCACATACATATACATCAAGCAATTTTCATATTGACGTAAACATCTATCATTTGCTTATGATTAAAAACAGAAAGAAAAACATAGCTGGTGAGATGATTCAGAGGGTTAAGGCACCTGCATGAGAACCTGGACGCCTGAGCCCAGTCTCTGGAGTCCACACAGCCAAAGGAGAGAATGGATTTTATAAAGTTGTCCTCTGGCTTACGCTCATGAGCTGCTGCATATGTATACCTTCTCTTTCTTTCTCTCTCAAATAAATGCATTTAAAAAAAAAAAAAAAAAACATTTGTGGATTGAGAGATGGCTCAGGGGTTTAAGACTCTACCTTGAAAGCAAAAAAGTCCTGAGTTCAGATCCTCTGTCCCATGTAAAAATGGCAGGTAGAAACAGAGTGTGGTGGCCTGCACTTCAGCCCAGGTGGACAGAGCCTGGAAGATCCCAGAGCAAAGCAAGAAGCAAGTAGAAGCAATGCAGGATGATTCCCGAAGTCGTCCTTAGTCCTCCACAAAGACACACATGGTCCTCTGACAAGCACACACACACACACACAATATTTTTATTATTATCATTTATTCAATTGTGCGTGTGTGGGCGTGTGTATGTGTGTGTGTGTGTGTGTGTGTGTGTGTAGAACCATGGGCGAATTCGGGAACCACCATGGACCACCTCCATCTCCTCCTTGTTTACTCTGCCCCGGGATTCACAGGCTCCGCCCTACCAGGACCAGAAACGCAGGCCGCCCCTGCTTCCGCCCAGCATCTATACGTGGGGTCTCTAGGATCTGAACTCAGGACCTTCCGCCTGCAAGGCAGAGGCTTAACCCCTGAGCCACCTCTCCAGCTCCACAAAATAAATTTTTTAAAAAGCATTTGAAATCCTTTCTTCTAGCTCTATGAAATACACAGGACCCTGCTGTTTATCTGTAGTCACCCTATTGTGCAACAGCACGGTAGAAATTTTTAGAGGTTTATTTAATACACATCAGTATTTTTAGTGCAGCTAATTCTTTTAATATTATTTAAATATGGAAGAAAGCTTTGTAGAAAAAAAAGAAACTTGAAAGGGCTTGAAGGAAGAATAAGGAAATTATTAGAAATGCAAACTTCCAGGCCCACCCCAGATCCACCAATTAGAAACACCAGGGTGGTCCCAAAAGTCTGTGCTTTCACAGGCCTGGGATTCCCAGCTACACAGATAAGAGAGGCCCGGGGCTGTACCCTGCTTCTTCTCTGGGGTTTGCTTTCATGTGGCATTTAAACTGATTGACCCTTAGCAACTACGCTGTGGGTGGGTAGGTGGATGGGTGGGTGGGGGAGCAGATAGGCCAGCAGGAACCATGCTCTCTCACACACACAGGTGAGATGGATTCTAAGGTATTCTGGGCCTCACCCAGCACCACGCTGCCAATGCACAGCAGAGCATGGGCAGCTGCCAGCGCCTCAGTGCCAGAGCAGTGTTATTCCCATCAGATGCAGAGGGAAGAGAGACAGCAAAGGCATGTTTCTCCCCCAGCTTCCCAATTTCCTCCCTCACCTTCCCCAGCAGCTGGCCCAACTCCTGAAAACAGCTGAGAAGGAAAGACCTTGAGGGTGACGACAGCCGCTTGACAGAAGTAAGGTGACTGGGTTTGTTGCTGAGCCCCCACCGGGCAGCTCCCTGCGAGGAGGGAAACTGTTCACTCCCAGTCCAGTAAGAGAGCTGGAAAGTTGAATCCACTGTGGTCAGAGCTGGTCTGCCAGGCACAGAGATCAAAAGCACTCAGCTCATCAGATGCCCCAGCCCAGAGCTGGCCAAGGGCAAGAATGTGGAAACTCAGCCTCCAGTGACCCCCAGAAACAGCCTCGGGAACTGGTCCAAGACCCAGCTGTGGCCTTTTAGGCGAAATGATCCAGGTTTAAAGAACCAACTATGTCCACAGCCAAAGGATCCATGGGTCAGCCTGGAGTAGTAGAAAGGCCTACGCACCGAAGTCAGCTCTGCTTGGCTTCGAAATCAATGCTGTTTAAGAGCTTTGTGAATCAGAAAATGTCCCTTACCTTCTCTGAAACTCTACTCCTCCATCTGTCGAACATAGATGATGATACCCACAGGTGTGGGAGTTATGTGGACAGCATTTGCAAAAGTCCTGGCAGAGTATTTGGACTCCAGTGTTGCTATAACACTTCTCTCCTTCGTTTTTTTCCCTTGGGAGTTGTCTTTCTTCATTTCCACAGATCCAAGAAGGGGAAGCCAAAGTGGTGAAAGGGAAATAATTCTGCCCAGGGCAGAAGACAACTTCTAAAACTACCTTCCCATATTAGATCATAAATTTGCCTTATGTTGAAACCTGATTTGTGGGCTGCTAGCTCTATTAGGAATGTCTTACTGCTTTGTCCAGTATTCATCACTCACTCACTCCATGTAGCTATGAGCTACCCCATAACTTGTGCAATATTGGGCAGGAAGAACGTTGATCAGGAATTGTTCAGAATTCTCCCATTCTCTAAAATTAACAAGTAATTATCAGGGACCAGTAGCTCTGGCAAACCGTAAGCATAGGTCAAATCCAGACTGCCATCTGCTTTGGTAAATAAAGCTTCATTTGCATATCACCTGTGGCTGCTTTCCCACTGCAAAGGCCAAGCTGGACAACAACAGAAAAAGATGCAAATAGTTCTATGAAGAAAGAAAGAGAGAAAGAGCGAAAGAGAGAAAGAGAGAAAGAGAGAAAGAGAGAGAGAAAGAGAGAAAGAGAGAGAAAGAAAGAAAGAAGGAAAGAAAGAAAGAAAGAAAGAAAGAAAGAAAGAAAGAAAGAAAGAAAGAAAGAAAGAAAGAAAGAAAGAAGAGAGAAAGAAAGAAAGACAGAAAGACAGAAAGAAAAAGAAAGACAGAAAGACAGAAAGAAAAAGAAAGACAGAAAGACAGAAAGGGAAAGGAGGAAGAAGGAAGGAAGAAAAAGAAAGAGAGAGAAAGAGAAAGAGAGAAAGAGAAGAAAGAAAGAAAGAAAGAAAGAAAGAAAGAAAGAAAGAAAGAAAGAAAGAAAGAAAGAAAGAAAGAAAGAAAGAAAAAGAAAGACTGAATCTGTTACAATTCAGTTGCTCTCCCATGAAGCAGACTGTGAGAAAGAACTGAGGGTTCAGATGTTAAATGAAGGCCTCTAAATCCACACTACTGAAAGTGAGAAACAGTTGTTGATGGGAGCAGTGGACTCAGGACCATGAGCAAAAGGCCCCTTAGGCTATTCTTTGTAGCTGATGAAGCTGAACGTCTATATTTGCACCTTGATGAGTCCTTGGAATGTGAGCTGCCCCCACAGTGACCTCAAGTGAGGAAGTTCCCTGAGGCTGACTGCTAATGGCCGTCAATGTCTTCAACATTCCTGGCACACAGCACCCCAACCCCCCCCTCCAAGAGGACCTGGCAACATTTTATCCCCATGCCCACACACCAACTCAAATTCTTAATGTGTCCCACAACCTCCTCTATACTACCAATTAGTTACCGTTTGAGTTATCTAGGGATGGGACAGGTGATCAGGGGTCATAAAGTCAAAATGGACACATGGTGACAGGAAGCTATATCACCTTAAAAGTATTCCTAATAATTGGGTCAAAAAATTTATGTCCACAGAATGTATTGGATGTCACAAAGAGATACAAGAGTTATGAATTTTTCTTGGGAAAGTGAACTTTATGTCTTTGTTAGAACTACACTCTGAATTTTTTGATAGAATGATTGATGAGATCTAAGTTGTATAATGTTTCAAAGATACAAAATGTTTTAGAGAAAAGCTTTCAAATGAGATATAAGGTACAAAGCATCACTATTGTTGATAGAGTAACAAGAACATAGAGCGTGAAGATTTGATTGATAACCTCACCTAGCCAAGTACTGTATGCAGATCACTTTGCCTAACACAATGTGTTCTCTCACTATTTATACCAAATCCTAATGCCCAAGGAGATGGTATTTGGAAACAGAACCTGTGAGGGAGGTAATTAGTTTAGAAAGGTAGACTCCGTTATGAATAGGATTGTGCTTCAGAAAGAACAACTTTTAAGAACTGCCTATGTCATCTATGAGCAGAAAGAAAGCCCTCACCAAACATGAACTCTGAAGGTGCCTTGAACTTCCAGCCTCCCAAATGGCAAATATGTGTTGCTTATGAGCTGCCCAATTTATGGCACTTTTGTTGAGCCAAGGTGTTCTGCCAGGCTATTTAGTCATCTATAAATTGGGACTATAAACACTCTACCTACTTCAATGGGATATCATAAATACACACAAATTAATGTAAGTGAGTATGCAAAAGAAATCTATTGCTTGTATGCTCTATCATACCTCCCTCATTGGTATCTTTAAGTTCTAGTCATACTTTTAATACTTTCAATCCCAATTCATTTAATCCCATATAATAAATATTCTTAATGTGTTCTTAGTCTACCTACATATGTGCATACACACATTTCCACTATTTCCACATTTTCCACTATTTCCCTTGAGATAAATACTCAGTGAATAGACAGTCAACTCTTAGCCAAGGAAGTAGGGAAAAAACATGCAGAAACAGTAGGACATAGAAAGGCAAGAAATGACTGAGAAGATGGATTGGTTGGTTGGTTGGTGGGTGGGTGAGTGGGTGGGTGGTTTGGTGGGTGGTTTAGTGGGTGGGTTAGTTGGGTGATTGATTAGCTGGTTCATTAATTCATTGGTTGGTAGGTTGGTTAGCTGGTTTGTGGTGCTGTGGTTAAGACCCGGGTCATCGCATATAGTAGGCGAGCCCTCTACCACTGAGCTACATGCCAGCCCCTTGCTTTCTTTTTTTATTAATTAATTAATTCGATTTTTCCACTCACAAACTTGATAGGTACCCCATTTCCCTCCCTCCCTCCAACCCTCCCTGGACCCCTTTCTCCCTTCCCCCTTTTCCCCTTCTTTCCCTCCCCCCCTGCCTTTCTCCCAGTGCCTCCTCTCCCCCATCCCTGGAGCATCCTTTATTGTGAATGTCAAACTTCCCTCTGGGTCCTCCACTCTAATGAGGTGTAAGGACTCAGTAGCATTGCCTAGAGCCCTTTCTTGTGTTCCCTTTTAGTATAGGAACACTATTGTGACTGTTAATCCCTTGCTTCTAAGGATCCTAGTGCCTGTGATCCATGCTAGACTTTTTGGGAGTCAATGATATTTCGGTCATTGCGCAGGTCATGCAAAGTCCTATTATGGTTACTTTGACCCTAACTTGTGTGCAATATCTTGCATATTGTTGCTCCTCCCCATCTTTAGGCTCTTACAATCTTACCTCCCCTTCCACAAATTTCCTTGAGCTTTAGGATGGGGAGAGCTTAGGCTGACCTAGTTCCAGGTGGTTAATGTAGCAGCCCTTTGCTTTCTGAGACTAAATCCTATTCCATAGCCCAGCCGGCCTTGAACCAGTAATCCTCCAGCTTCTGCCTCCCTGGTTCTGGGATTCTAGGCATGTGCCATTACTCTAGACAGAGAAGAGCTATTTTTAATGTTTGACTTGCCGAGACTCCTGCCTCGGGCATAAAGGAAAAGGAAAAAGAGTTCTCTAGTTTCTCCACTCTGAGTGACTGAGAGATATATATTCTACAAATGATAATGAATTCATACTCTTTTCACTAATACATGCAACTTGGGGATGGATGGAAAGATGGCTCACAAGCCTATGCCTCACAAGTGAAAGGATCTGAGCTAGGATCTCAGATCCCATATGAAAACATAGGGCCAGTGGCTCCTGCAGTTTGCTCTGCAACCTCAGAGCAAAGCCAAAAGAGGTAGAGCAATCCAGGATGATTTCCAAAGTCACCACTGGGCCTCCAAAGGCATATGTAGAGCCCTCTAATACGAACATACACACACACACTCTACATGCAACTTGTGTCAGGCAGAAAGTATCTGGTCTCTAAAGCTTAATACGCCTTGCATGACGTCAACAAACCTAAGAGCCAGTTTCTGCACTCAGCAGAGTCAAGAATGCTTGAAATAGCATTAGACGATCAAGGGTAAGGATGGGTCAGAGCACCTCGCTTATCTAGGCTCTAGACACCCCGACCTGCTCTTTCCCACAGTGGTACCTCTGTGACTAAAGCAACATGTGGAAAAGACACCAGGCTAACGTTGGGTTGTGAACAGTTCTCTCCCACATCCACACCAAGTGGACTTTATGGCTTCCCAGCAAGGATGGGAACAATAAGATTTTGCCAAAAGGAAATCAAAACGTCCAAGATCCTTCTTCCAGGGGCTGTGTGTTCCTGGCTCTGCTTATATCACTTACGTAATGGTGATGTGATTTATTACGGCAGTGCAGGGAGTTTTAAGAAGGCCAGAAATGCCAGTCTAGAATTTAGACACTATAAGACCGACACAGAAAAAGGAGGAAGAGGTTTAGTGAGATGGCTCAGTGGGTGAGAGTGCTTGCCATCCAACCCTGACTTGAGTTTAATTTACGAAGTCCATGTTTAAAAAAAGTCAGATGTGGTGACTTGCACCCATAATCTCAGCATTCCTGTGATAAGACGGGGCATGCAGTGGCAGAAATAACGAGAGATGCCCTCCCTCAAAAACAAGGTGGGAAGAGAGACCTGGCTCCTGAGAAGCTATTGTCTGACTTTCACACATGTTGCTTACATGCATGCATGCAAATAAATTAATAATAATTTTTTAAGTGGTGGGAAGGAGCAGTCAATGTGGGGGCTCCACATGCCTTCTGATTCCAGTTTCTGGACCCAAGCCTTGGAATGTCATTGCAGACACGGACATCCTATGTGAGAGGGACTTTGGGATGAGGAAAGACCAGCTTGTCCAGCACTCTTGGCATCCCTGAGCTCTCCAAAGACAGCCTAATGAATTTATCTTTATTAGGAGAAACAAAGCCACCCTGCTGTTGGCTGCATATACAACAGCAACTCCATCAGCCTTAGCTGCAAATAACTTGTCTCGGCTTTTCTCAACTTTGCCACTTTCAGGAATTAAGAATTCCCCACTGAGAGGTAATTCTTTCATGACTATTAGTTTGTTCCACTTCAGATTTGTCAAAGCTGCTTGTCCATATATCCTGCTCAGCTGCATCAAAAGAAAGTGTCTGTTTGACCCTCTTTGACTCTGAAACCTGGCAAACCCATCAAATTCTATTTAGGTCCTTGTGGTGTGAAACTTTTAGCAATCTTTCCCCCAACACATACTCCAAGCCACTCACATGGGTGAACAGTGCCTCGGAAGAGCCAGATCCTTGCAAAATATCACACTGAGAAACCTCCTCAGGCCTTTCTTCCTGCAAATTTCTCTAATCTCTTTGCTCAAGGATGTGTGGTCTTAAAATAAAAGTTCTTTATCTGTTCATCGATTTTATTTTTTTATTCTTTTAGAGTTTCGTATGTGGATACAGTGAGTTCATATTTTCACACCTTAATCTCCTATATCATCCCCCCTCCTTTTCCCATTGCAACTCTTCTGCTTCCCTTCCTGTCTCCGTTCTATTTTCCTTTTTTATTTTTAATGTGTAGCCACTGAGTTTCATCTGCATACCTTTGATGGACTCTGCCTGAGCACTCGCTAAAGCATGAATCATATATCAAAGGATATACCACTGAAGAAAGCCATCTTCTCTTCCTCTTCCCCTCCAGCATTATCCCTCCCAGCCTCTCCTGGACCTGTCCGGCCTCTTGAGATCTTTCCCATTCCATCCTGTGCAAGTCTAGAGGAACATAGCTACAGCGAATACAGGATACGACAGTCCTGTCATGTGCATACTCCAGCCTCACTTCAGACTCTACATTCTTATTGCCCCCTCTTTCTCGATGTTTCTAGAAACTTGAAGGAAGGTGGTTTAGATGTCCTGTTTAGGATTGAGCAGTCCACAATCACTTATTTTCTGAACTTTGGCCGATTGTGATCGATAGATTTCCTTTCCTCCAACCCCCACGTTCGGAGGAACAAAAGCTCTGGTTGCTAGTCACTGCCTTTCCCTCCACCCTTAATGGTCAAAGCCTGCACTTGGTCGCACACTTCCTGGGGACTGGATAACTCATTCCTGTGTTCTTCGTGTTAGAGGAAGAAGAAAAGGCATGGGGATTGAGCAAGGAGATAGGACAGGAATCCAGGTTTCATTCACAAAGACAAGTTTACTCAGGAAATTCCTCCAAAACTCCAGCGAGGGAGCAGCCATTTCCTCTCGAGATGGAAATTGCTACTGGGGTGCAAGTTTTTTAACAGTTGGAGCACAGGGAGAAGGAATTTTGTGTTCCGGCCTTTTTTCCCAGAATAACTAGGATTCTGTCTAATTATCTGTTTTTCTTATCAGATTAACATTCTTGGTGGGGTTTCCGGTACAATCTGCTTTATCTCAGATCTATAGGATGGGGTCAGTGGTTTGGAGATCTGGTTCTGGATCTATCTCTTCACCCCACCCATAAGCCATAAAAACTTCACTCCCCTTTTAGACTCCACTTTTTATCCCTTCTGAGAATTAGCCTGGATCACCATGTAACCATGTAATCAATAATAAACATTTTCCATTCCTGGCATGGTGTGTTCAGACTTTTTATCTTACAGTGATTTTCTGTAATAAACACCTCCTGCTGCAAAGGAAGCTTCTAGACTGAGTGCTGAGTGCTATGAGTGGATGTAATGATCAATTTTGAAAAAGCAGCTTGATATAAAGTCTATCTAAACCTTAGTAGTTTGTACTATCCAGGGCCTATGCCATCCCCTTCCATAGGTTCTTGGCCTGATTGAGAGTTTAAATAGGTTTTAAATCCAATCAGAAAGTAGTTGGTTACCCCCTTGGTATTCATGCCTCATGGTCACATCTTGCCAGGGCAGTAAAGTTCTTAAGCAGGGAAAAAAACAACTCATTATACTCACACCAACGGTATCTCATTGCCACCTTTTCATTCAGATGATAAGATATTCCAAGAATTGTTTTCCTCAAATAAAGTACACATTCCAGCATTGTTTATATCACAGATACAGGAGATCAATGATCAAGAGTGTTGGAACCGAAGTTCCCTTTGGGCCCCTTACCCAGACCCTGAAGGAGACACGAGGACCACCGAGTTGCTGTAAAGGCACGAGGCAAGATTTATTAATCTAGCTAGCTAGGACCGCCTCCCTGCTCAGGCATAGGAGAACGGCCCCGACTGAATTTGGGGCAAGATTTTTATAGGAAAAGCAACTGCCTTGAGCAAAATACATTCTGTAAATATTTTCACTATACACAAGGAAGTTGAGTCAGTTTACAGATGTTCTGGCCGATAACCTTGCCCTGGGCAGTTCCCGGCATGCCCAGGGGGAGAGGGTGAGGCAGCAGGCTCAGGTCTGCACGTCCGTAGTGAGCTGGCACTGGCGGGAGAGATTTGAATTTTGCGCTGGCGGGAACTTGGGCTTCACAGTGGGAACCTGGGTTCCACATTCCCCCCTTTTCTTTAGGCACACTCCAATCATGGAGTGTCAGTTACAGTTCTTGTGGTAAATTTCTGGGAGGATTGGAGTCAGTTCCTCAGCAGGGGTGTTCCTTCCAGGTGATTCCAGCAGTAGAGGACGTCTCTTCAGAATTCTAAAGACCTTGAGAGACCCATCCCAGCATAGCTGCTCTAATCCTGCCTTACTTTCCCATAAACCTATATGAGAATCAGACTGCTCTGGGATAAAGGGCGGTGATTCGATCTGGCTGCTTCCTGCTGAATCGGGGCGAAGGAAATAAGAGCAGTCTGACATTCTCATCTATGAAATGCTGGGTTGGTCTAGAGGTCTTTGATAGATGGCTTTATTACCTCAAGGTTGGTCTAAAAGAGACAAAATACAGGCAAATTGAGTCTCCAGAATCCATAGAAGGACCAGATCATTGTAATTGGGAAGGCACATGAGATAAACCGAACAAGCTCAGCAGTCTTGCTGTGGGTAAGACCCTGCGTGAGCTTAAGCAATATAAAAGAATAATTTCTCCTATGATAGCATCTTTTCATCCAAATATGCCCTGAATGGGTGGCCTTCATCTGATTTCTGGATTGCTTGGATCATACCCTTCTAAAGCTGATAGTCACAGAGAGCAGGGCCAAGGCAATGTAGGCCGTCACACTCACGATGCTGAATACTGACACGGAAAGCAGCAGGAACAAGCTGGCAAACACCACTCCAGTTTTCTTAATCTCTCTAGTAGAGGAGGTCAACAACCATGGAGCCCAAACCCCTGTGGCCAGGTTACAGTGACCTTCCCCCAGGGAACAGGCTTTAGGCCTGAACTGGGAAGAAACACCAAGACCTGACAATTTTTATATTTATTTTTCCTAGATAAAGCCATGTCTTTTCTCCAGAAAATGTTTCCTTGAAATAATATCTTATCAGGTTGGAATCTTATCCAGAGTGGTTGGATAAGGATGCAGCATTTAGGGTCTTTAAACTGCAGACTTTTGTTACATGCTATCTGGCATTTTCTGTAATCCATGATTTTCTCTTCTAATACCTTTAAGCCTAAACCTTGAATATTCGGGCACTCAGGCATGTAAACAAAGGAATGCCTAAAAAGCATCACTATTAAGCACATAAGGAATCTCAGTAGTTACTTTGTGAGTGCAATGAGCCTGTCATTTTCTTGATCTTAAACATTTTAGTAAAATCAAAAGTTGACAAAAGCCTAGGAAGGAAGTTGAGCACTAGAATTTTGTGCTCCCTTGTCTATTAACATAGAAACAAAGAGGCTTCCCATTTGCAGGTTAAACCCAAGGTTCTCACGAGATGCTCAACCTGGCACTTTTGGGCTTCCTTTTGCTGGATATCAGTGGCAAACTTCTTTTTCCCATTGGAGGGAAGCTAAGAGCTTCAGGCCATTTCATTGGTCTCCACCAGAGAACTCGCTCGACCCCTGGGTCCTGAGGTTCAGGGGGCAATCTTCCTCCAGTGGAAATTCCCATAGTTGGGACATAGGCCACATGAAAGCTTTCTGTGCTCACAACAGTCTCAAAGCGCCCAGTCTGGTCATATTCGAAGCATCTTTACCTTTCCCCTGTCGGGAGGGGTCCTGGATTGATCTGCTTGGGGTGCCTGTTTAACCTATCCCTTAAGGCAAATGTCAAGTTCTGATTCCTTTGCTTTCTGGTTCTTTCTCTTTCTTTTCTTTTCTTTTTTTTTTTATACTAAGTCCTAGGTCACCTGTCCTATTTTTAAAGTCCTAGGACAAACAGAAACAAAGGATTCTACCTCCAAGACAGAAATGAAAGCTTCCTGATGGTGCCAACCTCTCCCTTACAGATGATGGGGACCTATTTCCCTCAACAGATGAGAGCCCTGTTGTCCTCCACATGAGAGTTTACTTCCCTCTGACAGATGAGGACTTTGGCTGACATGGAAGCTAAATTCCTGTCTGTTTCACCTTAGTCTTGAGGGCATTGAGAGGCAAAGCTTTTCCTGAGTTACTAGCTGGTACTTTTGGTACAAATGTTTATAGCCTCTTAACTTTCTAGTTGGATGGTATTATAATTTAAAGATCTTCCTGGGATCATCTCTTGTCTAAGATGTATACAGGGCATGTCTGAGAATATGCTATGACTTGACCCTCTTTTAGGTTGGTAGAACTAAGCATTCACAATTTCTAGATAGTCCCTGGACACAGGAAGGGGAAATCTCTCTCTTTTGGCTTCAATTAGTGAACCTGGACTTGAGGAAAGGACGCGTGGCTTAGCAGAGTTCTGATAATCACTATACACTGTGTTGTCAGCAAAGACATCCACTGATACAGTCCGTGGTGTGGTCCGGGGAGGCCAGCACTCCACCCAATGCCACCAGAGCCCCACCAGATGACACTAAAAGGGGAGAGTCCATGGTCCACACATGCCTGAAGCTTCCTGTATTCCCTATGCTATTTAAACAGCATAGTCATTGTCTCAGACTTGAAACACTTTCCTTCAGGGCAAACATTTTTAGGAATTCCCTTCCATTGACTAACAAAAGCTAGAGTCACATTGATCCCCACCACACGACGCAGACAGACAAAGGTTGGGAATCCCTCCAGGAGAGATCATTCAAGTACCAGTCTGGCCACACTCTTTGCAGAGTCATGGGTGATAACTTAGCCATAGTGGGTTCAGCTGTTTCGTGACTTGCGATCGGATTCTAATCCGATCCCACCCTAGACCATATGTTATCACCATGGAAACGCAGAACTGGCCCAATCGAATCCCGTGGCTTTAAGAGATCTTAGGGATCTCGCCGTGGGACTACAAACTCGAGCACAGAGGTGTTACAGGTTTCCCACCTCAGGCCGACATTCACTCACACATTCATGCAGAGGTTAAAACATTCCCTCCCCCATTTTGCAGGTGCCCTTTTCCTCCCCCTCCAAGAGAGGCCTGCTCCAAAAGGTGAGCAGAGGTTGGTTTAGCACAGTCTCTTTTACCGTAAAGTCCAAGATTTAGAGAAACTCCCTAGTTGGCCTTGAGTCTGTTCCAAGCTGCAGCTGAGGCGGGGCCTCAGTTTCTCCTGCTGGCCACCTCCCTGGGGGCAGGGAGGGCCCTGGTCTCAGACTTCTCATTTATGACCCCACTGTTAAGATTCCTACTGTCCTTGAGAAGTTGGGATTTTAGAAGTAACCAATTTTCTGCTTTAAACAGACAACTGAAATACATTTGAATACATGAAGCTTAATTCTTAATTTCTAATTTCTGAGGCTCAATATCTTTTGTTTTATAACATGGAAGAAACATAACAAATAATATTTTCTTTAACCATCATCTCTTATTTTCAGTCTTCTCATAACTCTAACATCCCACAACCCTTCATGACATACTTTAACATTTTTTTTTAAGTAACCAACTCATAAACCTCTTGCACATCTAACTACCATACATATTTTCTTTCATACTTGATGGTTTTCTGTTGTTTACCCTTAAAAAAATGTCCTTTAAAAGAGGCAATAACAGTAGACCTCATCTTAAAAATCATTATATCCCAATTAAGTTAGCAAGATTGTAACAGAACACAGGAGTACACCTGGAAACAGGAAATTAGCATACATACCAGGAGAATGAAGAAATTCCAATGAATTTCTCAGAAATCAGTTTTCCTTTCTGGTTGCTAGATATGTTGGTATTACATATGGGAGAACAAACTTTTAAAGGAATTACAGAAATCAAGATAAAACAAAAATTTTAGTCAGTACGTACTCAGGCCTTTTATGTTGTTCTTAAGTGTGCACGTGCATTTAAATTGAGCATGCCAAATAATAAAAAGTCAAAAAAAAAACCAAGATGTAATCATAAGCGCGCAATAATTTGAAATGGCCATAGCTGTGTTATTTTGAAACATAAAACACACCTATTATGGAAAACCCAGATAACTAAGCAAATCAAAACACTTAAAGTAACTCTTAAAATGAGATCATCATAAACACAGCACAAAAAAACGACAGACAGTTCCCCGTCTTCCCTAGTCAGATCTTTACCTGGCAGGCGTTTGTGGAACGGGGGCTTCTTGGGGCAGTCCCTCGCCCAATGCCCCTTTTCTCTACAATAGCGGCATTGGTCTCGGTCAGCTCTCTTGTCACCTTTATTGTTCAGGTATCCCTTTCTCTCTTCCTGCCTGTTTTGCCCGTCCTGCTTGTCCTGTACTATTGTAGCCAGGATTTGAGTAAGCCTCCGTTCATTCCTTCCTTCCCTAACGTCCGTCCGATGGTTGATAATCAAGTCAAGGGGCGTTGATCAAGTCTGTCCCATTATATATTGAATTTCTTGAACACAGAAATACCCCAGAAACACAGAGAATGACACAAAGACGAACCCAACAAATATTTGCAGCACCCGGTCCTTAAGCGCTCGCTCGAGCGGCTTCTCTCCCAGGAAGAAAGTGAAAGTAAAAGAAGCCTGCAACAGAGGAGTTCGGAGACCCGCTGCCCCGGGTATGCCCTCCTTCTCCGACTGCTGCAGCTTACCGAACAGGGTTGGGCACAATTGGGAATACCGTCCAATTGCCCAAGCCTTATGGGGGAGTTCAGCTGGGAATACCGTCCAACTGAACCTAGTTGGGAATACCATCCAACTGCAGCTTACCCCCTGTCGACAGGGTTGGGTTCAATTGGGAATACCGTCCAATTGCCCAAGCCTTACGGGGGAGTTCAGCTGGGAATACCGTCCAACTGAGCCTAGTTGGGAATACCATCCAACTGCGGCTTACCCCCTGCTGCCCCCCTGCGAGGTCGCGGACACGTCTGTCCACGCCCAGAGAAGAAACTGACACGAGAGAACACAGACACAATACACAATGCACAGGACACAAGACAATTCAGGAGCTCCACTTACCTCCAACCCTGGTCGTCGGCTCCTCCGAGTTGGGTCAGGGGCATCCCGGATGAGCCCCCATATGTTGGAACCGAAGTTCCCTTTGGGCCCCTTACCCAGACCCCGAAGGAGACACGAGGACCACCGAGTTGCTGTAAAGGCACGAGGCAAGATTTATTAATCTAGCTAGCTAGGACCGCCTCCCTGCTCAGGCATAGGAGAACGGCCCCGACTGAATTTGGGGCAAGATTTTTATAGGAAAAGCAACTGCCTTGAGCAAAATACATTCTGTAAATATTTTCACTATACACAAGGAAGTTGAGTCAGTTTACAGATGTTCTGGCCGATAACCTTGCCCTGGGCAGTTCCCGGCATGCCCAGGGGGAGAGGGTGAGGCAGCAGGCTCAGGTCTGCACGTCCGTAGTGAGCTGGCACTGGCGGGAGAGATTTGAATTTTGCGCTGGCGGGAACTTGGGCTTCACAGTGGGAACCTGGGTTCCACAAAGAGAAAGTGATAATGAAGTTGTAAGAAAGAAAGTAACAGTAATAAAGCAGCGTGAGCTGGGGCTTGGCTGGGCCTTGCGCAGCTTGTGGGTAAAGTCACATGTCTTCACATAGTATCTTATGTTTTGGACGATATATTTAACTTATATCAATTATTTCTACCACCAATCTTTAAATAGGGACAAGAGAAGCATTTACAACCTGACAAAATATAGTAAATAATCCATGTAGCATGTTTGTGCATTAAACATCTTAAATAAAGTCAGTCAGAATCAGAATTGTAATGAGTAGAGGAGGGTCTGCCACTGACCAAAACCATCTCCTGTGCTCTGATTTAAGTTTTTACTTTTCATCTGGCAGCCTGGATCTTGCAAGGCAGTTGACTCTTGAACTGAAAGCTATTCCAGATAAAGACCTTAGTTTAATGTGAAGTGACAAATAATCAATGTGCCTGTAGAGAAAGGCAGGTTGAGCAGAATAGTAGCTCTGATCTCTCACTCATGCCTGGGCTCTCCTTCTCCAGGCCAGCCCACCAATCATTTGGCCCGTAGGCTAGTCTGGGGATGATAAAGTTACTTCCTCTTCCACAACTCTGACCCACAGGCCCTGAAGCCAGCAGATAAGTCCTCCCACTTCCCACAGGCATTCCCAGCAGGACTGAGCCCCAGCTGCCCACAGCAATGACCAGCTCCTTGGCATATCCTGTCCATTCTCTGCCTGTTCCAGATTCACTGGAACCATTCGCCCAGTAATTATCTTCAAACCAGGCTCTAGTCTTTTGAACAACTCAAGCTAATATGGTCATCCTATTTAGACATTAGTCTTTTCTTTTCTATCTTGGCTCCAGCATATTATTTATATATGAGGATATCTGTAGCATAATCTCGCTCCTCTTTGGGTCCCCTTCAAGTTAGAAAGCCTCAATAATCAGAAGCAGATGGTCCCAATTTTTCCACTGAGAATCGCACGGACTATTCTTTTAGCATATACTTGGCATCAGCTTGGCAGAACTGACCAGTAATGTTTCTATAAATGCCAGCAGAGCCCAGAGAACACCCCACTTGCTTCAGAGAACTTTTCTAATCCAAATTGTCTATAATACCTCCTCCCTACGTAATAGACCACCTGGTAGAAACTAGATCTTCATTTTTTTTTCCACATTGGAGAACCGTCATTTGGAGGTGCAATCATTTCTGTATTCTAAAGTACAGATTGACTGCTTTTTAGACATATGAAATGTAACTCACAAATTATTGACTTAAAATATGTTTTACTTTTTTTTCTAAATCTGTATTATAGCTATCATATGACTAAAGTTTTTTTAATCTGTTCTTGGAAAATGCAGAAAGATACCAGCTTAGAGGAGTGACAATTAAGATGGTAGAGCGGCCGTGAGTCAGGCAGATCACTGGAATTGTTTGGCTAGAGCGGGGAAACTTGGGGAGACTCAACTAACAGTTTGTGTTCACAACTTTTCTCAAGACTGTGATGAAATGTGTGACAGAAATAACTTAATGGTCTTATTTGTCAGTGTCTCACTGAGTGTCCCACATATTTGTTACACTTTGGCATGGTGTGTTTGTTCTGAATTAAAAGGATTGTTTTAAACTTTTTAAAAAAAGAAATAACTTAATGGAAAAAAAGGGTTTTTGTTTTGTTTTGGTTCGGGTTTTCTCCTGATTTCAGAGAGATTTTTGTCCATCATGGTATGAAAAACATATGGCAAGAGAGGGCCTGACTGTCCATGGCAACAGGAGTATGAATCAATCAATGGCTTGTTCACATCATGGCAGACATGAAGCAGAGCTGACAGAACTCAGGATGGGGATAGAGCTCAAAGGCAAATTCCACTGACTTACTTCCGCCAGCCACACCTTCCACCTCCTAAAAGTTGCAGTCTTCAAAATAGTGGCTCCGTCAGGGGACTAAGCACTGAAAACATGAGTCTGTGGGGGGGCACCTCAATACCAACAATAACAACTTAGGAAGCCCTAATAAAACACTAAACTACATGAGGTGGTAGAATAGACTTAGACCACTGTTATGTGGATGTGGGAGCTTTCAAGGCTGGAGTCCCGGGGATATTATAATTAGCCACGATCTTTTATAGTCCAGATTTCTTGCTTCAGTTCTTTTCTTCCTTGTGAGGCTAGGTGCTGTGTGAATACTTTTCTGGGGGGAAACCACACAACTGCCTATCCATCCTAGTCTGTTCAACAACAGACCAAAGAAAGGATGACGCCAAAGTCCAACTTAAGGAACTAACAAGTTTATCAGGGGTTAGTTACAGGAGTAGGAGTAAGGGTTACTTTCACGAGCAGGGATAATTCAAAGGCAGCCACATCACCAGAGAGACCACCCCCCCAGCATGGGTAAAACTCAAAGAAGCCGTATCCCTGGCAGCTTGCTAAAGGTGCATGACTGCTAGAAGTCTCTTCCAAGCTTCTGGACTATGCCGAGGGTCTCTTTGAACTACTTGCTGGTCTTTATCTCCCAGATTGCTGGCTGACTTGCTCAGTAGTCTCTTTAGACTGTTGCCCCAGAGTCTTCTTTGGACTGCCTTGAACTGCAAGGTCTCCTTCCACACTGCTTGGCTGGCCTCTTCCAGACAGACTGAAACTGCTCCTAGTGCCCTTTGCATCTGCTCGGCTGGCAGGTGTCTCCTCCCTAACTGTCCTTTACTGTTTTTCTAAATCCTTCAAGGAATGGCCCACCCCAAAAGAAAACTCATTAATTTCAGGAACTTCCTGAGCTTAATGAGCTGTTTAATTGTCGAGGCTTAATCCAGGATAAGCGGTTTCAATTTGTTAAACAACATTCTCCTTAGCTTAGATTGGGGCAAAATCTAAGATGGCTACCCAGAGTAAAATAATGCCATAGTCCAGGAGAAATCTAGACAGTGACTAATCTTTATAGGTATTTAGTAAACATTTATTGAGCAGATGGATAAAATAATCAAGGCCATGAACAGATGCATAATCATATGAATATGAGAATGAAGTCATGAAAAGAAGAAAAGAAACATTTTCTTCAAATCACTGTTCTTTGTTCACAATTTTCTTCTAGCACACCTCAGCAGATTTGTAAAGCCTCTGATTACCATTGTTCTGTGGTACATAAATAAGAGACAGGATGGAGGAAAAGCAATGGGAAAAGATCATCATGAAATAATACATGTGGCAACACTGGTTAAAGCCCCGCTATTGTCAGGGCTTTGTTTTGTTTTTAATTATAGGAATTCTTAGCCCATAATATGTTAACATAGACCATAAGAGTACACACCATGAAGTGTTTCCATATGAATTAAATCACTGGACTAAGTAAGGTATCTTGCAGAGTAGCATTTGTAGAGTATTGGGGTTCCCTAGAACATGTTTTGGTATAACCCTGATTTCTTTCTGGCTGGCATCTTCATCTGTTTTTTGAGAGAGAATGACGATTGGACAAGCTCACAGCTCTGGAAGCTGGAAGGTTCAAGAACATGGCAGCGCTCCCAGCGAGAGACTCCTCCATGCACAACAGGCCAGGGGGCATCACATAGTGAGAAAGAGCAAGTGGGTCAGAGGAGGCCTCTCTGGATCTTCTTGCAGAGACGCTAATGTCCCATCAAAAGACACTACCTACAAATGCCATTAGTATGAATTTGGGGATTAAGTTACTAACACATACCTTGGGGGGAGGCGGTCAAATGACAGCAGTTGTTAACCTGAACTGCTTTGATTAGAAATGACATACATCTCAAAACAAGGAAAATGGCTACTCATTCTGCCTATGACACAGTGTAAACCAGAAAACATTTTGAAATATACTTTTCTTGTCTTTACCTCCCTTCCTCCCTCTCTCCCTCTTCATTGTCTCCTCCTTTGCCTCTCTGTCTCTCTTTTCTTTTTAAGGTAAAGTATTATTATGTAGCCATATCTGGCCTTAAAGTCATAATCCTTCAGAATCTTCCAAATTCTAGGATTAGAGTCTCTGCCATTCCTGACTCTTCCTCCTCTTACTCCTGCATTCCACTTTCGACATTTAATTTAGAATTAAGCCTCGAAGAGGTTCACAACTGTAGTCTTTTCAGAGATCATAATTACTTGCCAAGAATCTTACAGACTCCCTTGATTTTTAAGCCATAATCTAAAAAAAAAAAAAAAAAACAGGACATTTGTTAACAGTTACTCTTTTCTGCTACTGCGAGAGAGCATTCAAAGTCAAACAACTTAATGGGAGAAAGGGAGATTTATTCAGCTTACAGTTCCAGAGAAGAGTTACAGTCTTTCATGGCGGATGTGGCATGGCTGGCTGACCAAAGCTGGAGATAGGTATGTCACTGAAGACATCTTAGAGGCTCAGAGCTGCTGCAAGACTGCTTACTGCCAAAACAGACTTCTCCAGGAGACTAATCCACCTCAAGGCCCACCCCCTGTGACCACCGTCCTCCAGCAAGGCTCCACCTCTCAAAGGTTCCATGACCTTTTCAAACACATGAGATTGTGGGGGGACACATTTCAAACCATGACAACACTAGTTTTGTTTTTTATTAGCCTAACGTCAATCATCATATCATTAAGCACTTATATGCAAAGCACTATGGGGATAATTACCAAACTCATCCTGACTTAAGAAACAATAAGGGGCTAGAGAGGTGGCTCAGGGGTTAAGTCTCTGCCTTGCAGGCTGAAGGTTCTGAGTTCGGATCCTAGACCCCACGTATAGACGCCGGCGGAAGCGGGGGCGGCCTGCATTTCTGGTCCTGGTAGGGCCGGAGCCTGTGAATCCTGGGGCAGAGTAAACAAGGAGGAGGTGGAGGCGTCCATGGTGGTTCCTGAATTCGTCCGTGGTTCTACACACACACACACACACACACACACATACATACACATGCGCGCACGCACACACAATTGAATAAAAAAAAATTTAAAAAAAAAGAAACAATAATAAGTCCTCTGTTTCTGTGGTTTCTAGACCCTCTGATTTCACAAACTACTGGACCTTCAGTGATTGCAATATCAGATGCATGCAGACTTCTTTGTCTTGTCCTTATCCTCTAAGCAATATTGGGATAATAGCTATTTGCAGACAATTGACCCTGAGGTCATGTGAGTAATCTAGAGATGTGTGAAGTTCATGGCAGAGGAAGTGCAGAAATGCAAATACCAATCCATTTCACATTGGGAACATGTGCTTCTGTGGATTTAAGAATATGTAAGGGTCCTGGAACCTTTTCCTCATAGATAGAGACTGTATATAGTGTGATAGCAGATATAATTTCTTGAAGTCAATGAACATGGAAATAAAACAATCTGAATTTAAATCCTAGGTTCAATTTTTTTAATAATTAAAAAAGTTATATTTCTATAAGGTACTTAACCTTTGTCTTAGTACCAAATCTGTAAAATAAAGATAATTATGCTTAATGTTATTTATGCCATGTTGATTAGATATGATAAAATATCCCAGTGAAAAATTGAACTGGAAGAAGGGCACCAAGAGCAGAACGCAAAGAATGTGTCCTTCTTGCTGGAGCCTCAGCTGGTCCACTGAAACCTCCCAGATTGTTGCTTTGATCTCACACTGGGGCCGATGCTTCTGCTTCTCCCTTCCATCGGCTTGCACTGCTTGTAACTAAGGCAACAGTAAAGCAAAGTCAAAGCTGCTTGGTCAAGTCTGGCTCTTCTGTCTCTCTAGCCCTCTAGCCTGGCTCGGCCTTTGGAATCTAGCCTGATTTATGAAGATATCTTCAATGAATTTACACAGCATTTGTGGTGCTTTTTTGCTATTTTTGTCATTATCTGCTTTGCACAAGTGAGTAAACTAAGACTTAGGGAAAATAAATACTTAGGCTAAGTGTGCCCCGCTAATAAGTTGCAAAGCTGAGGCAACTTTCACATTTGCGCGCGCGCGCGCACACACACACACACACACGCATGCATGCATACCAGGCCAATGCTGGTAGTCTCTCTCTCTCTCTCTCTCTCTCTCTCTCTCTCTGTCTCTCTCTCTCTCTCTGTCTTCACCCCTCCTCTGACCTTTCATCTTCCACCATGAGATAATACAGCACACGGGTCTTCACAACTTGCAGGTCCCTTGCCCTTTGAACTCCCAGCCTTCAGACATGTAATAAATATTCTCTGTAAATTATCCAGTCTGGCACAAAATGGACGAATTCATTGAAAAAGTAAAGCAAACGCTTCTGCCACCTGGGAGGCTCCTGTGTCTGTGTCCTTCCCCACACCCAAGAGAAAACACATCCACACTGAAACATGAATGCGTTCACACACATGGGCATCCATCTCCTAAGCCATCTTCCACTGCCAAGTGACAGTTTCAGTAATGTTTAGTTTTACACAGACTCTGCATCCAAAGAGTTATAAGTCTGCAAAAGAGAATACAAACAGGAGAGAAAGCCAGAGGTTCTCACATTCAGGTAACCTAGATTTCAGGATTAATTCAGCTACTCAATAGTGTGGTGGCCACAGGCAAGACACGGAAATTTTATTGGAAACTTCATTCATTACTTATTCTACTGAACATGCAGAAAGTATTTCTTAACTGGAAAGATGGTTCAGCAAAGACACTTGCCGCCACCTCAGATGACCTGAGTTTGATCCCCAGAACTCATATGGTGGAAGGAAAGAACTCCCTCAAGTTGTCCTCTGACCTCTACACACACACACACACACACACACACACACACATGTATGGCCACAATAAATCCATAAATGTAGACTAAAATTTTTGTAAAGTTATTTCTTAATTGCTTGCTGTTCATCAAACACCATGAGAGGCACAGGTCCTTACAATCTACCACTTCAAGACTGAGACAGATTTAGTCTTCTCTTTGCCCGTAACCAATCAACCACTCCTGTCTATGTTCCCTACAAAGCATAGCTTCGCAGTCTTCACCCCTCGGCATCTCACCACTGCCATCCTGCTCACCACCCTGGCTCGCAGACATGAACCACTTGTTGAGTGACCCCAAGTTTGACTGGCTCCACCACCCTCGAAGTAACCAGGTAAACCCACATCTGTCATCATCCTGCCTCAGAGCAGTCGGCAACAGACAATTTGTGTGCCTAGAGCTTAGGAAGAACTGTCTGTGTGATGCTTGGACATGATGTATGCATTCCAAAGAAACCACAGAGCATTAAAAAGCACATTGTACACATAATTGTTTCAAAGGGAGGAGAAGTGAAAGCTAGAGGGTTCGAATATCACCATAGCAAAGTTATGTTTCCTGGAGGGATTTTAATAATAAAAGTGTTTTTAATAGCTGTAAGTGTTTAGCCCCTAAAGCTGGTACATCACTTAGTAAATCCAGCCTTTGATGACTGTCGCCTTTCGGTTGCAGAAGAATGACTGTTCTCTTTCTGTCACTCCCAGCACTGTCAGATCATAGATTTTTATCATTCTCATGTGTAAGCAAAAGAATTCAAACCTCCCCAACAAAGTAGTAAGGTATGTATTACCTCCCCTCCCATGCAAATTCAGTGTCTCAGCACATAAGGAAATTTACCTCAGTTTCCAGATCTGTAAAAGAAGGACATGAATGGATTCCACTTTAAAGATTTATACATGGAATTGTATCAATGCACTCATGGCAGCATCTAGCACACATTACTATGCATATAGTGTTATATTGAATACATTAAGCAATAAATTAGGAATGAAGAAATTAAAAATTAAGAAATAGTGAAAAACCCATATTTCTCTGAACACTGATTCCTTGGCCATGTGGCTAACTTACTGCCTGTTATACATGCGACTCCTCCAGGCAGCTACCAGGATTCCCAACTTGCATGCTGGCATCTCTGCTGGCTGCTATTGCTTTTTTACATTTTCAACTCTTTTCCCACCTCATAATGCATTGTATTATCCATTAGAGAAATGTAACCTGTATTCCTAAAACTCCATCAGTTCCCCCAAGCCTTCAGGTATATTAGATCATTCATATTTCAGAATATACAAACATATGTACAAATGCATACTTATAGCTACTCACATATACATCCATAAATACATGATACCTAACCATCCCTCCAAAAAAGCAGTCTTAATCAGAGGCAAAAATTAGAAAGCCATTCATTATGTCCTACTTCTCTCAATAACAACACATGAGAGGTTACAAACCTCAAATTGGGTCCAGTCCCAGAATTTGGTCAGTAATTGAAAACAATAAGAACATAAAATGACTGAGATTCTCCATCTGCAAAAATGAACCACTCAAGAGGTGACTGTAAATGTGCTATTGATGGCAGTGGGAATCTCCCCATATTCTGCACAGAACACTGTACAAACTCAATTAAGGACACCAGAGTCTCCCCTAAGTCCAATCAGGGTGACCCCAGGGTGCCTCACCAGGAAAACACATCGGAATGTGGTTTATGGTAACCTACTCAGTTGAATTGCAATGCATGTGAGGTAATGTTGTGTTGTCATAACAGAGGGTGGGGGTCCTTGGGAGTCTGGAAAGAGAAAGCCATGCAATGGGACTTTGAGAGCGTCACTACCTCTGCCAGAGCTCAGTTTCTACAGGATCAGTTTTTGGGTTGAAACATCATCCCTTGAAGATAGCTGATGACCTCTGGCCAAACTGCAAATCTCCAAGGAAAATCTCATCTGTCATTTGGTAGTCAGTAGAGTGAACTATACAAGAACACGAGTCTTGCAAAGATAAGGGCCCCCACTCAATTCTTTAGCCAGAACCTTACCAACCATAAATTAGTAAAACAGTTTTCTATCACCTAATCAATAAAAGAGCCAATTCTGCAGAATAGGTTAGGATTAGTTAGGCAAATATAGTAGAAAACATTGAGCAAATCACTTACCATCTCTTCACCAGTTTGTCACTGTCAAAGGACTAACAACAGTCCCTATCTCATGAGGCTGTTGAAGAAGACTAAAATAGAATAATTGGAAAAAAATATTTTTTGCTTTTTATGTGTCCATTAACTGGGAGATTTTGTTTTGTTGGTGGTGTGATTAAAGCATCACCCATCAACATCAGCATCCTGTTTGAACAACTGAGTAAACCATTGATATAGATTGGAAGAGATGATCAGCACCCAATCTCAAGTGACTCCACCAAAGTTCAGCTGTTCCACCCCAAGCAATCACTCTCTGGAGCTGTTAGCTATAAAGCTAATGCTGAGTGACCATGTGGGCTGGGGCACAAATAGTGATCTTTTAAATAAAAAAAATGATGCTATAGAAAATATCTAATATTCTATGGCAGTCTTGGTCTTTGGAGGCTATAACAAAATATCTTAGACCAAGTAACAGCATGAATGTGTGGCTCAGGGTTTTAGAAACCGTAAGTTCAAGATCAAGGCAGCAGCAAGGGCCCGTGAGGGTCTCCAAGGAGCATCGTGCCACACAGGCTAGAGGTGGTGGCCCCGAGTGTGAGACGGTGGGGCCCGGTCTCTACCCGGACCTTCTGAGCCTGGCCCACTGCAGATCGTGAGTCTCTCGAGAGGTGCTATATGGCAAGTACGTCCTACCAGACAGCGGGATCACTGACCACAGAACCCAGTCCAGCAGGATCACGGCTGAGCCCATGGATGGGAGCTACGCCATTTGCCGAGGCCACACTGGAGATTCTGCGGGTCCTGAAAGGCAAGCTCGGTGGTGGGCCATGATGTGAAGCACGACTTGGATGCGCTGAAGGAGGACACGAGCCTTTATCCCATCTGCGACGCGTCCAAAGACAAGCTGCCTGCTCCACGGGAGCAGCTTGAAAACAGCTTTGACTTCCTTGACTTCCCTGAAAACAGCTTTGACCTCTCTGGAACTCTGCAGGAAGCCCCAGGAAATCTGACAGAAGGCTTGTGATTTTGACAGGATAGTGCTCAAATGAAGCTCTTCCCAGCCCTTCATCCGGGACAGAGGCTTCCATCCCTCGGGACAGCAGCTGGAACACCCCGCCCTCCCCAACCCCCTCCCCACACACACACACCAAGGCTCAGGGAGCAGTGCAGAAGAGAAGGCAGGAAGAATGTCAGAGCTAGAAGGTGGGCAGAGGTGCCACCTAATAGTATCTTCTAGACCTTGACAAAACTGCTGCTCCTGTAAACTCACCACAGTCGTGTTTACTTCCATAAAACCTGGGCAAGATTTGACCTATCAACTTCCACCATAGAAAGGATAGATCTCAGGGCACCATACCTCTCTGAGAGATTACTGAGTTAATACCAGATGGGAGAAGGGGAGCTATTTTCCTCAATGGTATATCCCTTGGTATATTGACCACACCTCAGCAAAGGCTCAGGCAATTGTCAATACAGGCAAGGCAGATAAACTCAGTGGCTTACATGTATAAGACAGAAAAGTGAGATAGGAAGATGGCTTCAATGAGGGGAGGAGGAGGAGTGATGGGATCAGGCAATATGGGGTGAAAAATGACTTTAATTCATTGTGTTCATAAATAACAATATATATTAGACATAGATTTAAAAAAGATTACTACAGTCATTCTAAGTAATGTGCCTATTGCCTCCCGTAGTCACCAGAGCATGAAAAAACAAAGTCTATCTTTAAGTATAACAAATACATTATTGTTAACCATGTTATATGTTAAACACATATTCACTCCTTCTTCCCCATCTGAAAAGCCTGACGGCAGAGTGATCTAACTCACAGCCGGATGCAGATCTCACTGAGGGTTCTGTGTCCACGGTTAACAGTAGAATCGTAAAGAGACTTGCTGAGCCTGGACTTGAATTCAGGACACTCAAGCTTGAACCTACTTTTGCCAGGAGAACATGGGCACCGTTACCTCTCCCAAGCCTATATTCCCATTCTTGTAAATGAGCAACAGTTATGTGGCCACCAGCCATTTCTGCAGCTCAGACCCACTGAAAGGACAGGTCGAAATGAAACGGCAAAGTATGTCATAAACTCTGAAGTTCTACAGGTAAACAGTGGTTTTGTCGTGCATTTCTGAGAAAACCTTCTGTAAGTTATCTCTAAGCAAGAAGGGTTCAAGAAGGGCACGAGATTAGTGTTAGAAAACAGGAAGACTAGGGATATAGGAGGGTCTAAGAACACTTTCAAGAGTAACAATGGGGGATTTACTCATTTAGTCCACAGCCCCTGCCTCCTCTGCCCCCCACCATTCTTAACACATTCAAGAGACTGAGAACAAGAGCTAATGCTTAGCTTAGAAAAACAAGTGATAAATCATAAAGCAATCGAACCTATGGCAGGGAATGGGAAACACATGGCAAGTCCTGCTAATTAACTCTTCAGTCTGTTGCCCTGGGTGGGGGGCGTTGTTTCCAGTGTTTTACATTTGACTTGTCCCAGGCCACCCTTTCTCCATGGCAACTCAAGTTTACCGGAAAGTAGAAAAGTCTGCATTTGAGAGCGTTAAAGAGTCTGATACAGCTCAACTCACCACAATTAACTTTAAAAAGGAGAAGGAAAAGCATCAAGAGCCAAGAATTTCCCTGTCTGAGGACATTCTCAAGAAGATAGTCTCTCCCTCCTCACACACCTCATTTTCTCTCTTCTACTCTCTCTCTCCACAATCCTGAAAACTCCTTTTTCTATCTATTTACTCTCACTCTCTAAAGAGAACTAACTGAGAGAACTAAATCCTCCTGTAAGCTCTGCCAGTGCCTGCTTCTGTAGGCACCAGGAGGCAAGGGAGAAACCTCAGTCTTATTATTTGTGATGCAAAGTCTCCTTTCTGCTTTTGCTAAGGATGGTAGATTTTTAACTTGAAGGCCCTGTCTCAGAGAGGCAGAAGAACACAGCATGCAGACTATAAACCTACTGGCCTGAAGGGTAGAGGTCACTTCAGCCCTGCCCGTGCCATTCATTGATGACTTTGGGTTAATCACTCCTGTCTGCTTTCTGAGCCTTATTTGCTTCCCTTGGAAACAGCATATTGAACAAGCTTTTCCAAGGTCCCTTCACAGCTCTAGCCTTCAAGTCTTTCACCAATGTAAGTTACTCTTAACTGATGCTGTGAAAGAACACCCAAAATCAAGTAACTTAAGGGAGAAAAGGAAATTCATTCATCTTACAGTTCCAGAGGGGAGATACGGTCTTTCATGGCAGAGACGACATGGCTGGTGGCTGAAACTGGCAGGCTAAGTCACTCCCATCCACGTGGCTGAAGACTGGAGGATTCCTGGAGAGTCTCTCTTCTTCCAAGTCTCCTACTCTATGGTTCCTTTTATCTGGTTCACTAGTGGGAGGTTCCAATGAGATCTAGGGAGGTTTTAATCAGATCTAGGGGCTGGTCTTTGTATAAATGTATTGATTCATATAATTTCTTCAAGTGGTCTCAGCTGATCTTAGTTATTGCCAGGTGTGTCAAGTTGACACCCAGGATTAACTGTCACAATCAGGCAGCCTACAGTGATATGAGCAGCCCTTTACATGTGATTGAGTTAGGTCCAGGCTATTCATCTTTGCTGTCTACAGAGATGGGTCAAGCTAGAAGATGGGTTAAAGTGTCCATTCTATCTGCCTCTTACCCAGATTTGTAGCTACTGAGGTGGAAAGGTAAAGTTGGAAGGAGGATCAACTGTCTGAACAAGACCAGATCACCACCTACTGCCTCATCTACTCAGGCTGCCCATACCAACTCCAGTAGTGTCACCATTCCACCATTGCCAATTCCACTGAACTCTTAGAGAAAAAACTGAGACCTCCCAAAGAATCCATCCTGACAACTTAAATGCTTGGTAGAATGACACTCAAATTACTCAGAGAGAGGTTTAGATCCTGTCCTTAATCATCATCAAAAAATGCTTGGCTACAACTCCAGAGCTGCTCCATGCCCAGGCTGCATCATACCATCTTCAGAAGCTCAGTCATAAAGGGCTTACATGATACACATCAGAAAACTGCATAGCTCAAAGCCGGACTTAGCTGTCAGTACTCTAGAATTGTAATTTGCAAAGAAACTGGGCTTTGGGATCTTCTCTTAGGCAATGTCAACTTCTCAGACAGAATATGGGAGAGAAACCTAAAGATCTGATAATTTTAGATCCCCTTCATGGGCATTCCTACCATTACTAGTTAAGCTATATGGGAAGCTGGGAGCCAGGTCATAGACATGCCAGAGACCAAATATCAGCCCTGACTTGTAGTGGGCAGGTAAGAAGGATTTTTCCTATATGTGGCTTGCTTTAGACAGGCCAAGTTAACGTTTCAACAGCTAAACAACTAGATAGTCTGTGGCCAAACTGGTAAAAGCAGCTCTGAAGAGGCAAAAGCCCTTCCAAGGAGGACATCAATTGGCAGGTCATTAAGAGAAAGGAAATGTGCTCTTTCCTAAAGTTCCCTTCCCCTCGATGCTTCTTTTCTTCCCAAGAGTTTCAGTTCATTCTTTGACAATCTCAGTTCCTTTGATAAGAAGTTCATGACAACTCAGATACACCAATCGAAAAGCAAATGCTAGGAATTCTGGTAATCGGCTCAACAGTCCTGAACATGCCACTTCACTTCTCCAAGTCTCTGTTGTCTCTTGTTTGAACATGGTTAATGATCTGTAAGACCTCCCTAATAGCCTGTGATACCACAAGAAGCGGCAGGGTAGCATGACTAAGAGAGCAGGCTGTGGGGTCACAAGCCACCAGACACAGACTCTAACTCTTCCGCTCAGTGTATGACTCGGGTAAGTTATCTCACTTCATGCCTCCATCTCTGTATCTGTACAGAAATAAATCAACACGTGTCCAACCAATCTATACACACTCAGGCTAAAAATGCTGCTTCGAGTTTTTGAGTAAGACCTCTGTTATTTCAGCAGAAAGTCTGATGTTCCTGTTAAGGTTAAAGGATCTGTGAGTTTTCCAGGAACTAAAGAGTTTACTCAACTCCAAGGCATCTTATCCTCACCCAAATAGCCCACAACTTTCAGAAGATGCTGGACTCATGACTCACCCAGCAGTCAACACTCACAACTTGCCCTGGAGCTGGGACAGATTTCTCAATTGCCATCAGCTGGGACAACACGTGGATACCAAAAGTTATCGATTATCCATTTTTCCTCTCATTTTGCATGTATGTGCATGAGTACATGCTTATGTGAGTGCATGTGTGCAGGGATACAGGTGTGGTGGAGCTGCATATGCATGTAGAAAAAGTCCATCCTCAGTCACTGCACCTTAAAGGCACACGCCATGTGAAACAGCCTTTGTCCTGAGTCTAGTCGACCTGTCTAGGGAGAAGCTCGACCCTTTCAAGAGAGCACTGGCATCAGATCCTATCTGAGACTGACTCCTTGTCTCCCTGTTGTCCAGAGTTGTATATCAATGTGTGAGACATTGCTGAGTAACTTTCTAAAGGCGTAGTTTTATTCTGAGCTCAGAATAACACACACCTGCCTAAGTGCTTCCTGTTTGTGTAACTGAGGTTTCTGTGACATAATCTTCTTTCTCTTTCCCACCTACAGAAGGAGCTAGAATGATGTTAGTGCTCCTTTTAGCAAGCAGACCATTAGTTCTTTTGACCTTATCAGGAACTGTAATATGGATGGAACTATAAAGGCACAAGTGCTTAAAAGTGATGCCATACTCCCAGGTTACCGCAAGTGTCCCTTTTCTGCATGAAGAGTGATTCTGAAAACATTTCACAGGCCTCACCACCTCTCCCTCTTTACCAGTTGTAAAACCTTGGGTGTGGTATCACTTTTAAGCACTTGTTGTGCTTAATAAAATGTTTTATTAAAAATTTTTTTCAATCCCACTTAGCTGTATACTATAAGATAAAAAAAACTCAGACTGGATTTGGCCCAAGGCCTCCAGCTTCTGTAATCAAAGAGTTCATGAAGCTACATGCTAATAAGCCTCACCTGGGAGGGCTCCACGCTCTGACCTTTCCACCAGCTCTAATGCTGTTATGGAGAAACTTCCAGCAAGCTCTATCCCCCAAATGTCCTTGTGCGGGCTCTCGGCCCATTATTATTTCAAGGAAAAAGGGAAGGAAAGGAGGAGAAGAAAAGAGAGAAGTTCGTTTTATCTCATAGCTTTGAAAGTTTCAGTCTGAGATGAGGTGGCCCGTTGTATCTGGTCCTGTGCTGAGGTAGCACATTGTAGTGGAACATGTAGAGAGGAACCTGTCTACCTCATGGCGGTCAGGAAGCAAAGAGGCCTGGGTCCCAAAATTCCCTCCAAGTGATCTAACTTTCTTCTACTAGGCCACATCTCTTAGAGCTCCCACTTCTAGTATACTGTAAGCTAAGCACAAAGCCTCCAACATATAGGTCTTTAAGGAAATCCCTATCCAAACTATTCCCCCCCCATATAATGTCATTCTATCTGCTCACAATTAATGGCATATGCATATCTTTTAATATCATACAACTGCATTAATGGTCTGTCACACACAGTTACTCTTTCTGCGGCTAGGAGACGACAATCAAACTCAAGCAACCTAAGGAGGGAGAAAGGAAGATTTATTTGGTTTATGGTTCCAGAAGAGTGGTACAGTCCCTTATGACAGGAAAGGCATGGCAGGCAGTAGAAACTGGAGACAGCTTAAGTCACATCCACCATGGGAGGGTGTGGGGGGGAGAAGCTGGGCTCTGATGGCAGCAGAGGGAAGATGAGTTTGCTAGCACAGGGCAAGAGAGTCCCAGAACTCTTCTGTCTGGCGATCCCTTCATCTGGTCTGCTACTGAGAGGTTCCATCGAGATTTAGGGTTGCTCTTTGTGTTGCAAATATATTGATCCAGATAATCTCTCTGTTGGTCTGGCAACTGATCTGTTAGCTAATCCCAAATGGACAACTAAGATTAAGTATCACATGGCCCTTTTCCTATAAGCAATGTTGCATCTGTTAAAAAAAAAAATACTACAAGCAAAATAAAGTTAGCAGCATTTGTCTGAGCGAAAAACCGCTCATCCCTGCATAGAACAGCACTCAGAACTGGAAGGGGATCCCAGGGCGATGCTCTAGCAACATGGTGGACAGCTTAAATGCAAAAGCAAAGCAATGAATTAATTGGTGGTAACAGAGCACTTGTCATGATGTGCTGGAAGCTCCCTAGTCCAGGTTCCTGGTGGTTTCTGACTGGTAGTCTTTAGCCAGAGGTAGAGGGCAGTTTGGGATTGGTGACACTTAAGTTTCATTTTGCTATTTTCTGTGCCCAGTGGGCTTCAGTTTGCCACATGGGAGCCCACACTATCAACACCATCACGACCTAATGTAGATTGTTAAGACCCCAAAACACTGCTCTGCCCCATCCCCCTTTCTTGGCTGATACCGTGGTTTTTCCTCAGCTCTGTCCCTCAGGCCAGCAACTTCTGTCATAGCCTTCCTGATGGCTCTGGATTGAGGGATGCAGCAGTTGTTGGAGCTCAGGACAATAGATGTCCTATTTTTTCAGGTCTCCATGTTTTGGTAGTGGATTGCTGGTTCATCTTGGTCGTGGTGCAAAGAGAAAGAGGCTAAAGGATAGCACATATCCAAAACAAAGCCAAAAATAAAGGCAGCTGGGAGTGGAAGCCAAATTTTCCCCATGTATGAAGTCACCACCACATTTCTGAAAGCAATTGGCCATCAGTTGCTAGATACAAATTGGATCAGGTTGCCGCTGAGGCCACTGAAGCAGAACCGCCGTGTGGGTGCAGATGGGTCACAGTTTCACGGAATTCTTGTTCTCAGCTTCCTCACAATGTTGCAAGGGGAACATAACATACCAGTGAACCAACAGAGGTCGCTTCCGGAACTTTGTCCATATTTTAGAAGTACCGAACAAGAAGTCTTAACCAAAAGAGTTCAAGAGGCAGTTCCATCTCAGTTTATTCTTGACTCAGGCAGAACGGGAGAGAAGCCAAGGGAAAGGCTGGGGGGAGGGGGGAGGATGGGTGGCGGGCAGGCACCAAGCATAATGCAGAGACACGTCTCCTAGAATGTGTCTCTGAATAAAACAACCAGGAAAATAAGGAGATCACCCAAGGAACTTAGAGTTAAATATTTTCCTCTCGCATCCGTTGTAAGAACCTGCATGTGTTGGGAACTGTGACACACTCTGTTTTTTTCCATGAAAGCAATGAGGTGTTCAAGAGGTGGCAAGTTCAGAGTGAGGGTGAAGACCTGTGATCCCAGATCTCAAGCAAGGCTTGAGCTATGGAGTACAGTAATATCTCAAAAACAGAAGTGATTTAAAAAAAAAAAAAAGAAAGGTAGACCATTGAGAAAAAGAATAGAAACTTTCAGGAACCATTGAAAGGAGGAGGGGAGCTTATCTGTGATAGATCCAGAATCAGACCTCAAAACCAGAGACCCCACTTGACAAATCTCAGCCAGAGATCCCACTTTAAAGTCAGAGATCCCACCATAGCCAGAGACCGCTACCTGATAAATCTGTCAATATGATAACTGGTCATACCCCAAATCCCTTCACCTTGCACTCCAACTATAAAAGCTCACACCCCCGGCTCCAAGTGAGTAGCTATTTCCATGTGGATGCTGTTCCCTTGGTGGAATAAACTTCAGTTCACGTGGATGAAGCTTGGGTTCACGTTCTATCTCCCACCCCTGCCCTTCGTTCTTCTTTCTTGCTTCTTCTTCTCTTTCTCTAACAGTCCATATGAATAAATGCAAGGGATTATGTACCACAATGCACATATGGAAATAGTGACCTGGAAATAGTGACCTATGTCAGATGCAGGTCCTGGCTCTCTACCTTGTTTGATACAGGCTCCCTTCACCTGTGTAGACCAGGCTAACTGAAAAGATCTTCCAAAATCTCCTCTCTCTAGCTCTCAATTCCTGTAGGCACACAGGGTGTTACAGACACTTGTACTATTGTGTCCAACTTTTATGCGGGTTTGGCAAGCATATGTACCCTCTGAACTACCTCCCCCGCCCCACAGAAAGGTTTTAAAATCCATTGACCAAAGGAAGAACTGTCAAACTCCTAGGATATATTTATAGAAGGAACACTAGATGCTCCTGCACATGTTAGGAAAACACTAAACCAATCAGCTACAGCAACCGCCCTTTTCTTGAATTCTGTGATGACTTTTAAAAGTTCGGTACCAAAGGCACAACCCATGAAAGGAAGAACTGATAAACTCTGCATAATGAGAAGAAAACAAGCAAGAGAGAAAACACCTCTAAAAGACACATCTTCTTTAGGACTACTTTCTAAAATATCCCAAGAACTCTTAAAACTTCAAGAAGAAAACTAACAACCCAATTTTAAAATGGGGGATGAGTTAGTGAGGGGAAGCAAAGTACCTGCTTATAAACCTGACAACATGAGTTTGATCCCCACTTGGTAGAAGGAGAGAAATGACTTCTGAAAGTTCCCCTCTAACCTCCATATCTTTCTGTCTGTCTCTATCTTTGTCTCTCTCTCACACGCACACACAATTAAATAATAAAATGAAAAAGAAAAATTGACAAAAAAAATCTTAAACACACACCTTACCAAGGAACTTAGAGTTAAATATTTTCCTCTCGCATCCGTTGTGTGTAAGAACCTTACCAAAGAATGTAAATAGATGGCAAACAAGTGCATGCAAAGAAGCTTAATGTCATCTCACTAGGGATTAACGAATCAATGAGGAGCTAGTACACACATTTTAGATGGCTATGAAATTCAGAACACCAAGTGAACTATGAAGCAACAAGAACTCCCATCCATCGTTATTGGAAATGCAACATAGCACAGTCACTGTGCAAGACAGCTGGGCAACTTCTTCTAAAACAAACCTTTTATCATGCAGGCCAGCAATTATACTTCTTGGTAGGAATCTAACTGAGTTGAAAACTTCCATCCACACAGAAATGCACACATGAATGTTTATTCCAATTTAATTGCAACTGCCCAAATTGGGAAAAAACCAAGATGTTCTTCAGGAGGTAGATGAATAAAATCATCTGTGTTGTCTCTGGCAATGGAATAGTATTCTGCTCTAATACAAAATAAGCTACCAAGACATGAAAAGACATGGAGGAACTTCAGAGTATATTCTGAAAAGAATGAAACCAGCCTGGAAGAGTACAAGTAATCTGAATTTAAGGGCGCTCTGGAAAAGGTGAGACCATGCAAACTGTGGTTACCTTGGGGAGGAGGAATGTTATGGTTACTCTTAACTATTGCTGTGAGAGAGCACCCAAAGCCAAGCAACTTAAGATAGAAAGGGAGATTTATTCAGCTTACAGGTTCCAGAAGGGAGATACAGTCTCTCAAAGTGGAGGCGACATGGCTGGCTGGCCAAAGCTGGAGGAGGCTAAGTCACCGCAGACATCTTGGAGCTGAGAGCTGCAAGACTGCTGGCTGCAAAGGCAGACTTCTCCTAGAGGTAAGGTGGGACTAATCCATCTCAAGGCCCACCCCCTGTGATCACCTTCTTCCAGCAAGGCTCCACCTCTCAAAGGTGCCATGACCTTGCCAAACACATGAGACTGTGGGGGACACATTTCAAACCATGACAAGGAGAAGGGATGAAAGGGCAAAACGTAGAGCTTTGTTAGGTCAGCGGATACACATCACCATAGATTTGCCCAGGTCCATGGAATGTTCAAAATCAAGTGTGAACCCTAATGCAAACTGTGGATTTGGGATAGTGATGTAGGTTAATCAGCTGTAAAAATGTACTGCTGTGGTGGGATTGTTGATCATGAAATGGTTGTGCATGAATTAGCAAGGAAATATCTATACCTTCTTCTCAGTTTGCCATGTAAAATTGTTCTAAAAAATAAAATCTGTTACAAAAGTATTGGCCCATTGGCCTTTTCATTAAAGTGAAATTGAATTCTGGTATTTTAACTCAGAGCGAGATCAGTCCCATATGGAACAAATAAAATCTAGATAAAAGAGGCAAAACAGCCTAAAGCATCAGTTATAACCATGCCATGAAGTGAATGAATACCTGGGCCAGACACCACACCACACTTACATGACCTGAACTATCACCTGGCAACCATCACGCAGGTATGTATCAATCCAGTCAAGACAATGAGGAAACTGAGGCTCACACTCATTTCAATTTGGACTGATCCTTGGCAGGGTAGGGGAGAAGAAGAGAGAGGGAGGGAAAGGGAAAGGGGACAGAAAGGAAGACCTTCTCCTATGCATCATTCCTTACCCACGTCCCTCTACACCTACCATTTGCACACTACCCTCAATACTGGGAATAACACAAAAGAAGTACAAATGTTCTCTTTGTCCTTAAGAATCTCACAAAGCTGTGAACAATGAGAAAATGGACTAAAAAGAACTAAGCAAATGAGAGAAACAATTCACTATACTGAATAGAACCGAGGGGGAAGCAATTAAGAAAGGCAAGTGTTATGAGAACCAGAGAAGAAAGCAGTCTCCAGGGTAGTAAAGACTCCGCTGTGAACATCCATGATCCTACAGAGCTGTGTCCCTCCACCAAGAGTCGACACGCACGGTATCATGTTCTCTGAACTGATTTGCGCAAACTTGTCTGAAATGCACAGGCTGTCCAGTGACCTAAAACTGCATGAGCTCCTTCTTCTCATTCTTGCTGTATCTTCCACAGACGTAGCAGTTCAGTGTCCCGAAGAGCTTCCTCCTCTTGCTGGAGGGCGGGGAGCAAGGGAACATCAAGGCTTTCCTTGACTGCCTCTATGTTCTGCGCTCACCCTCTCCCATCCAGTCTCCCATCCAGTCCTAGCTCTTCTTCTCGCCTCCTCTAATCTTTCCTTTCTCCCAGCAGTCCCTTACTCCATCTTCTTTTCCTTAACTTCATTTTCTAGATTTTTCCCTATTTGGAGGTTTACATTTATAGCTCACCTCATCGCCCCACTTTTTAATAACTGGAAAGTGTCCCCGCCAAAAGCATTCTGTTACAGAAAAGAAGCGCATTCCATCGTCTTCCTGCGCTGTCCATGTTGAGCCTGGGGAGGCACCTAGTAAATCACTCCTCGGCATTCTCTCGGCCAAGCCAATCATGGTGGCTGCGCAGTGCTGTCTGCTGGCCTCTCTCCACTCACTCAGCTGTATTTCCTGCCCTCCCGTTCGCGCTACTCATCAGTCTACTCAAAAAAACTTTTTTTTTTCCTTCAGTGCTAGAGATTGAACCCAGGACAACCACTCAACCACTGAACTGTACTTCGAGCCCTTAAGGAAGGATTTTAAAGCAGTTCTACTCCTCTGAATTTAAAAAATGACTGCAGATGCCCTAACACGGGAAGGAATGTTCCTGGCAATCAACATAGTGTGCCCACTTTGAGCTTGAATTAGAGTGGTATGCAGTGGGCAGAAAGTAGGGTTTCACACACCTCTGACTCAAACCGAATGAAACCACCTTTCTCAGAGGAGGCTCCTCCCTCCTGATTTCATCCTCATAAGTGAGTGTGGGCGAGGCCTCACATCTGTGGCCCTCAAGGAAAAGTGTCAATTGTGTCACCATAGAGAAGGAGAGAAAGCATTGACAGAACCACGATGAAGGGCTGCAGAACTGACGGATAAAGGCAAAACACAGCTAGGTTGGAGCAGGAAAAAAAATCAAGACATATGAAACCTCTGTAGTTTGACTACAGGGCTTTCTATGGGAAAGCCAGTATACTGGTTGGAGAGGCAGCTGGTTTTCATTATAGCCATAAGAAGTTTAAAAATAAATATACCCACTTCAGACTCAGCGCACAATTCAATGCTAACAAAATGGACACCCAGGCTAAAGTCGAACTGCACCGTTTGAAGCCTACACCACAGAGAACTGTTGCTATTGTTCTTGTTGTGGCTCGAATGGTCTATTCCTTTGGAGGCCACTAACTCAGACAATGACAACTTTCATGTCAAATTCCAGGAACTGCATAGACAATGATGAGAGGTTTGTCGTTGGTTCCTCCCCCACACTCCCAAATACAAACAAATGAATTAGTGCTGAAGAGCTGAAGGGAAGCGGAACAAATTGGGCCTGAGGCCTTCCATAGCTTCCTACCCCCACAGAACCGCTCTTGGTGCATTCTCTGGGAAGGATTCAGAAGCGGTCTGGATATAGCGACAAATACGCAACAAAAGACGTAGGCCCACCCAGAAGACTTGGGAGCCTGTTCTGCAGATGACAAGCACTGATTGGCTGGGGGCCAAGACCTGCCTTCCTTCCCCCAACCATGAAGTAAAGGCAGAAAAGCCAACAACACAGACATCGTGGCCCATATTTACTCCACAATAAGAGCAAGGTTTAATGCTAGAGTAATGCCTGCCATTGTCCTCCTACAACTTTTGCTTGCTAACTACATTTTTAAAGTATTCATTACTCAAACTCACCCTCCATTGCCATATCAATTCGTCTGAATCACTTAGAACACTGCCCGGTATGTTCTAGGTACAGTCAATATTTGTCACTAGATTAATTAACTATCTTAAAGGATCATTAACTTAAGGCCATGCATGATTACATTACAAGTCTTTTGGTTTCCCACAAAGAAAAATCTATGTTTAACCCTAGCTTTTCTTCCACACATACACCCCTCCCGCCCCCATTTCCACCCCAGGAGCTAGCATTGAAAAAGTCACTAATGAATTGTAATGAGAAAGTCTCCATCTTCCCAGGAAACAGATGAGTCAAAGCAAACTTGTGAGTTTGCGATACCATCTTGCACAGGTTGACATGTTTCCCATAGCCTACTGTGTAGACAGACACACAGACAGCCCAAGGTTCTCAAAGATGTCTCTTGAATAAAAAAGCTACAGTGAGATTATCTGCAAAGTCTCCATAGGCAGTTTTAGAAAAAGTTTGATTAAAAATATTAAAAATATTCACTAAATAGTCCCAAGCTACAATCAAATGTTTTCTTAAAACTCCCCCTATGGAATGTCATCACTTTCTCATACATCTCTAAACCCACGTCTAACCTCAGATCCTGACTTTCATATATAAGCAGAGTGGCCAAACAAGGCAAGACTAGTAACCCCGGGTGGCACCAGAAATCAAGGAACTGAGTGATGCTAGACCTGCCTGATGGGTGTGTACAGTAGGGGTAGAATGGATGGAACCAGAGCAGAAGACAATGGTAAAAATGAGCAGGCCATCAGACTTAGTGTGTCCAAAAAATAGACCTATGAGGGTATCGCCAGTGATCAAAGCCACAAATCAAGACACCCTAACTCTGAAAACAAGTCCAAACTATAATAGAATCCCAGTTAATCAAGACCACTCTTCCTCCATGTGCCCTCTCTTCTGTCCAATCCATTTGGTTTCATCTACTTTCTTATAGCACCTAGTTTGTCTTTCTTTTTTTAACTTTATTTATTCATTCATTCATTTAGAGAGAGAGAGAGAGAGAGAGAGAGAGTAGAGTGTGTGTGTGTGTGTGTGTGTGTGTGTGTTTGTGTGGGTATGTATAAGAGGGCACATGTGTTCCTGTGGAGGACCAAGGGTGACTTCAGGAATCATCCTCGATTGCCTATACCTCCTTCTTGCTTCGCTCTGGGATTTCCCAGGCTCTGCCTACCAGGGCCGAAAGTACAGGCCACTGCCATTTCTGCCTGATGTTTGTAAGTGGGACCTGGGATCTGAACTCAGGACCTTCTGCTTGTGAGGCAGAATCTTAACCCCTGAGCCATCTCTCCATCCCAGGTTTCATCTACTTTCTTTATGGCATATATAATTATATATAATACATCCATGAATATATATATAATCAGAAGATAGTGTACAGAAAATAATTTTATTACTAAATTTTTAAAATGCTGGAAAAGTATGACTTCAGCATAGTACGATCTTCTTATAACCATGATTACAGTTTATAAAAAGCTCCACCTGGCAATTACAATATGAACAACAAGAGGAGAAAAATTTCTTTGGTTGAAGCTGGTCTGAGGGCAGATTCCCCTTCATTGTTCTCATATTCTCTCTCTCTCTCTCTCTCTCTCTCTCTCTCTCTCTCTCTCTGTCACTTGCCAACTGATTCTTTGTCTCCTCACTCCGATTCCCTCCTTTCCTCACATCTTTCTTTTCCTGAGAAAATAATTTGCAGCCTCTGAGCTACGTGATCTTTAAGAGAATTCATAATTTCTACATTGAAAATAATTTTAGGCACATGGGGAGAATTCCCTAACGTTTGAATGTCTGTCCCCATGTAATAATATGGAAAGGTGTAGTGATGACCATGTAGCTTAACAGTCAAGCCTTGGCTCCCATGTACTCAGGTTCAGTCCCCAGCATCAGGGGAAAAAACACGAAAGAATGGGGTCAATTAAGAAGTTAGGCCACAAGGGAATAAATACTGTCAGGAAAGGCGGTGAGTTCAAAAAGGTGAGTTCAGCATTCATTGTGGTGTGTTCTCTCAGCCATTCTGGGCTTTCCCTCCCACCATGTTATTCAGCAAGGACGTTCTTTATCATTCTCGAGTTTCAGCCCAAGTTCTCTGCTTCCCGATCTATGTGGATGTGAACAAGTCACGATGTAAGTGCCCCATGGACCCAGCCACTCTGATGTACCTTCCCTGACGCGGTATGCTCTGCCCTCTGAAACTGTAAGCCAAGAAATAGCTTCTTCCCTAAAATTGCTTCTGTCAAGTTTTTGATGAGAAGCATGCTATAGAAAATTGAAGCTAAAATGTATAGTCATTGTGATAAACCCACTATAGGAAATTGGAACTAAGATGTATGGTCATTATGATAAACCCATTAATGTGGTTCGTAAACCTTCGGGGAGAAATATGAAGTTTCTGGGGGAAATGTGGAGTTTGGAGATTCAGACTGAAGAAATCCTAGAATTCTCTAAGCAGAGGTTAATGATCCATTCTGGTAGAGGTTTGGAAAACCAATTGCTAATAAAAGTGAGAACACTGAGGCACCATTTACAAGATATTAGATTGGAACAAGGACTCTATCAGCAATTGGATCAGAGACTATTTGATTTATGTTCTGAAAAATAATCTGGCCATGTGGTACCCATATCCTGAAATCTGTAGTCATTGAATTCCAAGTAATGAAGAGTATATTGGGCAAAAGACATTTCAAGGAAGTGTAGCATTCAGACTGTGATAGGATTATTGCATACTGCTTTAAGCGAGATGTACAGTGAAAAGTCACAGTACAATACAGAGTAGAAAGATATAAAAAGAAAATGTGCAGTTTGGCAAGGGTAAAGCTCATTTAAAGTTGTGCACAAAGCAGAGGACAATTTAGCTAAATGATTAAAGAAATTAACACAAAGAAAGTGAAACTGTACACTGGGGTAATAAGAAAGGTGCCTTTGGAGTAAAACTCTAATCAAAGTGACCTGAGTAGAAAACTAACTCATTTTAATGACTTTTGTTTGAAAAGAGAGTGCCAGTTCAGAGGAATGCTGCTCAAGCAAGAATACCCAAGAAAATGTTTTCCTTCTGGCACCTGCAGACCACTGCATCTGAAGTTAAAGCAGGGCCAGCTACATCGTGAGCTGACAGCATAACTTGGTATCATCCACATGATACTGACTTACAGCGCCAGAATGTAAGAGTCGTGGAGTCATATGGACTTACACAAAGGTTCTAGATTTAAAAACCCTCTGAGGCAAGGTTAGTCTCAGCAGAGTAATCAAAAGAAGACAGCAAGAGGATGGGAAAGGAGGGCCACACTAGTCACGAGAGAGGGGACCATGTTACAGCAGAGCAAATAGGCCACCATCCAAGGACTGCAAGTAAGTAATGAGTACATCTGGTTATGTTCACAGACTTTCCTTCCTGATCATTTACAACTGATGGGGTATGATCTTACCAGAAGGGGAGGGCATATAGTCTGGCAGATAGAAAGTAACCATTTTGCAGATGGGTGATTGACCCCTCCCTCACCGTGGTTTTCTACTTTTATTACATCTATCTTTGAATATACTTTTATAACAAGACTCTAATTTAACAGGTCTTTATCTCTGGCCAGGGGGTGACATCCAATACCCATCAGGATGGAGCCAAGGGCATTGCAGAAGCAGCAAAACTGAAAAAAAAAATCAACAAATCATAATCCAGAACATCAGAGACTCTGTATCAACCACCTGGAACTAGGCTAGCCTAATCTCTCCCATCCTGAAGCTCAGGGAAATTTGCGGAAGAGGGGGCGGTAAGAGTGTAAGAGAACAAGGATGGGAGGAGCAATGATATGCAAGATACTCCACACAAGTTAGGGCCGAAGCAATCATAATTGGACTTTGCATGCCCTGTGCAATGTCCTCACAAAGTCTAGCATTTGCTAAAGGCACTAGGATCCTTGGAGGCAAGGGATTGACAGCCACAGTAGTGTTCCTATGCTTAAGGGGAACACAGGAAAGGGTTCTGGGAAATACCACTGGGTCCTTGCATCTCATCGGAGAGGAGGACCCAGAGGAGAGTTTGGCATGCACATTAAAGAATGCTCCGGGGATGGGAAGGGGAGGCACTGGGGGATGGGGAGAGGAGGGGAGGGGGGCACAGGAGTATAGAGGGTTGGAGGGAGGGGGGGACTGGTGTACCTGTTAAGTTGGTATGAATGGAAATGAGTAGAGATTAGACATTGTTTTCTGATGTCTTTCTAACCTGAAAAAAAAAAAAAGACAGCAAGTAAACTGCAAAGGAGATGTCTAAGTTACAGTGGAGTCCCCAGGATATTGGTGATATCAGGAGTGTAGGATATTCACTGAGATAAGCTGCAGGAGTGAGAGCAACCTGCCCAAGAGAAGGGCCACATGTGTTGCAGGTGACAAGGCCATAAGGGCAAGGACCATGATGCCACCCTGTGCCCTGGATGCTGGATGTGGAGGTGAAGATTTGGTGTTGGTTCTGTTGTTTTGGTTTCCTTTTGGTCTAGTCTTTCCTTGCTGACACCCTATTTCTCCTTCTTCAAGTGGGATGTTTAATCTATGCCATTTTGTATTGGAAACATATTACCTGTGTCTGTGATTCACAGGCATTTGCAGCTGAGAGTTCCTCCGGAGTCTCAGTAGAGACTTTGGACTTTTTGAAACGTTGGGACAACTTGAGATCACGGGAACTCCTGAATGCATTTCACGTTATACGTAGCTATAAGTCAATGAAAGCCAGGGCCAGGATTTTATGGAGAGTTTTTGCTGCTGCTGCTGCTGCTGCTGTTGTTTTTCTTATTAGTGAATTAATTAATTTGTTTGCTTGTTTAAGGGAGGAAGATGAGAGAAAGAGAAAAAGAGAGAGGGAGCAGGTGTGTGTATGGAAGTCAGAGGACAAGTTGCAAAATTTGTTTGTCTCCTTCTACCATGAGAACACCAGGAATTGAACTTAGGTCACTAGTTTTGTATGCAGGTGCCTTTACCCACTGAGTCATCTTGCTGGCACTGAAATTCATGTTTTCAATGCAAAAATGTTTTGCTTTGCTTTGCTTCAGTGTGTGTGTGTATGTGTGTGTCAGAGGGCACTGTGTGTACCTGGGGAGGCCCAAGGCTGATTTTGGAAATCATCCTGAATTGCTTCTACCACCTTTTTGCTTCACTCTTGAATTTTCCAGGCTCTGCCTTTGAGAACTGGAAGTGCAGGCTGCTGCCATTTCTGCTTGGCATTTACTTGGCCTTTTTATGTGGGATCCAGGATCTAAACTCATGTCCTTCTGCTTGCAAGGCAGAGTCCTTAACCCCTGAGCCAGCCATCTAGCCCTAAAAAATGCACTTGAATACTTGGCCCCCAGCTGGTAGCACAGGTATAAAAGATTATAGACCTTTGAGATGTGTGGCTTAGCTGGTCACTAGAGAGTCTAAAATCTTATATCCTCCTCTGGGTCTACCCTAGGCTTCTTCTTTCTGGTACACCAAAATAAACAAGCCACGAAGCAAGCTCCCACCATCACAGACCAAACCACCTCACCATGTCTTTCCTAGTATGATGAACAACAGCGTCTGAAATTGTGAGTCCTAACAAATGTTTGGGCCCTTAAGTTGTTTCTGTTGGTATTTTGTTACAGTGATGAGAAAATTAACTAATACACTGAGAAGGAGCTATTTGACTAATGCAACATACCAGGACATTTTGAAATCAGATTCCGTTGCACAACTGCAGAGAGGAGCTTTAAATCTTGCTTTGACTTCATACAACTGTGACTCGCCAGCCACTGGAGGCAAATGTCAAGCAGAAGTGGCAGTGAGATCTTCTAGATTAGGATGGCAACGAATAAGTTTCAGCCGCAGAGTGATGCTGCTGGGACCACAGCACCAGGCAATGTCCACGTTCTTTGTTTACTAGTTTGTCTTTCCACATCCACATGCAAGGAAAATCTGCTGTTCCTAGCCAAGAAGTGTAGCCAGGCAGCTCTAACTTCCATCCATACCCAACATTCCTATCATGAAAATGTTCTTAAGGTGTAAAAATAAAGCTTATCCCACTCTATGCCCCTGATAATGACAATAATCTTCTCTCATCCTGTTAATGAAAAGCATTTTTAATTCTTAAAAATCAGGTGGCTTTCCCAGAAGATATATAAATGTGACCTAAATATTAAAACTTTAGGGTTTTGATTTGAGTGATATTTTTGAGATAGGGTTTCATGTATCCAAGACTGATCTCAAACTTGATATGTAGCAGAGGATGACCTTAAACTCATGACCCCCTGACTCCAACTCCAGAGTGCTGCAATTACAGGCATGTGCCACTATATCTAGTTTGGTCCAAACAATTATTTAAAGCAATGAACAGGCTAACGTAAGTAGAGCTCTTGACAAAGGCCTTGTTTCCTTTCCCCTTTACTTCCTGGCTAGTTTTGCTCATCTATAAAACACAGAATGGCTCCCAGCTTGTCAAACTCAGTATGTGAAATCAGTAAGCACAGAGCCACTCTGATGAACTGGAACCAGTAATTTCTGAGCAGACATCCCAAAACACTCTTTGGAAGCCCCTCTGTACCAATATTGTTTAAGGACCCCTCCCATTACAAAATTCCACAACTCAACTGTCCCCTCAGTAGCTAAAATTGGCTAAGAAAAGGTAATAAGCATTCAAAGCACTAAGCAAGAGTCAAAAATTCATTTATGAATAGCTAGTTAAAGAAGTCATTTGATTTTCTTTCTGTCCTCACGACCAAGTGTTTCATATCTGCAAAATGGAAAAAGTATGAGGCCAGTAAATATTCGAACATCTAATGATGTTGGCAAAAATGTGTTCCTTGTTCTCAGCAGTTTTGCTAAACCTCTCACAAAGCATCCCCAATCTCAATATCAAAACATATGGGGGGAGAGAGAGAGAGAGAGAGAGAGGACCACAGTGTGATGACAGGAGAACTGAAGTGACTAGAAGACAGAAAACAGGACGAGACAGGAAGCAGAAATCCCAGAATTCAGTAGGCAATGGGGTGGCTCCAAGCCATCTTCCTAAGCCTCAATGTGCCAATTTATTGGACAGATTTAAAAGGGAGGAAAGAGAACACCGATAAAACCCAAAGCAGAATGAAGATAAGGAGCAGCTAGTCCAAATGGAAGTACAAAGATCTGGCCTCCTCAGTAGGGGTGGCGGCCAGCAAAACAGGCCTATGTCCCTGAGCCACCTGCGCCCACCCTCCACCCTGAGCTCAGTCGTCTTCTGCACTTGAACCATCCACTTGAGGGTTCCTTTAGGTAGTTGGTGAAATAATGTATAAAAGGAACCAAACAAGAGAAGAGAAAGAAAATAAAATCATTTCTTCTGTATTAAAAATAAAGTTACTATCCTTTGAAATTTAGATAAAGAATTTGCAAACTCCAGTGCAGCACCTTATCAGTCTCTATGCTACCCACATTTTACATACCTCCTGTGGAAGCCACTCCTGCTTCCACAGCACCCATAGACCACCCCTCTTAGCTCAGTCCAAGAGTCCATTCATGACTGACACATTCATGAGGATCCAACAAAGCACACTTGCTCCCTGGAGTGAATAGTATATGTATGTGCGCAAAGTTGCCTCGAGCCTTGACTAAATTTTATCATGTCTGACTGTGGTGTCAGCCCTGATATCCAGTTTGTCCCACACTTCTTCCAGCCTGTGTACACCCTTATTTAAAGATAACTGAGGGGGGGGGCGGAGATCCCCACCCCAAGCCACAGCAGATTCAACAGTAAAAAATGACCTTGAATATGCTGGATGCATATTCCTTTATCTCTCACAAACTCTAGGTGAGAGGCTTCAGTGGCACACACTTCATCTACCCTCTGGCCTTGGCATGGGTCGTGGGCTCCACATACTTGGGTTGCCTTTTAATCCTCTTGCTGGAGACTTTTGCTTTGGAAGAGCAGATGCCAGAAGATAAGCTTCTGAAATCAGTGGATTCTTTCAGGGAGTGCCCTTCCCCCTGGCCTGGAGTGCTTTCAGACAGACCAGGGTCGGTGTGGAAGGAAGTGTGATAGTGAAGGAACGCAGCTCTTGGTCACTATGCCCCAGGGAAGGGAAGCAAGGACTGAAAGCAGAACTACAGGTCATGAGTACCACTTCTAAGTAATGCCATCGGCCGGTGGCAAGGGGGCCCGTGAACATTGATTGCACCACAAAACCCAAATTCTGGGACAGAAAGTGCTCTGATCTCTGGGGATCAAGAATACTTCCCATAATGCCAATACCGTCGTGATTAAATCACAGTCTCTGGCCTCCTCAAATTCTATGACTCCTGTTGGCCTAGCCTGGGATAGCTAGCTAGGTCTGTTAAAATGATCCTTCTCCTCTCCCATCCTTAGGAGACAAGTTTGATGCCATGAATGTCCTGGGAAGTTAGGAGTAGTAACTTCTGACATTTGGAGAAATTCAAGACACTGGAGAAATCATGTTTCTATGTCTGGAACCACCTTAGTTTTGGTGATGAAGACTCGGGACTGTGGAAATTCCCGAAGACCATGAAACCTTTGACAAGACTCCTATACATTATGGAAGAGATTAAATGGAGAGGAAGAAAATCTGGAGGTCAGCAGAAACACATGGATGATAAACTGTACTGGTTACATTTTAATTTACCACGTCTTTACCTCCTTGTGAAAACGCTATCTTGGGAATTGCCAAGATGGAAAAGCAATAGAATAATTTTAATTCCTCTTTCTTCCATCCTCCAGTGGAAGGATTAGAAAGCAACAAACTGGCCAAATCAGGAAGCAAAAAGAAGAGTGAAACACAGCAAATAGTATCAGTTGTCCCTACACGGAACTTTCTAGCACTTTAACTAATTAAGAACTAATCCATCCCTCGGTCAAAGCCAAATTTTCTTGTTCAGTAAATCTACAAATTCCAAAGAGACTCAAAATTCATATCTCCTACCAAGTGTCTCGCCATATCCTCTGCTTCTGCAGTATAAATCCATAGGCAAATAGGTTCCTTGACAATCCAATGGATGCACCAAAGAATCAGAAAAAGATGAGTTAGTGAGATGGTTCAATGGGTCAAGACGCTTGCTGCCAGCCTGATGACCTGAGTTTGATACCCAGAACCTATGTGGTGGAAAAAGAAAATCAGTTCCACAACTTCATCCTCTGACTTCTACAAATGAGTATATGTGTATGCACACAACACATACACATCAAATAAAACATTTTTAAAAAAGAAAAAGGAAAACGAGGGCCTATGGGAGTTCCATTTTTAATTTTCAGTTACACTAAGTATAAACCTAAAAGAATTACAAACAGATTCTTAAGTTTATCTTCAGCTTGCATCAATGGTCTGCCCACTGATATATGACTCATGCTCCAGCAAATGCTCAGGCACATGCCATCAAAAACAACCCAAATGAACTCGGTGGGCCACACAATAAAAAGATAAGACAGTGGAAGGGAGACTGGTAGGGAAGAAGAAAGATTATAATGGGAAAAGAGCGGAGATAGGACTGGAGAGTAATATATAAAAATATCATAAATATACTGTATTCATGTGTGAAATTTCAGAAGAATAAAAGAATAAAAAAATAAACTTGCTATGCACATTCCTATACAGGCTTTGAATGTGCACTGAAGACTTTATTTTTGTGAGATAAAAGCCCAAGAGTACAATTGCTGGGTTGTGTGGAGCTTAAAGGTCAAATATGTGACAGTCATCTGCCGCTGGGAGCCCTATGCATTTAAACACTCCTCAAGACTGTCTAATTAGCTTAATTAGCTGTGAGATAACGGTCCCCTATTATAAAAGTCAAAGGCGGGATAGAGTTCCTCTTTCCTCTCTCCTCAGAGGAAGGGCATGGCCAACCAGATGCTTCCAGGCAGCGAAGCCAAGGATCAGTGGGAGATTACTCCAGCATTTACTGAACAGGTTAGGAGCCAGCCCCTCTCAATCATGGAGACGGAGGAGAAAGAGGTGTTCAATTCAACTTCGCAAGCCCTTCTCTGCAGCAGGTTTGGGGGAAGGCTTTGAGTCTCCCAGTGTCCAGGCTGGTAGGTAACTCCAAGAGGGCTCAGAGGGTGAGCAGAGTAACTACAAAAGGTGTTCTTGAACAAACTACACCTCCTAAAGCCCGGACAGTCTTCCACTCCCCACCCCCACTGCCCCACTTCCTTAACAACTCCCTAGCAACATCTGAGGCCATGAAAGATCGCCCCAGTCCAGCGATTGTCCTCCCCTCTTTGCCTTTTCTTCTCTGGGCTTCCTCCTGCCATGCTGTCCATGGCTCGTCTCTTCCTCTTGCCTTGTTCTGTCTGACTTTACGCGCTCTCTTCTGTTCCAGTGCTCTCCCACCGTAAGTGTGGGAACCAGTGCCCACTCACGCATCCATTCACTCACTCAAACACACAGCTGCTGGCTGTGATGAAAGCAGGTTCCAGCCGTCCCCACCTCCGCCTCTACCCCCAGAGACTTGGCACAGGACGGGAAGATTGTCAGAAGCAGATCTCAGTTTATTGGGAGGAGAAAAGGAACTTTTATAGACAAAGGCCACCAAGGCGCGAAATGGGCATCCAATTGTGTCACAGATCAACACATCCTACAGGTGCTAATGGTCAAGTTCAATGTCAATCAGCACAGAAGGCAGGTAGATACCTGAAAGCCAGTTAGGGCTCTCTGTGAAGTGATCAGGTTACGCCCAAGACCCTTGCCCTCAGCGCCATCTTTAGTCCCATGTGTTTGACCATGCCTTGGGGCAAATCCTGGGCAGGCCCAACACGTAAGGATAAACTATGGTTCTCTTGGCCCTCTGCTGTAATAAACTTATATTTGTTAAGTTATCTCCCTCACGCTGGTTTCTCTTTATCATGGACCTCTATGCTGTATCCCTTACTCACTGTTAGGGTCACTGGATCCCACCCAGGGATCACTCTCCTGCCTGATTTGTAGTTACTCCCATCATTCAAGTCGAAGGGGTGCCTTATCCAGGCTAAATCTAATATTTTCTTTCTAAAGAAGACAGCCAGAGAACAAGAGAAGAAAGAGGCCAAATAACTGGATGTTGTTCTCCACAACAGGAGACTTGAGGTCAAATTAAGGAAGGAGGAAGATTAAGGTTTCAATGATCAAGTTGCCCTGTGGCTCCTTGTAAGACTCCAGCTGTTAAGTCTACTGTCCCCAGTCTTAAAAAAAAAAAAAAAGACTAAAGATATTAAAGAACTCATTAAGGACCTGCTAAAAAGAGGTGGTGTTCACAGATTTAGGTGTGTTTGATGTCTGAACCACAATGGATCCTCCCACCAAACCCCAATGTAGAAAATTTCTGACCATAGAGAACAGACTTCCAGATGGTCTCAACCCCTCAGAGCCATTCTTTCAAAGTACTTCCAAAAGCTTCCCTAGCGTTTGTTTCCTGCAGGAGGAAGGGATCTGTAACCAACAAAATCAGACTCTAAACATGGTTTATTTCTAAGGGGACTTCTGTTACCTGAACTAACGTGTGCTATGACCGAGATTCCAGAGGCAGCAAAAAGCTCACACTGAGAATCCAGTCACTACAAAGCAGGATTCCTGTTACTCTGTGCCAGGAGACAATTTGGGGGCTCTAAAAACTGTAAAGCGTTGAGAAAGAGAGAGGGAGAGAGAGAGAGAGAGAGAGAGAGAGAGAGAGAGAGAATCGTTATGGATGAGCTGAGAGCCTTGGCCTTAATATACAGACAGATATGATCTGGCCCCAGATGTCGATCACTTCAAGCACATCAACAGCTTTCAGAAAGGACAGCATGTCTCAACTAGGGCTGACACAACCCCTCCAAGTCTCACTGGTCTGTTTATTTGTTCTGAGCATCTGTTTGGCTAGAGAAACTCGACTAGACCTGGGAGAACAGCATTCCTTGCCTGCAAACCTCCCCATCAGCTGGACAGATGGGCCAGGGAGCAGGGCTCACAGGAGGAGGGATGTTAAACAAAACCCAGATAGCAGCTGACCCAGGCCGTGGGGCTGCACGTGCCGGAGGTTGAGCAACAGCGCAGACAGCTCCTCCACCTCCCTCTCACCATGTCTGCGCTGACCCTGCTGGCAAGGAGCTGAGGGCCGGGGTGGTATCACTGCTGGGAAATAGACTGGCTCCGGCCCCCCACCCCCGCCTCTCCCTCCCTCCCCATGCTGGCTGCATCTGCACGCTGTCATCATGAGCAGTGACTAGAGCCTGGATTACAGGCAGCTGATAGGCGCCTTGCACGTGTTTGGAATGCTGACCCTGCCTTCCATGGCGTGGGACGAGAAGGCGCAGGCTGGGCTGAGCAGACATGAGGCTCCTCACAGAATACCTGCCACCCAGAGCACCCTGATACAGATGCAGCCCAACCTGTGGCCTGTACTTGTTCCCACGCAACTCTTTCCCTGAGGAGGCTCTCCAGGCCCTTGGGAGCAGAATTCAGTGTCCTTTTCTGTAATCTTCTCTCCCCTCGACTTCTACTGAGAAATTCTGGTAGAATTCAGACAAATTTCAGAGGAAAGCACCTGGGTTCCAGTCTAGAGATGCCACTGGCTAGCAGGAGCTGTGGCAAGGAAAAGCTGAACTGATAGAGATAAAAGACAGTGGCAAAGTCCTTCAGGCACATCTGCAACTTGAAGTGCTTGCGATCCTAGGCCTGTATCACGTGACGAGGTTTCAGCCAATCACAATCTATATATTGATCCCATAAAGCTATGAGAAGAAACAATAACCCCACTCTGTGGCATTGTAGCTATTGTGATAGCACATGAAAACAAGATGCTTCTTTGTGGTAGCATTGATGTTGACAAACCTATTGGCCTGATCATTGTATGTCCAGCGCATGCAGTTGTATCAGTCCACATTTGATAATTGTAAACATCTGTGGAACTGGTTTAAGTATTTTCTATATTTTAAATTGTTGCTTTAGGGTATACGTTTTTAAGTTTACTTTTTAATTTTTTTATTTTAATTTTTATTTATTTATTCTGTGCATCTGTATGTGCGTGTGCGTACATGTATATGTTGTCAGAGGGCACTGGGTATCCCTGTGGAGGTCCAAGGGTTACTTTGAGAATCATCCTGGATCACTTCTACCTCCTTCTTGCTTTGCTCTGGGATTTTCCAGGCTCCAACCCCAAGACCAGAAGTGCAGGCTGCCATTTCTACCTGGCATTTCTTACATGGGAGCTGGGATCAGAACTCAGGATCTTCTGCTTGCAAGGCAGAGTCTTAACCCCTGAGCCATCTCTCCAGCCCCTAAATCTCTTTTTTAAATTTATGCCAAACAGTGTAGTGTGACTTCTTCAGCCACATATATCTTGGGTTCCCTGAGTACATCGAGGCCACATAGAATGATTATGATAGATCACTTAAGTATGTGTATGTGTGCATTCTGTGATGCTCACCCTATTAACAGACCACCAGAACCAGGTCTGTGCCTCTCTGCTCCACTCCCCCACCTTCGTTAAGTTAGTAAGAGCTCAAATTGACAATGAAAAGTAGAAAAAGGAAATTTATTCAATATGGGGAGAGAGTATCCAATGTCTCAGTCTGTTTCTCTCCAGAGTTTTGATGTGGATTCTAGGTTGAATCAGGACAAGAGCTGTGCAGTTCTGTTCAAGGTGTGGTCATGTCTATCCTCAGTCTTTTCCCTCTAAGGTGGCAAAAGTTGTTTGTTTTTGAACACTAGAGTCTGCTGGGGAAAGCTCACTGTGGTTTGTGTGTGTGTGTGTGTTCTGTTTTTTAGCTTTTCTTTTTCCCTAAAGTCATACAAATAGGTGAAGAGAATGGTGCTTTGAAGAACTGAAAAATGGACAGACTCCAGGGTTCAGTCAGGGAGGCTAGTGCTTCCTTGTAGCTCCTTTAAAAAAAAAAAAAAATATATATATATATATATATATATCCTATCTCTGTTACATTTTCCCACATTCCGTTTTACATTTGGTTTCAACCCCACAGCAAATTCTCTTAATGATGCATTTCTCAGAATGGATCCTTGTCTTTAAGTATAACCATATGTGCGTATACATGTACATATGTGACTATGCTATTACAGAAAGGTGATAACTCAATAGAAAGCTCTACCTTGGTGGACGTTCCATAATAATACACACACACACACACACACACATCTCCAAGCACAGTAAATCAATATTTCGTGTATATTTACAGTATCCATCATGAGTTATCTGAAGATATTATAAGGTCACTATCTGTTGATTTGTCTACATTTTACATCAGATTGTGACTTCTATTTACATACCCTTTAAGGTCTAGGACATAGTGAGTACTCAATAACTAATTGATACATAAATATCCAAAGTTGCTGCCTTCAACAGTCCAGAACACATACTATCAGCTGAGACAGAGAAGTCCAAATCACTACACACACACACACACACACACACACACACACACACACACACACACACACCAATCTTTTGAATTTCCCAGCAGAATCCAAAATGGAACGTTCCAGATAGGCCTGGCTTTAATTTAAGAGATAAAGAGAGCCAAGTGCTAGGGAAATGCTTTATCCTGGCTTTCAAATCCTTTTCTCCTTATTCTCCAAAGACTCCCGCATCCACTCCTTCTTGGCCCCTCCCAGATTACACTGTCCCACACCCACCCTGGGCAGCCCTCCTTTCCCACGCAACTTTCAACAACACTGCCCACTCCCAGGGACATAGAGGAAACCAGCTACCTCGGAGACCAGGCAGACTGCTGCCATTCCCACAACCATCAGCCACAGCCCTTCAACACCGACCAGCCCTGCTGGAAACAACCCAACAGCCTCCAACTCCCAGTGACTCCAAAGCAGAGCCTCCTGTGGGCTTTGAGACAGAAAGACCACACACGGGATGTGTACACCCACCCTCAACCTCCTTCCCACCCAGGCCCCACACAGACACCCACGCGGCCACACCCCACACGCCATGCTGCTACGCACAACAGCCCCTCTTGGGGTGCACTGCCTCCACCCCTAGGCAAGGACAAGACTTCCGAGTACACAGCACACTTAACACTTCCCTCCCTCTTGTCTGTGCATATGCGAACACTTTGTGCTACAGCAGCAAAAGAGACTCAGGGATGTAAAGCAAGACTATCACCTTTGGATCACATAACCTCCAGAATGATGGGTATTGTAAGCACTTTCGATAGTGAGAAACCAGGGCCCAATGTGCTGGCTCACTCCTGGTACCCCAACACTGGGAAGTTGGAGGCAAAAGGAAAGGAAGTTTGAGTCTAGCTATAACAAGTTAGACAAGCCTGCTACCGAATGAGACTCTAAAAAGAGAGAGAGAAAAGACAGTGTTGAGTGAAAGATACTAGTATTTCTCCTTTGGAGCAAGAATGAGTCTGGGATCCCAGGAGTTCTGACCATGTACCTGATAGAGATTCCACAGGCTTCTCCATCACCTGTAGCAACTCCTCCTGGGTTTCCATCATCTCCTGACTTCTAGGAGCTTTAGCTGGTTAGAAGAATGTCACAGCTCAATACCAATGTTCAGGCAGCTTCCATCAGACGTCCCAGCGAATGAGTCCAACCTGAATGGCGTTTTAGCCCAACCTTCTTCCTATCTCTCCATCCCTTTTGTGCACTTATACATACTGTGCACACATTTACAAATGCTGTCCCTCCTGACTCCTCTTGTTGTTACTATCCATAACAAGTTCATTTGTAGACACTCAGCAAATATAAATGCCAAAGTATACCACGGGACTGAGGGAAACAGCGATCTTTTCTGAAAACCAGTATTTCATCCAGCAAGGACATTTATACTTCTAGCATCAAGCTCCAAATGCTGAAATACAATCACTGCTGCTTCCTGAGCTAAGTTTTTTTTTTCTTTTTTTTTTTATTTCAGCTCATACAAACTTATTAGGTACACCAGTTCCCTCCCTTCCTCCTCCTTCCCCCGTACCCCCTGCTCCTCCTCCCCACCCCTCTCCCTCCCCATCCCCCAGTGCCTCCGGCCCCAATTCCCAGAGAGTCCTTTCTTGTGCATGTCTGATTTTCCTCTGGGCCCTCCTCTCCGATGACATACAAGGACCCAGTGGCCTTTCCCTGAACCCTTTCCTGTGTTCCCCTTAGGTATAGGAACACTGCTGTGGCTGCCAATCCTTTACCTCCAAGGCTCTTGGTGCCTTTAGCAGATGCTAGACTTTGTGAGGTCAACAGTGTGTTGGACAATGCGCAGGGCATGCAAAGTCCAATTATGATTGCTTCAGCCCTAACTAGTATAGAGTATCTTATATATCATTGCTCCTCCCATCCTTTTGCTCTTATACTCTTACCGCCCCCTCTTCCGCAAATTTCCCTGAGCTTCAAGATGGGGAGAGACTAAGCTGGCCTAGTTCTAGGTGGTTGATATAGAGTCTCTGAAGTTCTGGATTGTGGTTTGTTGATTTTCTTTTGCAGTTTTGCTGCCTGAGCTAAGTTTTGAGCTGCAAGGATGCAATAGTAAATGAAGCCATCCCATGCAGTAGGAACCGTACGGAGACTTTAATCCAAACACCCATCTGGATAGTTATTATTCTTTCCAACTTAGAAAGAAGAGATTGGTCTGGCTCCGAGGTCATTTTAACCTTTGGGTTTCTGCAACCCTGAATTCCATGTGGAGAAACATGGATGGAGGACTTAACAGAAGCCATCTTGAGGGTGCTGTTGGGAAATAAAGGAATCTGTGTACTAAACACTCAGCTCCTTTCAAGTGTGTCCTACCACAAAAATCTCACCACCAGGGAAGAAACTAGTCAGGCATTCTGTATTGGATACTACTGCATGCGTGATCCGCACACTGGGTACCAGGAGAAGACAGAAGCAAGATTTGAATGGATGCAGCCATCTAGAGAGAGAAAATCTGGACTGCCCCTGGGAAGGTGCGTATTAACTGTGAGCAATGTGTCATCATTGCTGAGTGAAGCAGGAACTTGGGAAAATACTGAAGCACCTTCCTGAGAAAATGAGACACCTATAAGAATAGAAAGTACACAGGGGACCAAAATAAAGAAACCAGCAGATAAGGAAATGAGCAAGAAGTGGTTAGGGGATGCTGAGAAGCACAGAGCCTACACCTGCCATCCAAGAGTTGCCACTGAGTGGCAGCTTAGGGTCCTAGTGTTCTTCCTATGGTGGGAAGGAGCAAGGAGAAACTCAAGTCACTTGCTGGAGGTCATTACACCGCCCTCCTCCCAGACAAGTCCCTGACTTTCTCCTCTCTAATCCCCAGTGCTTAATTCAACCAAACTTTTGTAGCTTTTATGGTAACTCAAGAAATCTTTCTTGCATGAAATCTGAAAAGTTCCTAAGGGCAGATTCACCTGGATTGTTTCCACACACCACATACCCTCGGCAGATAGTGGCTGCTTCATTCAGTCATCTATTCAACCTGAAAGAAATAGAGGATAAGTATTAAACTTCAATTAATATTGACTTCATAACTGTTCAAAAAAGCGCTGGGTAGAGCTGTGCCCTGATGTTGAACTACACCTGAGCTACGTTTTGAGCTGCAAGGATGCAATAGTAAATGAAGCCATCCCATGCAGTAGGAACCGTGTGGAGACTTCAATCCAAACACCCATCTGGATAGTTATTATTCTTTCCAACTTAGAAAGAAGAGATTGGTCTGGCTCTGAGAAGCTAAGCAAATGGTAGAAATCACACAGCTAGTGAAGGACAGGGTTCAGATGCAAAGCCAAGACTCTGTCTGACTTCAAAGTCCTGGACTGCTATCAATACAGCATGCATCTGAGCTTCTATAAAAAGGTAGGAAACAACCACCTAGAGAGGAAACCCATTCTCAATAAGCTCATTTTCCTTCAGAGAGACCAGTGACCATGCTCTGTGTCATCTAAAGTACCTACCAAAACATATGCACTTCTGAGGCACTGCAGAAGACAAACCACATGGGACCCTTTCTTCTTTGGAACATCACGCTCCTCTGGGGTTCTCCTCAGACCTCCTGCATAGTCAGACACAGGGGTCAACTTGACAGTTGAGGGTTTGAGCTCTGGGCACATTTGTAGAGAATTAGTGGTTGGTTAAGCCCAGAGCAAACCTGCAGGAGATTGTCTAGCTGATGGTGAAGGCCCAGCCCACGGTGGGCGGGACCCTGGAATAAAATACAGAGAGCTGGTTGAGAGAGTTAGCATCCTTGTGTACACTTGGCCAGACACGCTGGTCTGGCAAGTAAAGATCGTCCCTCTCTCAGCCATTGGGTAGAAATGGTGTGGTCAGTTCCTTCAGCCCTGGTGTTGGTGTGTGCTCTCCTGTCAAGCTGGACTACAAACTGTAACTGACTATCTTAAGAAAATAAATGCTTGCTCCCTTAAGCCTTTTGATGGTGATTTATCAGTGACCACGCAGGAGGACTGCAACACCTCCCTTCCCCATGGCTAGCCCACTGCAATTAGCCTAAGGAAACAAGCGCAGGCCAACCTTAAGGACCCAACCTGTATCTTTTTTGTTCCATTTGTGTGTGTATTTGGGGTGTGTGTGTGTGTGTGTGTGTGTTTGTGCACGCGCATATGGGATGCATATGTGTACATGTACATATGTGCGTGTGAAGGCCCAAGGCTGATGTTGGAACTCATCCTTGATCACTCTTCTGTCTATTCTTTTGAGACATGGTCTCTAATCAAGCCCAGAGCTAGCTGAGAGGGCTAGTCTGGCTAGTCATCTTGCCCTGAAGATTTAGAGTCTCCAGCTTCCAAGTCTGGAATTACAGGCAGGCTACCACACCCACCTGACATTTTACATGTGTGGGAGAATGTCTCAGAATCCAAACTGAACCCTTCCCCATGGCCGACCCTGAAATTGGCATCTCACTTTGTTGCATGACAAGCACTTTAACATCTCCCCAGCCCTCAGCCTATAGTCTTAAGAACACCAGTACAGCCGTTAGACACTGAGACCCCAGTCTTGGCCAAAGCTTCCCTCGGTAGATCAAGTACCAAACCCTGATGTGCTAGGGGCCAAGGAAGAATAGAAATAGAAAATTTCTAGAAAGGCAGAAACTCACTACAAGTACTTCCTGCAATTCCTAAGACGGAGAGCTCTAAACAAGGAGGCAGGAGAAGTGATGTGGTTTCCCCCATCCAAGATACGGGGACCGGTATTGCAGTGTAGTGATCTCATGATCATGGCCCCCCTGGTGTGGCAGAGGCAGAGTGGGGAGACAGAGCAGAAATCCCAGAAGTCCCAGCTTCTTTTGGCTTCTCCCTCCTCCTCAAATAACCACCCCACCAAAGTACAAGTTCGCTGTGGCGATAAAGGCCAACTGACTGAAATTTGACAAACTTTCAGACTCTGGAGACTGCAAGAAGACACTTCTATCACTGCTGCTAAGACAACAAGTGAAAACTGGAGCCCGAGTGAGCCGGGCATTCGATCCTCCTGGTTTCAGGGCTCAGGACAAAGTCTTTTTTAGGGTCAGCCACAAGAACATTGCCTTTTAGAGAAAAAAAATCAGCTAATTTTGGTTACAGATAGAGTCGTTCCAGGGAACCTTCTGGAACCCCGAGGGTTTTCTCTCTCTCTCTCCTCTCTGGTTCGAGGCTTTTTTTTTTTTTTTTTTTTTTTTGTAGCCGATTTAAGGCTTCTAGGAAAACGCCATTAGCCTAAAATCCACAGCCATCCTGGAGCTGTGCTTCCCTTAGCTTTCCCTGCGTGGTGCACTGATAACTGGCTAGAATTGGGGGGGTCTGTGTGGTTCTGCAGACAGAAGTTGGTGCAAAGGTCATGGCTCTGACATGGCTGCCAAAGTTCCACATGGAAACGGGACGTGCAGAGGTGGTGGGACCCAGCTTGTCAACCACCCTCTTCATCCTCATTAACTCTTCTCCCGAGTTCTGGTCCTGCAGTCCGCTGAGGGCTCCAGGCGCTCACCGTGGATCTGGTCTCTTCATCAGGTCTCCTCAAACTGCCTTGGTGACTCGGGTCCTCAAGATGACTGCTCCCCAACTCTGTCAGGCCCTGACCCATGGCGTGAGGGTTCTAAGAATGTCTGTTGCACAGCGGATCGCCTTCCCTGATTAAACCTGACCTGTTCAAACATCAGCCCAGGTGTGGGCAAACTATACACAAAGGCATCACAGCCACTTCTTACTCCCATATGTCCTGGAGATTGTAAGGAAACCGCAGAGGGCAGCTCCGATGAGGGGAATCTGTATGTAGGAGGAAAGGGGCCCAGGTTCCTGGAATGAAATCCCAGTTCTGCCAATTCATGGCTACGTTGGGGCAAGTTGATATGATTTTCCTTCTCTCTCTCTCTCTCTCTCTCTAACTACACTTCCTAATTATGCCACAAGCAAACATGCAGAACTGCACTGTGACCAATTCCCTCCTTTCCCACTACCCATCTCCATTCTGGCTGTGATTTCCACTGCAGAGCCCCGTGTGCATGAGTGGGTGAGGAGAGGTGGCACTGATGAAACACAGGAGGGCCGAGGCAGCTGCTGCAAGGAGACGGTGTCCTTACATGGCCTCCCCAGCTGCCAGCCCAGGATGCTTCTGAGGGTGCATTTCAGAACAGAGTGTCACTTTTCAAGATGGCCATCTCTGTCAGGGACAACCTTCTGTGTGCTGTCCCAATATCAGCAAGCTGAATCACCATCCCCGACCAAGCCCAGGCCCGCCCTCCTCCTTCAGTGCTGCTGAAAGTCAAGTCACCCACTCTGCCTCTCCTCCTTCGCACGCTCTCTACTGCTTAAATCACAACATCATCTCTTCAGTGTCAGCCAAAGCTATGCCCTAGACTGGGAAGCAGGTTCAAAGCCCACGCCAGCCCCTTTCCTGCCCCAAATCAGACAAAACACTTGTGCAGCAGACGTGGTCACCTTGTCAAGCCCGCTGCCCAGTTCAGCAATTTAACCCTGACTAGATTCTGAAACAGGGACTTTGAGCCTGGTTCGTCACCACAAGCCACAATGGAGACATAGTGAGGTGGTGGGGAGAGGTAGGGAAGAGACTTCCAGGGCAGAGAGTCCCTGAGAGAAAGCTGGAGCGCCAACACTGGGGTCCCTCAGCCTCTCCGGGATGTATCAACATGTGCTCTTCTTTTTTTCTTTTAACTATTTATTCATTCATTTTTTGGGGGGGTTGAATCACAGGGAGGACCAAAGGTGACTTCGGGAATCATCTCAGATCGCTTCTACCTCCTTCTTGCTTCCTGCTGGGATTTCCTAGGCTCTGCCCACCAGGACTGGAAGTTGAGGTTGCCGCCATTTCCTCCTGGCATTTTAACGTGGAACTGGGATCCAAACTCAGGACCTTCTGCATGTGAGACACAGTCTTAACTCTTGAGCCATCTCTCCAGCCTCAATGTGGGCTTTTCTATGAGGATCCGTGAGCAGGTACACTCATCCATGAAACAGACAGCAGAGCAGGCAGGGCTATGTCTCAAGTCATGTTCGAAGAGCTGTGCAGCCAGATTTCACTGCAGGCCTCAGGGGCTGATCTTGCTGATACAACAAGGGTGACGCGGCCCTGGCACTCTAAGTCCTTGGGAGAGCTAACTTGGAATTTGGGGCTCTGGGTCCTTGTGATGTCTGCTTAGAAAAACCTCTCAAAGCCTTTTCACCCAACTACTACCTTTCCTCTGTCTGAATCTGAAGCCAATCAATCCTCCACTTCAGCTCTGGAACTTTCTGACCTGTCCAAAAAGACCCCCAATTCCAGGGCTGCTCAAGAATAGTGCTTTTCAAAGAACAACTACCATGCCAGCACCACCAGGAGCACCTGGGAGCTTGTCAGAAACACTGACAAGTTTCTCTGTCCTAGAAAAGCCAAATAAGAAATTCTAGGCACAGACCTCAGCAGACCATATTTTCTTAAACCCTTCAGGCTAAGAAGCTGTGGTCTGGGAACTGGAGAGGTGGCTCAGGGGTTACACCTCTGCTTTGCTGGCGGAAGGTGCTGAGTTTGGATCCTAGACCCCACATATAGACGCCGAGTGGAAGCAGAGTAGGGGGTCTGCGTTTCTGGTCCTGGTAGGGCTGGAGCCTGTAAATCCCAGGGCAGAGTAAACAAGGAGGAGGTGGAGGCGTCCATGGTTGATCCCGAATTCGCCCGTGGTTCTACACACACACACACACACACACACACACACACAACACGCGCGTACACACGCACACACGCACAATTGAGTAAACAATAAAAAAAAGAAGCTGTGGTCTAGACTTACTATCGCTCTACCTCTATCATATCACATCATATCATGCTAAGACTCACCTGTCAAGATAAGGGGGAGAGTTACTCTAAGTCTAATTCAGAATTGTGATGACTGTCTTCCTTTGGACACTGCAACAGAACAGGAGGACAGAATCCTATCACACTTTAAGGCAATGCCTAGAAGTACAGAGAAGGCCTGACTTCACTTGGATGAAGTTGAAGGGAGGCTGGCCTTTCCTAGGCAGGAGTTCACACATCTGTCCCTTTAGGAACCTGATCCCTGCTCAGAACGCTCTGACCACACATCCCTGCAAACATCACAGCCTGCCCTACCACAGAGCAGATGTTGCTGAGCCATTTTAATAGAGTTAATAGGCAGCTATAAATTGTCAGCTGGAGGCATGTGGAGGCTGCAGGATTGACGAGGCCACTTGGCCTAAGCCCCAGCATGAGAACTAGGTGCGTGTCCTTCTGAGTCAGATGTAGGCACCAGCCCAGGCCAGGAAGGATGGGCAGGGCACCCCCTTGGACCAGCCTACATGCAGCCTACTTTTACCACCAGAGATGTCCTGCACTAGGAGCAAGGAGACTAGCCAAGGTCCCATCCAGCCACTTCAGCAAACAGTATAGAAAAGTGTCCCATGCCAACTCCTTTCCATTCCCTACTCTCTTTTCTTCTCTCACAGTTGCCATCAAAGGCTCCAGTTAATAAGAAAAGTGAGCAAGGAGGGAAGAGCAGACAGAAAATGAGCTTCAACATTCCAGGAGCTTTGGGGGATCCGGCAGCCTGGAGAAGAGCCATCCACCCCCACTCCCCTACTCCCTACCTCCCAGCTGCAGCCGCCTCTCCAGTTTTCTCCTGGGCTGGACACCAGATGTCTTGCCAGTCTCTGCATTAAATCTCTGCCAGGGGCTCTGTCCTGGCCACTAGCCCCTGAGTCATGCTGAAGGTTTCAAACTGCTCCACATCAACAGCCCACCAGCACCTCCCCTGGCGCTCTCACCCCTGGCCCCTCTGTCCATTTGAACCCTAGTTGTGATCACTGCGCACAAGACCAATGTCATTTGTGGCAGACCAGTCCTTCAAAGCTTTTGACAAGTCTCAAAAAGTGACAGGCTGGGGTAACCACACCCAGCCATGTATCAGGAAGACAAGGAAGAAGTCAGGCAGATTTGATAGTGAAAGACAACAGGCCTAAAATATTAAAAAAAAAAAAAAATCAATTACATGTTAAAGAATACAATGTTAAAATTTCAATAGAAGAAACTATATAATAAAAATTGGCATTACTGTGGGTATGGAATGGATCTTTTATAGGTAGACTTCACAAGGTACATTCCCCAGACTAAATTACCACTCTTTAACCTGTGTACAATTGTGGTTATGAGGAAACATTCAAAAAGAGAATTCTGTGAAGAAGTGGGGCCCGAAATGTGAATCCCACCACCCACAACCCACTTCTAAACTCACTCCAGGTAAGAAAGGGTTTCTAGATGATTCCTAGGAATACCTTAGCAAGGGCTCTGGCTGTCAGAAGACAAAGAGGCAGGGTTTGCAAATCACTCCTGAGAAAGTGAAGATTGAAATGGCCCTGGGGAAGCAGACATGCAGAAGTTAGGGAGGCAAGCATAGAGTCCCCTGCTGAGATCCTGGTCCGGGAGAGCAACAGAGTACAGATGTCTTGTGAAGGATGAGTGGGTTGAGGGGTTGCAGCCACAAGAGGACAGAGCAGATGCAGGATTCCCGGGGGGTATGAAAGGACCTACAAGGAACCAATCACTTGTGACCTAAGCCTATGAACACAGGTAGAGTCATGGCAAAGATCACAGAACGTCCAGTGACATGACACCATGCTCGCCAAGCCAAGCAGCATCTCCACTTCATCCATCTCCTGGCCAGCAGGGAGGGGGGAATGCCTCAGGTTAGCTGAAGTTTTGATTTTCACTGATTAAATAGAAAGAGATAGTCAGGGCCAGAGAGATAGTTCAGAAGAATAAGGCGCATGCTTAGAAACCTGAGATCTGAGTTATCCCTAACTCATGGAAAAAAGTCCCCAACCCGTGCACTATAGTGTGTGTGCGTGTGCGCGCGCGTGTGTGTGTGCGCGCGTATGTATGTGTGTGTGTGCGTATGTATGTGTGTGTGTGTGTGCATATGTGTGTATATGTGTGTGTACCTCATGTGCTTCTTTCTTCCTCTCTCTCTCTCTTAAATGAATAAATAAAATATTTAAAACTTTAAAAAATAATCAGAAGAATACATTGTTTAAAACAAACAAAGAAAAAGAAGTAATATTCTGTAGGAGGAATGGACCAGGCAGGCCTGTGTTAAGGTCTCTGATCAACCATCACTTGCAATACCTCCACCTGGGGAGCATGCCACTCAGGGATGATCCGTATGGGCCGCGTGTGCCAATGCAACTTCCCCAAGCTACACCTGCTGCCCAGCGCCTGGTGCTGACGTCAAACCTGGCTGAGAGGACCACCCTGTCAGGACGACTCAGCAAAAGCTCACGCTGAGACTTATGGGATGTTGGGTGGGGTATATAAGCAGCCCGATATCTACAATAAACGAGCCTGCAAGCCTGAGAGCCTGAGAGCCTGTTTTGCCACTCGCCTGACTTCCGGGGTCTGTGCCATTGACTCTGTGCCAGCTTATCCCCGCCCCCCAAGGGTCTCCATGGGCCCACAAGACAGCTACATCATACCGTTTTCCTTGTTTAAGGTCCTTGCTAATTAGAAACACAGGTACTGGGCCAAGGGATATGCAGAGAGGACGCCGGTGGGAATCTGAGGCCCTCACAGGGTGTCCACAGAAGGAAGTGCCATTCAGGACCTTTCCTGTGTTCTCCTCGCTGCTGCTTCTCTCCTTCCTCCCTCCTCACTGCTCCCCACTAGCTCCAGAGTCATCCCTCCCAAGGCTCACCTGTCAAAATAAGGGGGAGAGTTATGCTAAGTCTAGTTCAGAATTGTGATGACTGCGCTTCTCTGGACATTGCAATTTCTGGATTAAGGCCTTTGGGGACTTAAAGTATATAATATGTATTTAATGGAGTTTCCTCTAAGACAAGCAATATTCAATATTATACCTGTTGAATAACTTTTGTTTCTGTTTTTGCATATACATGTGTACATTTTTGTTCACATGCATGTTAGCATACATGTGTGTGTATGTATGCAGAAGTCTAAAGTCTATGTCAGGAATCTTTTTTCATGACTCTCCACTTTATGTAGGCAAGTCCCTCAATTGAATCCAGAGCTCTCCTATCATCTAGATTAGCTAGCCAACTTGTCCCTATCCCCAGCACTTGCTCCACTTTTACATGGGTTTTGGGGAGTCCTCATGTTTGTGTGGCAAGTGCTTTATCCACAGAGCCAATTTCCCAGCCCACCAAGTGTATAATACTGTGACCCACAAAAAATATAAAGTTGCTTTTTGGTCATTCAATGCACTCACAAATGTTTAGTATAGTGAAGAATCTTGTGTTGGTGTAACTAAGTTGGGAGGTGCCCAGGTCGCTGATAAAACATTATTCCTGGATATATTCATGCAGGCGTTTCTGGAAGAGATTAGCTGTTGAGTCAGTAGACTGAGTGGAGGAAATGCACTCTCACTCATGTGGATGGGTATAATCTAACCCACCAAGGGCTAAGGAAAAACAAATTTGCTCTCTCTTGTCTTGAGCTGCCCTCACACATCCTCTGTCATATTTCCCAGTCTTCAGACTTAAACTGAATTATACTCCCTGTTTTCCTGTCCTCTGGGTCACAGATGGCCACAATAAGTCTCCCGATATGTATCTATGTAGATATATGTCGTAGAAATAGCCTATTGGTTTCGCTTACCTAACAAATCCTAGCTAACACAAAAGGGTGCACGCTATTGAGTACTGGGAAATCCTCCTTAACTAACACTGCTAAACCCCAGTGAAGTGTTATGTTCATTTCACAGCTGAGAAAGATGAGACTCAAAGAGGTAAAAGAAATTCCAGATGATCCATGATCACAAGTGGAAGAGCTGAGGCTGAACCAGCAAACCCTTCTCAACTTCAGCTACTCAGACATCACAATATCTTCCACACAAGAACCATATTTACACGTGGCTCTATTTCTTGGGAATTTATCGGTTCTCAACTCTCTGTCTGCGGCGTGAACACAGGCCCTAGGTATGACATAAAAATAAAAACCAGCCCCTCAGTGTTCCCACCTCCGACCCCCCCCCAGCCCAAACCACCTCCCCAGAAGGAGCAAGCCCATCACAGGCAACAGCACAAAAGTGGGGTCTCAGCTCCTGCCAAGGACAGACATAAGAAGCATGAAGAGTGCCCTTTTGTTTCTTCACCACATACTTCAGAGTCATAACAGTGCTTTAAAGAGAGTGTCTGATTGGTGGAATTGGTCAAGGTCCAAGACAAATGTTTGGTGTTTGTTTTTAAACTAGGCCTCCCGAGCGAAACCTTTTACAGGCATTCCTGGGCGTGGACACTGCTCCGGAGAGCTCCTCACATGAAGAAATAACTGCATTTTGGTGGTTGTTGCTGTTCCTGCTGAAAGACTCAGACACAGGGCTGGCCGTGTAGCTCAGTCGGTAGAACGCTTGGCTGGTGTGCACAAAAGCCTGGGTTCGCACTCTAGCGTCACATGAACCAGGCTAGTGGCGCACTCCTGTATTCCCACCACCAGGATGTGGAGGTAGGAGGCTCAGAAAGTCTTCTGAAGCAATATAGCAACTGCAAGGCTAACTCAAGACCCTGTCTCAAAAAAGAAAGTCTTGAGCACAAGGCCCAGTGTTCAGCCCCCAGCACCAGCTTTGTGAATGAAAGAATGTTTCAGGGGCACAAACTCAGAAACTCAGTGTACTTTGAATAAGTGGCTCCAAACATTTAGCCCCTCTTCAAGTTCCTGGGACGTATGCAGATAAAATAGACCCCTTCTAAGGACGGTGACTCATTTTGGCTTCCAAACTGGAATAGAGAGAGAGAGAGAGAGAGAGGCAGACACACGTAGAGAGAGAGAGAGAACCATGAGATTCTGGGCCCAGTTCTGTGTGGATATCTTGAATTGATAATCTGACCTTTACTCTCAAGATTCTAGAAAAGGATAAACAAAATAATCCAAAAACAAATAGAAGGAATGTGTTGGTCAGCTTCTCATTACTGTAACAAAACACCTGGAGTGATAAGGTCATAAATGGAAAAAGTTAATATGTTCCGTAGGTTTACAGGTCATAATCAATGGTTGGGCAACTGCTCTGTGGCCTGTGGTGAGGCAGAAGACACACAGGGGAGCAAAGGGCGAGGAAAAGGCTGGTATCCCATAATCCTCCTGAAGGACACACTCCATTCACCTGAAATCTTCAGCCAGGCCCCGCTTCGTAAATGTTTACCACCTCCCAGCAGCAACAAGCCGGGGACCATGCCTTCAACTCATAATCCCCTGCAGAACATTGCAGATTCAAGCTAAAGCAAGAAAGGAAATAAGGAAGAGAGCAGAAGTTGGTTCTATCAAAAACTTCAAAACCATAGATAAAATTAAGGAAGCAAAAGGCTAGTTCTTTAATAAATCAGTAAGTTGACACATTTGAAGACTGATAAATAAAAAAACGAGAGAAGGAATAAAGTATGTGAGGAATGAGACAGACTGTTATTACAAATGCTGCAGATATCAAGATCACAAAAGAGAATAAGCCGCCTACCTTCACCTGCACTCTTTTGACAATTTAGATGAAGCGAACCAACTATCATAATTCACCCCCCTCCCAAAAAAATGTAATCTGGAGGCTGGTGAGATGGATGAGTGGCATCATCATGGAAACCTGGTGACCTGAGTTTGATCCCCAGAGCCTACAAGGTAGAAGAAGAGAAACCAACTTACACGAGTCTTCTTCTGACCTCCACACGCATATGGTGGCATGGTTTCTCTCTCTCTCAAATAAATAAATAAATGTGTTTATAATTTTTAAAATTCTACAACTATTAAAGAAAACTAATCTGCAGTTTTTAAAGTGCAGACAGATGAATCTCCAGACCCAGATAGTGTCACTACAAAATTCTACTATGCCATTAAATAAGAACTCCCATAAAAGACATACAATCTATTCCAAAAAACAAAAACATATAAACTGGCTTCTTAATTCATTTGATGAAGTTAGCGTCCTTGTAATACCCAATGCAGGCAAAGACAGCTCAGTCCCAAAAAATGAGAGTTAAACCAGACAAAAGGCTCATACCTGTAACCCCAGCACTTGGGAGACAGAAGGAGAAGGATCATGCAAGTTTGAGGCCAATCTAGTCTATAAACATAGGTCCAATTTGGTTAGGACTACACTCTGTCTCTAAAAAAAAAAAATTTCGAGAAAGAAAAGATCAAAAGCTATGCTATGCACTAATGTACCTTATGATATAAACGCCAAAATCCTTAGCAAAATGCTAGCAAAAGAAATTCAGCAATATAGGCTGAGCATGGTGTCACATGCCAGTACTCAGAAGTTAAATGCAGAAAGATCTCCAGTTTGTAAGCAGCTTGAGCTACATACCGAGATCCTATCTCAAAAAAACAACAACACAAAGACAAAAAGAATTCAGCAATAAATTAAGAACTTACATACATAGCTGTTGCAGTTCCCCTGCATGGTTGCTGATAAATGACCATCAAAGGGCTTAAGGGAACAAGGAGTTTATTGTCCCTTACAATTGTCTGGTTACAGTTCTCAGTCCAGTTTGACAGGAGAGAATGCACCAACACCAGGGTGGAGGGAACTGGCCACACCGTCTCAACATAGTGACTGAGAGAGGGATGATCCTTACTTGTCAGACCAGCATGTCTGGCCAAGTATACAGAAGGATGCCAACTTCCCCAACCAGCTCTCAGTACTTTATTCACCTGTTCAGGGCCTAGTCTCACCCACCATGGACTGGGTCTTCCCCATCAGGCAGACAATCTCTTGCAGGTTTGTTCTGAGCTTAACTCAACCATTAATCCCCTACAAATGCGTCTGGAACTCCAACCCTCAACTGTGCCTAACTATTACACTATCCATGTAGAATTCATTCCAGGTAAACAAGACTTTCTGTGTTCATAGTCAACACCATCTACCATATTATTTGTCAAAAGCAGAAAATTTTCATGATCACACTAATCACAAAATTCAGCACCCACTCATGATTTTAAAAAAATTATGAATAAAGTTTGTCCTCCTCAATCTGATTAAAAGCATATAAAAACAGCCATAACTTGTATTGTACTTAGTGGTAAAAATTAATACTGTGAACTCTCTTGTTCCCGCCAAGTTCAGGAACAAATTCAGGATGTCTAGTTTTGTTGTGTTGTTATTCTTGTTGTTGTTGATGTTTTGAGTCAGGATATCATGTATCCCAGGCTGAGTAGCTGAGGATGACTTTGAATCACATTAATTCATCACCATACCTGCTTTATATGGTGCTGAAGATCAAACCCTGAGCTTCATACATGCTAGGCAAACACTGTAGCAACTGACCCACATTCCTGGCCCTTTTTTGCCTTTGTCAACATGACATTTAAAGTTCTCACTAGCATCATAAAGAAAAAAGAACACAGATCAAAATGAAGAAATGAAACAATTACTGTTTGCAAAGGACATGATTGTATATGTTGAAAATCCCAAATCACCTGTTTCTGGCAAGCTTACAGGACACAAGAGGAACATTTTTAAAGTAAGTTGCACTTCTGTGTACTACCAATGAACAAATAGACACCAAAGAGAACATGAGAATACTACTTTATAATAATTGAAACAAATTAAATACTTAGGTATAAATATCCATGAATATATCTGAATTTTCATACTAACTATAAAATCCAGAAGGGGGAAAAAAAAAAAAAACGAAGTAGAGCCTCCACCAGACCAGCCCACGAAGTGGGTCCCACAGCACCAGCAGCGCGGATGAGAAGACAAGGACCATGCTCTGGGGCGGTGAGTCAATCAGAAGCGGGCTTGCACCTTTAGACCCCAAGGGGAGAGGCAGGCGAGCTGCAGGCTGTGGCTTAACGCGGTTTGCTTGGGGGAGAAAGCCAAAGAGGAGGTGAATCGTAGCGATCCTTTCCTCTACCAACCAGGAGGACAAGAAAACGCAGGCCATCGCCTTCGTGGTCACCATGCCTGGTCGTGCTTCACCCCCACCCCACCCCACCCCCGCGCTGGCTCGGGACCTGTGTTCTCAGTGGCCAGGAATGCTACAAAAATTCTGACCTAGTACCTTGAGAAGAAGGGGAGGAAGAGGAAGAGGGCGAGGAGGAGGAAGACGATGATGATGAGGGTGAGGTGGATTTGTCCCTAGAGGATACCCCCATCAAACCAGCCGAAAGGCTGGCACCCCAAATGCAGATGAGCATTGCTAAGGAAAAAAAGCTGGAGAAAGAAGAGGAGAGGCAGTGAGGTCCAGAGACAGGAGCCCTGCAAAGAAACCAACACCCACGCCTAAGAAGCTGGTGTCCAAGAAACGAGGAACCCGCTCGGCCACTCTTGTGTCCCAGGCATAGGATTTTCTTTTTTTCTTTTCTTTTTTTATATATATAATACATTTTTTATTTCAGCTCATACAAACTTAATAGGTACACCAGTTCCCTCCCTTCCTCCTCCTCCCCCCCGAACCCCCTGCTCCCCCTCCCCTCACCCCTCCCGCCCCATCCCCCCATGCCTCCCGCCCCGATTCCCAGAGTCCTTTCTTGTGCATGCCTGACTCTCCTCTGGGCCTCCTCTCCGATGACGTACAAGGACCCAGTGGCATTTCCCAGAACCCCTTCCTGTGTTCCCCTTAAGCATAGGAACACTACTGTGGCTGTCAATCCCTTGCCTCCAAGGATCTTGGTGCCAGGCATAGGATTTTCCACTCGTGGTCTCCACCCAGCCCCTCCACTTGTGTATAAATGTGACAAGGTGTTGGGGGGGGGCGTGTTGTAGGAACCCCACATCCCAGCCCTCTACCTTAGAGAAGAACCCTGTGCTTTCCCCGCCACAATAAAATGTGCTTGGTCAGCAACATATCATTGACCCCTCGAAGTCTAGCGTGGACTCAAGGCACTAGGATCCTTAGAAGCAAGGGATTAACAGCCACAATAGTGTTCCTATACTTAAGGGGAACACAAGAAAGAGTTCTAGGAAATGCCACTGAGTCCTTACACTTCATCAGGGAGGAGGACCCAGAGGGAAGTTTGACATACACATTAAAGGATGCTCCAGGGATGGGGGGAGGGGGCACTGGGAGAAAGGGAGGGAGAGGGGAAAAGAAGGGGAAAAGCGGGGAGGGAGCAGGGAGGTGCAGGGAGGGGTGGAGGGAGGGAGGGGACTGGGGTACCTATTAAGTTTGTATGAGCAGAAAAAAAATAAATACATTATTTTTAAAAAAAATGTGCTCGGACCGGTGTACCTGTTAAGTTTGTATGAGTGGAAATTAAAAAAAAAAAAAAAGTGCTTGGTCAGAAAAAAAAAAAAACACCTAACTCAGTAGAAAGATACACCATGACAAAATGTCATGTCTCCTCAAATTTATATGCATATGACATAATTCTTATCAGAATTCAGCCAACGGGTATTGTGAATAAAAGTTATCCTAAAATGCTGCAGAAAGAAGGAATGACAATAGTTAAAAGAAAAACTTTCAATAATTTAAAGGCAGACATGGTAGCTCATATGTGCACTCTTGGTACTGGGGAGGTAGAAGCAGATAGAACTCTGCAATTAAGTCATCCTGGTCTACATAGTGAGCTCCAAGCATCCACGCTGTATAGTGAGACCGATTTTAAAAAAAGAATGAAAAAGAATCCATTCAAGTTTCAAGGCTCATTATACAGCTACAAAATAAATACTATATAATATGAGAAAAAGGGAAAACATAGATCCATAGAAGGAGCACATTATTAATAAAGGAGCAAAAACAACTTATGGAGGAAAGATGGCTTTTGCAGCGAGTTCTGTTGGTATTAATGACCACTCAGAGGCAATAAACCAAACCTCAGCTCAAGCCTTATATAAAAATTCAATTGAAAGGAACCATAGACTCAAATTTAAACCACAAAATTTTTTAAATACTTGAGGTGTACCTCAATGGGAATTGACTCCCTGGTATATACAAGACCCTGAGTTCAATTTATAATTTATAAAAATATAAAAGTTAAACCGGACTTACTTTGCCAAAATTAAGGACTTTATCTCTACAAGAGACCCTATGAAGAGGTCTGCAAATTGAGAAAAGTTATTTCCCAAAAAGTTATCAACAAAGGTTAAGTAGCTAGAATATACAAAAAAAAGTCCCAAGATAATAAATAATACAATTACAGAATGGACAAAAAACATAAAAGTGCATTTTACCCAAGATGATATAAAAGTGATTTGCTGAAAAGTGTTGAATCTTCATTTGGCCCACAAGAGCCTAAAGCAGAATGAAAGCCTGATATCTCCACCTTCCTTCTGTATCTACCTCCTTTACTTTAGGTTACAATCCTGCTTTTCTCTTCATGAGCAAGACAGACTCTAGGGAGCGTGTGTCTAGAACCTCATTCACTATCCTTAACCTGTCTCATCCCCTGCAAAGATGAGACACAGAGGTAGGTCATTGTCCTACACCTGTGGTCACCTCAGATTCCAGGAACAGCAAATCCCACAAGACAGACCACCACCAAGATGAGGACAATTATCAGTGATGGACAGGCTGTAATCCAGAGGCTTTCTCCTCCAAGAAATCAGATTGGTCCCCTGGGTGATGACATCTATTAACAGAATAACAATTTATTTTTTTATAATACACTTTTTATTATTATTTCAGCTCATACAAACTTAATAGGTACACCAGTTCCCTCCCTCCCTCCTCCTCCCCCCAAACCCCCTGCTCCCCCTCCCCGCACCTCTCCCACCCCATCCCCCCGTGCCTCCCGCCCCGATTCCCAGAGTCCTTTCTTGTGCATGCCTGACTCTCCTCTGGGCCCTCCTCTCTGATGACGTACAAGGACCCAGTGGCATTTCCCAGAACCCTTTCCTGTGTTCCCCTTAAGCATAGGAACACTACTGTGGCTGTCAATCCCTTGCCTCCAAGGATCTTGGTGCCTTTAGCAGATGCTAGACTTTGTGAGGTCAATAGTGTGTTGGACATTGCGCCGGGCATGCAATGTCCAATTATGATTGTTTCGGCCCTAACTTGTGCGGAGTATCTTGCAAATCATTGCTCCTCCCATCCTTTTGCTTTTACACTCTTACCGCCCCCTCTTCCGCAAATGTCCCTGAGCTTCAGGATGGGGAGAGATTAGTCTGGCCTAGTTCTAGGTGATTGATATAGAGTCTCTGAAGTTCTGGATAGTGGTTCTTTCATTTTCTTTTGCAGTTTTGTTGCTCCTGTAATGCCCTTCACTCCATCGTGATGGGCACTGTATGTCACCCCCTGGCCAGAGACAGAAAGCTGTTAAATTGGAGTCTTATTATAAGAGCACATTCAAGGGTAGATGTAATACTTATACCCAAAAGTGGAATCGCAGGGTCATATGGCATTAGAAAACGGGAGGGGTCAATCACCCATTTGCAAAATGATTACTTTTTAAACTGCCAGACTATATGCCCTCCCCTTCTGGTGAGTTCATCCCCTTAGTTGTAAATGATCAGGAACGAATTGTGAACTTAACTAGTTGTCACATTACTTTCTTGCAGTCCTTGATGGAGGCCTACTTTCTCTACTGTAACATGGTCACTTCTCTCCTTGTTTCTGGTGTGGCCCTCCAACCCCATCCCTCCTGTTCATAATCCTTGCAATTACTGTAGGTAATACATAGATTTACCTATGAGTGTCTCAAGATGGGCTGGGTGGGTTTGGTATTAGGAGCCACCTATTAGGGAGTACATACGGAGCTTAATTTTCTGGGTCTGGGATACTTCACTTAATATAATTGTTTCTAATGACATCCATTTCCCGGCAAATTCCAGTAATTCATCATTTTTGATGGCTGAGTAGTACTCCATTGTATAGATGTACTCTATCCACTCGTCAACTGTTGGACATTTGGGTTGATTCCATGTCTTTGCTATTGTAAACAGTGCTGCTATGAACATGGTCATGCTTGTGCTATCAAGGTGAACCTCTACTGTATGGGCGGTTATACCCAAAAGTGGAATCGCAGGGTCACATGGCATTTCAATCTTTAATTTCTTTAAGAATCTCCAGACGGCTCGCCAGAGTGGCTGTATGAGCCTGCACTCCCACCAGCAATGTAGCAGAGTTCCCCTCTCTCCACATCCTCTCCAGCATTTGTTGTTTGTGTTGTGGATTTTTGCCATCCTGACCGGGGTGAGATGATATCTCAGGGAAGTTTTGATTTGCATTTCCCTGATGGCTAAAGAAGTGGAGCATTTTTGAAGATATTTGTTAGACATTTTAACTTCATCCCTGGTAAAATTTCTTTTAAGTTCCAGGACCCATTTTTTAATTGGGCCATTGGTTTCCTTGGTGTTTAGTTTTCTAAGTTCTTTGTGCACTCTGGACAGTAGAGCTCTATCAGATATGTGGTTAGTGAAGATTTTCTCCCATTCTGTGGGTTGCCTTTGAGCTCATGTTACAATCTCTTTATCTGAACAGAAGCTCTTTAATTTCACAAGATCCCAACTGTTGAGAGTTGGTAGCAGTGACTGTGCCATTGGATGTCTGTTTAGGAACTGTTGGCCTAGCCCAATCAGCTCGAGGGAGTTCCCTATCCTTTCAACTATGGATTTTATAGTCTCTGGCCTGATATCAAGGTCCTTGATCTGTTTGGAATTAAGTCTTGTACATGGTGACAAGTACTGGTCCAGCTTTAATCTTCTGCATGTGGAGATCCAGTTTTGCCAGCACCATTTGTTGAAGATGCTGTTCTTTTTCCATTGGATTCTTTGGACCCCTTTGTCAAAGACCAAATGGCTGTAATTTTGTGGGCTTATATCTGGGTCTTCAATCCTTATCCATTGATCTGTGTGTCTATTTTGGAGCCAGTACCAGGCTGTTTTTATACCTATGGATTTGTAATATAGACTAAGGTTCGGTATGGTAATACCTCCAGCAGTGTTTTTGTTACTCAGGATTGTCTTTGCTATCCTGGGTCTTTTGTGCCTCCATATGAATTTTGAAATTGTTTGGTCAACTTCTTTAAAGAATTCCTTTGGGATTTTAATTGGTATAGCATTGAATTTGTATATTGCCTTTGGTAGGATGGTCATTTTTAAGATGTTGATTCTGCCAATCCAGGAACATGGGAGGTCTTTCCACCTTCTGGTGTCTTCTGCTATTTCTTTTTTTAGGGTTTTAAAGTTTTCATTGTAAAGGTCTTTTACCTCCTTGGTTAGGTTTATACCAAGGTATTTCATTTTTTTAGGGGCTATAGTGAATGGGATTGTTTCTCTCAAGGCTTTTTCACTTCTTTCATTCTGGGCATATAGGAAGACCTCTGATTTTTGCACATTTATTTTGTATCCTGCCACCCTGCTGAACTTCTCAGTTAGTTCCAGGAGCTTCCTGATGGAGTTTTTGGGATCACTCAGGTATAAGATCATGTCATCTGCAAATAGGAATAGTTTGACCTCTTCCTTGCCGGTTTGAACCCCTCTTATGTCCCTTTCTTGTCTTATGGCTTCAGCTAAGACTTCAAGTACAATATTGAATAGAAGTGGTGAGAGTGGAAAGCCTTGTCTAGTTCCTGATCGAAGTGGGAATGATTCCAATTGTTCCCCATTGAGCATAATCCTTGCTGTGGGCTTGTTGTATATAGCTTTTATTATATTGATTAAGGTTCCTTCCATTCCCACTGTCTCTAGCTTTTTGATCATAAAAGGCTGTTGGATCTTGTCAAAAGCTTTTTCTGCATCTATCGAGAGTATCATGTGGTCTTGGACTTTGGACTGGTTTGCATGATGAATTACATTTATTGATTTGCGTATGTTGAACCAACCTTGTGTGCCGGGGATGAAGCCTACTTGGTCCCTGTGAATAATCTTTTTAATATGTTTTTGAATCCGATTTGCTAAGACTTTGTTGAGAATCTTTGCATCTGTGTTCATCAGAGAGATCAGCCTATAGTTTTCTTTTTTAAGTGAGTCTTTATTAGGTTTTGGGGTTAAAACGATATTAGCTTCATAGAAGGAATTTGGTAGTGTTCCTTCCTTTGCTATTTGATGGAAGAGTTTAAGGAGTATTGGTATTATTAACTCCTTAAATGTCTGGTAGAACTCTGTGCTGAATCCATCTGGTCCAGGACATTTTTTGGTGGGAAGATTCAAGATTACTTCCTCAATTTCCTTACATGTTATAGGACTATTTAAATAATTCACAACTTCCTGATTCAATTTAGGTAAGTTGTGTTTACTTAGAAATTCATCCATCTCTTTTGTGTTGTCAAACTTCACCGAGTATAAGTTTTTGAAATATGATGTTATAATTCTCTGGATTTCTTGGGTATCAGTAGTGATAACTCCATGTTTATTTCTGATTTTGTTAATTTGGGTTTTCTCTCTCCTGCTTTTGGTTAATTTAGCTAGGGGTGTATCAATCTTATTGATTTTTTCAAAGAACCAGCTTTTTGACTGGTTGATTTTTTCTATCGTTTTCTTAATCTCGATTTCAGATATTTCTCCCCTTATTTTGCTAATCTCCTCTCTTCTACTACTTTTGGGATCAGATTGCTCTAGTTTCTCTAAAGCTTTAAGCTGCATTGTTAAGTTGTTTATTTCTGATGTTTCCATTTTTTTTGATGTAGGCATTAAGAGCTATGAACTTACCTCTTAGAACAGCTTTCATTGTGTCCCAGAGATTTTGGTAAGTTGTATTTTCATTATCGTTCACTTTCAGGAAATCTTGAATTTCCTTTTTAATTTCTTCCTGAATCCAGTTCTCATTCAGCATCATAGTGTTAAGTTTCCAGGAGTTAGTGTATTTTCTCTTGTTTGATGTGTTGTAGATGTCCAGCTTTAGGCTGTGGTGGTCTGATAGGGCACAGGTTAGAATTTCAACTTTTTTGTATATGTGTAGATTCGTTTTGTGGCCCAATATGTGATCTATTTTGGAGAAAGTTCCGTGTGCTGCTGAGAAAAATGTGTATTCTTTGGTGCATGGGCGAAAAGTTCGATAGAGATCTGTAAGGTCCATTTCTTTCAGGGTTTGATTAAGTTCCAAAATGTCTCTGTTAAGCTTTTGACCTGTTGATCTATCCCATGTTGAGAGGGCGGTGTTGAAGTCCCCAAGAATTATCATTTGGGGGTTGATTTCTTGCTTTAGACGCTGTAGGGTTTTCTTAATGAATGTGGAGGGGCCCGTATTGGGTGCATATATGTTCAGTATTGTGAAGTCTTCCTGGTGAATTGTACCTGTGACTAAAATGTAGTATCCATCCGTGTCTCTTATAATTTTCTTTGGTTTGAAGTCCACTTTGTCTGATAGCATAATGGCTACCCCTGACTGTTTTCTGCTTCCATTTGCTTGTAGAATTGTTGACCAGCCTTTTATTTTTAGAGCGTGCCTATCTTTTGTGGTGAGATGGATTTCCTGCAGGCAACAGATTGATGGATTGTGATTTTTAATCCAAGTAATCTGTGTCTCTTGATCGGTGAATTAATTCCATTAACATTTAGTGTTATAATGGAGAAACTATTTTTAATTCCAGACATTTATTATGTTTAGTAGTTTTTATAAGTATATTGCTTCACTTTTAATGGTGTTATATTTGCCTTCTGTTCTCCTGGATATGCCTGTTTTTTTCTTCATGCTTGAGTATCATTTCTAGCATTTTTTGAAGGCCTGGTTTGGTGGACATGTATCCCTTCAAGTTGTCTTTGTGCTGGAAGATTTTTCTTTCTCCCTCGATCATGACGGATAGTTTTGCAGGGTAAATCAGCCTGGGTTGACATTTTTGCTCATTCAATACTTGAAGTATGTCTCTCCAAGCTCTTCTTGCTTTTACTGTTTCGACTGAGAAGTCATTTGTTATTTTAATAGGTTTACCTTTAAAAGTGACTTGTTTTTTCTCCCTTGAAGCTCTCAGCACCAGTTCTTTATCTTGAATGTGGAGTGTTTTAACTATTATTTGCTGTGGCGTGCTTCTGTTTTGGTCGTATCTGTTTGGGGTGCGGAATGCCTCTTGTGTATGAATGGGCCTCTCTTTTTTTAGATGAGGAAAGTTTTCCTTGATGATCGTTTGAAAGATTTCCTCCGGGGTGGTATTTTGAGATTCTTGCTCTGGTATTCCATGAATACACATGTTAGGCTTCTTCAGGGTGTCCCATATCTCTTGGATATTTCTCTCAAGTATCTTTTTGGCTTTAACAACCTCTTCCATTGAGCTGGTTAGTACTCCCACTTTATCTTCAAGGTCTGAAATTCTGTTTTCTGCTTTGTTAGTTCTGTTGATAAGACTCTCTGTGGAGTTCTGCGTTGAAGATAACTTGTCTTGTAGCTCAGTTTTAAACTCTCCTTGAGTCTGTTTTAACTGCTCTATGCCACTTTTTGTTTCTTGCACTGTTTTTCTCAACTCCTCCAGATGTCTGTTGTGTTCCTCTTCAAAGCGATTGATTCGATTATGTAATTCCTCCCTGATTTCCTCTTTCATAGTATTGAACATGGTAATGATCATATTTTGAAAGTCTTTATCCTGGGTGAGGCTTTCTTGGCCTTTTTCCGCGGGTTTGTTCTAGTTGGAGTCTAACATTATGGGATTAATTTCTTCAGTGGGAAATTTGTTTACTTGAGTGTTGCTTCTCATGGATTTGCACTTTGACTTTGGCATTGTCGTTTTAACTCTTAAGATCTCTCAATTTCACTAAACTGAATTATTTGGCCTGGGGTTCTGGGGGTGGGCAGGGACAGAGCTTACCTAGGTCGCGGGTAAGCCCCGGCTGGACCTCGCGCGTCCGGACCAGCGGAGCGGGATGGGGTAATGGGAGGATGGGGGCATCGGCGTGGAGCTATTTAACCCGAGGGCAGCTGGGGCGGGGCCCGGGCGCAGGGGGAGGTCCTCCTCGTCCCTTGGCCCTGCGCGCGGCTCCAGGCTAGATGGTGGGAGTCGGAGCCGGGTCCCTTTGGGCTGACCTGGGGTTCTGGTGGGCGGGCGCGGGCGGAGCTTACCTAGGTCGCGGGGTGAGGCCCGGCTGGGCTGCGCGCGCGTCCGGAGCGGAGGAGCGGGGTGGGGTAAAGGGAGGATGGGGGCGTTGGCCCAGAATAACAATTTATGACCAGTGAACTGGAGTTGAGGCAGTAATGGGCGGGGCCACACTCTCACCAAGACTGCTTAGTTATGCATCCTCTTGCCTCCTGCTCCAGTTCTTCCCCTATTGAAATCTTAACTTCCTATCAGTAGCTCAACGATGAACTTGGGGTCACTGAACCCCTGTTTTTTCCTCTTCCCAATGTGTCGGTTCAGTCTCTTTTCTCTGCTTTTCACCATTACTTTCTTTATCTATTTAATTGGCATATTGAGGCAGACTTATTAAGGCTTATGCCCTAAATCCTTGATTGTAATGTGGCTATTTTATCATATGATTATACCAAATGCTGGCAAGAACATAGGAAAGATATAATCACCTGTATTGTTTATGGGAATATAAAATGATACAACCACAGTACTACTAAGTTTCTCATAACTATGACCAGTTCCTGAAACCCTTTGAAGAAAGGCTTGCTTGGGCTCATGGCTACAGAATGGCTGTCTCCCTTGTTTTGGACCTGAGACTAGGCAAAGCCTCATGACAGTGGGCACATGGATAAGGAAACTTTCTACCTTTTCCAACCAGTAGAGAGAAAAAGGGGGCCTCCAAAGGACATGTTCTCTGTGTCCCACTTCCTCCAACTAGGCCCCATCTCCGAAAGGTTCCAGAATCTTCCAAAATAGTGGAGACTAACTTTTTAATATATGAACCTACAGAGACATTTCATTTTCAAAGCACAGAAAAGAACTACTTTGGAAAAGTTTGACCATTTCTTATAAAATTGAACATGCATATACCAGTACAACCTGTCATTTGTATCCTGAGCACTTTTTTCAAGGAAAATGACATTTTTTTGTATAGTCATACGTAATTTTTGAAGCAGCTTTTCACATTAAAACAAAACTTTGAAACATTGTTTAGTGGTAAGCAAGTGTGGTCTGTGCTCACCATAGAACACTGCTCAGAAAAGAAAAGGAGTGTGACAGCCTATATACCAGGACAGGCAGAGATAAAAACATTTTAAAGAAACGCCTGTGCTCCATCACTCTATCTGAACTGTTGAAACTAGACGCCCCAGGGAATTGTAATTTCCTCTAGGAATCTCATGGGAGCAAATAGTCCTGGTGCCAGTCGGAAGGGGAAGGGATTCACAAAGCGCTGTAAACTTGTGCCATCATCTTGCAGGAGACTGGAGCTGGGAGAATGATGGGCAGAGCTATACCTTGACCAGAACTGCTTAGCTGCACACAGCTCTTGCCTTCTGTTTGTACCTAAACCTTGTGTCTAGACCCTGAAGATGGGCTTTGGGGCAACATTAAATAACCCTCTTCCCAATGCAGCTACATTGAATAAATCTTTTTCTGCTATTCACTGTGAATTTTTTATATATATAGTTCATTTATCAAGAGCCAGTGGACAAATCAAGAACGGGCTGTTTTTCCAGATTCCACAACTCCTAGATAGGTTACGCTGGCTGACAGAGCTCAAGTTGACTTCTGGTTTTCCAGTACAGTGTGTAAGTCATTTAGAGGCACTATTATATCTTAATACCAAGCCAAAAGGCTAGAATTCCGCTCTTCTTATGTCTGTCATCAAAATGAGGTCACAAGGTAAACCAGTGCCCCCAAAACTAGACCAACAGACATTCAAATATAGAGTCTTGATTTACCAGTGCAGAAAAAATCTCCTAGGAGGTATTGCCTAGGAATTTTTTTAATTTCACTTTATTTATTTACTTGGTGTGTGTATGTATGTGTGTGTGAGAGAGAGAGACGGGGGGGGGGGCACTGTGTCCCTGTGAGGGACCAAAGGTGACTTCAATCATCCTGGATTGCTTCCCAGGCTCTATCCACCAAGGGCACAAGTGCAGGCCGCAGTTATTTCCCCCTGGTGGGTTTTTTTGTTTTTTTTTTTTTTTACACGGGACCTGGGATCCAAACTCAGGACCTTCTGCTTGCTAGGGAGAGTCTTAACCCCTGAGCCATCTCTCTCCAGGCCGAAAACTTTTTAAAATATTTTATCTATTAGAGAGAGAAAGAGAGAGAGAGAATACGAGAGAGAGAAACAGATGCACGATGTGAGTTCCAGGGAAAAACGTAGGTCTCGGGGCTGCAAGCAGGCTGCACTGTCTTGTTGGCCCTGCTTAGGAAAACAAACCGCGATCGACTGCCAGCGGCTCCCTGTGAACACTCTGAGAATTAAAAAAGATTCGATGATGGACACAACATGCATACTTTTTTCTGTGTTTTACCTCACAGTAAATATCCAAGGACTGTCTTGTGTTTCCAGAAGGGAAAGGAAGAAACCAGAAGGAAACCGACTGAAATATACAGCAGTGTTCAGTTCTCAACAAGGACTCCTTTAAGTTATAAATCATTGAAATCTCTCTGAGCTTAACTGGCATGGGGTAAGGAGAACACTGAGCCCCAACCCCTCTGGTCAGCAGGCACCCCCTAAAGTGGTGAAAACAGAGAGGCAATGATGACCTTCAGCAGTCTCCTAGCTTCATGTCTGGGGACTCCCCTCCCCCACACCCACATTACATTCACGCAGCACATCATGACTGACTGTCAAGAAAAACCAAACCTAAGTATGATTGTTACCGTCTAGGGGTCTGGAATCGGTTCTGTTTTCTCCACCATATTTATATGGCAGGAAAAGATTGAAGACTTACAAGACCAAAGGTTTGTTTTTAAAGGCATATTTTAGAGTGAAAGTAAAGCAAGGAAATTTGAAGTCTAAGTTGGTTTAAGAGAGAGTAAAGCAGCAGTCAGAGCGCCCACTGAGTGGGGAGAATCTAAGGCTGGAGTGGCTTGGGGTGGGGAGAGACTTTTATTGGGATGGGGAAGGGGAGACTGCTCCCGTTTTCCCTTTGGAACTGATTGATTACAGATAAGGGTGACCTGGAAGATTGGTCTGTTTTTGGGACACATTTCACATGTCCAGGCAGGTCAGTTCTAATACCTGTTAGCAGGTCAGCAGTCTATTCTTCCTTTGTCTTCAGAGAAGCAGAACCAGGAAGGTGAATTGCCAACATCTTAGGAATCTGTTCTCAGAGAATTTTTGCTCTGGACTCCTTCCCTGTATGTACTGTCTACCTGTCTGGGGGTTCTATCTACCTTCTTTAGTACCTCAAGATGTTACATAGATTCCAAAAAGGCACACGTGCCCGCACACACACATACACACACACACACACATACACACACACACACACATACACACACACACACACACACACACACACACACACATATACTAGAACAGACCAGCATCAAAGAGTCATTTAGCAATGACGTTGGAGATATCAGACCAGGAATTTGCAATAACAATGATTAATATTGTTAAGGCAAGAAACACAGCTCTTACATTAAAGGAAAAAGAGGATGGTTTATTCTGAAGCCAAATATGAGCGACCATGGCCCAGGAAATTGTAGCATTCTCAACATCAAGTCAACACAGATTTAGGGTGCCCCAAATTCCATGTGCTCCCCTGTGGTAACAATTTCTCAAAGTTTTATAATAACACAAAAAAGAAAATTATAAACCAAGGTACTTTTCAAATATATTAGTGAAAATATCAGGTTATAGAAAAACAGAGAAATGTTTGTTATAGAATATAGATGCTATCTGATATCATTCTTACTTAGCCTTTTGGTTGGTGAAACCTAAGGACCTGGTTGCACATTCCAACAAATTTATACAATCATTGCAATATGTCTATTAAGGGAGTTAAAGATGGCTCAGGATAATTTGACTCTGGACTTGCAACAATCCTTAACTCTCCATATCATTGATCCTCTAATTATCAATCAGCCTTGTAGGTGCATCTTCTTTCCAGAAACTTCAGTTTATTATTTGCTAAAGGCACTAATACTTAGATAGAAAGGATGTAATAGCAAACACACAATAAAAACAGACATATTAGAGAGGAATGTGAGAAGCCGGCAATGTAGCTTGGTGGTAAAACATCCTGGGTGCAACCCCTATCCCTGGAGAGAGAAAGAGAGAGAGAATAAAAATGCTGTGATAGAAACAAAGAATAGATTCCTTCAATAAGGTCATGAGTGGACATAGCTGAAGGAAGGATCTTAACTTGAAGACATCTCAATAGAAAGTCAAAAGTAGAAAAAGCAAGGAAGAGAAGTCCTGAATAAAACAATAACAAACCGCTCAAGAATTATGAGGCTAGAGGATGCATTAGTATAGAACATCAGAAGAATTTCTATTTCTTAAGATTTAAAATGATAACAACTAAGAATTCTCCTAAATTAGTGGAATTAAACCCCTGATCTAGAAAGCTCAAAGACCACTTATCATCTAGACATATCATTTTCAAACTGCAGAAAATCAGAGATGAAGAAAATATTCTTGAAAAAGCCATAGGAATAAAACACTTTACCTACAGTAGAGGATAAGGATCTATCCAACCACTTCAAATCATCTGAGCAACAAAGTTAAGTGTTTAAAGAGTTGAGGGGAAAAAAACTTAAAGAATTCTGTAGATATTTGTGGGAAATTATCCTTCAATGTAAAAGAATAATAAAAACTTTATCAGACAAAAATTGAGAAAATTTTTTCTGAAGTAGACTTGCTTGCAAGGAGCATTTAAAATTTTTTCGAAGGAAAATTCCAGAGGTCAGAAACTGAAATCAACATAAAGAGAGGGAGAGAAAACAATGAACTTTCCTTTTTCTATCCTTAATTGATCTAGTGCAAATGTGCTAAAAATAGTAACAGTAACAATGCGTTTGATTTATATGATTGGGTAAGCATTTTACTACAAATAGCACTTACATATAATGAATGTAAGGGATGGGAGAGAGGAAATTTATTATTATACAGTGTTGCCCTACTTCTGAAGCAATACGGTTATTTGAAGGTGAATTTGGATTCATTACAAACTATGTAAATTACATACTATGGACTAACTTCTAATTTGTAAAGAAATATCACTCGCTGAAGATGTAGCCAGTAATGGAGCACTTGCCTGCCATATGGGGAAGTTCTGGATTCAATCCCCAATACTGCAAAAGGAAGCATAATTTATGCTAAGAAAACAGAGAAAGAATTAGATTAAATTAAAGACACAGAAGGAAAAAAATGAGTTGAAGACAAAAACATGATCATAAGCCAAGGACAATAAATACAAAGCAGTAACAATATGCTATAAACTAATTCAAATATATTGATAATAACCCATTGACAGTCAACATGTGCTACTTAAATGACAAAGATTGTCAGTTAATGTCTTTTTTAAAAGAGCTTAACTATGTTTTCTTTTCAAAAAAGGATGAATATATGTTATGTCATGGTAACACTAATCAAAAGAAAACAGAAATAGCTACATTAACTTTAGAGATTTCAGAACAAAAAAAATTATAAGGAATAAAGAGGAATACTATATGAGAAAAGCATCAGTGTACCAGCAAAACACAATAATCCTAGAATGTGCACCTAACAATACAGCGTTTACCATGTGAATCAAAAATCTGATCAATATAGGACATGGGGGGAAATGTTGGAACTTGCTGACCAATTTTCATAGTACCAGAAAGTACTACGGAAGCTGCAAGATCACCCAGCAAGAGGTGATCATCATACTATAATGGCATGAATGGCAAATGGGTAATCCACTGATAAGTGGTTGGATTTAAGGCATACATTTCAGCAGGGAATACATAACTGGCACTGTGAACTAGGCCGGGAACCTGTGGAAGGCGAGGGTGTAGATCCTAGAGGGGAACTACTAAGGTTTAGCTATAAATACTTGATATCAAACTGCCTTCTAAACATTGATCACAATATCCGTAGATCAGAGGAGCTCTTGACACTCAACCTCTAAGTTCCTTCTACAATGGAAGGTATTCAGCACAGAGAATCACAACTGGCCAGAGTGTAGAAAATAAGTGACCGTGGACATTTCAGTCCTATGCAGGACATCTAAATCAGCCCCCATGTCAAGGCTTGGGAACATCGCTGAAGAGGGAGTGATAGGGAAGAACTTTAATGAGGGGAGGGTGTATTAGACAGTATCTTCTGGACATGGCAGGGCTGTGCATCCATGAACGCATTGCAGCTATGTGTACTTCCACCAGATCTGTACAAAATTTGGCCCATCAGCATTTCACCATGGAAGGGAAAAGATCTCGAAAGAGGTTCCCCAAACCCCTGAGACACTATTGAGAGTTAATGCTGGATAGGGAAGAAAAATAGCTACTTTCCTCAATAGTATGTCCATTCATAAATAATACATGCTCCAGCAAGTGCCTAGGCACATTTCAATTAAAGGCAATCCAGATGAAACTCAATGGGCCACGTAATCAGAAAGACATGGAAGTAGAAGGGAAACCTGACAAGAAGAAGGGAGTGGGAAAAGGAGGGTGGACAGGATTGAGTAATAAGGGATGAAAATAACATAAATTCATTGTATTCACACATGAAACTCTAAAAGAATAAAAATAAATGTAATTTTTTAAACTTGAAAACTCTAGCTAAGTTCAAAAAGTAGCAATGAACTTACTATTAAAACTGAAAGCTTCAATACCTCTGTCTGAAATCAACAGATCCAGGATGCAAAGAATAAGGAGGACAGCATCAATCAGCTGGATAATAAATCACCTGTGTGGGCCGTCCATCCAGCAATCATCAAGTGCACATTCTTCCCAAGTTTACGTGGAGCGTCCACCAAGGCAGATTACATTCTGAGCCCTGAAAGAACTCTTTACAAACTTATTTATTTATTTTATTCTTTGGCAGCTTCACACATGAATACAATGGCAAGCCATTTCACCTCACGTTACCAGACCTCATCTTTTCCTCCTCTCCCACTGAAAATTTCCTTCTTCCAAACCAGTCTCCCTCCTACTTTCATGTCTTTTTGTATGTGTGCCCCACTGAATTCCACAGGGGTCTTTACAAATGTAAAAGAATGACTTTGCAAATTTTAGTTATTTATTTTTGCACGTGTGTGTGTGTTTGTGTGTGTGTGTGTGTGTGTGTGTGTGTGTGTGTGTGTGTGTCAGAGACCACTGTGTGTCCCTGTGTAGGAACAAAGGTGACTTCAAGAATCATCCTGGATTGCTTCTACCTCCTTTTTGCTTCACTCTGGGATTTCCCAGGCTCTGCCCACTAGGGCCAGACATGGTACCTTGGGATCCAAACTCGGGACCTTCTGCTTTCGAGGTCATTCGCTTGTTGAGCCATCTCTCCAGCCCCCTTTCCCAATTTAAAGAAAGAAAATTCACAGTATAATTTCAGACCACAGAGGAATCAAACAGAAAAATAGCTGGAAAATCTCAAAACACTTGGAGATTAAACGCATGCTTCTAAATAGCACATGGGTCAACGAAGAAACCATGAGAGAAGGCTTTAAACCTTCTCTTGAATGAAGGCGCAAGTTATCAGAATTCCCAGAACTCGGTGAAAGCAGTTTCTACATACATATTTAGAAACAATAGTATGTAAGGTCTAATTTAAGCTTTGACCTTAGGAAACTAGAAAAAAAAAGGGGGGAGGAATACAAAAAGAAATGATAAAAGTTAGAGCCAAGGATAATGAAACCACCCCTCACTCCAAGGCTCAAGGAACATCTGGGAAGAGGGATTGGTGAGAATGTAAGAGCCTAAAGGGGGCAGACATGACAGGACTGTTGGAACCATGAATTCACTGCAGTTACACATATTTCCACAAGATCTGCACAGAGTCTTTCTTATCACCAATTCATCATGGAAGGAGAAAGATCTTAAAAGGCCCCACACCTTCCTGGGAGACTGACGAGGATAGAGAAGATGCTTTCCTCGATGATACATGATTCATCCTCCAGCAAGTACTCAACCCACATGCCACCAAAGGAAGCCCTGATGAAATTCAGTGAGCCACACATGCGAAAAAGACATGAAAATAAGAAAAAGACCAACAACAGAAAAGAAGGGTTGTAAAACAAAAAGGAGGGGGATGGGATTAAGGTATAAAAATATTATAAATTCACATATTTCTATACAAAACATTAAAAGAATAAAACATTTAAAAATAATTTAAAGCCAAGAACAGTGAAATTACAAATAGAAAATAAGGGAGAAAAATTAAAATAAAAAATCTGAGTCTTTGAAAAGCCCAATAATTTCAGTGATAATCCACATAGACTACCTGAAAAGAGATGGAGATGTCATAGTTCACTGCTGTAAAAATGAACCAAGAGACATCACTACAGATCCCATGGACAGTGAACTACTAGACCAGGCAAGTGGATACATGTGTCCTCCTAGCTCTCGGGAGGCTAGAACAGGAATATTATGAGTTCAAAGCCAGCCTTGACTTTACAGAAAGATCCTGGTCTCAAAAAATTAATTTTTAAAAAAGAATAGTATGACTAATTCTGTGCTCACACATGTCCTAGACAAAATGAGCCAATTACTAAAAAAAAAAAAAAAAAAAAGCAACCTGCCAAAACTCATACAAAAAGAAACATGATTTTAATATGCCTAGGTCTATTGAAGAAAATTAATAATGAGTAACCTTCCAACACAGTAGGTCCACCTGATGAATTCCACCTAACATTCAAACAAGAAATCAAGTCACTTCTCTATTCAACTCTTCCAGGAGAAATAAGCAGAAGGAACAGTTCATAATTCATTTATAAGATGCCACATGAATGTCAAAAGCAGACAAACACTGAAAAAAATTATAGGATGATATCTTGCATAAATATATACACCAAAACCATCACTTACTAGCAAATCCAACCAAACCTTTATAAAAAAAAAACCACAGATATTTGTCATAGATATGTAAGAGTAATTCAACTATTTTCAACCCACAATTCAATAAATCCATGCATGCAGAACCTGCAGAGCCACCTGCATTTGTCAATTATGGATAAATATTATCCAGCCTATTGTCATTGTAAAGGAATATAGGGCTGATTATAGTAGTAATAACTTCTAACTGGATGAGCATACAGAAAGCTTTCTTTCTCTTTCTATATTAACTTTATCCTCTCTAGAATGAATAACATGGTAGGAATAAAAGGTCTGTGTACCTACACCTTCTCGTCTCTTAAAGAATCAGCTGAAATCCCAAATGTTCATGCAAAATCCATCCAATTCCTTACTTAGAAACACTGTGACTTCTTCCTGCTCTCAACCCAATAAACTTTATCTAAAAACTCCCACTTTTTTTTATCTCATGTGATAATCAGATGAATATGCCTGGCATTCAGCAGTAAACTGTGCAGATAAATGTTTATTTATCTTTATTGGTTCACCAGTAGTACATGGCATATGGAGTGGAAGTGAAAAATATTGAAAGAATAAATCAAGACGAAATCGAGCAGGATTCAAGAAGCTTTTTGTAAAGATGAACACCAAAAAATTGTGAAGCACAAATGTTCCACATTTATGAAGTATCCCTCTCATTTACTTATCCTGTGGTCTTGGACTAGTACTTTAGCCCTTTGAATTTCTCACAAACAAGACTCTATGGACAGAGTTTTCGGGGAAAGTTTAGCTGTGTCCTGTTTGCTTTGAGATTTCATTTCTACCACTCCTAATTTTAAGGAAATGAAAATGGATCCTGGGCACAATAAAACCTTTGTGCCCAAGGCATAAAAAGATAAGAGGGAAGAAGTCATACAGAGGAAATGCAGAGAGATAAGTTAACTGAAAGCAGAGGTGAAATAGTCATGCTCGTTGAGCCCTAAAATTATCAGAAAGCTTCCTGGTAGCCAAGGCAAACAGCAAGACACAAAGACATGTATGTGCAGACCTCATACCATTATCAGGAAAGACAAATCCAGCCTCACAGTTGCCATCTAGAAGGAATTAGGTGTCATTTCTTTTAAAAAGGCAGATGAGTAACAGGGCAGACAGCATCCTTGATTAAACCCATTAGCCAACCAGCAAGACTGTGGAACCGCTCCTAATCTGTGGTCCTGCTGTAACTGTCAATCAATATTCTCGACTGATACCCAACACACCCAGCAGCCCAAACTGGCCAGTCTCCTCATGATTTGCTATCTGGTTGGATGGAGGAAAAGTTCTGGCTGAAACAGCTCTTCTCTGTGTGGCATCAAGCAAGGCTGGCCATTACATTAAACACTTTAGTAAAATGGATCGTGACACCTGGATGCAAAAAATAGGCCATCATAAAAACTATAATAATAGCATTGGCGTCCTGTTCACTATGGCAAAAAGACAGGTGCCAAATTCATCCCAAACTGGGCCGAATTTTTGTGATTAAAGAGTTGATTACCAAGGCTTTTTGAATGTTGATAATCAGTACCTAAGCTTTTACACTTTTAATAACTGTAACAGGGCTGGCAAGATGGCTCAGGGTTTAAGACTTTGCCTTGCAAGCAAAAGGTTCTGAGTTTTGATTTCAGGTTCCATGTAAAAACACCAGGCTGAAATGGTGGCAGCTAGCACTTATAGTCCTGTTGGGCATGGCCTGGGAAATCTCAGAGTGAAGCAAAAAGGAGGTAGAAGCGATCCAGGATGATTCCCAAAGTTAACCTTGTTTCTCCATAGGGACCCTCTCTCTCTCTCTCTCTCTCTCTCTCTCTCTCTCTCTCTCTCTCTCTCTCTCTCTCTCTCTCTCTCTCTCTCTCTCTCTCTCTCTCTCTCTCTCTCTCTCTCTCTCTCTCTCTCTCTCTGTCACACACACACACACACACACACTAAATAAAGTTGGGTTTTTTTAATTATTCTTTTTTTTTTAGACAGAATTTCATGAGGCAGTCGAGGCAGACCCAAACTCATGATGCTACCACCTCCACCTCCTAAGGGTTAAGATTATAGGAGTGCACCACCATAACCATCAATGAAAATATCTTCATTCACATTGAAACTACAGTGGAATATCATCTTACATTGGTAAGAATGGTAATTATCAGAAAAGCAAAACTAACAAAAGCCGCCAGGATATGGAGCAAAAAGACCCTTTTTCAATATTTTATTTGTTCATTCATTCATTCATTCAGAGAGAGAGAGAGAGAGAATGCATGCCATGATGCACATGTGGAGATCAGAGGATAACTCTTGGAAGTCAGTTCTCTCTTTCTACCTTAGGCTCTGAGATCCCCAGGTTTTGCCCACAGGTGACTTTTCCATCTCATAGGCCCAGATAAAGCATCACCTGCTACTCTGTGGTTAGAAATGTAAAATATCACAGTCACTATGGCTAGAAACAGATCTGTTATCACACACCTGGGTTTATACATACCTGAAGAAAATGAACTCAGCATCCCAAAAGACCCCTGAACTCCCACTTTTACTTCAATGCTACTCACAGCAACTACCATACAGCATCAGCCTGGGTACCTACCAAAAGATGAATAGATACAGAAAAGCTGGTGTGGGTGCACACAGGAGTTTTAGTCAACCAAAAAGAATAAAATGCTGTCATGCGCAGCAACATGGATGGAACTGTATGGAAGGCATGCTGTTAAGTGAAACAAACAATTCACAGAAAGAGAAGTTAGCTCTTATTCTCACTCATATGTGAAAGCTAAAGAATAAAACAAAGTTATCTTGAAAGCAAAAGAGTGAAGGGCAGTGAGATGGCTCAGTAGGTAAATCTGCAAACCTGGAGGCTTAAGTTCAGTCTCCAGAGCCCATATGGTAGAAGAAGAGAATCACGTTCTAAAAGTTGGGCATGGTGGCATACCTACCTCTCTCTTTCTTATTCTCTCTCTCTCCCCCCTCTCTCTCCTCCTCTCTCTTTTCTTCCCTCCCTTCTTCTTTCTCTTCCTGCCTCCCAAATAAATAAAATGCTATTTTAAGAAAAGAAGGTATAATCGGGATTGCAAAAGACTTAAAAGAGTAGTCATGGAATGGGACTCACACCTCCCTGGGAAACTGATGAAGACTAACTCCGATGGGGCGGGGGAGAGAGAAGATGCTTGGTAGTATGTATAATCCACCGATAGAGGATTCATGCTCCAGTTAGTGCTCAGACACATGCCATCAAAAACAACCCAGTGGGCCGCACATGCAAAAAGATATGAATATAGAAGGAAGACTAGTAGGAAAGAAGAAGGGTTGTAGTAGAAATGGGATGCGAAAATATTGGCACTTCACTATACCCATGTGTGAAACAAAAGAATAATAAAAAAGGAAAATTAAAAAAATAAAAGGGTGAGTGTTGGGTGAGTGAAAGGCTGCGGAACTTGACCAGCATTAAGTCACAAGTCATATGCACGTACAGAAAGGTCACACTGAATATGTTCAATTAATTCATGTAACAAAAATTAGTAAAAACATTTTTAAGTATTTCTCATGTAGGATTCTAGATATAAAAAGCAGAGTGAATTCACTACAGCTATGTACATCCCCATAAGTGCTGCACAAGAATTATCCTGGCAACATTTATTTCATCTCAAAAGAGGAAAGACCTCTGGAGACACTGCATATCCCTGAAAGACTGGTGAAGGCTAATGTTGGTGAGAAGAAATGCAGGATGCTTTTCTTGATGGCATACCCACTGATAAAGATTCACACTCCATCAAGTACCCAGGCATATGACATCAAAGGCAAACGAGGTGAAACTCAGCGGGCCACAAATGTGAAAAGACTTGAAAATAGGAGGAAGTCTGAGCAGGGGAAAAGAAGAATTGAAATGGAATGGAGGGTGGGACTGGAGATTGAGGGTCTATATACATATTCATGTATGATACACATAAGAATTAAATTTAAAAGTCATTCTACAGAGAAAAAAAAGCAGAGTGAGCCTCACAAAGCATTATCCAGGGGATACTGACTAATAATTGCTGTTCTGACCCAACAACTCACAAGCCCCAGTCAGGCTTTCCAGTGTTCACAGGTAAGCTTGTTCTGTTCAGGGACCCAGCAGACTGGGAATGTTCTAGAAGCATCTTAGACAATAACATGATTGTTCCCAACTAGCGTCTGGGCTCCCTTTCATGTCTCCAAGAAGAAATGTTGACGCTCAGTAGAGATGGAGGAAGACAGAGATTGGGACCCTCTCTGGAGAGGGGGGATGATGATGTAGTGCTGGCCTTATGGAAAGAGGGACAGAGAAAGTAGAAATGGGAGGAGAGAACGGATGGCATTCTAAGATGGGTGAGGCCTCTCACTTGCAGACAGGTAGCTGGGTAGGGCTGAGAGCACCGTGCGGAAGTGGTAGCCAAGTCAGAAGGGGCCTGAGGGGCATCAGCGGAGGGGGAAAGGGCTGTGACCTGAGAACAAAGGGAGCCATGGAAGTATGTAAACTCCAAGCAAGCGCCTGGAAGAACCAGTGCAGGGGACGCACCATGCAGAGCCTGGACTTCCAGGGCAGTGATGCGATCTAATTCCATGCAGAGGGGCTTAAGAAAGAGATGTGCTGGACTGAAGGTGAACGGAACAGAGGGGAAACTCTGACTTGCGCCCCTCCCCCCAACTTGCAGCCACTTCTCCCCATAGAGCGGCCAACGCTGCCCTCTCCTTCCCTTTGAAGAAAGCAGAAAAAGAACGTGCTTTGATTTTCCTAAAACAAACACTAAGGCCAGGCCGGGGCTGGCTTAGGCTTCCCTGGGCGAGGGAAGTCACACTTCATATTTCTGGTATGAATGTCCACGCAGAGCCAAGCCTTGTTCACTGCGGAAAGCAGAGGGGCTGCTGACCCAGCTCCGGGGAGAAGCCTGCCCAGAAGGCATTCTCTGCCATCTGGGGACAGCTGTACTCAGCACACAACTCAGCCCACTGGGCGCGGGGGTCCAGAGCTGAGCAAACTGACATGGAAAGACCTGGATCAGGAAGGGACTGTGATGGCTGATGGTCGAGGAAGTGTCACTTCCCAAGCTAAAACCTTAGGAAAGAGACCTCCTTAGGAGACGGATCGTTCCCATGAAATATCTATTCAAGAATTAGACACTTGGGGAGCAGGAAGGCAGAGGCTTGGGAATCACCAGAGAACCCCCTCCCTGTTGTGCCCTTGAGCTGCTGCTACCTGTTGGTATCTGCACTTCCTCTGTGTCATATTTAGCACTTGGGGTGACAGAACAGCCAGGCACCCAGTGTTCTGAGTAACTTTCCTGTTAGCTCACTTAATCCCCTCAGCAAACCTACAAGAGGCAGGTACAACCATTAACTGTGCTTACAGATAAGAAAGTCAAACACACAGAGGAGCAAAGATCACCCAAAGTCACCCGAAGTTCATGGGAGGCAACCTGAGCCGAGTGCCGGAGCCTCCGCCAGCTCACCCCAGCTGCCAGCTCCCCACAGCCCTATCACCCATCCTGGGCAGGTGTGTCCTGCCCTCCCCACTGAGCTCCCCACGGCTCGTTTCCACGGCCAACCGGTACTCCACCTTGGGCGATGCATGAGTTCCTCTCTCTCTTCCTCTCTTCTTCTAACCCTTTCACCATACTTTTCCCAGTGCCAGTGCCTTTAAGTACAGCCATCGGTCAACACTTTTGACCGTGATTCCCAAAGATGACAATGAAAAACTCTTAATCACCTGGTGAGGTCATAGCTAACACCACAGCACCATGCATTAGTCACACATGTGTAGTACTGTATCACCGGTGAAACAAAAGAACAGCACCTGCAATTACATACAGCACGCAAGACAATAGAGACAATAAAGAACTTTGTGGTTTGCATGTTTACTGCTTACTGTCCTATAGTTTTTATCATTATTTTACAACTTCTTCCAAATTTTTAAAGCTTATAGTGCAACCAGAGCAGTGTCCCCTGTTTACCAATTAACTTCTTCCAGCCACGGACATGGTTGGGGACGTTCTACTATCACTATTGCTGAGTGGTAGCCATGATAGCCATGGTTCAGGAAACCAACTGGCTAACTGTCCCCCGGACCCCCCCAAAAAACTACATTTCAAGACACTAAGACAGGAGAAACCTTTCAGAAATGATCCATTGGATAGGAAAGCAAGTGGCAAAAAAAAAAAAAAAGCCAACAACTAGGCCGAGAAGGCAAGGACCTCAGAAGGGGCAATTTGTCTCGGTGGTAAACCTACACTTGAAGAAGCAGGTGGTCATCAGGAGGGAGTATTGATAAGGAAATGTGCCCGGTTTCATGCCTGGTGTTAGCAGACAGCACCCTGACTGTCCCATCTCAGTTGCAATGGTCCCTCCACGTCTGTGGGCTCTGTAGCTGCAGGCTCAACCAACCATAGATTTTTGAAAAGGAAAGGCGCTGGGGAAATGGCTCAGCAGGTTAAGTGCTTGCTGACCAATCATAAGGGCCTGAGTCAAAACCCCAGCATATAAAATCCAGGCAGCTATGTGTGTGCCTAGAACACTGGGGCAGAAGCAAGAAAGTTGACGGGCCTTGCTATCTGCCTGCCTAGCTCCAGGTTCATTGAGAGATCCTGTCTCAAAGGAGTAAGGTAAGGTGCAGTGTGTAGAGCAAGACACATGACATCTTCTCTGACCTCTGACACATGCCTACCTGAACATACCACATATATACAATGCACACATACACATATACACAAAAAATACAGAATAAAGTTTCAACTGTACCAAATGCATACAGAGCTTTCTTTATTCCCTAAACAATATAGTATAGTCACTATTTGCATGTCTTTTATGTTGCATTATTAGAAGTAGTCTACAGAAGTTTAGTGTACAGAGAAAGTATGTGTAGGTTATATGCAAATGCTAAGCCAAATGAGCATCTGTGGATTTGGTGCCATTTCTTTCCGTTTCACAGATGCCTGGACAAAACCAGGCTCTACATAGACAGCTTACTTGAATCTACACTTTCTGAACTGCCTTCTTAATCAACTTTTCTAGGAATGTTTTACTACAAAAGACAGGCAAATGATAATTATTGCATGTATTGAAGTCTACACACTTCCCAGACATTTCCATGGCTATAATATCCTTGTGAATTGAAGTGATTTTTGCAGATGAGACAATAGTGGCTCTTGTCCAGTTACTGACAAGCAGACTTTGGTCTAGTTATCTTGTTTTCTGCAAATGTCGGCAGGAGACTTTACATGCATATTATGTACTGTTAACTGTATATTCGCTTATGTTAGGTGGCATTTCATTCACAACATACTGGGATTCACAGTGTCATGACTATTGACCCAACACTGCAAATGAAAGAAAGCTTTTCTCTTCTACTATCAAAGTCTTTCATAGTTAATTTTCACCAGTCTTACTAGGTGCCAAGCAATATGTCTATGGATTGCCTTCATTGGATATTTTGTCACATAAATATTATTTTTCCTGCCACAAACATGACTCAAATATTGACAAAAGTTATTGCCAAGAAGAGTGGCATGTGTGTGCATGTACATTTATGTGTTCATGTGTGCGTGCACTTATGTGTATGTTTGTACATATGTGTGTGTCTTTCTGGCCTCTCTCTTCTTATAAAGCTACCAGGACTCAATCACAGGGTATTATAAAATGGTGAGTTTCTAATCTGAATCACCCCCCAAATACCTTCTCTATACACCATAGATTAAATTTTATCATTAATTCTGAAGGGTACAAATCAAAATCAAATCCTGGAAGTATGTATTCTTCCAAACATGTAGGTTGTAAGTCTGTTTCATTTCTTCGATTGTGTTTGAACTTCCTCACGAAAATGCAGCTTTATGAAAAGAAGGAGGAAAAGCCACTTGCATAGTTAACGCTACAAAACAACAGAACCTTCAGCTTTGTGGAAGTCCAGGCGCTTGCTCTCTCTCCAGCTTCAGCTCAGGGCTGATCATCCTTTGGGTTCCCTGAGCAATCCCTTAAACCTGTAGAGTCCACACTAAAGGATCTAGGAAGTGATGCAATCCTAGCAGTCAATATGACCGCCGGAGCTAAATATGTCGCTGCTGTCATTGCTAAATCCCTCCCAGAATAGTTCTGGGTAAAGACAGGCAGTGGTGTGACAGTGTGGAGTAGTTCTCCTGAACTGGTTTCAAAGGGTTCAGCACATTAACACAGACTCACTTCTGGCAAAAAAGCATATTCCTCTCTCCTCTTTTCATTTCTCTTACCTAAAAAAAGTCACTGCCACATGGTTTCAGAATACTATTCCCTTGTTTAGAAACCAGACTCTCCATGGCTATGGCTCCGCATCAAAACTTGATTTTTCTGGACAGAAATCAAGCCTGACAATAGCTGGCTCTTTTTCCCTCCTACTCCAACACCCATCAGACACAGGTCCTCAGCTTCCAGACGTCTTTATCACCTGCAAAGAGGCCTCAGATGTCCTCCATCTCATGCTTTTGCTCCATCAACTATGCCTGTGGTCTCACTGTTAGACAATCTTGATTTCATAGTCCTGAAATATAGGAAGGAAATATAAATATTTAAAAGAAGGAACAAGGAGGAAAGAAGCAGAAAGTGACCCAGCTCCTGCCTTAAGGAGATTGCCCTCCCAAGTCCCTGGACACATATCCTCTCTTCTCCAATCTCCAGGTTGGATCTGTGATTACCTCCTCATCCTCATCTTCCTTCTCTTCCTCCTCCTCCTCCTCCTCCTTCTTCTCTTCCTCCTCCTCCTCATCCATGCAACTTATTAGACAACTCTGTACTATTCATTTGCTTTCTAAAAATAAACAGGATCCCCTGACCCCAACCATATATACCTGTTAAGGAGGAGGATGGTGCTTTATGCCCTAAGCACACACTGCCAAAGACAGTTACTGAACTTAGCTGAAACTGTTGTCCACTGTTAAGTTCTTTCACAGCACTCCGAGACAGAAATTTAGTTGCTGAGAATCTCTGTGAGAATAAAAACCCAGGAAAACTCATTCTCATTCTCACTGTTTCTAGCCCTAAAATCCTACAAAGTCTGCTGTCCCCAGCCTTTTTTTCCGTTTTTGTGTGTATGGGGGCGGGAGTACATATATGTATATGCATGTTCAAATGTGTGTGGGCACGTGGGGGCGAGATGTACATGTGCATGTGGAAGCCCAAGGATGGTACTGACAATCATCCTTGGTTATCCTCTCTTATTTTTTAAGAAAGGGTTTCCAAATCCAGAGCTCAAGAACAGACACAGGGCTCAACTGGCTAGAATGCTTGCTCTGGGAATTCCCCATCTCTTCCTGCCAAGGTTGAAATTACAGGTGGGCTAGCATTTTACATGAGTCTAGACATCTAAGCTCTGGACCGTTTGCCTACACGGCAAACATTTCAACCACTGGACTCCAAAAGTTTGCTTTTCTTTTTCTTTTCTTTATTTTTTTAAGACAGCAATAGAGATTGAACTCAGGGCCTTTTGTGTGTTGGGCAATCACTCTTCTATTGAGCTACTGACCCAACTTTTGTCAAAGTCCATTTTTCTTATCTGCAAAATGGGTATAATGATATGTAACAACAAAAATGTACTCAAGTTTCTCAAGTTGCCACAAAAGCAAAGCACATGTAACTTTTAAAAGCTTACAGCTTACGAACATTTATAACACATGGATGTAGAAAAACATTTGTTAGCAGGATGGCCTTATTATGCATGGTCCCACTTTCCTGAAGGATCTGGATGCCTCTCCCAAGGTCCAGAACAAAGAGAATGCAGTGATAAGAGCTACCCACTGGGCGGCAGCACAGAGTTCAAAATGGATTAGTTTAGTAGATATTGGCATATACAGTATAAAGTATAAAGAAGAAAAAGATATATTCAAGTATCGTTTTTCTGGTCCCAGACATCTAAAACTACTTTTAAAGTTCATAAGAACTAAGAAAACCCCAGAGGCAGTAGCAAATCTTCCACAGAGATTTCTCAATGATTTATTCTCTCAACGGAAGACAGCCTACAGACGGAAAAGGAGGTAGACAAGTCTTGGGCAAGAAACTTCCAAGTAGGAGTAAAGACACATGGAAATTTCCCAAGTATGAAATCAAAATAACACATCTTCCTTTGTTTCCGAAATGGCAGGCAAATGATGCCGAAAATCCCCCTTGGAGCTCAGGTTTTCAATGTACAGAATCAATGAGTCTGCTCTTGAAAGGGAGAGGTTGCAACGAATGGCCAAATCCAATGGCCTCATCTAACAAATGAGGGAATGGTGCCCAGAAAAGATATGTCATTTACACAAGGTCGCTGAACTCAGGGTATCCTGACTTTCAGGGCTGTGGCTTCACAGCTGGGATAGTATACCTGCCACCATTTAAAGGGAAGGAAGATTATTTGGTCATTGTTTCCGAAGTTTCTGCCCAATGGTCAACTGTCCCCATTGTCCCTGAGTCCTAATGGAGCAGCACAAGATGACGGCAGTAGGTTCAAGGACAAAGGGGCCTCCGGCTTCTTCCTTTTGTCATTCCACCCAGACTCTGAGCCTGCTGGATGCTACCCACAATCCTTTGCCCCTTAGTAAACTGTGTCTGGAAATGTCCTCACCAACACACCCAGACATGTGCTCTGGTAATTCCCTAAGCATCTCTCCACCCAATCAGGTTAACAACCAAGATTAATCATGATGGCGGTTGTTCAAGTCACTGGAGCCAGGTCTAAAAAGATTGTTTTGGAAGAAATAAGATCAAACTAAGTGGCATGCCCTACACTCGTTGGAATTAAGAGAACTTCAATTCAGCAATTAGGTATGTATCTAACGAGATTAAATCTAACAATTTTAAAGGTAATATATGTGTCCAACTTGTTCAAAATGTTGGGAATGGCAAAGCAGAGGTTTAAACCATGGGGTAGCTCTATTATGCATAGATGTTGGCCAGCAAAGAGTTTTAACCAGGTTGCATAAGGAAAGTTTTCTGGCCCAAATATAATATGTAACACTTCTCATTCAGAAGATCTTCATTCTTCTCAGCCTGATTCCAATCCACATGCCAATCCAGTTCAGATTACATTACACATTATAGCTCAGGATTCCTTATGGCTAACATATGTTGCTGGAACATGTGGAGCCATAATATCTCATAACCCAGTGGTATTGTCCCTAGAGTTAATAGAACTCAGCTAACATATGTTTCTGGTATTCTCATCTTGAGATATGAGTATTGAAATATATTATTCACAATGTATGGTTAATTGAAAGATACAGGGGGTATATTAAAAAATAAATATGTTTATATAACCTATGCTGAAATACATTTGAAATACCATCCAGTTGCCTTCCCACTAATATATGTAGACTGTGGCTATCATTTTCTCTGATCTCTCTATCCTCCTTTTATTCTATCTCCCGTGACTTCTCTCCCATTTTCTTAGTGCCAAAGCTAACCGCAGAATACAAAGACTAGAGATAATGGAGGTGAGGTGCCAGATATTAAGACAGTGGATAGGGAAGGGGTATTAAGAAGTGAGAAAGAAATCGGGCATCCCCTGCCTCTCAATTCTGGCAGTTTTATGGTATAGAATCTTAATCTCATGGGGAAATCAACTTTGTCTGCTATCCTCCTCCTCCCTCATTGCTGGTCAACTCCACAAGTCTGCTGTTCTCCGTCACTGTATGGTCATATCCACGTGTCAAGAGATGCTACCTGTGTACCTTTTCATAAAGCAAGGAAACTATTGAAATGCAAAACTTTAACCTGGAGCTTTATCTTGGGTTTATTTCAGAAGATTCTCACTTGGTGTTTCTCCTCAGTCTTTTCTTATCCCAGTCTACGCTTAGCTACTGGATCACTAGAGTTGCTTAAAATCTGACCCGAACTGAAGATCTGATTTAAAATCCTTTCATAAGTCTTCGTTGCCTACCAAACAGAGAAATGGCTTCTGGATGTGGGCCCCAGCCCAGCACGGCCTTCAAGTCCATGTCTCTCATGCATTTTGTTCATCCAGCCCAAGATGGGGCAAACTGATTAGCTAGACAGACTAGAATTGAAGTTTCAGGTTCAGCCAGAGATCCTGCCTCAATAAAGCAGTGATGAAAGAATAAATAACACTAACTTCAGGCCTCCGCACACATACACACAAGTGTATGCACACATGTGACCAGCTACACACATGCAAACATGCATATATGCATATACATACCATACAGACACAAATATATATTTTGAAAAGCTCATGAAAGAGAAGAAACAGATATCATAAAGTAGTTATAACCTCTCTAAGTAAAAGCTGTATGACTGTCTATTATTCTTTTTTTTCAGTAGAAGAGACATTTAATAGCCAGGTGGATAAGATGATGGTTCTTTGGACAGCCAACTTTTTCCCCAGCCATCCCCATCATTGCCCAATGGACCCATGAACAAAGTGGGCATGGTGGTAGAGATGGAGGTTATGCATGGGCTCAACAACATGGACTTCCACTCACCAAGGCTGACCTGGCTACAGCTGCTCCTGAGTGTCAAATCTGCCACAGCAGAGACCAACATTGAGTCCCCAATATGGATGACCAACCAGCAACGTGGTGGCAGGTTGACTAGATTGGACCACTTCCAAGATGGAAAGGGCAGCGCTTTACCCTTATTGGGATAGATACTTATTCTGGATATGGATTTGCCTTCCCTGCATATTCTGCTTCTGCTAAAACTACCATCCGTGGACTCACAGAATGTCTTGTCCCATCATAGTATTCCACACAGTATTGCTTTTCACCAGGGCTATTATTCTTTTGAGATAATCTGCTCAAGTTTTGATTCTGGCACTTTTTCATAATAAACGTTTGGGGAAAGAATGAGAAATTCAGTCTCTAATGCCTTGGAGAATGATCTCCCCAAAGGCATTCAGCAACACCCAGGAATTAGGAGCCCTTCTGACATTTAATGAGCCAGGAAAGGGAGCAAGCAGAGCCCCAGGAATGGTATCTTTTAAATGTCAAGGGAAAACTGCAAGCCAATAATCTTCATCCATTTACATTCCAACACACAATACTATTAGAAATAACTACTATGAAAAGTCTTTGCTCTAACTTACCCTTGGTTTGGAGCAACATCTTGCTGGCATGCATTGAGCACTTACTATGTGTCAGGCAATGAGCTGAACATCTCAGCCCACTGACCTCACACAGTAGCTATCCAAGATAAGAACCCTCCTCTTACACAGCTAACTAACTGAAGCTGTGTCCTCCAATAAAGAAAATTTAATTTCACTTTCTACTATGACTGAAGCACATTTTCCCAAAGATTTGAGTATCAGAAGATGTTGCTCATCAGTGTGGTTATGTGAAGGTAGTAAGACCTTTAAGAGGTGGGGTCTCCGAACTGAGCAGCTAGCTATTGGCAGCCATCGTTGGGCTACCTCGGCTACTGACAGCCTTCGCTGGACTACCTCGGCCATATCTGTAAGCCAACTCAATAAATTTCATATATATATATATATATATATATATATCCAAAAAAAAGAGGTGGGGTCTCCAATGGGAAACTACCATCAAAAGGAAGGAACCAACACAATTCTCAAGGAACCCTGGTTACTTTTTAACAGGGAGTTGTTTAAACAAGGACCCTCCTACTTTTCTGTGTTTTCTCCCCCATCGACTGGCTTCCTGTCCTGTCATACCTGTCCACATGAGCCCCCTCACATGTTCCCTGCCATAATGCCATCTGCCATGATAAAATATAACATAGCCAAGGGATCCTCAGTAGAGTCCATGTGAGCATTTAAATGTTCAGCCTTCAAACTGTGCGCTAAATAAGCCTACTTTCTTTATAAGTTTCCCAGCCTCTAGTATTTTGTTACAACAGTGAAAAAAGGACGAATGGAGCCCTGTCTAGAAGCCCTATCTATATAGACCTTTCCAGTTCTGTCCTCTAAACCAATTATCATCTTGACCTTCAGCTACCCCTGAAGGTATCTCTGAAGGTATCTACTCTACTTTTGGTAAAGTGTGTGTGTGTGTGTGTGTGTGTGTGTGTGTGTGTGTGTGTGTGCGTGTGTGTGTGCACGTGTGTGTGTTTATGTGTATTTATGTGAGTGTATGTATGTGCACTGAGTGTGGAAGCCAGAGGTCATCCTCAGGTGTCATTCACCGGCACTGTCAACGTTGATTTTAGAGTCAGGGTCTTTCACTGATCTGGAGTTCATCAAACAGGCCAGACTGACCGTCTATAGGAGAGGATCTGCCTATATCTGCCCCCTAGAAACTGGTGTTTACATATACACCACCGCATATGACCTTATTTTATGTGGGTTTTGGGGATCAAACTGGGGTCCTCTGCTTGCACAGCAAACTCCTCACTGACTGAACTCTCTCTCTCCATCCCCGTAAATTTTTTTCATTCAATTACCTCCTCAAATTATGTGTGCCATCTAAATTCTGCTGGAATCCTGGCTGACAGTAGGAAAGAGGAAATAGCAAGAGGGGAAGGGGAGGGAAAGAAGGAAAGGGGAGAAAGAGAACATTACCCAACAGGAAGATGGGACAGGAAATAGAGAAGGCAGTCCCTGAAAATAGAAAAGCAATTTGAAAACAAATTGAGTGTGTTTTGGAGAACAATTTGGAAATAGGTAATAATAAAATTGAAGTGCACATTTCATGGTCCAGAATACTAGTCCTACAAACTCATGTAGTCCGTATGCTGGAAAACATATGCAAGAATTTTCATAGCAGAATTACTTAGCAGAATACTGGAAACAACCTACATGCCCATTATTCATAGGCATGTAGTGGGAAAAAATATATATGTCAGACCAGAAGACCAATGAGCTAGAACTACCTGTATCCACAGCTAGTATTTTAAGTATTAAGCCATCTATCTAGCACCCATTTTGATTTTCTGAAGCCACACAGTTTCTAAAACTATATAGCACAGACTAGTCTTGAACTCACCATGTAACCTCAAGCTGCAATTCTCCTACCTCAGCCTCCTAAATTCTGAGATTACATGCATGCACCACATGACCATTGGTGTTGAATTACTTATTATGCGTGATTAACACCTGTTTTTTTTGTTGTTGTTGTTGTTTTATTAATACATTTTTTATTATTATTTCAGCTCATACAAACTTAATAGGTACACCAGTTCCCTCCCTCCCTCCTCCTCCCCCCATACCCCCTGCTCCCCCTCCCCACTCCCTCCCTCCCCATCCCCCAGTGCCTCCCGTCCCAGAGAGTCCTTTCTTGTGCATGCCTGATTTTCCTCTGGGCCCTCCTCTCCGATGATGTACAAGGACCCAGTGGCCTTTCCCTGAACCCTTTCCTGTGTTCCCCTTAGGTATAGGAACACTGCTGTGGCTGCCAATCCCTTGCCTCCAAGGATCTTGGTAACACCTAGGTTTTATCATTATTCTTTATACCTTCTATATGTCTATATTTCACGATTATTTTAAGGAAAGGAAGTTTCCAAGGAAAATAGAGCTTGATTCATTTCTCATACTCTCACTCATGATAGGCCATCCCTGGTGTCTGTGCTGCCATGAAGTCAAGGTTCATTTGGTGGCAAAGTAGTTCCACATGCCAAATCTCAACCCTGAAAATGTCAGAAGATGGTCTACTGGGAAATGTGCCAAGAAAGCAATTAAGAGAATAAGTTTCCTATTAGGAGACATTGCAGAAACCTCGGGCAAGTTCAGATTGTATTAATGGGTCTTTTAAGGGCCACAAAGTCTTGAATCAAGAACATGCTCCTAACTACCAGAAATCCTTCGAGCAAAAAAAAGGATAGGCAACTTGTCTTCCTGCCTCTCCAAGAGACTGACAAGGACTGCATTGGAAGACAACTGGAAGAAGTCACAGCAAACTCTACCAAAAAGGGTATTCCAGCAGGTCACCATCCTCAACACAGTTCCCTGAAGTACCCGACACCCTCCCTGTAGCAAATCTCCATCAAGCACATCTGCTCAGCCACCATGGTAGAAGCAGGAGTCCATCCTCCGAGGAGACCCCATAGGTCATTTGAGCAATTGGTCTGAAGCTAAGGACAGGGTTTCAAACCCTTGTATAATGTCTGGGCAGAAAGTGGTAAGGAACCGGAAAACTCAGAGGTACAGCTCCAACTTCGCCAGCCCTCCATCATCTGCCAGGACAATCTCACTGTTTTCCCAAATCCTGTTTGTCAGGAGAGATGGCTTATCTTCCCCATCTCCCTCTCCGTCTTGTCTTTTCTGTGGAGACAAACAGTTCTGTTTCTTCTTTTGGAGTGTCTCCTATCTCCTCCTTCACAACATTCCCTTCAGTTCTTGGAATGTGATTTACATTGCTGACCAGAGCCCAGGAGAACAAACAGTGACAGAGCTTCCCGGCTGAGTACCAAGGGCAGAGGGCAGGGCACATCCTCCAGAGCCCGGGGTGGGCGGGGTGGGCAGGGAGGGAGAGAGCTACGTGCTGTGCCCTGCCTGGCAGTCTCCTGCTTGAGAGCAGTATTTCACAGCAATCTTCTCACAGCTGCTGTGGGCTGGAGGAGTGACACAGTGGCGTCTGAAGGGCCCAAAGGGAGACTCGATCTTCTGGGATTTGTTGCCAGGACTGCAGGCTTGAGAGCTGACTCACCCAAGGAGGGCTTTGGGTATAAGCCAAAGAGCAATGGAAAGACTCTAGGGTCACCCACGCTGCCCATGGCTGTGCCAGCTCAGCCTGCTGGGAGCCTGCCAGCCTCACAGGCAGAGCCTGACCCAGGGAGTTAAGAACTTTTTTGCATTCATCCAGGCTTTTTCTCTACTGGGGCGAGAATACATCTTTCTCCCACAGATGCATGACAAACCAAATTGTTCCTGACTCTCATCAAGGGCCTGAAAGGCTAATAAACTGTTCCTTCCTTCTCCTTAGAAACATCATCTGTATCACCTTGGCGGAAGAGTTCACCTAAGGCTGCAGGTCTGCTTACCTGGTAGAACCCAGCCTCCCCTCCTTCCTCCATTTGCTGACCCCAAAATCAGCCGACCCTCAAATGAATCTATCGCCTCAAGAATGGTTCTACTGGCAGTTGCTACAAAACAAACCCTCAGGGCTAAAAAAAGAACCATCCCAAGATTATAAACATGTTACTAACAACTATACCAAGATCCTGTCATGGTTAGATTCAGATGTCAACTTGACAGTTGTAGGTGGTTTGGCCATGAAGAATTGATGGCTGGAGTGGGCCCTTAAGTGAACTTGCATGAGATTGTCTAATTGATGGGAAAGGCCCAGCCCATGGTAGACGCGACTAGGCACTGGACAGTGAATAAAATACAGAGAACTGGTTGAAGAAGTGAGCATCTTTCTGCTGTATACTTGGTCTGTTTGCTGATTTGGCGAATAAGGATTGTCCCTCTCTCAGCTGCTATGTGGATATGATGCAGCCAGTTCCCTCAGTCCTTGCTGATAGTGTTTGTTCTCCTGCCAATCTGGACAAGCAACTGTAACCAAATTGTTGTCATAAGCCAAAATTAAGTCATTTGTTCCTTAAGCCCTTAGATGGTGAATTTATCAGCAACCATGCAGGTGAACTGCAACAGATCATTCACAAAAGATCTTACAAAGGTATTTGCAACTTTGTGAGATCTTTAGATCTTTGTTCACCGTGCTTAGACATCAACAGAAACGCCTCCGTGTCCTTTTCGACTCTACCTGCTAGCTCATAAGGTCATGTAGGCTCTTCTGGCTGGTTCCTTTTTCTTCTGGATGTTTCTATCAATTACCAAGGCTCTGTCCTCCTCACCAACAAGCCTGAAGGACTCTAAAACTAATAAAGAAATCATTCCTCCATGTCCTTTCTTTTCCAGAAAGCCCTAAGAAACAACAACAACAAAAATATCCATCTCTGGATCCAACCTGAAACCAGATATGGAGCCACCATCACCGGAACCATGACAACCTAGAAGTCAGGTGTGAAGCAGGAGTTGTCCTAAAGGAACAGCCCACCTACATTTCTTACCCACAGACAGAAATAAGACTCTAAAAATGATCTCTGGGTCAGTGTATGTTTTTAAATGTTCTTCAGAAGTGTGAGACCCACCAGTGCCTGTAGATTTGCTAAAATTATCAGACCAACACGGAATTAGAAAGAGGCAAATATTCTCGCAAGAGCAAGAAATAGTGTTTTCTCCTAAGATAAGTGAGAGGGACCCTGGTGACCTGTCCCTGAGACTCGTCATCCTCCCCAATACAGTCCCCAAAATCTTCTCAAACGCCCCAGCCTGGACCTAAGCTCCTCTCTTGCAAAATTATCACCTTTAAGCAAAACTGTTGTTTCTTGCTTCTCCCCAGGTAGGTGGGGGGAGAGGGACTTTCCCTGGTCATAATGTCTGTCCCACCAACACCGAGACCCAGGCTCTCTTTCCTATCGTTGTTTGGGGTTCTTCTTCATGCTTGCTGCAACCTCTTACGATGCTGTCCCTTTGCTTTATGACCTGCACTCTGCCCCCTGCTCCCCTGGGGCAGCCCTGGGAGGGACTATGCCAACCTGGGCAGGGTTGTGCCACCCTGGCTACTGTTGTCTCCATCATTCCATTGTATGTGACGAATGCATGGGTTGGGTGAGAGGCAGTGACAGACACAAGGAACGAGTTTTAAATACTTTGGGTTTTATTAGGAGTAGGCTGCTGTGACCTCAGCAGCCACCTCCCATGTATACACAGTATACACGCTCAGCCGGTCCCCAGACCCTCCCATTCTTCTGCAGCACATGAAAAGCAAAAGAAGCAAGCCCAAAGGGGAGGGAGCCGTATCAACCACAGTGTCTAGTGTATTCCAGGAACTTACTTCCAAGCTGGGAAAATGTAGCTCCTTCCAGCCCCCTCTCCCACATGGTGAAGTCCACATAAGGTGTCTGGGTCTGACTCCTCCAATCAGTGCACATGATAGACAAAGGAGGTTAGGGGATCCTGAATCCAAAGCCTTACTGGTCCATGCCCCCGCTGAAGAAGTTCCTGCAGCCCATCTTCTCCCCAGAATGTTCTTCCAAAAACTTTGACTTCCTAGTCCATCACCAGAAACATGAAGCTTGAGCTTCAACTCTGCTCAACCACGGAGAGCACAAGTGAACGGGAAATGTTCAAAGACAAGACAAACATCCAAGTCGTCTTGGTCAAACTTCTTTTAAAAAGAAATTTTAAAATAAAAATTAAAAATAACAACAAAAATAACTCTGTGACAGAAAAGAGCATAGAGAGCCACCAGGAACAACTGTGGCTATCCCTTCTAGAATGATTTACAGAACATCTGGCAGCAAACGCCACTCTGCTGAGGGCCAGTCACTCATGGTGAGGTCGCCTTCCTTCCTACCTTCCCCTTCCCCTGCCCATTCTGCACAGCCCCGTACCACCCTCTCCTCACCTGGAGAGAATGCACCAAGCACTGGGTACTGTGCCGTCGTCAGCTGACAAGCCTCCCCCTTTGCCTGAGACCCTGGGGACCTTTGGTCTCTGTGGCCTCACTATCTCCTCTGTATCATGCCGTCCTTCAGGGGTGACTACAGCCCGACCTCAGAGAGGTAAATGGGCTGCACCCCCTGGACGAGTGCCTTTCCAAGGTCTCCAGCCTAGAGTTAGACCAGTTTGGGACCACCATCCCAAAGGCTCAGATGGCCACTGTCAGTTTGTGGACTTTGACTACTAGAGGAAGTCACATAGAGAGACTGACCGTAAAACAGGTGCTTTGGTCTAATCTCTATCAAGTTCTCTACTGAGGTCCCGGACTCACTGCCTAGCTTTTGAAGATGCCCGGTACACACACCTTCAAAAAATACCCTGCTTAGCCAAAGGCTGTCTAACCACAAAGTATCTCCCCACTTTGGAGCTATAGGAGGCACCTGGGTTTCTACTTCATGACATGTCTACAAGACAGATGGGTCTCCTACTAGTGGCTTCCAAGGGTCCCTGACTCAGGCCATTGATTTTTTGATGCTTCCTAAAACCTGCATCCAATGAACCTGAAGAGGAGAAAATCCCCCATCTTCATATTTGGAAGTGGCTCGGTTGTGGGGGCCAGAAAGCTGTCACAACAACCTTATCTCCACAGCTGGGTAGATCCATCTATAAAGATGGAAGCTGGGTGTAGTGGAAACACCAGGTCATTTCTGTCCTACAGAGCATTATCTGAGGTAGCAAATAATGAACCCCATTTACCAGCTAGAGAGGCAAAGGCCTGGAGACACAATGCAGGAGACAAGAGCCGCCAGGGGGTAAGGCTGATTTGCAGGCCTGTGGGCGTTTGGTGTCTCATCCTTCCGGGCTCACTGGCGCCCCTTGCGGTGGGTGCAGGGGGATGGCGACTTTGGAGCTTCTTGGAGGCCATGGGCCATCTTCAGTGTCAGCCTCACTCACTCCTCTCAGGAGGAGAAAGTCATCGAAACAGAAGCTCCTCTTCCCCATCCCAGGGCGACACTCTCCAAAGCCAGGCCCCCACTTCAGCACCTGCCCACCTATCCTAGTCCTAGCGACAGACGAAATGTCTAGATTTTTCCTCACATTCCCTGCTTCAACTGTCACCCTTCTAAGTGGTAGCATCTGTTTGCAAGAACCACACCCTCCTGACAAAGGCAGGTTCCCTGTGGACTTGCTGGCACCCCACAAAGCATCAGAGAACATTTTCATGACTGTCTCCCGAGGGTCTGATGCCCTGGATTATAAGGGACTAGCTCCCCTGAGGACCCGAGGATTCCCTGTACATGTCTACCTCTTCCCAAATGGAGAGCCTAGGTCCAGTTGTGCCCCGCTGTACCCAATCTCACTCTCCTTTTGGCTTCTGAAACCCCTGGACAGATTTCACTGTTCGGTCCACATCAGTCAAAAGGAACAAAGGCCAAAAGCACCAAGAGAACCCTGTGCTGTTCCGTGGGGGCTCAGAGCTCCGGGGGCCACCTGAGGGCATCAAACTGTCAGGTCCTGGTGCTTCCAACAGCCTGTGGCCTCTGTGACAGGGGCCACGGTCCCTAGGAGGCACCCAACTTTCAGGTTTCTCAGAAACTGGATCTTAGCACCCACCATTGCAGCCTCTCCCTACAACTGCTCCTCACCCCCCCAGGAGCAGAACATGAGGTAGACTGGGTGTCAGTTTCCCTCTGCCCAGACCAGGGAGGAAAGAACTTCTAACCCAGACCCATGGTCCTTGTCCTAGATGTGAGCGACATTGTGGTCAGGCCCCTGGCCACTGTCTGCAGCTCCAACTGGCCAGAGCACCAACACAACCGTGGGTGGAGAATAAGAGCGTGAAGGGGACAGTTTTCCTCAGCAGGGCCTCAGGACACAGAAGTCTAGTTCCTGGGGTTTGCGGCGTAGGTCACACTGGTCCCGAGCCAGCAGCCGGCCTCCGTGTCCTACACACTTGAGTGGACGCCTCTTAAATCCCCGCCCACAGCTCTTGGAGCAGGGAGACCAGGTCCCGAGCTCCCAGGTTGGGCAGGGCTCCCCGCAGGATCGCACCTCCGCTGGCCGATGGGCTGCGTCACAGGCAGAGGTCCCATGCTGCCCAGGAGAGCCCCGGCAGTCCACTGCCCGCTTCTGCAGGCCACTGCCACAGCTCACAGAGCAAGGCCCCCAACTGCCTGCCACCCAGCGTGCAGGGGACCTGTTGTCCGGTTGCTCCACTTGGTTGGAGAGACTGAGGACACTGTTGTGCAGCACAGAGGGACCCCGAGGATCCTTGGGGTGCGAGGCCTTATCCTCCCGAGGCTCTTTGGGCAGATAGAAGGAGTAGCGGACCCGGGGTGGCGTCATCTTTCCCACGGAGAGGACCTCCACAGTCAGGGGCTCCAGGATCGGCCGGGAGGCTTGCAGGCTCTCCACCGCAGTGCCCGTGCCACTATACCGCAGAAGGCTGCCCTTCACCACCAGGTCCCGCTCCACGGCCGACACCACGAAGTGCCCATTGAGCAGATACTTGCCTTGGCTGTTCTTCAGGGCCAGATAGTTGTCATCCCCGATGAGCCCCTTGTAGCCACGCTGGCGGATGTCGATGCTGGAGGCGCCCGCAGGGATGGCTAC